>CM075294.1:1413356-2013356 GCA_037672795.1 Lagerstroemia speciosa | reverse complement strand
TGTAATGTAAACGGATGGAAGAATGTTGGCTTTAAATGATTGCAAGGGCAGCGGAATGCTCAAGCCTGCGATTGATTTTGACTATTCTTTACTGACGATCCGAAGAAGAAACGATACTGTTCTGTCTGTATATGGACACGAACTGCTGGGACAATGTTCAATGTCTATGAAGTTGAGGATGTAGAGAAATGCTTTTAACTCCTTAGCTGGTCCTTGCCCTTGCTCTTGACAAGTTCCTAGGACTCAGATATTCTTTGAGCATACTCCTATACATTGTGCATTGAAATTCCATCCCCCCTTGTTTCTGATGAAACTGCAAGTGGCAAGTCCAAGTGTTCTCATCCGAATCGCAGGAAAGGTGGAAGCTTTACTGCTCATTTGGTTGGGAGTCTTTAGCCATTGCCAACAAAGCTTCTGAGCTCTGGTATGCACTCTTCTTATCCTCTTCATTACGAGCCCATTGTGATTCGTATTGTACTCTTGGTGGTGGGTTGTTAGTCATCATGATTCATGTTGCAGTCTTTTGTGGGTTGATTTGCAAAGTGATCATCTACGAGCTTATCAAAAGCTGGTTATTCTGGATTCATGTTCTTGTGGAGTTGCTGTGGGTGTTCGATGAATGTAGCCTGACCACTTCAAATTGATCAACTAGTGCGGTCCAGGATGCTATTCTCACGCTTCAAATCCGAACCAAGTTCTATTGACTCGGTTCCTCGGGACATGAATAAGAGAATCCATCCCAGTTGCAGCCCGTGGGATTTCTGAGAAAAGGGAAAAAAGAGGGACAATTAAGCTAAAGAATATGAGGTTATCGTAATCCCTTACTATAAAAGGTATAAAAGGTATGTGCAGGTGAAAACAATTTTAAATGGTCTTATCTGATACTGTTGCATGTGGAAAGAATAATTAAATTATTTTAATTAGTAATAATTAAGATAATTATTTAGGTGATTAATAATAATTTATTAATTTATCATAATCCGATTAGTATTTTAGGATTATCGAAGAATTTTTTATGTACGATTATTATAATCGTTTACTTTAAAAGGTCAAATTTATTATTTAACAGTGCTATTTATTATTATTTAGCAATAATGTAATAGGGTTTGATGTTGTTATAAGTTAAAAGTTCTTAAAAGGTTGATTTTATTATACAAGTACATGAATTATTATTATTTAGTAAAAATATTATTTATTATTTATTAAATAATTGAAAAGAAAAAGTGGTACAAGTGCCCCTACCACGCTTGGATCTTAGTCTCCCGTTCACCATTGTTTGTGGACCTATCATCATGGGTCCATTCCTTCGGCGGGGCGGAAAATTTTTAAATGAACTTGCTATACCATATTATTTGTTAATTTAGTTAATAATTATTTAATAATCAGTGGATAAGATTAAATCTTAAAATGTGCACATTAATAATGGAAAGTAAAATATGATAGAACTAATTAATAATCAAATGTTGATCGATTTTACGAATAATAGTGAAATTAAATTATTTAAAAATGAGTAAATCGTCATATTAGTTCTTAAATTTGTAGTGAGATATCAGTTCAGTTCTTAAAATTTCTAAACCGTCAATTTGGTCATAATTGTTCATTTCCGTCAGTTAATTTGATTTAGACGTTATAATATTGTTTACGGATTCTGACGTGGACGGTGGCTGCCACATCATCAGGTCTCACATGCCACGTGGCAATCAATAAATGTATAAGATTATATTTTATTTTTTAACTTCAATCATTCATAACTTGCTATGTGGCATGTGGGACTCGCTGACGTGGTCATCACCATACATGTCAGCATCTGCAAATAGCATTATAACGCATTGACCAAATTGACCGACGGAAGTGAACAGTGAGAACCGAATTGGTAACTTTCAAATTTTAAGAGTCAAACTAATAACTCGTTAAAATTTTGAGGTTCAATTTGATGGATCACTCTTTAAAAATCCATCATGTGAATTGAATAGGACAACTCTTCGAGCCGATAATATGAGCACTTCATATTATACGGTCGCAGGCCATGTCACTCTTCAGTATTTAATACACAATGGAACCGTTGTATATTATATGTCTTGTTAGGTATAAAATTGACTATTAAAAATTATGAAAATTTTACACGTACCTTTCTACTATTTAGAAATCCAAGATAAGAGAGAGGTGGCTTGTTGCAGCGATAGTATTACTATCGACTTGATACCGAGGATTTTTGGGTCAAGTTGCACTAGCGGAATTCATCACGCATCTTTATTCTCTATTTATTCTAGTTCCTTTTAGACATGTGTGCCTCCTTTTATCTATTTTTTTGTACTATTATATGTAAATGTTTAATAGATTTGATATCTTTTTCATTTTCTATATTTGCACTCAATCTAATTTACATATTAAAATATATAGTATACATGTGATTTTCATATTAAGGGTAAATAATTTCAGTTATTTTTATCTCACTTCATATCTATAAGTTTAACGGTAAAAATTTGTATTTGAATAAATGATTTAAAATTAAAAAATTAAAAATGAAATTGACATAGTACTGTGAGTTAACAGATTTCAAATAAATGAATTGTAAGAAATTATGCATAAACAATTTAATTATATGAATTTATTGTAGTATTGTTCATTTTGTACATAGTATGAGTCCTTGTTTGGTAAAAATAAATTCAAATAGGAAATTTTGAAAAGGAAATCCTATAAAAGAATTTTTCTGCTCGATGCTTACTTTTCTTATTATATAGTCCAATTATCTCTCCCAGTAGCATCGGCAGCAGCCTCCGCGAGCACTTCTGTCACTTCAGCTCGCCTGCTCTCCTCTGCTTGGCTCTTCTCTCTCCTCACTTTCAGGTCATCTAATTTCTCTCACTGGCTCATTGTGCCGATTGATTAGCTTTCTGGGTTTTCCCTCTTGCTGGCGATTTCTTCAGCAATTACAGTCTTCTTCCTCGAACGATAAAGAGCTCGTTAATGGCCCGCTCTTCCCTACTTTTGGGGGTATCTTCGCCAAATGCATTCTTTTTCGACTCGAACGGAGAAGAGCTCGCTCGTGGGTTTGGTCTTGATCATTTATTTGTGATGGGTCTTGGATTCGTAGCATTATCCGTGTCCTGTTTTTTACTTGGTTGCTATGTGTTTCTTGAGTTGCCTTTCTTTCATGGTGATTTTAAGAGTGTGAACTTGCTGCCCTGGTTGGATGAAAGTGTGGGCTGTCCAAGCATAGCTTCTTTAGAACACTGACGACAGTAGCAGATCGATATTTGACTTTTTCCCGTTTTGCTTTACTTTGAGGAGCCCTGTTGGTTTTGGAGGAGATTTTCTGACTCTGTATATATGTTTTAAACTAAAATGGAATATGATTACTAGGGTGATTAATAAGCTACCTTTTGGTTGTCCAAGCGGGCAGTCATGAAACCGATCACGTTTCAAAAACAAGCAAAGAACCCAGGTTGGTTTTATTAATAATGCTTTTCTTTTTCACAGATATGGATGGAAGCTCAGGTCCGAGTTTGTATCCGTTACACCGTTGCAAGACCATTCACCTGGTTAGTACCAAAATTTATGTATCCTGCCAAGTTACTGCTTTTGGTTCAAGCAGTATCCAAAAATTGCTTTCTTTCTTGGATTTTATTACTCATGATGTCGTCTTATGAATGCTTCAGGTCAGGCATGCACAAGGGATCCACAATGTCAAAGGGGAAAAGAACTACAAAGTATACATGAGCCCCGAATATTTCGATGCAAACCTAACTCCATTGGGATGGCAGCAGGTTTCTTTTTTTTTTAGCCTATCATCTGTTTCCAATAAACCATTTTTTAAAACTTTTGTAATGGCCTCTGGAAATTAGGAAAACTTTTCCAAGTTTATTATTTTCTCTTGAAAATAGAGAAACCCTTAGTCATCTACTTTTAAGTTTGTATTTACATACCTCCTGTTGAATGTCATAGGTTGATAATTTGAGGATGCATGTTCAAGCAACTGGGCTTTTGAAGAAAATTGATCTTGTCATATCCTCTCCTCTGCTAAGGTACTAATGCCATTCTTTTGTTGCTAAGGCAGAATAAGGTATTTACTTTTCGGATGTCCTGCTTTCCTGAATTCAACTTGGTTCAAGTGATTCTTCATCGAAGAATGTACTAGTCAAAGAAAAACCAAGATCTTGTAGCAGTCTGAAGACACTGAAATGTGAAAGGGAAGTACCGTATGCAGATGCGGTTTTCAAAAGATACTCTCATAGTTCAGATTACTGGGTCAGTTGGTACGTATGTTAGTACATAGAGGAACACCAAACCAAGGTGCTTTTATTTTTCAGTACTAGAACAGGAAAATCGTATGTGTGTGATTCCTGCTCTGCAGAACATCACATTTACAAAAATGAGAAAATAAGGAAATGTAGTCATGAGGGAGATGCACTCGGATTGTCTGGCCACTTGTGACAGTATTCAGAACCTCTTGTGTTTGCAAAAATGTCGCTAATGATGCCTTTTTAAAGCTTTAATGATGGACTTCAATTAAGGGAAGTTTACGCAAACTTACCTCCTTGGCAGGATTTCTAGATACTTGCCGCAGATCTGAAAAGGATGAGCATCAGTTATCATTGTATCTATATACAATTTCCTCATTAAGTTTGCAATTCATCATTTCCCTGTATACATAATGTAAATTTTCTCCTTTCTAAGAGTCTTTTTGTCAATTAAAAGGATTTTGTGGTTCATGTTAGATATACACATGACACAGTAGAGCTTGACATAAATATTTGATTCTTCTAATTTTTCGTGTTGTAGGACTTTGCAAACAGCTGTTGGAGTGTTTGGTGGGGATGAGTACACTGATGATAATATGGACATAGTGCCCCTTATGGTGGCAGATGCAGCAAACAGTGGGCGCTCTGCTATTTCAAGTTTGAACTGCCCCCCAATTATGGCTGTTGAACTTTGTCGAGAGCATTTGGTATGTAAAGCAAAATTTAAGCTCAATGTGACAACTTCACGCTAGAAAAAGTTATAAATTTGCAATAAATTGTTCAATGTCAATAACATTTGGTGGATTTACTTGTCAGATAAAGGTTGTGCGTGATATTATCCCTGTAGATATTACATAAATGTCAACCAGGAAGAAATGGCATACCCTAATCTATGGTGCATGCTTGAGCCTGCTGTTGATTGTTTCAATTTATTATGCATCATGCCTAATTTATTATGTCCAATTCCCCTATATGCTGCCTCTATATGTAGTATTCGGCAATAGAAACAATCAGAAATCAGTTTCTTAGCAGAAAATTTCTTCCTAATAATTCATTTTGTTTTCATATGTTTTGCGGTTATAGGGTGTTCATCCTTGTGATAAGAGGAGAAGCGTTAGTGAGTACCAGTTCCTTTTTCCTGCTGTTGACTTTTCAGCGGTAAGTTTTTCAGACTGAACAATGCACAGAATTTGGTGGGTTTCTAATTATTTACTCTAAATGACTTGGTCTAAACATTTATCATGCATTATTTACAGGTTGAAAGTGATGAGGATGTATTGTGGAAGGCTGATCTTAGAGAAACCAAAGAAGAGCTCATCACTCGGGGTTTGAAGTTCTTCAACTGGTCAGCATTTAATTAGCTATTGAACTTCCCTTTTCAATATTGAAGCAACACAAGAGTAGAATCAAATTTTCACTAGAAAAGTTCGCGAGATTATATAACCCTTCGAGACCCATTCATAATGACCAAAAGATAATTTCATTCATCGAACATCACATAATCTAATTAGGTTTGCTGCATCAAAGGCTGGGCTGAGTACCATCTTCTTGAAACTCCGCTGCTTGTAATCCACACACATACTCTTCTTCGGTTCAATTGCAGGGGAAGAAGTCACCTCTCAATTTCTGGTTTTTTGTTCCACAGGTTGTGGACAAGGAAAGAGAAGGAGATAGCAATTGTTACTCACAGCGGATTCTTGTTTCACACACTAAGTTCATTGGGCAATGACTGTAACCCTTCAGTGAAGAAGGAGATATGCCAACAGTGAGTATCTAGCTAGAACACCTGTTCAAAGCTGAAACATTTCTCCTGTAGCGGCTTTTGTCACTTTTTCCTGCTTAAGATCTTCTCTTCTCGAGCCAATTGTTCTTTCCTCATGAAGAATGGCACTTTTATCATACATGAACAGCTTTGCGAACTGTGAACTGCGCTCCATGGTCATCGTTGATAAAAGGTAAGCTTAAGAATTCGTGTTCTTTAATGTCCTTATTTTGGAGAAATGAAGTATTATTTTGTTTTCCATTTCTCTACCTTTGAAAATTGAAGAACTATGGGGAAAACATGTATGTTCGCACCTCGGAAGACATGTTGGCTTGAAAAAATACTGTAAGACAGAAGTGAGAGATTTTTCCCTTACTTTGTTCGTTTCTATAGAAGAGGAGGATATAAAAGTGGAGAACTTCTTCCAGTTTCTCTCAGAAAATGATATGGGGCCGTTTCAAATTATTCACAGCTTTGTGTTATTATTTACAGTATGATCGGATCAGACCCCCCTGTGACCAACTATCCTGGAAAGATCCCTTCCGGCCTCGACCATCCAAGCGTTGCAGCAGATGGGAAACTTGTGAAGGAGAATCCCAACTCGGATATGAAGTAGGACTAGACAATGTCATGGTCTCACTAACTCATTCTCCTCGTGGAGCCTGTGACTGCAACTTTAAGAAGCTTTCTGCTTCTCACTTCACACCAATACCTTGAATATGACAACTTCTGCATTGTAGCTATTGAAGAAGAGCGACATTTGAATGAAAGCACATTGCAGGTAGACATACTATTGCAGATTCTCAACGAAGCTGCTAGTTTTGCAAAGAATATGCCTTCCTTTATCTTTTTGGTTCTGGGTTTTCCAATTACATAGTAGAGGACTTTTGAATGAAAGCACATTGCAGGTAGACCTCAAACCAAGTTGCTAATTTTGCCAAGAATATGCACTCTCTTTTATCTTATTGGTTTTGGGTGATTTAATGCCATAGTGGAGGATATGAAGAAAGACCAGCTCGACACGATTCAACATGAGTTCTTGTGTTCTGGGGGTGTGAAAACGAATCTATGGTTCGTCACCCGGACAGATTACAGGTTGTGTTGCGAATCTGCGCGATGTGATTCTTACCCTTTTGACTACTATTTGCTCCAAGAAGACATGAATATGAATTGCAAATAGAGTATTTTAACCGGGCATGCTCTGAGGACATATGAAATCGATATCACTGGAAAATCTTCTTTTTTTGATTCACCCTCAGTTGAATGATTTTAGCCCAATGCGTAAGCATCATTAGAAAAAGTCCTTTTCGCCTGGTTGAGTTCTTCCTGAATCAAAACTTGAGTTTGTAGTAGTTTGAGAGTGATTCAACCGACCACCTGGGCTTCAGTCCGATGGCTGGTCTCATGTATTCCTTGATTAGAAGAAGGGCAGAAGAGGTAAGACCAGACCCGTAAGTGCTTGAGAGACCGGCCGTGGGACTAGTGAAAGTTTCTGGGGTCAAAATCTTCATTCTAGAAGTTGTGGGGCAACATTTTATAAAACTTTTTGGGCAATGGTTTAAAGAACCAAAAACTTGGGGTTAGCAGTACTTTATTTCTTTCTCGTCAGCTGTTTGCACGGGGAGTGGTTGGAGCGTGACTGCCTAGCTCGCTTTGCCGCTTCAATGTTGGGTGGGGGGCGGGCTAACAGGGGAAAACCCTGGCCACATCCTGCGGCCGCCTACCGGAAGAACGACAGCGATGCCTGATTTCGAGCTGGAACCTCCGAATCGATCTATGAAGTACTCGTCAATGTCACTTGAAGAACTAGATCGCCCCTCCTACTCTTCGGGCATGAGTTGGAGGATCCTGGAATTTTTCAAGTGATGATTGACGAGTTCTTCATGCATCGTTTTTTTCCCTTCACTGACTGCCGTAGCTTAATCGAATCGGGTGCTGCTGAGTAATCATCACGGTATGCATGTCAGTGCTTCTGGTATGCGATTCAACTGTTCCTGATCTCTTTCTTGCAGCTTGTTTGGTTCTGCTTATTCAGCCCATACGTGGAGGGAGGATTGCAGCTCCCTGCTTTAATATCAGTGGTGGATCGGCTACAATAAAGTGGAGGAATTGGGTTGTACTTAAAAGGCGAAAAAGTTCGTCTATTTGATCAGATTGCTTTGCTTTTATCGCAGTACGGTTACTCTGCCTTCTAATCAAGTTCTTCAACTTCAGCGAAACCTCATAATGAAAATCATGCCACTAAGATCGGCAGGAAAAGCTATTGTCGGGAATTCAACTTATGATCCTGGCAACCTAAACTAGAGAGGCCCATGTGGACAAACTTGGAGCCGAGGGATCAAATCTATTTGTTCGTGATTCCTTCCCAAAATCTTTTTTGCTTTTTTTTTTAGTACCTTCTTCCCCAAATCAGAAGATAAGGCTTTCGTCGGTGCCTCGTGATTGGTTATGTACTAACATTTGATTGGAGAAAGATTAGGCGTTGGTTTGAGTTAACTTCTTCTTCTTTTTTTTTTTTTTTTGTTTTGCCAAAGAGGAGCAATGATAAAGTTAGCAGCGACCCATGATTGGTATATTAAGAATTTGACATGGCCAGTAACGACTGGCAGAAGCTGATAGTCCTTGTTCACTTTTCTTTTTGGCATGAACCTGTTAGTCTCATTTTTCAAGTTATCCCTTTCTTTGTTTTAGTAAAAATATCTGGTACCTTAAGTTAGCGGGCAGCTCAGGCAGAACTGAGTGTTTACTACGTGATTTGGTTGAAGATTATCTTTTTTCCTTTTTGTTTTTTGTATAAGAAATGTTAGATGATTATTTTGTTGAGTGAATAGTTGATCTCGTATTGTGAGATGCTCTAAATTGAGGTGTTGGGGGTGACATTGATGTATGAAAAGACGAAATTATGTATAAAGTTGGAGAAGGATGAGTCGAAGTACTTCTGTGATGGAGGAAGTAATCTCTTCACTTTTGATTCTGCTGCTTCCTCCTTGAATAGCTAGTTTGCTTTGATGGATTAAGTTTTGGATAGCTATTTATTGTATGAGAATAGTAGATATAATTTTTTTTTATAAGATGCACCTTACTTCACTTAGGCGAGCGCCTTATTCTCGTCGTGCGCCTTAGGCGATATGGGATCTTTTGAACCTTGAGTGGGCCTTCCGCTTTTGACATCCTTGGGAATATGTGGTGGGAGCCACCAATAAGAAAAGTAATACCTTTAACAGAACGTTTTTGCTTAGAAGGTATGGATGACTGCAACAGTGGAGTCAAAGCTGAGGCAATGCTTGGTACCATCCTATATAGTCATCTCCGTCCTGAGAGGTTTCCTCAGTACCCTCTCTACATAGCAAGATTAACTCTCTTGGTTTCTACTTAGGTTTTCTTCGGAGGTTTTAGTTCTCTTCCTTTCTTCTTCCTAGTTTATCGTAGGGAAGATGACAACACAAAGCAAGATGCTCTTGATAAAGAAACTTCCTGTGGGATACAGATTGAATCCCTCAGATGAAGACCTTGTCAATCACCACTTGAAGAGGAAGCTCATGGACATTAAGGAAGAATGCTGCTTAATCCCTGATATTGACATCTACAAGTTCCCGCCTTGGGATCTGATTACCAAGTATAATGGTAAGTTCCAGAGTAGCTTCCATCTTTCTATTCTTGCCCAGGCAAAGCTGATAATTTTTCAGGGTTTTATTATTCTCTAGGCCTTGAATTTCTCTGTGTTCCGCTTTTTTTGGGTATAGATTTATCTGATTTAGCATCTGTTGATGGGGAGTGCTTCTTCTACCATCGCCGGAATGATCCTAATAGCAAACGAGATAAAAGGATGACTGAGGAAGGGTTCTGGAAGGTCACTGGGAAGGGTAGGAAGCCTCGGGTGACTGACAAGACAAAATGGCTCAAGAAGATTCTGGTTTATTACACTGGGAAACAGAAATCAGCTGTTAAGACTGACTGGGCTATGCATGAATACCAGAACATCTCTGAGCCGGTGTGTAGTTTCTGCCGTCCTTTGATTTCCATTACCTGTCAGCTCTATTTAGCTCGTACCGTACTGAGTCAAATAGTGTTTAGAGGTTCATGCTGCTTTGTGTCTTGATTATTGGGAGCAGGGCATTGTTTTGTGCCGCGTACATAAGATAAAAGCAAAGAAGGTAAAAGGAAAGGTTGAGTCAGGTTCCTGTCAAGCCTGTAATGGTAGCCCTGCAGCAACTGCTTCCCCGAAAAGCCAAACCGAACCCCCAAAGATAAGCCCAAAGGTAAGAAGAGATGCTCCTGTTTGTTGATTTTGTTGGTCTGTTGCAAATGTGCTAGTGCAACAGCATGACATTTTGTTATCGACCTTCGTGTCAGTATGGTTTCTATAGTTATATGACATGTATAAAGAGTTTGGGGATGCTAATGCCTGATGCTTAAATCTTTTTCTCCCTTCAGGTCACTCGAGATGAAAGTTACCAAGTAAATGGTAGCCGGACCTATCCTCGTGGTGTTACTTTTGAAGAAGGTGGTCATGTGTCTGCATTTCATCAAACTCCTATTGATCAATCGTCAAATAATGTGTTACTGGGATTTCAGTATCCTCCTCAGCATCCACGGACGATGCCTGCGGAGGACATATCCCTCATTGTTGGTAATATATCTTTTAATGATAGTGGTAGTAAATTGGATATTCAAGGAGGGGGTGCTCAGTTGCCCTTCGCTTCCCAGAAACATGGAGCTCAAGACACAAATTTCAAGGTGCGATGATGTCTCTTGGAGGCTGTTCTTTATGTTAGAAATGCTGCCCTTGATATTTAGTCAGCGTTAACTGTGGAAATTGAGTCTTCTTTGTTCTTCTTTTGTCATTTCAGGAAGCTCCGCAATCCACCTTAAATTCTCAAACTAGTATTCCACCACTGAATCCCTGTTTACTTTCTCCCAAGGAGCAGATGCTCCAGCAGTTGTTATCGATATCTCATACGCACCCTTTGTCAGATAGTTTTGGAGGGGGGATTCTGAACTTATTTCAGTTTGGTCAAAGTTATGAGGCACAGCAAACAAATTTAGAGGTGAGGGGCAGGCATTTTGTTATCGACATTCATGTCAGTACGCTTTCTATAGTTAGTTTGACATGTATCAATAGTGTGGGGAAGCCTGATGCTTAAATCTTCTTCTTCCTTCAGGTGCCTCAAGATGGAAGTTACCAAGTAGATGGTAGCCAGACCTATCCTTGTGGTGTTACTTTCAAAGGAGGTGGCGATGTGTCTGCATTTCATCAAACTCCTAGTGATCAATCGTCGAATAATGTGTTACCGGTATTTCAATATCCTCCTCAGCATCCACAGACAATGCCTACGGAGGATATATCCGTCATTGTTGGTAATATGTCTTTTAACAATAGTGGTAGTAAATTGGATATTCATGGAGGGGCTGCTCAGTTGCCCTTCGCTTCCCAGAAACATGGAGCTCAAGACACAAATTTCAAGGTGCGATGATGTCTCTTGGAGGCTGTTCTTTATTTTAGAGATGCTGCCCTTGAAATTTAGTCAGCGTTAAGTTAACTGTGGAAATTGAGTCTTCTTTGTTCTTCTTTTGTCATTCAGGAAGCTCCGCAATCCACCATAAATTCTCAAACTAGTATTCCACCACCGAATCCCTGTTTACTTTCTCCCAAGGAGCAGATGCTCCAGCAGTTGTTATCGATATCTCGTACGCACCCTTTGTCAGATAGTTTTGGAGGGGGAATTCCGAACTTATTTCAGTTGGGTCAAAGTTATGAGGCACAGCAAACAAATTTAGAGGTGAGGGACAGGCATTTTGTTATCGACATTCATGTCAGTACGCTTCTATAGTTAGTTTGACATGTATCAATAGTGTGGGGAAGCCTGATGCTTAAATCTTTTTCTTCCTTCAGGTGCCTCAAGATGAAAGTTACCAAGTAGATTGTAGCCAGACCTATCCTTGTGATGTTACTCTTGAAGAAGGTGGCAATATGTCTGATATGTCTGCGTTTCATCAAACTCGTAGTGATCAATCGTCGAATAATGTGTTTCCGGTATTTCAATATTCTCCTCAGCATCCACGGACGATGCCTACGGAGGATATATCCGTCACTGTTGGTAATATGTCTTTTAACAATAGTGGTAGTAAATTGGATATTCATGGAGGGGGTGCTCAGCTGCCCTTTGCTTCCCAGAAACATGGAGCTCAAGACACAAATTTCAAGGTGCGATGATGTCTCTTGTAGGCTGTTCTTTATTTTAGAAATGCTGCCCTTGAAATTTAGTCAGCGTTAAGTTAACCGTGGAAACTGAGTCTTCTTTGTTCTTCATTTGTCATTTCAGGAAGCTCCGCAATCCACCATAAATTCTCAAACTAGTATTCCACCTCCGAATCCCTGTTTACTTTCTCGCAAGGAGCAGATGCTCCAGCAGTTGTTATCGATATCTCGTACGCACTCTTTGTCAGATAGTTTTGGAGGGGGGATTCCAAACTTATTTCAGTTTGGTCAAAGTTATGAGGCACAGCAAACAAATTTAGAGGTGAGGGACAGGCATTTTGTTATCGACATTCATGTCAGTATGCTCTCTATAGTTAGTTTGACATGTATCAATAGTCTGGGGAAGCCTGATGCTTAAATCTTTCTCTTCCTTCAGGTGCCTCGAGATGAAAGCTACCAAGTAGATTGTAGCCAGACCTATCCTTGTGGTGTTACTCTTGAAGAAGGTGGCAATATGTCTGATATGTCTGCATTTCATCAAACTCGTAGTGATCAATCGTCGAATAATGTGTTTCCGGTATTTCAATATTCTCCTCAGCATCCACGGACGATGCCTACGGAGGATATATCCGTCATTGTTGGTAATATGTCTTTTAACAATAGTGGTAGTAAATTGGATATTCATGGAGGGGCTGCTCAGTTGCCCTTCGCTTCCCAGAAACATGGAGCTCAAGACACAAATTTCAAGGTGCGATGATGTCTCTTGGAGGCTGTTCTTTATTTTAGAGATGCTGCCCTTGAAATTTAGTCAGCGTTAAGTTAACCGTGGAAACTGAGTCTTCTTTGTTCTTCATTTGTCATTTCAGGAAGCTCCGCAATCCACCATAAATTCTCAAACTAGTATTCCACCTCCGAATCCCTGTTTACTTTCTCCCAAGGAGCAGATGCTCCAGCAGTTGTTATCGATATCTCGTACGCACCCTTTGTCAGATAGTTTTGGAGGGGGGATTCCAAACTTATTTCAGTTTGGTCAAAGTTATGAGGAACAGCAAACAAATTTAGAGGTGAGGGACAGGCATTTTGTTATCGACATTCATGTCAGTACGCTCTCTATAGTTAGTTTGACATGTATCGATGGTCTGGGGATGCCTGATGTTTAAATCATTTTCTTCCTTCAGGTGATCCGAGATGGAAGTTACCAAGTAGATGGTAATTATACCTATCCTCGTGGTGTTACTCTTGAAGAAGGTGGCAATATGTCTGTATATCGTCAAACTCCTACTGATCAATCGTCGAATTGTGTGTTACTGGGATCTCTATATCCTCCTCAGCATCCACAGATGATGCCTTCAGAGGAGATATCCCCCATTATTGGTAATACATCTTTTAGTGATAGTGGTAGTGAATTGGATATTCATGGCCATGGTGCACAGTTGCCCTTTGCTTCCCAGAAACATGGAGCACAAGAGACAAATTTCAAGGTGAGATGATCTGTCTTGTAGGTTGTTCTTTACATATATGTGTGTGTGTGCACGTGCTGCCCTTGAAATTTATTCAATGTTAAGTTACTGTGAAAACTTATTCTTTGGCCATTAGGAAGCATTAGGGCAAAAGGCTCCAATCCATCATATTTAGATTGTCGTGGCAAGCTTGCATTTATCTTACATGGAAGGCTCCAAATGAATTTATTTTTTGCCGCTACTCTCTTTTCTCAAGAGAAACTTTTGACTTCTGTTAAATTTGCTGTGAAATCTCGACTACTAGGTTTCTCTAGTCTAACTGAGAAAATTAGGACAAATGAGCAGAAGTTATTGCTTACAAATTGTGGCATCTTCCAATAAGTAACTTGCTTTTTGTGGTTTGAGCCTCCCCAGCTCGATATTGGGAGCTCGCTCTCTGTATATTTAATACATTCTTATTTCGTAAATGAATAGAGCACCGCTAATTCATATAAAAAAAAGAAAAAAGAAAAAAGAAAACTTATTCTTTGTCATTTCATGTCAGTACACTTTTTTTAGTTAGCACAATGTGCATTAATAGTTTATGGAAGCTAATGCCTTTCTGTGTAAACCATTGTTTTTCTCAGGTGACTCAAGGCTCTACCACTGGGTTATCAGCTGTAATTCAGTATTTGGATAATGGTTTATTGTTAGGTTCCCTCTTAGCTTCTTCTCTGCCTTCAGAGGCAGCAATGGAGGGGAGCTCGCTTCCCTCAAGTTGTATTGTTCCTGGAGTATATGGCACAGACTATCAGGGGTTGCCATATGCTTCGGGAGTTGCTCTTGACAAGAGCAATCATAGAATTTCTGCAGCTTATTGAAGATGGTGAAGCCCTCGGAGCACTTGTAAGAGGTGAGGGACAGGTATCCTGTACTAGTTATCAATAGTTATCCTCCATTTAATTCTATTCAGCCCAAGAACTAATGTTTTCTTTCCGGTTGATCTTACTTCAGGGCATCTCTTCAAGCAACTCCGTTATCAAAATTTACCGACTCAATCTTCAAGTTTCGGCCTCTTCAAGGCATCTCTTCAATCCTTTAATATTGCAATCTTCAGCCCAGCTGTCTCGCTTATGCTAATTTCAACCTTGTCGCTGTATGGTATGGTGAAATGAAATTTAACGCTATCCACAGTGGTGTGAAATCGTGGTTCTTATGTTGGGAGCTCGACCAGGAAGTCAGATGGAGTTCGACAAAGGACCACTATGTGTAAGACTGTCGTTATCCACGGCAACCTCATGTGGAGGTTCTGCTGAGGAGAGACAGTAAGCCCGTAGGCTCTATATGCCATTAGAATCAAGTTCTCTTACTGTATCGGTTCAGATTGGTCATTTGATTTTCAGTTTAAGATGGCATCAGTTGCTCTTGCTTCCCATGGAACGTTCAGCTGTAACTGTGCGTTTGTTTAATGTATGACTTTGACAAGTCTGTAACTGAGACAGGAACCTATTAGCTCTGCTATGTACCTGGTTTTCTCAGGCACAGCAATTTCAATGATAGTGTTGTGTTTTATTTGAAATGAACTATCGGTTGCATTATGTGAAATTATGCTTGTGATATGAGCCGAAAATTTGAACACCGCCTGATTCTCAAAAGCTCAACGAGTCTCATTTGATTCAGGTTTGAGTTGGTTTCATCTGGGAGGGGTAAATCTTCCTAGACAATTGATTTTTATTTTGCAGTTTACAAGACTTAGTAGCCATTTTCAATATTTATTTTTGAGGGTCATGTGAATGTCTTTTAATATATCTATTTATTTTTTTCAGTACCCAGTTGGAAATATCATGTTCTAACCCTGGTCTTTTTTTTAAAATATTATACTTATCACTTAATATCCAAAAACTTGCCGAATTATTGTTAAGTCAGTTCGAGCTGGTATCGTCTACTGCATCAATACGAATATTTGGGATACAAAAAAACTCAATGGCATATGGACTTTGTGGAGGAGATTTCCTGTACCTAAACATGATGTGGTTGATATATAAAACAAAAGAGAACATATGCAGTGTAAGAAAATGGATGTTAGAAAGGAAACAAAGGAAGTCACTAATGAGAAGGTAAGGGGACACAGGAGGACCCACCAAAGCCTTTAGTCTGTGAAACTTGTGCTGGAAGCTGCTTCGACTTCTTGGTAACTTCTGCGAGAAGCTGAAAACGACGTGATATTGTTTTCAGTATGAGATAATTGGTGCTGGTTTAGTTTACGATGGGTTCTTTGGGTGGCCCATCGTCTTGGTAACTTCTGCGAGAAGCTGAAAAAGACGTGATATTGTTTTCGATATGAGATAATTGGTGCTGGTTTGGTTTACGATGGGTTCTTTGGGTGGGCCATCGGGTTCTCTAGTCTGGTGCTAGATCCGAATCCCACTCTTAGGAGTTTTTGGTACCCAAAAGGAAGTTGGATAAGAGATTTTGATTATGGAATCGAACCTTCAATGCTTGAGTCAGAGAGTGTCCGATGAGAGTATAAGCATAAGTAGGAAAGGAGGCACGAGCTCTTGATTTTGCTTAGAGTCAAAGTGGCTGAGCAACTCGGTTGACGTGACAAATATCAAACGGTGAATACTCTAACCGATGCGACTAGAAGAGGATGTCCGACTCAGAAGCCGTCTATGACTAGCTGATGAGATCCGATTAGAATGAATTCTATCCATCACAGGTTTTAGTCGAGTTGAAGTCGAACGGGGCCTCTGCCTAGTCAGTTCCTTTTAGTGGAGATCCTAATTCCCTCTTCCTTCTACCCTTTTAAACCCGACGCACTCCCTTGTAACCGAAGAACTTCTGCAAGAAGCTCAAAACTTGGGGGACCACCAGCTTGTACCATTGTCATTTCATCTTTCTGGTGGGAAGAGATAAAGTGGTCCAGAAAGTTGACAATTTTCACTTAACAAGTATACAACCTTTACCAAGTCGAACGTGGTCGTGTTTTAAAAACAGGAGTATATGTGTTCAAAGAAGCCATAACCACATAAGATCCGACTGGACCTTCTAATGAAATGTGGGTTTGATTTCTTGTCAAAGACTATAGACACGGTCTCTGCAATTACTGTTTACTTCTAATAAGGAGACGGGATTGGTTGAACGAGAAAGAAAAAAAGAGAAATTGAAAGGGATACATTTTATCGAAAAAAATATAAAATTAAAAATTAAAAAAACTTAGCGGGCAAGTTATTGATGAGGATAACAAGGTGGTTACCACCCCCCCAAAAGCCCCATGGTGCCAGTTACTGAGGCTCCATGACAACCGTGGAGGCTCCACAAGCAGCGGAGGTCAGGATCCCGTCACGGTGGCAAGGAAGAACTCGTCAATTATCACTTGAGCTTTAGCACAAGATGTAGCCCGACTTGGCCCGTGTACGAACACCAACTACAAATCTAACAATCCGACTCGAGATTGAATTCGGCAAGTCAGGTATTCGGTTATGCCCTTCGTTACTATCGAGTCTTGGGCTATTGGCATGGATTTCACACTGTTTTGACCTTGCACCTATTTTTGTTCACAAGTATGCGTTTCGACTTGAAATTCAAGTAGGTCATGTAATCTAATGCACTCGGCTTTGTCGAGACAGTGCAAAGACAATGCAGAGGCAGAATTAAGATGCAATAAGGCACTAAATTAAGGGTATTAATTGACGTTAAGGGAGTCGACTTTCATAAGGGCTCTAAATGTCTGACTTAGCCTTTTTAATGGTCCGGTTCAATGGATTTCAAGCCGGTTCAGGTCTTTAATTTCCGGTTTGCTATCATTAAGTTACCAGCTTCTTCTTCACTATAAATAGGAACTTCATCCCTAAGTTCCAAAACGCAACTCGAGCATCCTCTTCTCTCTGCATTCCAATGTAGTTTTCTGGTGGTTTCCTATTTCGGTTTGGTTTCCTCTCAAACTTCGGGTTCTATACAGCTTCAAGCTCTCCTCTGTCGTTGTATTTTAGGAGACGGGCATCCATGCTTGCTCAACAAAACCAAGATGCAATGTATAAATTTTAAGGACCTTGTAACCGTCAGAACCCTCGATGATCAGTACATTTTTATACCATTGTATTCTATTATTCGATTATTGCTTATTTCTATACTACAAATTTGTAGCACGACTTCGTGTCGAGATTGAAAACTATTTCTACCTATATTATTCAACTTGTAATTGTGGCCATCTGATGTTACTTTATTTTATATTGTATAACATCAACTCTGCTGCAACTCAATTATAGTCTTCCATGGAGATAACCAATCTCGGACCCGACTAAAGTTTCTCGATGCATATCGAGCCCGGTAGGTACCTCGGAATTGCCTATCCCAGTGTGCACAGCAAAGGCAAAAAACAAGACTATGAGTTCGTCTTCACGACACACTTTGTTTGTATTTGTTGGCACCTCGCAACTTTTTTTTTTTTTGGTCGCCAGCCACGGTATCCAAGCATGCCCCACCAGCGGTGAGATGACATCTTTCAGCCAACCATACTTGACTAATCCGTTGATCGCCCCGGGTCGCACGCCTGGCAATGGCGGGTGAGGCTCCCAAGAGGGGTGTCTGCGTACGTGAGGTCTCGAACCCGAGACCTCCTTAAGCGGTACCGAGCTGCTTACCACTCGGCCCAACCCCTCTTGGTCTCGCAACTTACTCTCTATGGAATGGCTCTTTGCCGCCACCATTCCGATCAACTACTGTATAAAACGTCGCCATACTTTTTGGTTGGGAAACTCGACAGATTTAGAGAGGGAGAACTCCACCTAGCAGGCCGTGCAAACATTGGGCAATACCGGTTTTTATCGTTGCACTGAACTGTTCTCATGCGACCCTCCAAGATTTACATTCGAAAACCCGGGATCAACTGGTCAAGATCAAATCCCTAACTGGGCAAGGGGAAGTGGAGGACAGAGGGGCATGGGGGTGGGGTGGGGGGTTAAAAGCTTCATTTTAAAAGTTAGGGCATAACATTACATTTTAGAAAACTTTTGGGGTAATAGTTTAAAGAACAAAAAATCTGCCGCTAGCGGTCTCCTCTCTCTTTCTCGGCTTGCCAGCCGCGGCTGTGACTCACAGTTGTGAGGTTGGAGCGGAACTGTGGCGGAAACCCTAGCTCCCTTCTCGCGGCTATCAACAGGAAGAGCGACCGCCGTGCTTGATTTCGAGCTCGAAGCTTCGAACCGATCAATGAAGTACTTGTCAATGCCACTTGAAAAAAAAATGTGTCGCCCTCACTTCTCATCGGTCATGAGTTGGAGAATCTTGGAACTATTTTCAAGTGATGATTGACGAGTTCTGTTCTCCCCTTCACTGCCTGCCATAGCCCAATCGAATCGGATGCTGCTGAGTATTCGTCTGCGCGTGCCAGCGGCTTTTTTATGCCATTTATTGGCTTCTGGTATCTCTTTCTTGCAGTTCCTTGCTTCAGTATCAACGGTGGATCGGCTACCGTTAATGGAAGAACTGGGTTACGCTAAAATGTCCAAAAACGCATCTTTTTTTTTTTAATCAGAGAATGTCGCCTTCTGCAACTTTTTTTTTTTTTTATCAACTCCTCCAACTTCATTGAAACCTCCATAATGGTTTCTCCTCCACCAGTTTTGCACCACTTATCAAATTTATGCCGCCATGAGCCCTGCAGGAAAAGCTACTGTCAGGAATGTGACTTATGATTATGAGAACCTCGACCAGAGAGACCCGTGGGAACAAGCATGGAGTCGAGGGATCAAATTTACTTGTCTGTGACTTTCGTCCCCACATCAGAAGGTAAGTTTTCTTTTTGTTGGTACCGCATGAGTTAGCGTTATATGCTAGCGTCCGATCTGAGAAAGGTATAGGTTAGGTGTTGGATGCAATTAACTACTACCGGACCTTTAGTAAAGTTGGCTGTCATCCATGATTGATAGAGATATCACAGTATAAGAATTGTCACGACCGTTAACTATAGTCAGCAGCTGATATTCTCACTCACTTTTCTTTTTGGCATGAGCCTGATAGTCTAATTCTGACGGTTTCTCTTTCATTTTTTTTTTTTTTTTTATCGAAAGCATCAATTATCTTGAATTAGGGGCAGCTCGGATGGACCTGTGATTTGATTTGGTTGAAGTTACTCTTTTTCTAAAAAAATTTTTTCATAAGAAATTTCAGATGATTATTTATAGAATAAATAGATAATCTAAAGTTTCCCTAAATACAAAAAGTAAATATATGATTCAGTTTTTGAAATGTGCACTTTGCATCCTCTAACTTGATGTGGGGAGTATTAAATTGATGTATTGAAGGAACAGGTTGATGTACGGACTTTACGTAAAAAGGCTAACTTGAGGAAGTACATTTCTCTTGAGTAGAATCACCTATTTACTAATATAGTATAGTAATAATGGAATGGGAATATGTGGTGGGAGCCAGCAGTGAAGTGACATAACCAATTAGCTTAGGAGTTGGGGTTGACTGAGACAGTGGAGTCAAGCCTGAGTCTCAGTGCTTCAGTATCATCACATAAATCACCACCACCTGTGAAAGTCCACTCGGTACACACACTGCAGAGCAAGATTAACTTTGCAGTTTTCTACTTAGGTTCTCTTGTGAGGTTTCCAGTTCTATTCCTTTCTTCCATTCTTGTCACAGCAGGAGGCAAGATGAGCTTGTTAAAGGAACTTCCTGTGGGATACAGATTTAATCCCTCGGATGAAGTCCTAGTCAATTACCACTTGAAGCGGAAGCTTTCAAACATCGAGGAAGAACACTGCTCAATCCCCGAGTTTGACATCTACAAGCTCCCACCTTGGGATCTGATTACCAAGTTTAATGGTAAGTTCGAGTTGGATACTTGCTCGGCCAAATTTGATAACTTTTCAGGGTTTTTTATGGTCTGGATCTTGAATTGCTTTCTGTGATTGGCTTCTCTGGTTCTAGATTTATCAGATTTAGCATCTGATGGTCAGGAGTGCTTCTTCTATCATCGCTGGAATGATCCTAGCAGCAAGCGACACAATAGGAGGACCAAGGAGGGGTTCTGGAAGGACACTGGAGGGAATCAGAAGCCTCGGGTGACCGATCAGACAAAATGGCATAAGAAGATCCTGGTTTATCGCCTCGGTACACAGAAATCAGCTGTTGAGACTGAGTGGGCTATGCATGAATACCAGGACATCTCTAATCCGGTCTCTGATTCCTACCTTTCTCGTATTCCCGTTATTTGTCAGGTCTCTTTTGCTTGTACCATATCGTGCTAGATGCAGGTTTTCGAAAGCTGATGTTGCCTTGTGTTTTCATTCTTTGGACCAGGCCATTGTTGCGTGTCGCATACATAAAATTAAGCCAAAGAAGGTAAAAGCAAGGGTTGATTCAGGCTCCTCTAAGGCCTGGTCTGATGGTAGCTGTTATAAAGCCAAAGAAGGTAAAATCGAACCTCCTGAAGTAAGCCAAGAGGTAAGAAGAGATGCTCCTTTTCTTGATTTTGTTGGCTATGTTATAAAGCTACTAGTGCAATAACAGCACGGCATTCTTTCTTTCTTATTTCAGACGCTTGTAAATACAGCAATGGAGTCTCAAAGTCAGACGGACACAGATATCCCGGGGCATCGTACGTCTTTACCTCAGCAGACTCAGGTAGATTCCAAGAGGAGATTGTCTCTCTCTGAAGATACATATAGCGATTGCTTACATTTAACTGACCTGAAAGATCCACAAAGCCCTGAGATCCTCATGAGGGAACAACCACCCTTTGATTGTTATGAAACTCCTAACAATCAGCTGTCAAATTATGAGCTACCAGGATTTGTATCTCCTCCTCAGCATCCCCAAAAGATGCCTACGGAGGGGATATCCCCCATTATCACTAACCGTGAATTAGATATTGATGGATGGGATGCTCAGTTTCCTTTTGTTTCTGCGACACATGGAGCTCAAGAGACATATTTCAAGGTGAGATGATGTCTTTTATAGTCTGTTCTTGATATATTCCGCTCTTGAAATATAACAGCATTAACTGGAAAAAGGATTCTTCTTTTCATCATTTTGTAATTTCAGGAAGCTCCACAATCCGCCTTAAATTCACATACTCCTATTCGACCACCAAATTTCATTTTAGTTTCTCCCAAGGAGCTGCAGATGCCCCAGGAGTTGTTGTCGATATATAATATAGACCCTTCTTCAGATAGTTCTGGCGGAGGGAGTCCAAATGCATTTCATTTTGGTCAAAGCTATGAATTTCAGCAACCAAATTCGAAGGTGAGAGACTGAATTGTGTGGTAAACATTTATGTCAGTATGCTTTTTACAGTTAGTATAACATCTGTTATTAGATTGGGAAAGCTAATACCTTGCTGTTTAAACCTTTTTGCCTCAGGTAACTCAAGACTTTGCTACTACGTCACCAGCAGCTGCTCAGTCATATGATATCAATTCATTGTTAGATTCCTTTTCTGCATCTCCTCCACAGTCCCCTTTCAATTCACAAACTCCTATTCCACCACCAAGTGCAGTTCATGTTGGTCAAATCTTTGAATCTCATCAAACAAATTTAAAGGTGAGGGACAGACATTTTATTATCGACATTCTTGTCAGTATACTTTCTATCGTTATATGACATGTATAAATAGTTTGGGGATGCTAATGCCTGATTCTTAAAATCATTTTCTTCCTTCAGGTGACTCGAAATGGAAGTTACCAAGTAGGTGGTAGCCAGACCTATCCTTGGGGTGTTACTCTCGAGGAAGGTGGTGATATGTCTGTGCATCATCAAATTCTGACTGATCAATCATCGGATTGTGTGTTACCGGGATTTCTATATCCTCCTCAGCATCCAAGGACGATGCCTATGGAGGAGATACCCCCCATTGTTGGTAATACATCTTTTAGTGATAGTGGTAGTGAATTGGATATTCATGGACGGGGTGCTCAGTTGCCCTTTGCTTCCTGGAAACATGGAGCTCAAGAGACAAATTCCGAGGTGCAATAATGTCTCTTTCTAGTTTTTCTTTATTTTATATATGCTGCTCTTGAAATTTAGTCAGTGTTAAGTTACTGTGAAAACTGATTCTTCTTTGTTGTCCTTTGTCATTCCAGGAATTTCTACAATCCACTTTAAATTCACAAACTACTATCCCACCGCCAAATTCCTTTTTGTTTTCTGCCAAGGAGCAGATGCTCCAGGAGTTGTCATCAATATCTGGTACGAACCCTTCATCAGATAGTTCTGGAGGGGGGATTCCGAAGTTATTTCATTTTGGTCAAAGCTATGAATCACACCAAACAAATTTCGAGGTGAGGGACAGACATTTTATTATCGACATTCATGTCAGCGCTCTCTATAGTTATATGACTGTATCAATAGTTTGGGGATGCTAATGCCTGATGCTTAAATCATTTGCTTCCTTCAGGTGACTCGAGATGGAAGTTACCAAGTAGGTGTTAGCAATACCCATCCTCGGGGTGTTACTCTCAAGGAAGGTGGTGATATGTCTGTGCATCATCAAATTCTGACTGATCAATCGTCGAATTGTGTGTTACCGGGATTTCTATATCCTCCTCAGCGTCCAGGGACGATGCCTACGGAGGAGATATCCCCCATTGTTGGTAATACATCTTTTAACGATAGAGGTAATGAATTGGATATTCATGGACCGGCTGCTCAGTTGCCCTTTCCATCCTGGAAACATGGAGCTGAAGAGACAAATTTCAAGGTGCAATAATGTCTCTTTCTAGTTTTTCTTTATTTTATATATGCTGCTCTTGAAATTTAGTCAGTGTTAAGTTACTGTGAAAACTGATTCTTCTTTGTTGTTCTTTGTCATTTCAGGAATTTCCACAATCCACTTTAAATTCACAAACTACTATCCCACCACCAAATTCCTTTTTGTTTTCTGCCAAGGAGCAGATGCTCCAGGAGTTGTCATCAATATCTGGTACGAACCCTTCGTTAGATAGTTCTGGAGGAGGGATTCCGAAGTTATTTCATTTTGGTCAAAGCTCTGAATCACACCAAACAAATTTCGAGGTGAGGGACAGACATTTTATTATCGACATTCATGTCAGCGTTTTCTACAGTTATATGACTGTATCAATAGTTTTGGGATGCTAGTGCCTGATGCTTAAATCATTTGCTTCCTTCAGGTGACTCGAGATGGAAGTTACCAAGTAGGTGGTAGCAATACCTATCTTCGAGGTGTTACTCTCGAGGAAGGTGGTGATATGTCTGTGCATTATCAAATTCTGACTGATCAATCGTCGAATTGTGTGTTACCGGGATTTCTATATCCTCCTCAGCATCCAGGGACGATGCCTACGGAGGAGATATCCCCCATTGTTGGTAATACATCTTTTAACGATAGAGGTAATGAATTGGATATTCATGGACCAGCTGCTCAGTTGCCCTTTCCATCCTGGAAACATGGAGCTCAAGAGACAAATTTCAGGGTAAGATGATGTTTCTTGTAGGTTCTTGGTTCTTCTTTACATATATATATTTGTGTGTGGGTGCTGCCCTTGAAGTTTAGTCTGTGTTATGTTACTGTGAAAACTTATTCTTTGTCACTACAACACTTTTTGTAGTTAGCACAATGTGTATTAATAGTTTGTGGAAGCTAATGAATCTCTGTATAAACCATTTTTTTCAGGTGACTCAAGACTTTGCTACTGGGTCATCAGCTGTAATTCAGGATTTGGATACCGGTTTATTGTTCGATTCCTTCTTAGCTTCTCCTCCAGAAACGGGGGAGAGCTCACTTTCCTCAAGTAGTATTGTTCCTGGAGGATATGGCACAGAATATTGTGGGCTGCCATATGCTTCGGGTGCGGCTCTTGATAAGGGCAATCGTAGAATTTCTACAATGTATTGATGATGATGAAGCCCTCGGAACACTTGCAAGAGGTGAGGAACAGATATCCTGTGCTAGTTATGAATAGTTATCCTCCGTTTAGTTCTATTCAGCCAAGAACTAATGTTTTCTTTCTGGTTGATCTTACTTCAGGGCATCTCCTCAAGCAACTCCGTTATCAAAATTTACCGACTCAATATTCAAGTTTCGCCTTCTTCTAGACATCTCGTCAATCCTTTAGTATCGCAATCTTCAGCTCAGCTGCCTAGCTTATGCTGGTACAACTTTCGACCTCGTCGCCATATGGGATAGTGAAATGAAATTTAACGCTATCCACAATGGTGTTAAACCGTGGTTCTTATGTTGCGAGCTCGATCAGGAAGTCAGATGGAGTTCGACAAAGGACCGTTATGTATAAGACTGTCGTTATCCACAGCAACCTTATTGGAGGTTCAGCTGAGGACAGACAGTAAGCCCGTAGGCTCTATACGCCGTTAGAATCAAATGCTCCGACCGTATCGGTTGAGATCGGTCATTTGGTTTTCAGGTTAAGTTGGCATCAGATGCTCTTGGTTCCCATGGAACGTTCAGCTATATCTGTGTTTTTGTTTAATGTATAACTTTGTCAAGACTGTAACTGAGACAGGAACCTATTAGCTCTGCTATGTAGCTGGTTTTCTCGGGTACAACAGTTTCAATGATCATGTTTTATTTGAGATGAACTGTCGGTTGCATTATGTGAATTATTACTTGTGATGTTAGCTGAGGATTTGAACGCTACTTGATTCTCAAAAGCTCAATGAATCCCATTTGATTCAGGTTCGGGTTGTTAAGGGTACATCTTCCAAAACAGTTGATTTGCTCATTCTTGACAGTTGATTTTTATTTTTCAGTGAACAAGACTTAGTAGCCATTTTAATATTTAATTTTTAGGTTCGTGTGAATTTCTTTTAATACATCTATTTCGTTTTTCAGTACCCAGTTGGAAATGTCATGCTCTAGCCCTGGTTTTTTTTTTTTTTAAAATATACTTATCACTTAATATTCAAAAACTCGTCAAGTCATTGTTAAGTCAATTCGAGCTAGTAGGCTCAATACGAATTTTTGGGATAAATAAAAAGGTCGATTGCATGTGCACTTTGTAGAGGAGATTTCCTGTACCTAAACGCGATGTGGTTGATAGATAAAAACAAAAGGGAGCATATGCGATTTAAGAAAATGGATGTTAGAAAGGAAACAAAGGAAGCCACTAATCAGAAGGTCAGGGGACACAAGAGGGCCCACCAAAGCCTTTAGTCTGTGAACTTACGAAGGAAGCTGCTTCGACTTCTTGGTAACTTCTGCGAGAAGCTGAAAAGGACGTGATATCGTTTTCGGTATGAGATAATTGGTGCCGATTTAGTTCACGATGGATTCTTTGGGTGGCTCATCGAGTTCTCGGATTTGGTATTGGATCCTGATCCCACTCTTGGGAGTTTTTGGTATCTATAAGGAAGTTGGATCCGAAATTTTGATTATGGAATCGAACCTTCAATGCTTGAGTTAGAGAGTGCTTGAGGGGGGAGTATAAGCATAAGTTGGAAAGGAGGCATGGGTGCTTGATTTTGCTAAGAGTAAGGGTGGTTGAGCAACTTGATTGATGTGATAAACATTAGACGGTGAATATCACGACGCCGGTGTGACTAGAAGAGGATATCCGACTCAGAGGCTGTCTGTGACTAGCTGGTGGGATTTGACTAGAATGAATTCTATCCATCACGGTTTTTAGTCGGGTTGTAGTCGGACGAGGCCTCTGCCTAATCAGTTCCTTTTGGTGGAGACCCTGAATTCACTCTTTCTCCTGCCATTTCAAACTCGATACACTCCCTCGTAATCGAAGAACTTTTGCAAGAAGCTCAAAACTTGGGGGATCACCAGCTTGTTCCACTGCCATTTCATCTTTCACTCCAGCATCCTCTTCTCTCTGCATTCCAAGATAGTTTTCGGGTTGTTTCCCGCTTCGGGTTATTTCTAACCTCAAGCTCTTCTCTGTCGTTGCATCCTGAAAGACCACGTCCATACTTCCTCAGCAAGATCAAGAGGGAACTAATAAATTTTAAGGAAATTGTGACTGTCAGAGCCCTCGGCGATCAATACACTTCGATACTATTGTATTCTTTTATTTGATTGTTGTTAATTTTTATACTACAAATTTGTAGCACGACTTTGTGTCGAGATTGAAAACTATTTCTACCTATATTATTCAACTTGTAATCGTGGCCATCTGATGTCACTTTATTTTATATTGTATAATATCAATTTTACTGCAACTCGGTTATAGTCTCTCACAGACATAGCCAATCTCAGACCCGATTAAAATTTCTCAATGCGTATCGAGTCCAACGGGTACCTTGGAATTGTCTATCCTGTTGTGCACAACAAAGGCGAAAAATAAGACAATGACTTCGTCCTCACGACACGTTTTGTTTATATTTGTTGACACCTCGCAACTTACTCTCGATGAAAAGGCTCTTTGCCCGACCATTTCGGTCAACTACTGTGTAAAACGTCGCGATAATTTTTGTTCAGAAACTCGATAGATTCAGGGAGGGAGAACTCCACGGAGTAGGCCATTCGAATATCGGGCAATGCCGGTTTTTATCGTTGCACTGAACTGTTCCCGAATCGACCCTCCAACATTTACGTGCGAACGCCCGGGATCAAGTGTCCAAGATCTAATCCTGAGTGGGCAAGGGGAAGTAGCGGGCAAAGGGGCATGGGGGGTTAAAAGCTTCATTTTGAAAGTTGGGGGGTAACATTACATTTTAGATAACTTTTGGGGTACTAGTTTAAAGAACAAAAAATCTGCGGCTAGCGATTTCTTCTTTCTTTCTCGGCTTGCCAACCGTAGCCGTTAGTTGCAGCGGACCTGCGGACCAAAACCCCGGCTCTCCTTCCGCTGCCATCCACCGGAAGAACGTACGCTGTGCTTGATTTCGAGCCCGAAGCTTCAAATCGATCAATGAAGTGCTTGTCAATATCACTTGAAAAAGATGCGTGGCGCTAACTTCTCTTCGGTCACGAGGGGAGAATCTTGGCATTCTTCTCAAGTGATGATTGACGAGTTCTGCATGGATCGTTTTTCCCCCTTCACTGCCCGCCGTAGCACAAATCAGAAGATAAGTTTTTTTCGTTGGTAATGCATGATTAAGTGTTATATACTAGCGCTCGATCTGAGAAAGGTTTAGATTAGGTTTTGGATGCAATTAACTTGTACAGCTGCTTTAGTAAAGCTAGCACAGCAGTCACCCGTGATTGATAGTGATATCACATTATGAAATGCCATGGCCGTTAACTAGTCAGCACTCAGCAGCTGATAGTCTCACTCGCTTTTCTTTTTGGCATGAACCTGATAGTCTCATTCTGAAGGTTTCTTTTTCTTTTTTTAGTGAAAGCATCAGTTACCTTGAATTAGGGACAGCTCGGATAGAATTGCGAGTGTTACTATTTGATTTGGGTTGAAGTTACTCTTTTCTTTAAAAATTTTTGTATTTTCCATAATAAATTTTAGATGATTTTTTGTAGAACAACTAGATGATCTGAAGTTAAAAAAAAAAAAGGAAGGTAAATAGATGATCCATTTTTTGAAATATGCACTTTGCATCCTCTATATTGATGTGGGGAGTATCAAATTGATGTATTGAAGGAACAGATTGATGTGCGGACTTTACGTAAAAAAGGCTAACTAGAGGAAGTACATTTCTCTTGAGTGGAATCATCTATTTACTACTGTAGTACAGTAATAATGGAATGGGAATATGTTGTGGGAACCACCAATAAGTAGAGTAACATAACCACGCAGCTTAGGAGTTGGGGTTGACTGCAACAGTGGAGTCAAGCCTGAGTCTCAGTATTTCAGTATCATCACATAAATCATCAACACCTGGGAAGTCCACTCGGTACACACACTGCGTAGCAAGATTAACTCTGCAGGTTTCTACTTAGGTTCTCTCGGGAGGTTTCTAGTTCTATTCCTTCCTTCCGTTCTTGTCATAGGGAAGATGACAACAGGAGGCAAGATGATCTCGTTAAAGGAACTTCCTGTGGGACACAGATTTAATCCCTCGGATGAAGTCCTAGTCAATTACCACTTAAAGAGGAAGCATTCGAACATCAAGGAAGAATACTGCTTAATCCCCGAGTTCGACATCTACAAGCTCCCGCCTTGGGATCTAATTACCAAGTTTAATGGTAAGTTCGAGTTGTATTCTTGCTCAGCCAAATTTGATAACTTTTCAAGGTTTTTTATTGTCTGGATCTTGAATTACTTTCTGTGTTTGGCTTCTCTGGGTCTAGATTCATCAGATTTAGCATCTGATGGTCGGGAGTGCTTATTCTATCATCGCTGGAATGATCCTAGCAGCAAGCGACATAATAGGAGGACCAAGGAGGGGTTCTGGAAGGACACTGGAGGGGATCAGAAGCTTCGGGTAACCGATCAGACAAAATGGCTTAAGAAGATCCTGGTTTATCGCCTCGGTAAACAGAAAATCAGCTGTTGAGACTGAGTGGGCTATGCATGAATACCAGGACATCTCTAATCCGGTATCTGATTCCTGCCTTTCTTGTATTCCTGTTATTTGTCAGCTCTCTTTTGCTTGTACCATATCGTGCTAGATGCAGTTTTTCGAAGGTTGATGTTGCCTTGTGTTTTCATTCTTTGGACCAGGCCATTGTTGTGTGTCGCATACATAAAAGTAAGCCAAAGAAGGTAAAAGAAAGGGTTGATTCAGGTTCCAGTCAAGCCTGTTCTGATGGTAGCCCTGTAGCAACTGCGTCCCCTAAATCCCAAACTGAACCCCCAAAAATAAGCCCAAATGTATGCTCCTCTCTGTTGATTTTGTTGGTTCTGTTACAAACGTACTAGTGCAACAGCATGACATTCTCTCTCTTATTTCAGATGTCTGTAGATGTAACAGTGGAGTCTCAAACCCTGGCTTCAACTTCCAACATCAATATTCCAGAGGAGAGATCTTCTCCCTCTGAAGATACATATATTGAAGGTGGTGATATGTCTGTGTTTCATCAAACTCCTACTGATCAATCGTCGAATAATGTGTTACCGGGATCTCTATATCCTCCTCGGCATCCACGGACGATGCATACGGAGGAGATATCCCCCATTGTTGGTAATACATCTTTTAATGATTGTCGTAGTGAATTGGTTATTCATGGACGGGGTGCTCAGTTGCCCTTTGTTTCCCCAAAACATAGAGCTCAAGAGATAAATTTCAAGGTGAGATGATGTGTCTTGTAGGTTATTCATTAGTTTATCTATGCTGCCCTTGAAATTTAGTCAGTGTTAAGTTTCTGTGAAAACTGATTCTTCTTTATTCTTCTTTATCATTTCAGGAAGCTCCACAATCCACTTCAAATTCTCAAATTCCTATTCCCTCACCAAATTCCTGTTTACTTTCTCCCGAGGAGCAGATGCTCCTCCAGGAGTTGTTATCAGTATCTGGTACGCACCCTCCATCAGATAGTTCTGGAGGAGGAATTCCGAACGCATTTCATTTTGGTCAAAGCTACAAGTCACGGCAAACAAATTTAGAGGTGAGGGACAGACATTTTGTTATTGACATTCATGTCAGCATGCTTTCTATAGTTATATGACATGTATAAATAGTTTGGGGATGCTAATGCCTGATGCTTTAATCATTTTCTTCCTTCAGCTGACTCAAGATGGAAGTTACCAAGTAGATGGTAGCTGGACCTATCCTCGTGGTGCTACTCTCAAAGGTGGCGGTGATATGTCTGTATTTCATCAAACTCCTACTGATCAATCGTCGAATAATGTGCTACCGGGATCTCTATATCCTCCTCAGCATCCACGGACGATGCCTACGGGGGAGATATCCCCCAGTGTTGTTAATACATCCTTTAATGATTGTGGTAGTGAATTGGTTATTCATGGACGGGGTGCTCAGTTGCCCTTTGTTTCCCCAAAACATAGAGCTCAAGAGATAAATTTCAAGGTGAGATGATGTGTCTTGTAGTTTATTCTTTAGTTTATCTATGCTGCCCTTGAAATTTAGTCAGTGTTAAGTTACTGTGAAAACTGATTCTTCTTTATTCTTCTTTGTCATTTCAGGAAGCTCCACAATCCACTTCAAATTCTCTCACTTCAAATTCTCAAATTCCTATTCCATCACCAAATTCCTGTTTACTTTCTCCCGAGGAGCAGATGCTCCTCCAGGAGTTGTTATCAGTATCTGGTACACACCCTTCATCAGAAAGTTCTGGAGGAGGGATTCCAAGCTCATTACATTTTTGTCAAAGCTCTGGACCACGCCATACAAATTTAGAGGTGAGGGACAGACATTTTGTTATTGACATTCATGTCAGCACACTTTCTGTAGTTATATGACATGTATAAATAGTTTGGGGATGCTAATGCCTGATGTTTAAATCATTTTCCTCCTTCAGGTGACTCGAGATGGAAGTTACCCAGTAGATGGTAGCCGGACCTATCCTCGTGGTGTTACTCTCAAAGGTGGCGGTGATATGTCTGTATTTCATCAAACTCCTACTGATCAATCGTTGAATAATGTGTTACCGGGATCTCTATATCCTCCTCAGCATCCACGGACGATGCCTACGGAGGAGATATCACCCATTGTTGGTAATACATCGTTTAATGATTGTGGTAGTGAATTGGTTATTCATGGACGGGGTGCTCAGTTGCCCTTTGTTTCCCTTAAACATAGAGCTCAAGAGATAAATTTCGAGGTGAGATGATGTGTCTTGTGGGTTATTCTTTATTTTATCTGTGCTGCCCTTGAAATTTAGTCAGTGTTAAGTTACTGTGAAAACTGATTCTTCCTTATCTTTCTTTGTCATTTCAGGAAGCTCCACAATCCACTTCAAATTCTCAAATTCCTATTCCACCACCAAATTCCTGTTTACTTTCTCCCGAGGAGCAAATGCTCCTCCAGGAGTTATTATCAATATCTGGTACGCACCCTTCATCAGATATCTCTGGAGGAGGGACTCCTAACGTATTTCACTGTGGTCAAAGCTATGAATCACACCAAACAAATTTCGAGGTGAGGAACAGACATTTTATCTAAATTAATGTCATCACGCTTTCTATAGCTATGTGAAATGTATCAACAGTTTGGCAATGCTAATGCCTGATGCTTGAATCATTTTCTTCCTTCAGATGACTCGAGATGGAAGTTACCAAGTAGATGGTAGCCATACCTATCCTTGGGGAGTTACTCTTGAAGAAGGTGGCAATATGTCTGTATATCGTCAAACTCCTACTGATCAATCGTCGAATTGTGTGTTACTGGGATCTCTATATCCTCCTCAGCATCCATGGACGATGCCTACGGAAGAGATGTCCCCCATTGCTGATAATAAATCTTTTAGCGACAGTGGTAGTGAATTGGATATTCATGGATGGGGTGCTCAGTTGCCCTTTGTTTCCCGGGAATATGGAGCTCAAGAGACAAATTTCAAGGTGAGATGTTGTCTCTTGTAGTTTGTTCTAATATGTGTGTGTGTGCTGTCCTTGAAATTTAGTCAGTGTTAAGTTACTGTCAAAACTTATTCTTTGTTCTTCTTTGTCACTTCATGTCAGCACACCCTTTTTAGTTAGCACAATGTGTATTAATAGTTTGTGGAAGCTAATGCCTCTCTGTATAAACCATTTCTTTTTTCAGGTGACTCAAGACTTTGCTACTGCATCATCGGCTGTAATTCAGTATTCGGATACTGGTTCATTGTTAGGTTCCTTTTTAGCTTCTCATCCGCTGCCAGAGGCAGAAATGGAGGAGAGCTCACCTCGCTTAAGTAGTATTGTTCCTGGAGGATATGGCAGAGAGTATTGTGGGTTGCCATGTGCTTCAGGTGTTGCTCTTGAGAAGAGCAATCATAGAATTTCTGCAACGTATTGAAGATGATGATAAAGCCCTCGGAGCACTTGTAAGAGGTGAGGAACAGATATCCTATACTTCGTTATCCTCCATTTAGTTCTATTCAGCCCAAGAGCTTATGTTTTGTTGATTTTACCTTCAGGGCATCTCTTCAAGCAACTCCGTTATCAAAATTTGCTGACTCAATCTTCAAGTTTCGGTCTCTTCAAGGCATATCTTCAATCCTTTAGTATCGCAATCTGCAGCTCAGCTGTCTAGCTTATGCTACTTTCAACCTTGTCACCGTATGGTATAGTGAAATGAAATTTAACGCCATCCACAATGGTGTTAAACCGTGGTTCTTATGTTGGGAGCTCGATCAGGAAGTCAGATGGAGTTCGACAAAGGACCGTTATGTATAAGACTTTCGTTATCCACAGCAACCTTATTGGAGGTTCAGCTGAGGAGAGGCAATAAGCCCGTAGGCTCTACACGCCGTTAGAATCAAATGCTCCGACCGTATTGGTTGAGATTGGTCATTTGATTTTCAGGTTAAGTTGGCACAGATGCTGTTGGTTCCCATGCAACGTTCAGCTGTATCTGTGTCTTTGTTTAATGCATAACTTAGTCAAGTCTGTAAGACAGGAACCTATTGGCTCGGCTATGTGCCTGGTTTTGTTGGGTCCAACAGTTTCAATGATCGGGTTTTATTTGAGATGAACTGTCGGTTGCATTATGTGAATTATACTTGTGCTATGAGCCGAAAATTTGACCACCACCCCGATTCTCTAAAGCTCACTGAGTCCCATTTGATTTAGGTTCGAGTCTACGACGGGTAACTCTTCCTAGACAGTTAGATTTTTTTTCCTATTGACAGTTGATTGTTATTTTTCAGCTTACAAGACTTTGTAGCCATTTTAATAGTTAATTGTCGGGGTCATGTGAATTTCTTTTAATGTATCTATTTATCTTTTAAGTACCCAGTTGGAAATACCATGTTTTAACCCCGGTCTTGTTTTTTGACATACTTATAACTTAATATCCAAAAACTCAGCGAGCCAACATTAAGTCAATTCAAGCTAGTATCGTCTACTGGTTCCATACGGATTTTTGGGATTAAAAAAGGGTTGATTGAATATGCACCGTAGATGAGAGGAAACAAAGGAAGTCACTAATAGGAAGGTATGGGGACACAGGAGGACCCACCAAAGCCTTTAGTCTGTGAAACTTGTGCCGGAAGCTGCTTCGACTTCCTGGTGGGAAACTTCTGCAAGAAGCTGCAAATGACGTGATATCGTTTTCGGCATGAGATAATTGGTGTTGGTTTAGTTCCTGGTGGAATCTTTGGGTGGTCTATCAGGTTCTGGAGTCTGGGACTGGATCCTGATCCTACTCTTTGGAGTTTTTGGTACCTATAAGGAAGTTGGATCAGGGATTTTGATTATGGAATCGAACCTTCAATGCTTGAGGCAAAGAGTGTCTGAGGAAAGTATAAGCGTAAGTAGGAAAGGAAGCACGGGCAATTGATTTTGCTTAGAGTCAGAGTGGTTGAGCAACTCGATTGACGTGATAAACATCAGATAGTGAATATTATGATGCTGATGTGACTAGAATAGGATGTCCAACTCAGAAGCCGTCTGTGACTAGCTGGTAGGATCCGATAGGAATGGATTCTATCCATCACAGGATTTAGTAGGGTTGAAGTCGGACGGGGTCTTTGCCTAGTCAGTTCCTTTTAGTGGAGACCCTGAATTCCCTCTTTCTCCTGCCCTTTTAAACTCGAAACACTCCCTTGTAACCGAAGAACTTTTGCAAGAAGCTCAAAACTTGGGGGATCACCAGCTTGTACCATTGCCATTTCATCTTTCTGGTGGGAAGAGACAAAGTGGTCCAGAAAATTGGCAATTTTCTCAACGGGGATGCATCAGCTTCCCCCTTTTTCCTTAAGAATGCCAAAGAAACTTGCATCGAGTTTTTCATTGAACAAGCATACAACCTTTGCCAAGTCGAACGTGGTCGTGTTTTAAAAATAGGAGTATGTATATTCAAACAAGCCATAACCATATAAGATCCGGCTCGACATTCAAACAAGCCATAACCATATAAGATCTGGCTCGACCTTCCAATGAAATGTGGGGTTGATTTCTTGGTAAAACGAGAAAGCAAAAAAGAGAAATTGAAAAGATGCTTTTTATCAGAAAAAAAGTATAAAATAAAAATTAAAAAAATTTCGTGGGCAAATTCTTGATGAGGGTAACAAGGTGGTTCCCACCCCCAAAGACTCCAAGGGACAAGTTACTGAGGCTACATACATCACAACCGTGGAGCCTCCACAAGCGGCGAAGGTCAGGAACTCAGGAATCCCACCACGGTGGCAAGGAAGAACTTGTCAATCATCACTTGCGGTTCAGCACAAAACGCAGCCTGACTTGGCCATGCACGAATACCACTTAAAAATCTAAGAATCCAACTGAGGATTGAATTCGTCGAGTCAAGTACTCGATTATGTCCTTCACTGGTATCGAGTCTTAGGCTATTGGCATGGATTTTACACTGTTTTGACCTTGCACCTGTTTCTGTTCACAGGTACGCGTTTCAGTTTGTGATTCAAGTCGGTCATGTAATCTAATGCACTTGGTTTTGCCGAGACAGTGCGAAGATAGAATTAAGGGCATTGATCGGCATTAAGGGAGCCGGTCTTAATGAGGGCCTCTAAATGTGCAGTTTAACCTTTCTAATGGACCGGTTCTAGGAACTTAAGGCCGGTTCAGGACTTCAATTTTTGGCTCTCTGCCATTAAGTCACCGGCTCTCATTCTATTCATAGGTTACAAAATACAACTCGAGCATCCTCTTCTCTTTGCAGTCCAACATAGTTTTCTAGTGGTTTCTTGCTTCGATTTGGTTCGCTCTCGAGCTTCGAGTTTCGTGTAGCTTCGAGTTTCGTGTAGTTTCCAGCTCTCATCCGCCATTGTATCATGTGAGATCAACGTTTGCGCTTCCTCAACATGATCAAGAAGAGGCAAATAAGTCTTAGGAAAACTATGACCGCCACATGTCCAGACAATTAGTTCACTTTTAATTGTGGCCATATGAGGTTATTGTATTCTTTTTATTCGATTATTGTTTATTTGTAGCACGACTTCGCACTAGGATTGAAAAATATTTCTACCTATATTATTCAACTTGTAATCGTGGCTATCCGATGTTACTTTATTTTATATTATATAATATCAACTTCGCAGCAACTCAGTTATAGTCCCACAGACATAACCAATCACGTACCCAACTAAAATTTCTCGATGAGTATTGAGGCCAACAGGTACCTCGGAATTGCCTATCCTGATGTGCACAACAAGGGTGAAAAATAAGACTACGAGTTCGTCCTCATGACACATTTTGTTTATATTTGCTGACACCTTGCAACTTACTCTCGATGAAATGGCTCTTTGTCCGACCATTTCAGTCAACCACTGTGTAAAATATCACGATAATTTTCGTTCGGAAACTCGACAGATTTAGAGAGGAAGAACTCCACGGAGCAGGCAATTCGAACATCGGACAGTACCGGTTTTTATCGTTGCACTGAACTGTTCCCGCATCGCCCGTCCAAAATGTACATTCGAAAGCCTAAGCGGGCAAGGTAGCGGATAAAGGGGCACGGGGGGGTTAAAAGCTTCATTTTAAAAGTTAGGGGGTGACATTACATTTTTGATAACTTTTCGGGTGACAGTTTTAAAGAACCAAAAATCTGCGGCTAACGGTTTCTTCTTTCTTTCTCGGCTTGCCAACCGCAGCCGTTAGTTGCAGAGGACCTGCGGACCAAAACCCTAGCTCTCCTCCCGCTGCCATCCACCGGAAGAACGTACGCCGTGCTTGATTTCGAGCCCGAAGCTTCAAAACGATCAATGAAGTGCTTGTCAATATAACTTGAAAAAGATGTGTGGCGCTAACTTCTCTTCGGTTCTGAGGGGAGAATCTTGGCATTCTTTTCAAGTGATTATTGACGAGTTCTGCACGGATCATTTTTCCCCCGTCACCGCCCACCGTAGCACAAATCAGAAGATATGTTTTTTACCATTCAAAAAAAAATCAGAAGATAAGTTTTTTTTTCGTTTGTACTGCATGATTTAGTGTTATATACTAGCGCTCGATCTGAGAAAGGTTTAGGTTAGGTTTTGGATGCAATTAACTTGTACAGGAGCTTTAGTAAAGCTAGCACAGCAGTCACCCATGATTTATAGTGATATCACATTACGAAATGTCATGGAGCTTTAGTAAAGACTAGCACAGCAGTCACTCGCTTTTCTTTTTGGCATGAGCCTGATAGTCTCATTCTGAAGGTTTCTTTTTCTTTTTTTAGTGAAAGCATCAGTTACCTTGAATTAGGGACAGCTCGGATGGAATTGCGAGTCTTACTATTTGATTTGGGTTCAAGTTACTCTTTATTTTTTTTTTCCATAAGGAATTTTAGATGATTTTTTTTTTGTAGAACAAATAGATGATCTAAAGTTAAAAAAAAAGGAAGGTAAATAGATAATCCATTTTTTGAAATATGCACTTTGCATTCTCTAGATTGATGCGGGGGGTATTAAATTGATGTATTGAAGGAACAGATTGATGTACAGTCTTTGTGTAAAAAAGGCTAACCAGAGGAAGTACATTTCTCTTGAGTGGAATCATCTATTTATTAATGTAGTATAGTAATAATGGAATGAGAATATGTTGTGGGAGCCACCAGTAAGTAGAGTAACATAACCGCTTAACTTAGAAGGTGCAGTTGACTGCAACCGTGGAGTCAAGCCTGAGTCTCAGTGCTTTAGTATCATCACATAAATCATCACCACCTGTGAAGTCCACTCGGTACACACTCTGCACAAGATTAACTCAGCAGGTTTCTATTTAGGTTCTCTCGTGAGGTTTCTAGTTCTATTCCTTCCTTCTGTTCTTGTCATAGGGAAGATGACAACAGGAGGCAAAATGATCTCGTTAAAGGAACTTCCTGAGGGATGCGGATTTAATCCCTCGGATGAAGTCCTAGTCAATTACCACTTGAAGAGGAAGCTTTCAAACATCGAGGAAGAATACTGCTTAATCCCCGAGTTTGACATCTACAAGCTTCCGCCTTGGGATCTAATTACCAAGTTTAATGGTAAGTTCGAGTTGTATTCTTGCTCAGCCAAATTTGATAACTTTTCAGGGTTTTTTATTGTCTGGATCTTAAATTACTTTCTGTGTTTGGCTTCTCTGGGTCTAGATTTATCTGATGTAGCATCTGATGGCCGGGAGTGCTTCTTCTATCATCGCCGGAGTGATCCTAACAGCCAGCGAAATGATAGGAGGACCAAGGATGGGTTCTGGAAGGTCACTGGAGGGGATCAGAAGCCTCGGGTGACCAATCAGACAAAATGGCTCAAGAAGATCCTTGTTTATCGCCGCGGTAAACAGAAATCAGCTGTTGAGACTGAGTGGGCTATGCATGAATACCAGGACATCTCTAATCCGGTATCTGATTCCTGCGTTTCTCTGACTCCCGTTATTTGTCAGCTCTCCTTTGCTTGTACCAAATCGTGCTAGATGCAGTTTCTTGAAGGTTGATGTTGCCTTGTGTTTTCATTCTTTGTACCAGGCCATTGTTGTGTGTCGCATACATAAAAGTAAGCCAAAGAACTTAAAAGCAAGGGTTGATTCAAGTTCCTCTAAAGCATGGTCCAGTGGTAGCTGTCGAGGAACTGCTTCCGCTAAAACCCAAACTGAACATCCTGAAGTAAGCCCAGAGGTAAGAAGAGCTGCTTCTTTTGTTGATTTTTTGGCTATGTTATAAAGCTACTGGTGCAATAATAGCATGACATTCTTTTGTTCTTCTTTCAGACGCCTGTAAATACAACCACGGAGTCTCAAAGTCTGACCGACACCAATATGCCAGAGTATTGTGTGTCTTTTCCCAGGCAGACTCAGGTAGACCCCAAGAGAAGTTTGTCTCTCTCTGAAGATACATATAGCAATTGCTTACATTTAACTGACCTGAAAGATCCACAAAGCCATCAGATCCTCATGAGGGAACAACCACCCTTTCCCAAGAATGTATTCATCAATGGATGTGACCAAGAAAATGGTAACTGGTCATATCTTCCACATGCTACTACTGAAGAAGGTGGCAAAATGGTTGTAGTTTATGAAACTCCTAACAATCAGCCGTCGAATTATGAGCTACCGGGATTTGTATCTCCTCCTCAGCATCCACAAAAGATGCCTACGGAGGAGATATCCCCCATTATCACTAATAGTGAATTAGATATTCATGGATGGGGTGCTCAGTTGCCTGTTGTTTCCCTGACACGTGGGGCTCAAGAGACATATTTCAAGGTGAGATGCTGTCTTTTATAGTCTGTTCTTGATATATTCTGCTCTTGAAATTTTGCAGCGTTAACTGGTAAAATGATTCTTCTTTTCATCATTCTGTCATTTCAGGAAGCCCCACAATCTGCTTTGAATTCACAAACTCCTATTCGACCACCAAATTTCATTTTAGTTTCTCCCAAGGAGCTGCAGATGCCCCAGGAATTGTCACCGATATATAATATAGACCCTTCTTTAGATAGTTCTGGAGGAGGGAGTCCAAATGCATTTCATTTTGGTCAAAGCTATGAATCTCAGCAACCAAATTTGAAGGTGAGAGACTGAATTGTGTGGTAAATATTCATGTCAGTATGCTTTTTGTAGTTAATACAACATATGTTATTAGATTGGGAAAGCTAATACCTTGTTGTTTAAGCCTTTTTGCCTCCAGGTAACTCAGTACTTTGCTACTGGGTTACCACCAGCTGCTCAGTTGTATGATATCAATTCATTGTTGGATTCCTCTTTTGCATCTCCTCTACAGTCCCCTTTCAATTCACAAAATCCTATTCCACTGCCAAATTCCTATTTACCGTCTCGCGTGGAGATTCAGATGCTTCCGAATTTGTCATCAATATGTAACATGAACCCTTCCTCAGAAAGTTCTGCAGGAGGGTGTTCAAGTGCATTTCAGTTTGGTCAAATCTTTGAACGTCATCAAACAAATTTAGAGTTGAGGGATGGACATTACACTATATAAATTCATGTCAGTATGTTTTTTGTAACTTGCATGATGTTTATTAGTTGGGGAAGCTGATGCCTTGTTGTTTAAACCTTTTCTCCTACAGGTAACTCAAGACTTAGCTACTGAGTCACTAGCTGCAACTCAGTCTTCTGATATCAACTCGCTGTTAGATCCCTTTTTGGGAACTCTTCTACAATCCACTTTAAATTTACCAACTCCTATTTCACCACCGAAATCTTGTTTTCTGTCTCCTGAGGAGATGCATATGCTCACTGAGTTGTCATCAATACATAATATGCACCCTCCCTTTGACAGTTTTGAGGGAGGGAATCCAAGTGCATTTCATTTTGATGAGAGCAATGAATCTCAGCAAACAAATTTAGAGGTGAGGACGGACATCATATTATATAAATTCATGTCAGTACACCTTTTGTAATTTGCATAGCATGTATTAATAGATTAGAAAAGCTGCTGCCTTGTTTAAACATTTTGTCCTCCAGGTAACTCAAGACTTTGCTACTGAGGCCCCAGTTGCAACTCAGTCTTCTGGTATCAATTCACTGTTAGATTCCTTTTCTGTACCTCCTCCTCAATCCTTTTTAAATTCAGAAACTCCTATTCTACCACCAAAACACTATTTACGGTCTCCCGAGGAGATGCAGATGCCCGGGGAGTTGTCATCAATATGTAATATGCACCCTTCCTCAGATAGTTCTGAAGGAGGGAATCCAAGCATATTTCATGTCGATAAGAGCATTGAATCTCAGCAAACAAATTTAGAGGTGAGGGATGGACATTATCTTGTATAAATTCATGTCAATTCGCATTTTGAAATTTGCATAATGAGTATTAATAGACTGGGAAAGCTAATGCATCGTTGTTTAAACTTTTTTCTCCAGGTAACTGGAGACTTTGCTAATGAGTCATCAGCTGCCACTCAGTCTTCTGATATCAATTCACTGTTAGATCCCTTTTTTGCTTCTCTTTTACCACCCACCTCAAATTCACAAGCTCTTATTCCACCACCAAATTCCAATTTACCATTTCCTGAGGAGATGCAGAAATCTGAGCAAACAAATTTACAGGTTAGGGACGGACATTATGTTAAAGAAATTCATTTCAGTGCGCTTTTTGTAATTTTGCATAATGTGAAGTAATAGACTGGGAAAGCTGATGTCTTGTTGTCTAAAACCCTTCTCCCTGCAGTTAACTCATGACTTTGCTACTGAGTTACCAGATGCTACTCAGTCTTCTGAGATCAATCCATTGTTAGATCCCTTTTTTGCATCTCGTCTACAGTCCACTTTAAATTCACAAGCTCTTATTCCACGACCAAATTGCCATTTATTGTCTCCCGAGGCGATGCAGAAGCTCCAGGAGTTGTCATCAATATGTAATATACACCCTACTGCAGTAAGTTCTGGAGGAGGGAGTCCAAATGCAACTCATTTTGGTGAATGCCATGAATGTCAGCAAACAAATTTCGAGGTGAGACACAGACATTGTTATAGACATTCGTGTCATTGCTCTTTTCATAGTTAACATAACCTGTGTTAATAGTTTGGGGAAGTTAATGCTTTCATTGTGTTTTTGTCGTTCAGGTGACTGGAGACTTTGCTACTGAATCATCAGATGCAACTCAGTATTTGGATATCAGTTTGTTGTTAAATTCCCTTTTTGCTTCTCCTGAGCTGCCAGAGGCAGAAACGGAGGAGAGCTCACCTTGCTCAAGTAGTATTGTTCCTGGAGGATATGGCGCAGAATATCACGGGGTGCCAGATGCTTCGGGAGGTCCTGTCAGGACAAAGCAATCCTAATATTTCTGCAAGGTATTGGCAATGAAGCCCTCGGAGCACCGCAAGAGGTGAGGAAAAACATATGCTACATTAGTTGTCAATAGTTACCCTCCATTTTGTTTTATTTAGGCCAAGAACTAATGGCTTCCTTCTGGGTGATCTTACTTCAGGGCATCTCTTCGGGCAATGCTGTTATCAAAATTTTCCAACTCGATCTTCAGTTTCGGCCTCAACAAGGCATCTCTTCAATCCTTCAGTATCTTAATCTTCAGCTCTACTATCTAGCTTGTGCTGATACAACTTTCAAGCTAGGTGTATGGGATAGTGAATCAAAATTCAATACTATACAGGACAGTATGAAATCATGGTTCTTATGTCGGGAGCTCGACAGGGGACCATATATATAAGACTCTCCTTACCCGCTAGAACCCTATTAGAGGTTTAGTGGGGGGAGAGGAAGTATGTAAGACCGTTTATGCTACACATCGTGGTGATCAAGTGGTCCGATCATCTCAGTTCGGATCGGCCAGTCGATCTCCATGTTAATGCTTTTACTTCCCATGGAACATTCAGCTGCAATTGTGTTTTTGGTTGCTGTAACTTAGTCGAAGTCTGTGACTGCTAATGAGCCTAGAACTCTGCTGTGTGTCTGTTCCTGTTGAGTTGGTAGTTGGAATGCTTGTATTTTACTGGGATGAGTTATCAGTTGCATCTGTTAATATTATATGATATGGTATTTGTGGCTGATGAAGCGGAGGAGATATGTAATTTGTGACAAAATGGAGGTGAAAAGGAAAGAAAAGAAGTCAATAAATAGAAATGAATTGGGAGGGTGGCACAAAATCCAATCAGAAAATTGTTAAATGGGAATATGCAGAGCACACAGGCCACAGCGGATCTGTTTCCATAAAAATTGATTTTAGTCGATTGATTAGAGCTTTTAAAGCTTCATTTTAAAAGTTGGGGGGTAACATTGCATTTTAGATAACTTTTGGGGCAATAGTTTGAAGAACAAAAAAGTCTGTGGCTAGCGGTCTCTTGTTTTCTTCTCGGCTTGCCAACCGCAGCCGTTAGTTGGAGCGAAACTGCGGACCGAAACCCTAGCTCTCCTCCCGGTGCCATCCACCGGGAGGACGGACGCCGCCCTTGATTTCGAGCTCGAAGCTTCAAATCGATCAATGAAGTACTTGTCAATATCACTTGGAAAACAATGTGTCGCGCTCACTTCTCATCGGTCATGAGTTGGAGAATGTTGGCATTCTTTTCAAGTGATGATTGACGAGTTCTGCACGGATCGTTTTTCCCTCCTTCACCGCCTGCCGTAGCACAAATCAGAAGATAAGTTTTTTTTTTGGGTTGGTACTGCATGATTTAGTGTTGTATTCTAGTGCTCGATCTGAGAAAGGTTTATATTAGGTTGTGGATGCAATTAACTTGTACGGGAGCTTTAGTAAAGCTAGCACAGCACTCACCCATGATTGATAGTGATATGACATTAGGAATTGCCATGGCCGTTAACTATAGTCAGCAGCTGATAGTCTCTCTCGCGTTTCTTTCTGGCATGGTCCTGATAGTCTCATTCTGAAGGTTTCTTTTTCCTTTTTTCTTTTTTTAAGTGAAAGCATCAATTATCTTGAATTAGGGACAGCTCGGATAGAACTGTGAGTGTTAATATTTGATTTGGTTGAAGTTACTTCTTTTTTTTATTTTCCATAAGAAATTTTAGATGATATGATCTAAAGTTCAAAAAAAAAAAAGGTAAATGGATGATCCAGTTTCTCAATTATGCACTTTGCATCTTCTAAATTGATGCGGGGATTGATGTATTGAAGGAACAGATTGATGTACGGACTTTACGTAAAAAAGGCTAACTTGAGGAAGTACATTTCTCTTGAGTGGAATCATCTATTTACCAATGTAGTATAGTAATAATGGGATGGGAATATGTGGTGGGAGCCACCAGTAAGTAGAGTAACATAACCACGTAGCTTAGGAGGTGGGGTTGACGACTGCAACAGTGGAGTCAAGCCTTAGTCTCAGTGCTTCAGTATCATCACATAAATCATCACCGCCTGTGAAGTCCACCCGGTACACACACTGCACAGCAAGATTAACTCTGCAGGTTTCTACTTAGATTCTCTTGGGAGGTTTCTCGTTCTATTCCTTCCGTTCTTGTCATAGGAAGATGAAAACAGGAGGCAAGATGATCTCGTTAAAGAAACTTCCTGTGGGATACAGATTTAATCCCTCAGATAAAGTCCTAGTCAATTACCACTTGAAGAGGAAGCTTTCGAGCATCGAGGAAGAATACTGCATAATCCCCGAGTTTGACATCTACAAGCTCCCACCTTGGGATCTGATTACCAAGTTTAATGGTAAGTTCGAGTTGTATTCTTGCTCAGCCAAATTTGATAACTTTTCAAGGTTTTTATTGTCTGGATCTTGAATTGCTTTCTGTGATTGGCTTCTCTGGTTCTAGATTTATCAGATTTAGCATCTGATGGTCGAGAGTGCTTCTTCTATCATCGCTGGAATGATCCTAGCAGCAAGCGACACAATAGGAGGACCAAGGAGGGGTTCTGGAAGGACACTGGAGGGGATCAGAAGCTTCAGGTGACCGATCAGACGGAATGGCTTAAGAAGATCCTGGTTTATCGCCACATTAAACAGAAATCAGCTGTTAAGACTGAGTGGGCTATGCATGAATACCAGGACATCTCTAATCCGGTATCTGATCCCTGCCTTTAACGTATTCCCGTTATTTGTCAGCTCTCTTTTGCTTGTACCATATCGTGCTAGATGCAGGTTTTCGAAAGTTGATGTTGCCTTGAGTTTTCATTCTTTGGACCAGGCCTTTGTTGTGTGTCGCATACATAAAAGTAAGCCAAAGAACTTAAAAGCAAGGGTTGATTCAGGTTCCTCTAGGGCCCGGTCCAATGGTAGCTTTCGAGCAACTGCTCCCTCTAAAACCCAAACCGAACCTCCTGAAGTAAGCCCAGAGGTAAGAAGAGATGCTTCTTTTCTTGATTTTGTTGGCTATGTTATAAAGCTACTAGTGCAATAACAGCATGGCATTCTTTCTTTCTTATTTCAGATGCTTGTAAATACAGCAATGGAGTCTCAAAGTCTGACTGACACCGATATCCCAGAGTATCATACGTCTTTACCTAAGCAGGCTCAGGTAGATTCCGAGAGGAGTTTGTCTCACTCTGAAGATACATATAGCAATTGCTTATATTTAACTGACCTGAAAGATCCGCTAAGCCATCAGATCCTCATGAGGGAACAGCCACCATTTTCCAAGAATGTATTCATCAATGGATGTGACCAAGAAAATGGTAACTGGTCATATCTTCCGCATGTTACTACTGAAGACGGTGGCAATATGGTTGTAGTTTATGAAACTCCTAACAATCAGCTGTCAAATTATGAGCAACCGGGATTTGTATCTCCTGCTCAGCATCCCCAAAAGATGCCTGCGGAGGAGATATCCCCCATTATCGCTAATAATGAATTAGATATTCATGGATGGGGTGCTCGGTTGCCTATTGTTTCTGTGACACATGGAGCTCAAGAGACATATTTCAAGGTGAGATGATGTCTTTTATAGTCTGTTCTTGATATATTCTGCTCTTGAAATTTAGCAGCATTGTGTTACCTGGAAAGCGATTCTTCTTTTCATGATCCTGTATCCTCTTTAAAAACACAAACTCCAATTCCACCACCAAATTTCCTTTTACTTTCTCCCAAGGAGCTGCAGATGCCCCAGGAGTTGTCATCGATATAGAATATAGACCCTTCTTCAGATAGTTCTGAAGGAGGGAGTTCGAATGCATTTCATTTTGGTGGTGAGAGACTTAATTGTGTGGTGAACATTCATGCCAGTATGCTGTTTATAGTTAGTATAACATGTATTATTAGATTGGGAAAGCTAATACCTTGTTGTTAAAACCTTTTTTCCTCCAGGAAACTCAAGACTTTGCCACTGAGCCACCAGCAGCTGCTCTGTCCTCTGATATCAATTCATTGTTTGATTCCTTTTTCGCATATCCTCTACAGTACACTTCAAATTCACAAACTCCTATTACACCACTAAATCCCTATTTACGGTCTCCCGGGGATATGCAGATGCTCCCATGGTTGTCAATATGTAATATGCTCCCTTTCTCAGACAGTTCCGGAGGAGGGAATCAAAGTGCATGTCATTTTGATGAGAGCTTTGAACCTCAGCAAACAAATTTAGAGGTAAGGGATGGGCATTATCTTGTATAAATTCATGTCAATATGCATTTTGAAATTTGCATAACGAGTATTAATCAACCGGGAAAGCTAATGCATTGTTGTTTAAACCTTTTTTTCTCTAGGTAACGCGAAGCTTTGCTAATGAGTCATCGGCTGCTACTCAGTCTTCTGATATCAATTCACTATTAGATTCCTTTTCTGCATCTCCTTTACCACTCACTTCAAATACACAAGCTCTTAATCCACCACCAAATTCCTATTTACCGTTTCCCAAGGAGATGCAGATGCTCCCAAATTTGTCATCAGTATGTAATATGCACACCTCCTCAGATAGTTCTGATGGAGGGAATCTAATAGCATTTTGTTTTGGTGAAAGCCATGAATCTCAGCAAACAAATTTACAGGTTAGGGATGGACATTATGTTAAAGGAATTCATTTCAGTACACTTTTTGTAATTTTGCATAACGTGTATTAATAGATTGGGAAAGCCGATGTCTTGTTGTCTAAACCCTTTTCCCTGCAGGTAACTCAAGACTTAATGATACCAGATGCAACTCAGTCTTCGGAGATTAATGCACTGTTAGATTCCTTTTCTGCATCTCCTTTACCACCCACGTCAAATTCCCAAGCTCTTATTCCACCACCAAATTCCTATTTACTGTTTCCCGAGGAGATGCCGATGCTCCCCAATTTGTCATCAGTATGTAATATGCACACTTCCTCAGATAGTTCTGATGGAGGGAATCCAACAGCATTTCGTTTTGGTGAAAGCCATGAATCTCAGCAAACAAATTTACAGGTTAGGGACGGACATTACGTTAAAGGAATTCATTTCAGTACACTTTCTGTAATTTTGTATAATGTGTATTAATAGATTGGGAAAGCTAATGTCTTGTTGTCTAAACCCTTTTCCCTGCAGGTAACTCAAGACGTAGTGTTACCAGATGTGACTAATGCACTGTTAGATTCCTTTTCTGCATCTCCTTTACCACCCACTTCAAATTCCCAAGCTCTTATTCCACCACCAAATTCCTATTTACCGTTTCCCGAGGAGTCACAGATGCTCCCAAATTTGTCATCAGTATGTAATATGCACACTTCCTCATATAGTTCTGATTGAGGGAATCCAACAGCATTTTGTTTTGGTGAAAGCCATGAATCTCAGCAAACAAATTTTCAAGTCAGGGACGGATATTATGTTAAAGGAATTCATTTCAGTACACTTTCTGTAATTTTGCATAATGTGTATTAATAGATTGGGAAAGCTAATGTCTTGTTGTCTAAACCCTTTTCCCTGCAGGTAACTCAAGACTTAGTGTTACCAGATGTGACTCAGTCTTCTGAGATCAATGCACTTTTAGATTCCCTTTCTGCATCTCCTTTACCACCCACTTCAAATTCCCAAGCTCTAATTCCACCACCAAATTCCTATTTAATGTTTCCCGAGGAGATGCAGATGCTCCCAAATTTGTCATCAGTATGTAATATGCACACTTCCTCAGATAGTTCTGATGGAGGGAATCCCACAGCATTTCGGTTTGGTGAAAGCCATGAATCTCAGCAAACAAATTTACAGGTTAGGGATGGACATTATGTTAAAGGAATTCATTTCAGTGCACTTTTTGTAATTTTGAATAAGGTGTATTAATAGATTGGGAAAGTTGAAGTCTTGTTGTCTAAACCCTTTTCCCTGCAGGTAACTCAAGACTTAGTGTTACCTGATGTGACTCAGTCTTCTGAGATTAATGCACTGTTAGATTCCTTTTCTATATCTCCTTTACCACCCACTTCAAATTCCCAAGCTCTTATTCCACCACCAAATTCCTATTTTCCGTTTCCCGAGGAGATGCATATGCTCCCCAATTTGTCATCAGTATGTAATATGCACACTTCCTCAGATAGTTCTGATGGAGGGAATCCAAGAGCATTTTGTTTTGGTGAAAGCCGTGAATCTCAGCAAACAAATTTACAGGTTAGGGACGGACATTATGTTAAAGGAATTCATTTCAGTACACATTTAGTAATTTTGCATAACGTGTATTAATAGATTGGGAAAGCTGAAGTCTTGTTGTCTAAACCCTTTTCCCTGCAGGTAACTCAAGACTTAGTGTTACCGGATGCAACTCAGTCTTCTGAGATTAATGCACTTTTAGATTCCTTTTCTGCATCTCCTTTACCACCCACTTCAAATTCCCAAGCTCTTATTCGACCAGCAAATTCCTATTTAATGTTTCCCGAGGAGATGCAGATGCTCCCCGATTTGTCGTCAGTATGTAATATGCACACTTCCTCAGATGGTTCTGATGGAGGGAATCCAACAGCATTTTGTTTTGGTGAAAGCCATGAATCTCAGCAAGCAAATTTACAGGTTAGGGACAGACATTATGTCAAAGGAATTCATTTCAGTACACTTTTTGTAGTTTTGCATAACGTGTATTAATAGATTGGGAAAGCTGAAGTCTTGTTGTCTAAACCCTTTTCCCTGCAGGTACCTCAAGATTTAGCGTTACCAGATGTGACTCAGTCTTCTGAGATCAATTCATTGCTAGATTCCTTTATTGCATCTCCTTTACCACCCACTTCAAATTCCCAAGTTCTTATGCCACCACCGAATTGCCATTTACTGTCTCCCGAGGCGATGCAGAAGCTCCGGGAGTTGTCATCAATATGTAATATACACCCTACCGCAGTAAGTTCTGGAGGAGGGAGCACAAATGCAATTCATTTTGGTGAATCCCATGAATCTCAGCAAACGAATTTCGAGGTGAGACACTGACATTGTATTATAGACATTCATGTCATTGCTCTTTTCATAGTTAGCATAATGCGTATTAATAGTTTGGGGAAGTTAATGCTTCACTGCAGAAACCATTTTTCGTTCAGGTGACTCAAGACTTTGCTACCGAGTCATCAATTGCAGCTGAGTATGTAGATATTGATTCGTTATTAGATTCCCTTTCTGCTTCTCCTGAGCTGCCAGAGGCAGAAACGGAGGAGAGCTCACCTTGCTCAAGTAGTATTGTTCCTGGAGGATGTGGCGCAGAATATCACGGGGTGCCAGATGCTTCGGGAGGTCCTCTCAGGACAAAGCAACCCTAATATTTCTGCAAGGTATTGGCAATGAAGCCCTCGGAGCACCGCAAGAGGTGAGGATAAAGATACGCTACATTAGTTGTCAATAGTTACCCTCCTTTTGTTTTATTTAGGCCAAGAACTAATGGCTTCCTTCTGGGTGATCTTACTTCAGGGCATCTCTTCAGGCAACGCTGATATCAAAATTTTCTAACTCAACCTACAAGTTTCGGCCTCACCAAGGCATCTCTTCAACCCTTTGGTATCATAATCCTCAGCTCTACTGTCTAGCTTGTGCTGATACCACTTTCAAGCTAGGTGTATGGGATAGTGAATCAAAATTCAATACTATCCACAACAGTATAAAAATCGTGGTTCTGATGTCGGAGCTCGGTCAGGAAGTTGGATGGAGCTCGACAGAGAACCACATGTATAGTACTCTCCTTACCCACTACAACCTTGGGTTTAGTGGAGGAGAGAGAGTATGTAAGACCGCACATGCTAGACATCGTGATGATCAAGTGGTCCGATCATCTCGGTTCGGATTGGCCAGTCAATCTCCATGTTAATGCTTTTACTTTCCAATGGAACATTCAGCTGCCGATTGTGTTTTTGGTTGCTGTAACTTAGTCAAAGTCTGTATCTGTTTAAAGAGCCTACAACTCCTGCTATGTGTGTTTGTGTGTGTGTGTGTGTGTGTGTATATATATGTTTCAGTTGAGTTGGTAGTTGGAATGCTTGTGTTTTACTGGGATGAATTATGAGTTGCATCTGTGAATTATGAGGTACTAGGTAAGAAACCCGCGCTATGCTGCGGATTATGACAGTAAATATAATAGTATATATTATAAGAAAATAAATGTATTGTATTAAAATATGATAATGTTAAAATATATAGTTGTATTTAACCCACAACTAAACATATTTTTCATAAAAAATCTATTTCTAATTTAAAAAGATAAATCTTATTATAGTTATATTCAAAAAGTGAATGTTTTATAATTTTTTATTTACTAATATAGAAATGTTACAAATTGGAATATAAAAATAATATTCATCCCTTGCCTATAAATATTTATATTAATAATTTACTACGTTCAAATCGTCTTAATTATATTGAGAAGTCGTTTGTAAAAAAGAAAATGGGAAAAATTGATTGAGAAGATTCGAACGTAAACGTGATATTAATGATTCACTGTCTTCAAATCTAGGCAATTATACTAAGAAATCATTTATAAAAAATGAAAAAAATTTGATACGAGAAGATTCGACCCTCAAAACACCCTCTTGATTTTTGGAATTGTAATGGATTTTAGTTATTGTAAAATTAATTCATTTATTTATATATTCTCTTCAAGAGAGAGAATTAGGATAATTAAATGAGAGAGACTTAAAAAATGAAGGAGCACTCACAATGGAGCTCAAACCAAGACTCTTGGTGAAGAAATAAATATACAACATATTTTTGTTCATTTTAGGACTTTTTTCCCTTTTATGTTTTATTAAAAAAAATTATAAAAATAAATAAATTTTATTGACTCGTAATATCATATTAATATTATCATGTAATATAGCCATTATACATAATACTCTCTAAGAGCAGGGCTTCTAACTGGATTATGAGAAGCCCACGGCTTGTCCACGTGGAAGCTTCAGTGGGAGTTATTTTGTAACTCTCTTTTAATCTAATAAGAATAGATGGTATGGTTGATGAAAGCAGAGGTTGGGGTGGCAAATTGGGCCAGCCAGGTCTTATCGGGGCGGGCCAGCATGGCACGTTAATTTTTTCGTGCCCGGCATCGCCTGATAATATCGGGGCACAATACGGATCAGCCTGAGCCCGGCCCAAATATTTTATCGAGCCTCCCAGCACGACCCGAATAACATGGTTAATAAATAAACGCCTGCTTGATTTTTGGGCCTCCTTATCTGATTCTTATTGGATTGTGCAGTAGACGAGGTCCATTTAAGTAAATGGAAGGAGCAGCCCATAAAGCCACCGTAATGCATCGGCAGCCTTCCTACTGTTTGACTGTCTGCCTCTGTGGTTGCCTCCCTGCTTAGAAAATAAGCAAATTTAATCGGGCTATCGTGTTGGCATAGCTCGGTATTAGCGTGGCCCAGCATGCCCCAAATTTCGCGGCACGATAAATGCTTGACTAGATGAGTCATGGCCCAGGCACGGTGTTTTCAAGCCGGGTTGAATTCTATCACCCCTAAAAGGAGGACACGTTTAATTAGAAAATGGATGTAAAAAGGGAAAAAAAAAAAAAAGGAAAGAAGTGAATAAATATAGAAATGAATTGGGAGGGTGCCACACAATTCAACCGTAATATTATTAAATGGCAATATTTGAGTCCACAGCTGGATCTGTTTTCATGAAAATCGGTTGATACTAATTTACAGTGGATGAGAAACGCACACCGCTTAATGTATATTCCTTTATGCTGTGAAAGGAGCCACCAAAACCTTTACTTGTGGAGGAAGTAGCCTTGACTTCTTGGTGGTGGGCAACTTCCACAAGAAGCACGACACTTGGGGAATCATCAACCCTTTATTGTTGTGGGTGGAGAGAGAGAGGTGGTCCACCGAATGGGCAATTTCCTTTAATGGGGGCTGCACCAGTTATCCTTACCTTCCAAAAATGTACATCAAAATTTTCCAGAAACAAATGTGAAACACGCTCGATCTCCTTATCGAGCACGCTCGTGCTTCACGGACGTCGGTGTACGTGTTCCGTTAAGTCTAGATCATACGAGGTCGGATTCGACCAGGAGCCGATACCGAGTTGATTTACATTCATTGGTTGGAACTGAGACACTGTCTCTGCAGATGCCATTCACTTCAAATGAGAGACGTGGTGGGAGAGAGAGAGAGAGGAGACAGAAATTGGAGGATGCTTTCATTGATAAAAGGATAATTAAAAGGTTGGTCGGCAACTTCTTGAGGAGGGTAACAAGGTGGGTCCCACCCCCACAGACTCTCCCAACGGGCAAGTTACTGTGGTGGCTTATATATGACAACCAACCTTGGAAGCTCCACAAGTCAGTCGCACGTCATCAACCCCTTGAACTCGAGTCCGAAGCTCACCTCTATCTCCTTTCCCTTTACCTTCCAGTGCTCCCCAGCAGGAAAATTAGGGTTTCTCTCTGCAGAGGGGGATGTGAGATGCGTATGGAAGAGGTGTCGCCGGCGGCGTCGGTGGGAAGATCGTGGTCCCGTCACAGGGCAGACGAACCCGTCAATCATCACTTGACCATTAGGACAGGAAATGGCCCGACGGGACCATGCACGAATACCACCTAAATATTAACTATCCGATTCGGGATTGAATTCGTCGGATCAGGTACTTAATCGTGTTCTCCGCTGATAGTAGGTCTTGGGCTATTGGAGAAGATATGTTCTTGACCAGATTAGGTTTCATCGTCCTCTTATCAAGCACTTGACCCCACCTCTCTTTCTAATCTATCCTTTTGTTCATTTTTTTTTTCCAATCTCAGTTACTGAAATTACAATCCCATTTACCAAGTTCTTTGATTTTGGATCTGATGCTCGCTTTCTTGCTATAGACCGTATCTCATGGACCTTGCATTCTTTAACTTGTGCCGGATCTCATTTTCAGGTGTGTGTTTCTGTCCGTAATTCGTGGGGTTCCGTCTGCAATTCTTTGGTAGGAGTATTGGTACAGTGCAAAGGCAGTTTGCTTCGAGACGATTCAAGAGAGAAGTGATTCGAGTAACCTTAGTGATTGTGCAATCTACAACACGTCCTTGACTTCACGGATAGAGCGGGTCAGCTCTCCAGCAGCATGACTAAACCAAAGGCTCCGGTGTTTACCGGGCTTCGGCTCTCCCGTGACGTGATAGAGTGAAAGACTTCCGTGTATATTGTTATAGAACATTGTACAGTGTTAGAGATATTATTGACTCAATTTGACTGCGCTGGAGCCGGGTACAGTGCAATAGTTCCGATTGATGATCAATTGCTCACATTTCTGCCTCTTTGAATGTTTCAACAGTGGATGTGTTCCCGGAGTGCCATTTTTTGGGTATCAAACATTGACCTGGCATCGACCGTGCTGCAACCCTGTTATGAACAACCGATCACTCGGAAACTCGACAATTTTGAGGAGGATAAACTTCCAAGAGCAGTCCGTGTGAACATCATGTGCTACCTGGTTTTATTGATGAACTAAACTGTACTCGCATCAAACCTCCAACATTTACATGCTAAAACCGGGATGAAGTATTCAAATCAAATCCTAAGTCTAACCGTACAAGGTGAAGAAGAGAGGAGACCTTTTTTTTAATCATCTCTCTATGTATTACAGTAGAGTATAAGAACATCCGAATATCTCAAGAATTACTTCTTAACCTCTTCATACTCGGCCTCGGGGGCTTGGTCTCCACCCTGCGAGCCTCCAGAGGAGGCCGAGCTGCCACCGGCCATGTGCTGCCCGATCTTCGAGACAGCTTTATTTGCAGCATCGATCTTCGACCTGATCTCGTCGGCATTGTCCCCTTCCATTGCCTTCCTCAAATCTGCAACAGCATCCTCGATCTCCCTTGCAAGCTCGCTCGGGATCTTATCCCTGTATTCCCCCAGGCTCTTCTCAATGCCGTAGATGGTGGTGTCGGCGTTGTTCTTAACGTCTATCAGGGCCTTCCTTTCCTTGTCCCTCTGAGAGTGCATCTCTGCTTCCTTGACCATCTCCTCGATTTCATCTTCTGAGAGGCCTCCAGAGGATCGGATGGTGATCTGCTGCTCTTTCCCCGTGGCCTTGTCCTTGGCAGAGACTGTGACTATTCCATTGGCATCAATGTCAAAGGTCACTTCGATCTGTGGCATCCCTCTTGGAGCTGGTGGGATACCAACAAGCTCGAATTCTCCAAGCAACTTGTTATCCGAAGCCATCTCTCGTTCACCCTGAAGAACCTTGATACCGACCTGGGTCTGATTATCAGCTGCTGTCGAGAATACCTGAAAAAGAGAGAGAGAGAGAGAGAGAGAGAGAGTAAACCAATACGTAACTATTTGAGAACTGGGAAAGGATTTACAATATGACGGGTACACCTACTTATAGGAATGGACATGTTTACCTGACTCTTCTTTGTAGGAATAGTTGTATTTCTGCCGATGAGCCGTGTGAAGACACCACCAAGTGTTTCGATTCCAAGTGATAAAGGAGTGACATCGAGAAGAAGCAGCTCTTTTACATCCCCACGTAGAATACCACCCTGAATTGCAGCTCCTAGAGCAACAGCTTCATCAGGGTTCACTCCTTTGCTTGGCCGCCTCCCAAAAATCTCTGCTACCACATCTTGTATCTTGGGAACGCGTGTCATGCCACCAACTAAAAGGACTTCGTCCACATCCCTGGTGGAAATTCCAGCATCCTTCAAACAATTCTTGCATGGCTCACGGGTCCTTTCAATCAAGTGGTTTACCAGTGTCTCGAATTTTGATCTGGTGAGGGAGATGTTTAAGTGTTTTGCACCGGAAGCATCAGCTGTAATAAATGGCAAGTTGACTTCTGTCTGTGATGTTGATGACAGCTCCATCTTTGCCTTCTCAGCAGCTTCACGAAGTCTCTGTAGGGCAAGCCTGTCCTTCGAAAGATCAATTCCTTCGGTTCTCTTGAACTCATTGACTAAGAAATCCAGCAATGCATTGTCGAAATCTTCTCCTCCCAAGAATGTGTCCCCATTGGTTGCTTTCACCTGCAGATACAGACCAAGAGTTTCTAGTGAAAATTCATGCCAAGTACATCATGGAAAGAGTTCAATATGTTATCGCTGTTGCATACCTCGAAAACACCATTTGATATCTCCAAGATGGAAATATCAAATGTTCCACCCCCAAGATCGAAAACTGCAATAAGACCTTCCTTGTTGTTCATCCCATAGGACAGTGCTGCAGCAGTGGGCTCATTGATGATTCTCTGAACATCAAGTGCAGCAATCCTCCCAGCATCTTTTGTTGCTTGTCTCTGGGCATCATTGAAGTATGCAGGAACAGTAATAACAGCCTTGGTGATCGTCGTCCCCAAATATGCCTCTGCAGTCTCCTTCATCTTAGTGAGAATGAAGGCACCGATTTGGCTAGGGGAGTACTGTTGTCCATTAGCCTCAACCCAGGCATCTCCATTCGGAGCCTTAACAATCTTATATGGAACCATCTTCATTTCTTTCTGAGTTTGGGGATCATCAAAGCGTCTTCCAATCAACCTTTTAGTTCCAAAGATCGTATTTGTTGGATTTGTCACTGCCTGTCGTTTTGCTGGTGTGCCAACAAGGAGTTCACCTTTCTGGTTAAAGGCAACCACTGACGGAGTGGTTCTAGCTCCTTCAGAATTTTCAATAACTTTGGGGTTCTGCACGGTTCATCCAGCATATCAGTCACAGCCAGCAGACATAAATAAACCGCTGTGAATGATCCGAAACATCAATTATGCTTACTTTTCCCTCCATGACTGCAACACAAGAGTTTGTAGTACCCAGGTCAATACCAACAACTTCATTTCCAGTAGGCTTGGCACTGTATGAAAGAGCAAGAATAAGTGAACATATACAACAATAACATCAGTTGGAACAAGTTTACATGCTGGACAGGAAATAATTTGTATACCTGAATGACCTGCACAGACTGTCCCAACTCTGACCCAGATGAGAACCACACCAAGATGGCTTTGTGCCTTGGGTGAGCTGCATGAAAAAGTCATATATCAGATAATTTAGCAGCTATAGTTTCAGAATAGGAAAAAAGGACTGACTCATCTCACACTTGAAAACATTGAAGACACTGCCTTGAGCTAACTACGGCCTTAAGTGAAATATTTGAATCTTGATCTGAAGAAAATTAATAAATAATTTAAAGTTTTGCACGATGTCATCCCAATATAATAACAGTCACCAAACTTGAGGCCAAGATCATTCCATGCAAACTAAGAATTCCGGGGATGATATACATGGCCGGCAAACTAGGCCCTTAGATTTGAAAAATTGAGGAAAAACTGCAGAATACATATACAGGCTGCAAAGCTCAAAGAAAACGTCAGAATGGAGGGCTCACGTAAAGATGGACTTGCACGGTATAAACCCTCTACCTTTGTTGTGATCATTTCGCACGAGCATAAAAATCACTGGTCTCGAATTGATGATCAGAATTCAATTGGAAATAGGAAAGACTACGAAGAACCAGTAATAAAAAACTATGTACGATATACAGGTGCAGCCATGAAAATGAAATTCCATGGCGAAGTTGTCCGATTTCAGCTAACCAAAGCTCAATCACTCCACCACCATACAACAACCTTCGTTCAATCAGATGAATAGCTCTGATCAACCTAACATCAGCTTCCCTAGCTTCTTCATACCACACAGGGCCATCCAATGACACAAAGCAAACAAGCAGCGGAACAGAGCAAGACGAAGCAAGAGAGCTAACGAGAGCATACCGAGCCGCAAGCAGCAGAGAAGGACGCGGAAACGACGTCACGACGTCGTACCGAGCGGAGCAGCGCCGCAGTGGCCATGATCGCGAGCGAGCAAGCAAGGACAGAGGAGGGATCAGCCTCGAGTTGCTTGGCTTGTGCAGGGGGGGTTCCGAGTGCTTCGGGAGGGTTTAGGGCTTATGATGGGACTGAAGTTGGAAGCAGGGAGAAGAGGAGGAAGAACAGAGGGCCCCTGAGAGAGATGGAGTGCTGCCAGAGATTTCTCGAACGAACAGATGGCAGCAGAGAGAAGGTTCTCCCGACCTGGGACCTGTACCTACGCACCCTGTACTGTACATATATGCGCCACGAACGGTCATCTTAGGATGGGAAAACTGTTCAAGTTTTCACATAAAGCAAGACAATCTCTTCCCTTAATTAAATTTCAATTTTAAATATTGTGAATAAAAACTTTCCAATTGAAAAATTTCACCCTCAGTAGATACGTCAGACTCAAACTTAAATTAGTTAAGATTTATTAAATTTTTGGATACTGGACTAAGAATAAGTAGGTAAAAAATAATTACAAACTAACTGCTAAGATTAAATTACCAAACAGTCCGGTGACTGTGCCGCAGAAACTTCTTTCATTTTGGCAATTAACCATCACTTCGATTCAATCCTGGAGAGTCACCTCTTACACTGCAGCTCCAGAAACAAAACATTAACCTTAAAAAAGCACAGATTTCTTGTACCAGCTCGAGTCCCTCGTACAATACCCGAGCGCACTTGTCTCCGGCCGAAGAGCTCACGAGGTTAAGTTGGCAGGGGACGAAAGCCAAGCAAATGTGACATTGTAGGTGGCCCGAAGGCTGACAGAATCATGGTAGATCGATGTTCAGCTTCCATTATCAGTAATTCACATGTTACTCTTATTGTCCATTGTCGAATGAACAATTAACTTAGTAAGCTTTGCCTGTCTGAATGTCGTGTATTCCTTGATTATGTTATTTGTCATACAGTGATCGGACTGCATCGAGCAATTTTTGAGGCCCGAGGCCTCATCTGCCTAAAATTGCAGTTGGCCCTCTGGACTGATGGGCTGGGCAGTGAATGTCTGGCATGACTAAATGGCCCTTGGTCATGTTCTGGAGCTTAGACATTGAGCCCCAGAAAAGTTCTAGTCTTCCTATGATTGATCTATACGTGCGTGATCGTGGTGATGATGATAACTAGACGAGGAGCCGTACTTTGCACAAGATGGTAATACTGTAAGTGAATTTACAAGTCATCTTTATCATGTTTTAACTTTTTAAGCATAAGCATGTGACACGAGTTGTAGGTTGTTATCATTCAAATAGATAGTTCTATACAGTACTTAATTATTGAATCATTTTACATACCAACATGGGCTGGTTGAAATAATTTGATATCTCTTCTCCTTAAATAAGATCTCGGGTATATTTGAATATTATGAATGAATAAAAACTATTATTAAGAAGAGTTATACCCATAGTTTTAAAAACCGAACCGGACCGGCCGGTCCAATTGGTTGAACCTAGAACTGGTGAATGGTCCGGGTCTGGTTGCATAGTTAACTCAGTTTGCACATTGACTCGGTAGGAATCGGTGTTGAACTAGGTTGAACCGGCCTGTTTTCAATGAACCGGATTGAGCACATAAAATATTAAATTGTTAATATTTGTGTATTTTAGGTAATTACATGTACTTTATATATTTAATATTTTTTTAAATAAATCCGGTTCGATCCATTGAACCCCGATTGAACCGGTTGAACCTAGAACCGGTACCTTGACCGGTTCCCGGTTCGATCCAATTTTTAAAACTATGGTTATACTCCTTGATGCGCTGACTCACTTAAACCTAAAGTAGTACGGGTTATTGAACTTATAAATACCAAGTTATTGAAGCATTATAATACTTCCCATTGGCTACTAGTAGAACTTCTCTAGCTAAGGTCTGTACTCTCCATAGTATAATGTGTCTAGGGCAAATGAATCGTATGATAAGCACCCTTCTGGATCTATTAAGGTATCGAGGCAGATATGCATGAACCAATACGTGAGTACTCCTTTTAAGGACCACGTAGATATGATTTGACAAAGTTGAGCATAAGCACAAGATCGAGGTGCAACCATGACTCTCGAGTTATGAATTCGAGATTCCCCATAATTTAATCTAGGTTTGTACAATCTTGGGATGTAACAACATTCTCCGACTCACTCATGGGTCTCCTCATACAGATAGCGCAGTTTTAGAGCACAAACACACCAGTTCCAGATATGAAATCTATGGTGCCATGGATGTAGCATTTCTTAAAAGACTATCTCTAAACATGCACATAAAGCTTGTCTTAGTATCCCTCATAACCACATTGATAGAAAACTTAGAGGTCGGACTCTGACAGTAACACCATTGCGTGGTGGTTTTGGATCCCAATAGCAATATGGAAGGTGATTACACGAGTAATAAATCCATCATTTGTTAGATCTAAAAATGAAAAGAGTTATGACCTATCAAATAACTTGAAGTATTTCTAACCATTAAAACCACAGACCAAATTCTATTAACACCCTATACATTTGATGATAATTGCATCTTGGTCTATGGAAGGATGGTTCTTAAAACTAGGAACATGAATCTACACCACCAATGGTTACCCATAGTGGAGGAGTTAAAAGTAGTGGAGTTGGCATCTGTGCAACGAGTATCGGTAACATTGGTAGAAGTAACCCATATCAACAACCAGCATTATATACTTAGCCAATTTTTGCTTCCTATTATTATATTTTTCTTGTAGACTCCCCTCCATAGTCTTTGCACGTTGCCTTACTTGCAGCAGGAAATTAATGTCAGGAATTAAAATTACTACAGAAAATTTGTGAACATTATTGTATAAGAAGACCGCTTTAACTGTAGTTGGTCTTTGATGAAGTCTTGCCATTTCCGGCATGTTCAATTCACTACTAGTATAAATCTAACTATTACTCTACAAATTCTTTATCTACATGATTAAAATTCCTCCAACTTATTAATTTGAAATTATAATACATGCACATGTACATACATATATATATGTACTCACATACATATGTGCATACATATATAATGTGATGAAGTTAGGTAGGGATTTGAACACGGGAACTAAAATTTGTAGATTTCACTTGGGCGGCTATTATTAAGAGTTAAATATGTGTTGTTTCGAGGAGAATGAACTGAGATTTTCTACCTGAGGGGACATAAATTAGAATCTTAGTAGTGAAACTTCTTTTATGGGTCAAATTTGAGACTCCACTAGATTAATGATAATAATATGTATATATCATGTTTCCACTTTTTAAGTAGAAGTAAATGACACATGAATAACAATATGTATATACATCATATTGCAACCATAACTCTTACTTTATGGATCCAGATTCACATGGTTTCAATTGAATTTGTATTACTATGGTCTGAAGCAGTGTTCTCATATCCATTCGTGGGTGGTATCCTCATATAGATTGTGTAGTTCTAGAGCACAACAACAACATTTTCATATATGAAGTTCATGGTGCCATAGGTGAAGCATTTCATGTAAAAATAGCCATTGAGGTACATAAATGGGTCTTGATATCCCTCAAAGCCATACCGGTAGAAGGCTAAGAAGTTAAAGCTCAACAGCAACATCGCCACCTAGTGATTGTAGCATAGCAAAAGGTGATTCCACAAGCGACAAATTCATGATTTATTAGATTTGAAAATAAAGAGATTTTTTAGTGCTACAAATTATTAAATAAGTCCATTTGAAGCATTTCTAACCTCAAAAAATCACATGTAAAATCCTAATAGCACCATATAAAATTGATGATGATTGGATACTGTTCTATGAAAAGATGGTTCCTAAAATTAGAAATGTGAATCTACACCATCAATGCTTACTCGCAGTGGAGTAGTTGAAAGTAGTAACACCATCTATGTAATGGCTATCGGTGATAATGGTAGAAGATAGCCCATCACCAACCAACATTATATTCTAATGTTTAAAAAGATCCCCTCTTCACATGCATTACAAACCTCTTGCTACCACTCCTCCTTGCAATTGCACCAATGACCTGCTTAATCATCTAAAGTTCCTCGACCTATCCCTGGCCACCAAGAGGTTTTGTGTCGATGTTATCGTTGCAAAAATCTTCTGTTGTTGGCATGACAAACCTTGCTTGTATTGTAATTTGTGAACATGCCACTATTTGTTTGGGGTGAAAGCCATCTTGATCGCTAGAGCATAATTGATTAGGTTTGAGAGTGGGAGCACATAGTAGGTGACACTGATATCCTTAACTCAACCCGACATGTATCAAGGTTTGTGGGGGCAACACTAAGCAAGTTTGCAAGTCGAAGGTTGTGGGGTCCTCAATTTGGTTGTGCAGTTTATCTTGACAATGGTCGATTGAATCAAGAATTCTCTATAGAAATTGATTTACTAGCAAAGTCCAATAAAACAATCCTAACAATTAATCCTATGAATGTGAAAAAAAAAAAGGAAAAGGAGAAAGCTCAGGCTCTATATTTATCCTAATCATTAAAAAAGAAGAAGGAAATACCACCTTACTTATAGTGACGAATTAATAACAAAAATAAAACTTATGCCAAGAAATTTATATTACCATCTAAAATTCAAATTCTTTTAGAACAAACCTGTACGTCAAGGTTCACATACCTCGTGTGCGCTTGTAGACGTGCTACAACAAATCTTGAATACCCGCAATATATTTATATATAAAAAGGGGGCAAGAATGCCACTCTAAGATTAGTCAAATCCAGTCATTTCCACTATTGGAGTAGGCATAGGCACCTGAAAAGAGAGGTTTCAATGCAAATGCGACCGCATATGTTGCTGTCACTTGCTGTATTGGACTTTCCCAATTTATCTTAAGGAACACCGCCAGGGATCCAGGGGTCACCGTGACGCGCTAACAGACAAACAGCCGACATTTATTCCGAGGATGCTTCTCTCTACAGCAGTTGCGCATATGGATATGGTTGTTTCCTTAATGTTTCCGCCTTGCTCTAGCAGGTTACAGAAGCAGCAGCATGGACTAGGGGAAGACGGATCATTGCCCGAACATCCATCTGTCGATGGAGCCTCCCTGGCTGTCGAAGAAGCTGCATCCTCCTGCAGTGCTGGTAGTCGTGTTCTCTGTGATGACAATCCCCTTTGCCGGTTCCGAAATGTCATTTGACAACCTCACTTTCAGCTTCCCCAACTTTGAGACGAGCACCGGGGACATAGACCTTCAGGGCAATGCGTCATTGCGGAATCCGTGCGTCTACCTCATTTCCATGACGCTCGATCAGGGAGCCATTTCCAAACATCGGTTGGGCGACGTACCATGTCCCAATGCACCTCTGGGACAGGGACACCGGCAATGTGGCAGATTTCACAACCCGGTTTTCGTTCATTATCGATTCTCTGAACAAAAACTTCACCCAGTTCGCGGATGGGCTGTCCTTCTTTATGGCACCCGAGGGCTCCAGGATACTGGCCTGCTGTGTAGGGCTCTACCTTGGCCTCACGTGCAACTGGACCGAAGCTTCCTACTTCAACAGGACTACTTTGGTTGCTGTGGAGTTCGATACCTTCTACAACACCAACTTGGATTCCCTCAACGACACCCATGTCGGGATCGACGTCAACTCCGCGGTCTCCCTCAAGTCCACCCCGTGGACTGGAACCGAATCAAGACCGGGGGACTAGTTCAAGCAGCGGTTGCATATGACCAGAGCACTCATAACTTGAGCGTTATCTGGTCGGATGACAGCGGCCTCAGCAGTAATTCCATCTCCAGTCTGTGGTACAGGGTCAAGTTGACCGCCATCCTGCCGGAGAAGGTAATCGTCGGTTTCTCCGCTACCACGGGATCTGCCTCCGAGTTGCACAAGATCTGCTCTTGGGAGTTGAGTTCTAGTCTGCTCATTGCCAGTAACAAAGTCAAACCAAGGAAAAGGCGGACCGTAATATATGTAGCTCTAGGTGCTGCAGGTGTTTCTGTATTGCTTTGTGTTCTGTCGTGTTGTATCTGCACCAGGTTCTGCCAAGGATCGGGATCGAACAAGAGCATCCGAAAAGCATTCAAACCGGAGTAGGATCGCCCCAAAGAATACACTTACCATGAACTAAAAATGGCAACCAATGATTTTTCCAAGACTCAGGTGCTCGGGAGAGGAAGGTTCGGGAAGGTCCATCGAGGAGTCCTGGATGGTGATCCGGTTGCCATCAAAAAGTTCTCCCCAGAATCAACGCAAGGGGAAGACGAGTATATAGCAGAATTGAAAGCGCTGGACGGCCAACTGAATCATCGAAACCTGGTGAAACTCAAAGGGTTTTGCCATGAAAGAGCCGAGCTCCTGCTTGTCTATGAGTTGGTGGAGAACGGTAGCTTATCTTCACATCTGTTCGGAGGTAGGGGATTGTTGGATTGGGGAACACGGTACAGGATTGCCCGAGACTTGGCTGCAGCTTTGTTCTTTCTCCACGAGAAGTGCAGCCGGTGCGTACTCCATTGAGATATAAAGCGGGATAACGTGATGCTGGATTCGAGTTTTACCGCCAAGTTGGGTGACTTTGGTCTGGCCAGGCTGATTGATCATGGAAGACAATCACACATGACCGAACCGGCTGGTACTCACGGGTACATAGCACCGGAATATGGCATCACAGGTAAGGCCAGCAAGGAGTCTGATGTATACAGCTTTGGCATCGTTCTTCTTGAGATCGCTTCTGGAAGAAGGGTCGGTGAAGAAATAGATGGCCACGAAGGGCTTGTGGATTGGGTGTGGCAGCTCTACGGTGCTCGAAGGTTGCTGGAAGCAGCGGACTCCAAACTCGCCAGGGATTTTGACGAGACCCAGATGCAGTCCGTGATGATTGTCGGGTTGTGGTGTGCTCATCCTCGAGACTCCGAGAGGCCCCTGATACATGAAGCGATGCACGTGCTCAATGGGCAAGCTTCGCTACCCAACTTGCCACAGAAGAAGCCGATGCTCGGTCAGCCTCCTTTGCCATTCGACATAGCATCATCATCTAGCAGTCTTCCCGGAGCTCTCCACAGCGGCACCGGAACTGCTTTTATGACTGCACCCTCAGGGTTCGAGATGGTGCACAGGATTGGCTCCGATTCTTCTCCTCCTTCTTCAACTCCACTTTTTTCCAGTACACGATAAATTCCGTGGTTCTTTGTTATATTTCCATTTCAGTAGTTCAATCATGCTGAGTATGTGATTCAACTGATGGGCAAATGTTAAGGAAATAATAATGAAGGCAAGCAACCCCTGGTGTGATCATGACAACAACGCACCTTATAGATGGGCAGATTGCTGCATACTGAATAACATGTCATGTGATGCAAGCAACTGAAACATCAGTTCTGGCTCCTCTCTTCTTCTTCTGGTGATTTTTCCTTCAAATCGACAGGTTCATGAAAAGGTTCATAGGAAGAGTAATCTTGCCGGAAAAAGAAGGATCGAGTTTAATTTTCTTTCAAAATTAACAAGAACGAAAACCGAAATAGTCTTCCAGGATGATGAACATGTAACTGGCGTGTGAGTTCTGCTCGCGGAAACAGTTCTTATGGATCCACAATCCTCCTACCGGCTTCCTTCTGTTTGTCGATGATTGGCACAGATAAATGACTGAATTCAAGCTCGAAACATTCTTTCCTGAATCCGGTTTCAGGTCGATTAAGAACATGAGAGTCGTGTAATTGCATCAATGCAGAAGGAATATAAGGAGAAGCACTATAAACAGGGGAGAATTTACCCACCAAATAGTAAATATTTCTGGGATTGTTATTGAAGAATTAAAAGCATGGAAGAGCAGCTAACGGCTATACTACTAACATGGTCAATCTCGATTTCATCTAGCTCCTAACGGAACCAACAAGTTTGGTTCTCGGTGGCATATTTTTCATGAACTTCTGATATCAGTTTTCTCATATCAGTTTTCTTCCTTCCTTTAAGTTCATATCAGCATCCTGTATTTACAGATCATTTTTCTCTTTTAATGGTTTTACCGTTTCCAATTGACTGGTTAGTTGTAGAAATTGTGATCATAATCCACCCTTAAGAAAGCTGGTGCAGAGCCTCCTCCAAGCCTCTCTGTCCGGCTTGCATGCCCCGACACTGGCCTTCAATTCTTCAGCGTATGGTTTCTGAAAGTTCATCGATCAGACAGAGAAGATAAATAAATCATCCGTATTCTATTTATAAGGCCATTCTTTCTTTGTCATACTGCATATGTTATTTTGATATATACCGTGATAAGGCTTCGTTGGAGAAGTCGATCAATGAGGTGCAGAAGGATGTCTTTAGTGTACTCGGGGTGTCCTTGGATGCCCATGATGTGATTCCCACACCTGAACATCTCGATTCCAGTCTTATTTGAGCGAGCAATCACCTCGGCCGTAGGCGGGAGTTCCTTCACCTTTTTAAAATTCATTCAAGAAAACCATGTATGACAGTCAATGTAAAGGTTAACATTGAGGTAAAAAAGAGAGGAATAAAATCTGAGTATTAAACCTCATCCCGATGACATTCGATTATAGAGAGTGAACTCGGCAAGTTCAAGCTTGAGAAGGGCTTCAAGGTCGATGAAAGTTGAACTGTTCTCAATCCAATGTCCCACGACTTGGCACGCCCGACCTTTCCTCCAATGGCGATGCTCAGTATCTGTTTGTAAGGAAAAAGTGAACTTCAAATAAAACAATACATCAAGAATTGACACGGAGTAGTGCCACAGTTTCCACAAAGCAAACGACCGCATAGGCAAGTGACTCAATCTTTCTAACATAAGCAATCTTCCATGACGATGTGGAATTGGTAGGGTACATTTTATTATCACTGAACTCACAACAGGGAACAAAATTTGAACATTAGCACTAATGGTGGTCGTAGGTTTTCCCAGGAGGATGACAAAGGAGCTTTCATTTGTGCAGATAACTTTAGTAGTTGGAATTCTCTTCAGAAGCACACAAATGTGGGGACTTACAAGGACCCAACTAAACATACCAACAGAGTGCACAACATCAAATCATATTATCAGACCTAACACTTCCTGACAAAGCAATGAGTTCCGAGAGAGGGCCACCCTCACAACCCACAAATGATAAACCTCCTTCGAACACGTGTGAACAAGGCAGGGATGGAAGTTCTATTTACAAGCATCATTCACTTTCAAGTTAAATAAGTACCATCCCAAGGAAAGCTTAACATATAAGCACACCATTTAAAGAAGTTTCAACCGAGTCAAAAGTCATGTTAATTCTCTTCAGAGAAACACTTCCATGAGGAATCATTTCTGTTATATGTAACGGCAGGTCAGTCCTGAAACCTTAAATCCACAAGAAAAAAGCATAAGCAAGCACTGTCTAGAAATAATCTCCCTCACCGTTTTGACCATCCTAAAAAATGGAAGCAGACTCACACATATAATATTGCACGACGTGTTTGCGTATCTAAAAGGAGCAATGAATGGCACAGCAATGTCTTCTGAAAGGCGTACAGACCGCTATAAAAAAATGTTTGAGTATTCGAATAATCCACCGACCCTAACTATCTCTGCCCGTAAATATATTATCATACAGAAAAAGGAAGCTTTTCGACTTACAGACTGCAAGGATTTCTCTGTTTTGAAAAGTCATGATCGCGACAATTAGTCATGTAACCAGTTAACATGAAGATAACGAGATTCGACACAGCTCTTAAAAAATATAATGCTGTCAATTTGAAGTTTCAGAAGGAATTAAATTAATGCTAATATAAAATTGGCATGACACTAGTTGTCAGCCTATTCCGGCGCTAAGGATCAACCTTAAACCCTGTCGCCAGCTCCTAAAAAGCTCCTGTTTTTCCGGTGTTCGAAGCCAATGGTTCTCACTAACATAATTTGGAGAGTTGGGTCGGCTCATTAATGTAAAGCTATCCCGGCAATGAATTATCCCCGTTCAAAAGAATTTTGACCTGAGACATTGAATAAGCAACCCATGTTGGTGAGCTGTCTCCTACTTTAATCGACACTTTGATCCAAAACGGCATCGTATTGTTTCATTGATTAATCTCCACTCTCCTTGAATTCCATTAGCGTCACCCAGAAAAGAAAAAATCAGAACCCCTAAAACAGGAAAATCCTATGAACAATCTTAATTAACCTTGGACGACATCGATAAGGAAACGGACATGCTTAAAAATCGTTTCTTTTTCCTCGTCTTTTCCAATGCAAAGCTTCATAGAGAAGAGAATTCGGCTCGATTTCTGTTTTGTTATCTACACATATTCAAAACGGAGCTCCTGGAAACGGAGATTGCAAGAAAGGAAACAGTTTTCGGAAATTCCCCACCCCAAATAAGAAAAATTCCCAGAATCATTGACAATGTCTGCAAAGTAAAGATCAATCATTTAATCGAAGGCATCAGAATCGATACCTGGTGGCCAAAGCAAATGCCGAGGATCTTCTTCTTCATGGAGTCGACCTTCTTCACGAAGCGCAGCAGCCTTCGTATCCACAGATCGTCGCCGTCGGCGTCGCTGCAGCTGCCGGTGATGACGAAGCCGTCGTAGAGCTCGGCCTCGGTGTCACTGGGGAGGTCGCCGGCGGTCGCCCTGAAGACGTCCCAGCTCTCGCCCTCGTCGTCTTCGGCCAGCATTGCCTTGAAAACCCCGAAATACCCTCCGTACTCCTCCCGCACGTACTCCGAGTCCTCCGCGCACAGGAGCACCGCGAACTTCCGGCCAGCACTGATGCCCAGTGAGCCCATCGCAGCGTCTGGGTGGTGGCTGTCCTGCCCCTCTCTCTATAAAGTGAGAGAGCTTTCTCTCTCTACAATGTGTCCGAGAGCCGAGAGGGGAGAGGAGGAAGGAAGGGAGAGAGAGCCCGGAGTGGCTTGTGGGAAAGGCTCGTTACGTGGGAAGGGCCTTAAGAAAGCCATGAGGTTCCAGCAAGGGCAACGCTCGTGGGCTCTATTTACAGATCGTGCCCTTCTGACGGGTCATACTTGAGTTACCAATTTTACCCTCGTCTCTCCATTTTTTCTCATTTTCCTTTTCACTTCTTTTTCTGATGTTAGCGCATCGAGTCCACAAAAGGATTCCCATTCGCTCACGATCATGAGCATAATACGTCACGATCAGTCACCACGTTCAAGTCAAGTATCGTAACGCATCAGATCAATCTGTTATTCTTAACACTCAGACCGAATTTGTCTAGTACATTATCACGATGCAGAGATGGAACAGTGGCAAACTGAGATTCGAGGCGTGTCATGGTACTCCGGGATGAGTTCTACAGCACGTGTTATCATGTCGTGTGTGCGTAGATTAACGGGCCAGCAACCTAGGATTGACACCAAACCAAATAACCTAAGATGGGGTTTCACGCGGGATTAGGTCAGCTTCCCGATGAATTACCGAGATTGCCCCCTCTGTGCATGGACGTGGCTTGGCTGGTCGGTAATTGAGCTGGAAATGCGTCTAGGTGCTCTTCCAAACCAACAATGAATCTTCCCGGAATTTCAGGTTGGGTACAGGGTGGATGGACATCCACTCGGATGAAGACTCGGCTTTTAATAGTCATTAGTTATGGAAGAGGTTTGAAAATCACACTTAATTTCTTCCATATCTAGCAAACAAAAAAAGGAAAAAAAAAACTAAATTTCTTCCATAGAGTCGACAAGTTCTTAAAAAGGAAAAAAGATATAAAAAAAAGGTATTGAACTAGGTCAGTTCGTATAACTAAGCATCTCTCCCTAGCAATTGTTTAGGGAAATCGAGAAAAATAGAAGAAAGATTTTAACCAAGAGATGGGAAGGGAGAAAAAAAAAGGTTAATTGATTATATTGTCATATTATAAGTGCTTTCAGTAAAAAAAAAAACAAAAAAAAAAAAAAAAGAAACTCGATCTTCATATTCGTTTTTTAACCATTTCACTTTCATTCAATTTTAGAGGAGAAAGCGAGCAAATATTTTATCTCTAATGCCTTCTCATCCTTTTAAAAAGGCCGTTAAAATGGGGTAAAAAAAAACCTTTTCCTTGTTAATGTCATCAATTTAAGGGTTAAAAATTGAATGGATTCACAACCTGTATATAGTTACCGATACTGCAAGTAAAGTCCGTTCACTGACAGTAAAGTTTACCTGCTATGCATTATTCTTGATGGAGAAGCACCTCTTTTAATATTTGAAGAAGTCCATGTAAAATGTGACTGTAAAATTTCACAGATTAGTCATATATCAGAGAAAATGTCAGTTGATCAAATTCTCCATTTTTTTTTAAATTTTTTTCCATTTTCTGCGGGACAGGATCCGCCCATCGCTGCTGCAGTTGTCTCTCGTGTTTCGCAGGAGCCAACTCACGCGTTTCACACGTGTCTGTAGTATTATGCATTTCGCAAAAGGAATATTAGATCGCGTAATTCAGTACAAAAAAGTCCAGCCCTCTGACCGTTTAGAACTCACTCTCACGCAGTTTGATGAGCGTGAGATCTATGTTCGAATCCATCTTACCCAACTGTCAAAGATATTCGATAGGAGCATGCTCCTCGGATTCAGGTAGGGGCTGAGTGCCGGTTATCACAGTTCGTCCGATATATTTACGGTCGGACATTAAAGTCCGAACATTGCGTAACATGAGAGACTGAATCGGCACTGACGTTGCCCTTCTTTTTGAAAGATCCCAATTTGGTGTCCGCTAGCCAGTGACGTGCAGAGTAAATGCTCGCTATCTAATGTCCACCGACCGATAGAAATTTGGTATAACTCCTCCTGCCCTGTGACCCACTAGAAATTGAGTAACGTGTAGTCTGTGTGCAGCTTTGCGAGAAGCTGGTTTCCGTATTACGAGAATGCGTACGCCGGGCCATTGCCTTTATATTAAAAAAAAAAAGTAATGAAATGTTATTTAAATTTTACTTAATTTTTTTTTTATACTTTTAAGGACGATATTCTACCGGTCCAAATTTCACTTCATGCGATTTGGTGAGATTAAGGTTTCAGGTCTGAATCTGACTCTAAGTGATATTTGTAGAAGATGATGCTCTTCAATTTGGGTATTAGAGGACACTGACTTCTTGAACTATATTAGGTTTTTGCTTGTACTATGTTAATAGGGCCAGTGTTCAGTTCGTATGATATTTCGCGGTTAAATATGAGAACTCGAGCATGAGACAGTGAGATGGCTCAATCCAAGGACAAACATAGAAAATCAATCCAAGGAGCAAAATTTAATATGGAGGAAAACGTAATATTTTAATGAGGTGAAATAATGCAACTTAATAAAAATATGGATAAAATTGGTAACACTTGTATTGATTTCTACCGATTTTATCGAGTTCAATGGACGATCGTATCCCACTACTTTTACTGATTAAAAATTAATGTTATTTTTTTTATAACTCATTGTCTCACTCTTTTTTCTTTTTTTTTACTTAGAACTCGTTCTCTTGCTTTTACATGAGAGTTTCACCCCTTAAATAAAATTTCCGTTCCCAAATCTTCTAAATCGTATTGTGCATAATGTTCGCACTGATTATTGTGTCAGGAATAATTTAGCAGAATAACTAACCGCCAAAGAGGAGACCGTGAGTAAATATTAGGTGAATTTTATTGTGTAAATTATTGTTTATATACTGACACGTATAGAGTAAACTCTGAAAAATTGTAAAAATTTTATATGCGTCAAGATTTGAGAGTAATTACACAACGAACTTATTATATATTATATACTGAATATTTACCCAAACCCCGTCCCATCTCTCTTATAGAAACACCGGTCAATAATATTTTTTTTGGGCACCGGTCAATAAATCAAGTCAAAGAAAAGATGCAGAGACTCGCAATGATTTTCCCACATATTTGACTGGAACATACAATTTTTCCTGCTGCCACTGTTTCTTTTCTTTTCTTTTTTCAGTTAACGTGTTCCGTGGAATGATGGAAGTCTTATTTTTTGATTATTCCATAACGGGGTGCGTGTACTCGCCTTGGTCTTCATTTAAACAAAAGCCAAACGCAAACTTCAAAGAATTCCAACAAGCAGCCACTGGCTCAGTTTCACTGTCCCCCCTTGGATCGAGGAGAGATCTGTGGATGGATGGTAAGAGGACGCGGTCGGCCCCATTTACATGATCGAAACTGTAGAATGATATATAAATTTTAACGATTCCATCCAATGTTTACCGTTCGATTAGCTTGCATCGTCCCGTCAACCTCGTTCTTTTACTCTTACTTCGAGTTTTTCCACCTCCTGTGTACTCGACTCATAGTTCCATCGCCATCTTAGGTGGAGCAAGCAAAGAGGGCTTTTCTTCACAACCCCGCATGGCTTTCAAGAAAACGAGGATCAATCCAGCAGTGATCACTGAGCTGGCACTGATAATGCAGATCTCATTGGGAAGAGAAACCTGGAATGAGATCATTAACTTCCAAGACTTGGCAAAAGCTTGCAGCATTTCCAGTGCATGAATTCCGAGTCCCGCCCGTTTTTAAGGAGCTGCAATGCCTTCAGTGGGAGCGAAAATTCAAGATCCCTCCTCGGCTCGGATGATTATAGATCTTGAACCTGGTTGCGCTGACATGGGTCGTGATGGGAGAAGATTTTGAACTTCAACCGGTGTTCAGTATCAAAGTCAAGATTAGACCCAACAGCACCTCGATGGAGGACTGGTCAACACAATCGGCGTCCGACTTCAGCATGTGGACTTGTGTTCTACCGTGCATACCGAGATTGTTATAGTGGTTCTATCCAAGTAAAAATTATATCACTCTCGCAGTGAATCCATCAACTTAATTGTAACAATCTTTTTCAACTCGAGTATGATTCCCGTAAGGATTCAGTTCTTCCCGGTGATTTCTCCGAGTTCCTTTCATTCTTGTCCTCTCATCCTTCGAGATGCACCTGTGAGTCCGGGAGTTGAATATCTGTTTAGGGACAATGCTACATTTCTTCAAAAGCATTTGCATATTAACTTCAGCAAAGATCTGAATCTCAGTGCATAAAATATAGTACTTCCAGGCGTTTTCCGGCAGATTTAAGTTCTGGTTGTGCCTGGGGAAGCAAATTATAGAACTCGAGCTTGCTCTGAGCATTCAGTTAACCCTCAGCACAAATGCTTCAGTAGATTAACCCAAGTGTCACTTGTTTATAGATGCTCATACAGACTAGCTATTACTCGCTTCACAGTGAAGTCGAATGACCACCAAAGACATATTGTTTGGAGATATTATCACGGGTGCCAGTACTAAAAAATCTACCCTCAGCAGTTGCTTCGTTTCAAATTGACCATGTTCCCCCCGCCCAAATGCTCCACCTCCAGGGGTAGCATTCAGGAACCAGGACCCACACTTGTTTGTGAGAAATAGAGATAGGATAATAGCAGATTCCTGGAAGAAATTTTCCGGATCAAATAGTCTCGGGCTAAAATGATGCAAAAACAGACAGAATCAGTTCTTCTCTTCACTCTGGGATGATTTTGACTGCTTAGAGTACTTTGTGCGCCATCTCTTCAAGTTCTTCTCAGCTGTATCAGCATTTTGAGAGAACATCGTCAGCCCTTGCCGGAATGCTCCGAGATTTACCCCGTTTCCTACCAAAACGCTTGTAACTCCCATTTTTGAAACCTGTAATAAGGCCATAGGATTCAGAATACAGCATAAAGGAAACCTCATTAGCGCAGTTAGAATCAAAACTTAACATAAATTCAGGAGAGAAGGCAAAGCAATTCATGCAATGACTGGTAAGCTATAATTACCGCTTGAATGTTCCTGCCCTCATCGTCGAAAAAGAGCATGGAGTTTAAGGGCACCCCAGTCCTCGAATGAATCCTCTGAAAATGTTCGGTCTTATCCGACCAGCTAGGAAAGATTTCCTGGAATTTCACCAGAAGAATTTTATGGAAACATTAGCACCGTCCAATAGAACTCACAGATCACAGCATATGCATCAGGATCATCCAGCAGCTTAAGGTATGGCTCATCATAAAATAGCTAACAGGCTCTTCTTAGGAGTTAGACCAGATGTAGAAAGATTCCTCCATACACCAAAGCCACGACAATTTCATTGTTGATTGGAGTTTATCCAATCACAGCTGACACTAGACCTAGCAAAACCATGGCTGTGATCGACCGAGTACAACAAATCTCTCCACAACCTGTTCAGTTTAGAACAGAATTTGATAACTCATGGCTACTACTTCTGTGACCAAAAACGTCACACCAGGACGCGCATCACTGATAAGAATAATACGGTTTGTTGGTCTAAGAGCCCGTTCCCTGCCCACCTTCTTCCATGAAAAGACTGGCATAAATAATTCACACCTATCGATATATCATCATCAAGACATTACCTGGGCAGCAAACATCGACTTCAAACTTAGCTTGTCGAGGAAAGTTTTCGCAATATCTGGAGTTGGTGTACGAGAAGCTACAGCGATGCCAATTCCTTTTTCCTTGAGGGCGTGCAGAATGCCTCCTGCTTGAGGGTACATGGATGGCATTTCACGCTTAGAGCGGCACTCGCTGCAAAAGAGCAAATTTATTAAGTACAAGAGCAGTTGTTTGGTCAACATTCAAATTCAACTATTTGGCATTCTATTTTGTTAACAAACAAAAATTCGGAGAAGAAATTCCAATCGGTAGATAGTTCATCGCCACAGCCATCATCTGCAAAGTCCTGCGACCTCAAATTCGCACAGGCAAGACAAAATTCATTGCTTCCTCGCTATTGAAATCGGACCAAGTTAATGTAGAAATGATTCACACAGAATTATATCAACAAATATATGGAAGCTGCAATTTAAGGGCAGCTGGAGCATATGAGAAACACGGAGAATTGCATGTAAAAATAACAGCTTTTCATCAAGGTCACCAAGTCACCATGATCGTACTGGGTTATTTCTCACAGACCATTAAACGACCAATCTGAAACAAGCACCCACAAATCGGGACATGAATTCCTTGAACTATTCAGCGATGACCGCTGTTCCATGCTCTCTTTCTCTTCTAGGAAAACCAGACAGGATAAGGAAGGAAGCAAGCGGGCAGGAGAAGATGCGAAGCAGAGAGAAGAACGGACCAGTAGAAGGGCCAGAGAGTGTAATCGAGATCGAAGACAACGAGGCGGGGAAGAACTTGGAACATCCCGATCATCTGCAGAGCCTCCTGTTTCACCCTCTCGTCCTCCATCTCTCTCAACCCTCCTCTGTTACAGCTTCCTGCTCTTCGGGATGTTTCGTCTAACCTAACCACGCGCTGGATGTGCAACACGAAAAAGGAAAATAAATAGTATTAATGGTGGAAAATAATACAACTCTTCATTAAACTTATAAAAATAGTATTAATTTGTAAAAATAGTATTATTTTATGTTAAAAATCAATTTTACCCTCCACCCACTCCCCTTTCTCACTCTCTTCCTCCTCTTCTGCGCGTGCCCAGCTTCTTCTTCTTCTTCCTCCTCTTGTAGCCCCGTCGCGGTGTCAGGCGCAGAGCGACGAGCGGCGTCGGGCGACCAGCGACGTTGGGTGCTGAGCGACGAGGGCGTCGAGCGTCGGTGCGCCGGGCGCCGGTGCTACTAGAAGAAGAAGAGGAGGAGGAGGAGATGCAAAAGAGGTTGGGAGGGAGAGGGGAGGGAGAGTTTGGTTGAAAATAAAGGGTAGTTTGGGAATTATTAAAAAATTAGTAAAAAGAATATATATAGCGGTGCTAATTTTAAAAAGTGTTATAAAGTGGTACTAGTTTTGAAACTTATTATTTTATTAGTGCTAGAAAAATTTTTCCCTCAAATAAATAAAACAAATTTTTTGGAATTTCATTATAATATATTTTTTTCATGTCACAGGTGTTGAAATCTTACCAGACTAATCTTCACGATTTATGAGTTCAAACTTGACTCATTTAGCGATTTGCGAGTTTGGGACCAAGCTTATACGAGTAGAGCCAAGAAAGAAGATATATGGCAAGTGTCGGGTTGGAATGTCAATTGCAAAGGGCGAGAAAATGATCAGAACTAACTATGATTAGAGTTTCGTAAGTGAATGATAAATAATCAAAACTTACATGACTAATCTTCACGGTTTACGAGTTCAAACTCTGCTTGTTTAGCAATTTGCGAGGACCGAACTTGTACGAACTGAGTCGAGAAAGAAGATATAGGGTAAGTGTTAGGTTGGTATATCAACTGTAAAGGAGAGAAAACGATGAGAACTAATTATGATTAGAGTTTCATCAGTGAATGGTAATGAAGGATATATGAGTTTTAAATAAAATTTGAGATAATTGGTTGATTAGTTTTTATTTTTATAAAATTGAATAATAATAACAACCATTATTAAATAAAATACAAAGTTTGTTTTGGTTGGCAAGCCCATAGAACTCGGACTCATTAAAATTGAGTGGAATTCAAGCTTTCATCGAGCTAAATCCAGACTGTTTGCTTATCGTACTATCTCATTTACACTTCTGCTATGCATGCACTAAAATAAGTGCCACAAATCGGGAAAATGCTGACTAATTTCAGAGAAATTTGATCTGGATAGGAAGATAGTGATAAGATAATAATAATAATTTTTTTGTGTTATAAGTTGAAATTTAATATTATTAGAGTTAGTAATTATATTATATTATATTATTTGTAAAATTTAGTAATGATAGTAAAATTAATTGTAATTTAAGACTATTGCATATTTGAGGCATAAATGCTTTACCAAATACATGACAAATTTAAATACTTGTGATTTTATAATAAATACTGGTATATAGTAATAAATAATCTCAGATTACTAAAAGTAAAAGGTCATTGCATATTTTTAATCTAATTTTTTTTGAAAATTTCTTTACCTCATTATTTTCCTGGGAATTCTATGTCAAATGACCGTTTTATCCATTAGATGGGTAAGGGCCTCTGGAGATATAAATCTCACATCGGTGATTTAAGAGATTAAAACTTAATTTAGAAGAGAATTGAATACTACCACATAATGATTTATGATTTTATGCATATATGGCCTCGAACTCTTATAGATCCGATGAAAATTTTATACGGTATCAAAATCAAGTATCATCTAATCTCACATCACGTTAGCGCGAGATTAAAAGAAAAATACTTCGCTGGTTATCGATTATATAATCTGAGGACAGAAAGAAAGTCAACCTCGTGGTTAATTTTTCCTCTCGCCCAGGTTAGGAGAAAAATACTCGACAATTGTTGTAATCCAGTGCTACTTCTCGAATTAATTATAAATTGGTGTCATTTCTATAGAAGATGAGAGGAGAATGAGTTCTAGGTTAAAATACTGTTAGAAAAAATTTAATTTGTAAAAGGGGTTTCAGATAACATGTTTTCTTCACCACCAGAGTAAAATCGCATCTTGAAAATGAGTTTTGAGCCCCACCAAAAATTCTTTTGTCAGTGCAATTTTTTTACAAAATTAAAATTTCATTTTTAAGATATGAATTTTTTCAGCATTGAAAGAAATATTTTTGTTTGATGCGATTTTTTGGAAAAAAAAAGGTTTTTTCAATAAAATAATATAATTTTTACTCAAAACTCAGTGGAGAAGTTATAATTTTCCCGGTGAAGACTTCTTCAAGTTCCATTTCGGTTGGTGTTTTTGGATTTTTAATTCCCACCAATCAACAGGATTTCAGGAAACTGATCCAACGGCTGATAAAATTTTTAATACATCATTTTCTGTGTGTTGAGTGGATAAGACCTCTGTCACCCGGTCCGATTCCGGTCGGCATTCCAGCTCCTCGACCGACCGAACAGAATATCCGTTTCTCAAGTACTGACCCATACAGCTTGCTGCTGGCGTGAATTGCCAAAAGCACCCCTGCAGATCAAACTTCTTCAACCTCTACCCCTTCGTAATTTCTTCAAACCCTGTGTCCTCTTTCGTCCAAGATCAAAGGTATCCTCCTTCCACCCTAGCTCCCCTTCAGAAAACGCAAGCAGACAGATAGAGAGAGAGATAGTGAGCTGAAAATGGACGGCGGAAGAGCGGAGGCTGAGCGGTGGCTCACGGCGGCGGAGAAGCTCCTGGCCACGCATGACTTTCATGGGGCCAAGAGCTTCGCGATCCGGGCCCGGGAGTCCGATCCCAGGCTGGAGGCCGCCGATCGCATGCTTGCGGTGGTCGACACCCTCATCGCCGGAGAGGGACTAATCAACGGCCAGCAGCCCGACTGGTACGGTATCCTCCAGCTCGGCCACCTGACCCAGAACGTCGAGCTCATCGCCGACCACTATCGGCGCCTCGCCCTCCTCCTGAACCCCGACCGCAACCACTTCGCCTTCGCGGATCAGGCCTTTAGGCTTGTTACCGAGGCCTGGAACTTCCTCTCCAACCCTAACAAGAAGGCATTCTACGACAACGAGCTTCGCATGTTCCAGTTCGGCCATCTAGGGTTTCAGCCGCCGCAAAGGAAGAGCCCAAAGAACAAGGACCCGCACGGCCCACCACCCGCTGTCCACGAGGAGCAGCCACCGCTTTTCAATAATGGCGCGGAGGCGTCTCGCCAAACTGGGCGCGGAGGTCGCCCGCCGGCAGCATCCTCGTCAGCGGCTCCTCAGCCAGCCGACACTCCCGATACGCAGAGCTTCTGGACCACGTGTCCGTACTGCTACATGCTCTACGAGTACCCTCGGGCTTACGAGGAATGTGCGCTCAAGTGCCAGGGCTGCGAACGGGCCTTCCAGGCAGTAGAGGTGGCGCCTCCACCAGTGACTGACAAGGATACCTTCTACAACTGCTGGGCTTATTTCCCATTAGGGTTTTCTGGTAACGATAAGGGCCCTGATGACGGCCCTGGTTGGAAGCCTCTCTCAACCATGTTCATCCCTCCTCAGAAACAGAATAAACGGGGGCCAAGGGGCGGTAATACTGGCCCTCGGGTTTATTATGATGATGATGATATCTATGTCGAGGTCTCCGACCCAAGTGACGACTCCGATGATGCTGACTGGGGCCGTAGTGGGGGCCGTTCTACCACAGGAAAGAGGGGGGGTCATACTACTACGGGCACGGGAAAGAAGAGGGGAAGACCCCCCAAAGCAAAGAGCTCTGCTAATGAGAGTGCTGCCAAAAACCCTGTGGATGGACAGGAGAAGACAGGGCAAATCCCCAATGAGCAGAGCAGTGCTGGTGGAGCGGAAAACTTGGGAGTCCGGCCTACTGGGCATCCTGTGGAGCGGGGAGAGCCAAGCCGGAAGGGACCAGGAAACCCCACGAGGAAGCAAACAGGGCGGGGAGCAAAGGCCCTTGGAAAGCTCGACTTGAATGTGGAGTTTAGCAATGAGGTGGAAGAGCCTTCGAGGGCAGCAAACGCTGGTATCAGGAGAGGGCATGGGGAGGAGGACAACATTGAGGGGACGGGATTTTTTGAGGGCCTGGATGAGTTCCTAAGTAGTCTGCCTATACTTTCTGTTGTGGGTGATGATAAAGTTAAGGCTGCTTAATAATTAGGCGAAATGAGAGAGCAAGTAAGGTTGCTTTGCTTCTCCCCTGCTAAACGCTTTTGCAGGGCTGTCTTTTCTTCTTTGTTTGTTGTATTTAAACATGTAGATCAGTTTTTATGCATGTTCCCTATGTTCCTTGAAGTTAATTTAGTGTATATTTTGTTGGTGACTCCTTTCTAACTGTTTCTTCAGGTTTATTCATCTCTTTTTATGTATTTGTGGACTAGGATTAGCTTATGATGAGGGAATATGTTTAACTATTGCTTGCTCTCCCGCTACTCTTAGCTAGCACGTTTCTATGTGCCTTGAAACATCAAGATGAAAATGTTGAAGAGAATGTGAGACACCAAAGTGATGGGTGAGTCTCATCTGTTCTGAAGTTAAATAGGGCTAGCAAACACCGGTAAGGCATTTATTTTTTGGCTTATGAAAGTGATGTTGAATGTGCTATGAAGTGTTTACATGTTGAGATGGCATGCTTAGGATCTTAATTCTTTGGACTCTTGAAGACAAGGGCATTAGTATCGCATTGAAGTGTTTATTTGGACATGAGACATCGTTAATCAACGGCTAGATGCATAGCTATCCCTGTGGAATGTCAACATTATCAGACTGAGAGGTAACATTGGATTTCTTGTTCCTAGGTCTTCAATGATAACAAGTTGTGTCCTTCCTTTTTGCTATATCTCTTTGGTCTGGCACAGTTTTATCTAATTGATTTTCTGTGGTCTAGCAACTCTTGACTGTGTGCAGGCTCGAAATGCAGATGCCGTTACTGGTATTTGCAGGAATATAGATGAAGTGAACTTTGGTCTATGGGGGTTATGTGGCCTTGAGCTAATAGGATGTTGCAAGGCAATCTACAATTTTCTTTGCTAACATAGTAATCTGCTTTGGATTATGTAAATTGTGAATTATTTGCCTGAGATAAATGAAGTACCTTTCGCCATTCAATTAGTCTTTAAATAACTGCGGTCTATAGCAATTGCTGTTGCAATGATTTCCCAAATTCAGAAATAGACTGCCAAAATGAAAACAGGGTTTTTTATATGCACTACGAAATATGGCCTTTATGTGCTTTGGAACAACAGTTTGAGATATAGGTTGTGGCAAAGTTTTGGAAATTCTTGTATTTTTGAAGGCCTAGGATCAATGCCAATATAGTTCCATAGCGCGCCAGCATTTTCACTGTCATGGTTTACAGGCAGTTGAAACATTTTTATGTCTTTGGCTTATGAAAGCTTCAAAATTTGCCCTGCATTCCACTAGTAAGCTTGTTAATAGTTTTGCTTCTCTTCCCTGCTTCTGAGCTAATATCTCTTGTGGCAGGTGACGGTCCACTCTTTTATTTAATTGTCTGTCACTAATTTGTGACGTATTAGGAGGCTACTCCTGGATCAACCTTCATAACCAAAGGTGAACACTCCACTTGTCCTCCATCTATTTTGTTGTTGATGATTTTAAGGTTTGCTTCTTTCATGAAACGTACCTGTGATGATGTTTTCCACTATTTGGACTTGTAGAAGTCAGACGGGAGAGAGGCTGAGCCAACACTAGCTCTTTTTCTCATCAGCCCACTTAATAGACACCCATTCCCCTCCTCACTCTCCACATCCCTTCTGTCCTTATCCAGTTTGTTCTCTTTCCAGAGCTGAAATCATTCCTTATACAGATTTCACTACCTTTAACAAAATCATCATCACTATCTAGATACTTCTTTCCTGGTTCAACTCTTCCATGGATAAGTTTTTCATCTTATTAGTGGTTCCTCTGATGGTTCTCATCCTCTTGTCATCAATATTGTCGTTCCTCTGATGGTTCTCATCCTCTTGTGATCAATTAGCAGCAAGAAGTTAGTAGAGGATTGTCATTTTCTTGAGACGACTAGTGGAAGAACCTGAGCCGCCTGAGCCAGAGTTGTCCAACCTCCCTGATATCCTAGATTTGTTCATGATCTTAATGCCCCAGGTACCCAAAAATCTGGGGATTTCCCAATTTCGAGTTCCCATCCATTCACAAACCCCAGACACCAGACATGTTCCTGAACTGCCCCATCTTCTTAGCACCCTAAGCCAGCTTCACCATAGGCATAAGATGCATTTAGTATTTGCCACTTGGCAGTGTCATGTATGAGTTTGATCTGAGGGAGGAACAAATTTCATGGCTGTCTGTGTATGAAGGTTCATCTTACTCTCGGGATCGATTTTGTGATTTGTGGAAATATACCTCTTGAGTGCTTGATGTTTTCATGAAAAAGTATGTTGTTTGGCTGAGGGTCTAGCTCGGAAACTCCTAGATGCACCTTTATGATCTCCACATTGTATGGACCGATCAAAATACAAAGGGACATCTAGCTCTTCAGTTTTATCAACACTTTTCTCATCGAAGAATTCTCTGGTGAAGCAGGTATTCTCTCTTGGTTATCCCTTTCTAAAACATGAGAGAAACAAACATTTGTTTTCGGTCTGTATCCTAGCTTAGGTTTTCATCTGCGCGTGAAAAATGAAAATCGTTTTGCTTCGATGCTATTCTGTCTGCTGCATGTACATGAGATAAGGATGTTATAGTCAAGGATGTATTCTGAGAACAATTATCCATTTGTTATTCAGTTATTTCAGTTTTGTTGTACATTGCAGATCCACAGGGACAACATAGAATTGTCCAAGAAAGCACTGGATCAGACTCGCAGCACTGGAAAGAAGATAACTCGAAGAAATTGATCTTACTGCGCTCTAGCTGTGCGCTTAACTCAACCACAGCTTTCCTTAAACTTCCGTTCTCCGGTTGCCATGACAATAACTCCTTCCCACGCTTTGTTTCCTGCACGAGTCTCCTCTCTGCGTTTGCCTTCCTCACCAGAAGTGACTTGGCGGTCTCTATGAATTGCCATTACACTTTCTTGGCCATTCGTATGGCGTTGCTTGTCTCGAGTCTCGATCTCATGCTGGAGTCACATCGACTATTTCATGCACGGCATTCCTCGGTTCCTGTTATCAGTGATTAAGAACCTTTGTATTTCGAAGTGATGGGCGATATGCTTCACTACCAATTTCCTTGTTTCTCCGTCTGTAGTTCGTGCAACTGCTTTTGCCTCGATCTCCTTGGAGAAGCATTTAATTGGGGAAAAAAAAAATTTACTGCTGGGCGAAAGGAGTGGTCCAGGACACAAATCCCCCATTGTGCAAGCAACCGTGGGGCATCGATTGGAATTTGTTCTGCTGGGGTCCAACTAAGTTCTGTCACCTTCCATGGGAAAGTATTTAATAGAGTAGTTATATAATATAAGTAATATTGATATGGTATGTTAGTCCAATCTGAATTTAATATGTAATCGATAATTTTACAGTTAAGATTATTAAATTTTAAAATATTTAAAAAAATATAAAAATTATAATAAATGATTATTTCTAATTGAAAAAATATATAAAAAATAAAAAATTATTAAAAAATTCTAATAATTGGTGAATGTTAATTAAATAAATATATAAATATATAAAATTTTGATTAGAGAGATATATTATGTCAGCATCAATTATATAATATGATCGTCAGAAGGGCTCTTATCTCAGGCTCTGTTGTCCGTCCATCACTCTCCCAAAGCCTTCTCGGATTTCTCAAAATGCTTTGATCTCCTGTTACGGTTTACGAGAGTGCTCGGTAAGAAGGTTTTATCATGTACCATCATCGTTCACGTTTCTCATTAACCTCTTGGTTTCTTCCGTGCCATATTGCGACGTGTTTGACCACAGTTTCCTAGCACATCACGTGCTTCTTCATGGGGTTCTCCTTACATCGAAGCAAGATTTTTTTTTTTTTTTTTTTTACAAGTAACATGAGAAATTCGTTCATTTTCTTTCTTCATATGATTTGGTTTGTCTGTCTAACTAAAGATTTCCATACTGTGGCCATTTGAACACAAGTTTTTGCCCATGTTGATTCCCAGAATGTTGTATGTTCGCTTATTCATCGTCGTTCACATTCAGGGAAATTGGACGAAAAACAGGGAACAAGAAAAGAACAAGGAAATTTGTGCGCTTCACTGAGTAACAGACATGTGACTCTGTTTAACTGCCCTGACCGAAGAAATGGATGATTTTCACAGCCATACGATCGATATTTCGCCAGTAACTCCTCCTCCACTCCTGGTTCAAGCACAAGACCATGGCCGGCACGATAATCCCAAGTCCATATCCAACCAACACGAACATGTAGAGTAAACTTTTTCTGTCACCGGAATTGTCAACCTTATCTTCACTGTGGTCTGGGGAGGTACTGGTGCAATTGATCCCACCAGGTGCACCGCAGAGGAGCCTGTTCCCGATGTATGCTGACCCGTTCGAGGAAAGGGTGTCGAAGTGTGGGCTGGTGGGGATCTTACCTGTGAAGTTGTTGTAGGAGAGGTTTAATGTGGAGAGGGAGTCTAAGAGAGTTAATGATCTTGGGATCTCTCCGCCGAGCTGGTTGAAGCTGAGGTCAAGAGACTCTAAGCTGCTCATGTTGCCGATGCCCTGAGGGATGGGACCGGAGAGAGAGTTGTGTGAAAGATTAAGCATGTAGAGCCCTTGTAAGAGTCCGATCTCGTATGGAATGTTTCCGGTGAGAGCATTCCATGATAGATCGATTCCGGTAAGGTATTCCCGGACCACTGGGATCTGGTAGAGAGATCCCTTGGTTACCATATTCAATTGCACTCCAGCGTACCCAGAAGAGACCACGTAACCGAGCATGGTTGCTTCTTTGGATCGGGATTTGAGCACTGTCATGGAACTGAGTTTCTCGGGGATAGGACCTGAGAGATTGTTGTTGGAGAAGTCCAAGTACTGAATCTCGTTCAGATTTGTTATCTCTTCAGGGATTGACCCGTCGAAGAAGTTGTTTTCCAGGATGAGGATTTTGAGCCCGCTTAGATTGCCAATGAACCGCGGGACGGGACCTTGGAATCCGTTGCTTTCCATTTGGAGAACCTGGAGCTTTTTGAGGCCTTGGATGAACCCGGGAAATGTGCCATTGAAGAGATTGTTGGCTAGTCCAAGAAATCTCATGTTTCTTGCCTCCTCGAAGAGGTTTGGAGGAATCTTTCCGGAAAAGTGATTGCTGCCCAGGTTTAGAAAAATGAGAGATTTGCAGCTTCCTAAGCTTTGGGGGAGGTTCCCTGAGAGGTCGTTGCTGGAAAGGTCTAGGAGCATGAGACTGTCTTCGGTTTGACACCAAGAAGGAGGAATTTGACCTGAGAGTTTATTTCCTGAGAGTGATAAAGATTTTAGTTTCCCGAGCTTTGAACGTGCAGGAATCTCGCCGGTGAAATCATTCCAGGACAGATCTACCAGGTCCATGTTTGAGCCTAGGGTGGGAATGGTACCCTGGAGATGGTTGTTCGAAACGACCAATGATGTCGATCCAAAGAATTTCTTAAGCTGAATACTCGAGGGAAGAACTCCCTCTAGTTTGTTGGAAGACAGCTCCAGAAAACCCAACTTTGGTAGATTGAAAAGCCAATCAGGTACTGTTCCAGAAAGGTTGTTGTTTCCCAAGAATAGCATCTCGAGTTTGGTCAACTTGGAGATATATTCCGGGATGTTACCTGTGAGTTGACAGGAACGGAGGTCCAAGACTCTTGTATTGAAGTTCTTCGGTACTGAAATCTGGTCTTGTAGGGATAGCCCGGAGAATCCTAGCCCCACCAGTGCGAGGGTGGATTTCCTGAACAGAGAAGCCAGTGAAGGGATTGAACCATTCATCTTGTTGCTGCTGATGTAAAAGTATTCGAGATTCAGGAGACCTCCGATGCAGTTGGGTAATGTTCCGGTCAACGAGTTAGCTGCAAAAGCAAGGTACCGGAGAGAGGAGAGACTGCAAATCGAGTCGGGAATCGGACCTTCGAGTGAATTCTGTATTAGAGAAACTGCCCTGAGGCTTCTCATGCCCGGAACTGGAGGAATTTCACCTGTTAAGTCGTTGATGTGCAGCCATAGCACCTCCAACTTTGACATGTTCGTGATGGAAGAAGGAAGAGGACCCTGAATCAAGCAATTGTATGCTATGAAATAAGTCAGGGAGCTCGCGTTTGAGATCGAGCCCGGGATGGAGCCCCGAACTGGAGTGGAGTGGATGTCTAACAGTTCCAATCGAGGCCAGGAAAGTGAGAACACCGTTTCCAGATCGACAGTCAGATCAGAATTATTTCCCACCAGAAGATGTGAAAGTTGAGGAAGGTGAGGGAGCGGGCCTCGGACATCAGAGTTCGTGAAGTCCAGAGTTGAGAGTGATGTCAGGTTACTGAGCTGATTGGGAATCGGAGATGCGAGATAATTGAAGTCCATCACCAGATAACTGAGATGGGTAAAGTTGAGGAAGCCATCCACGGGAAGCTGCCCAGAGATCGAACAGTCCAAGAGGATGAGGGTCTCGAGACCGGAGAGACTTGACAGCGGTTCGGTCCATGGGGACGATGATCGGGAAGCTTCTGATAGATCCACACCTCCCAGAACCAGCTTCCTTAGATTCCTCAGCGGTCGCAACCAGTTCAAATCCGAGCAAGACAGGGCTGCGCGCGAGATATAACTGTAAGTGGAGGCTGCCTTCACCTTGAGATCAGAAGACACGTTCAAAGTGACTGATGAGTAATCAGTCACGGGTATAGCGCATGAGAGGTCGAGTGATACCAGGGATGTGAGATTTGCAAACTGGGTCCTGATCGGTCCGCTGAAGTTTGAGTTCGAAAGGTTGAGGTAAGTGAGCTTGGAGAGGTTTGAGAATGATTCTTCGGGTATCTTGGAGAGCAAGAAATTGTTGTAACTCAGGTCGAGGTGGAGCAATTTGCTCAGGGAAAAGAAGGAAAGGGAGAGAGCTCCCTTGAGGGCTGTCGACGTATAGTTATCGGATACTGAAACGAGCTCGGCATTCTCATTCACTATGAAGGTGCTTGGAGTGGGATTCCGGAGATTGACTGATACGACGTGGAGGGAGCTGGAGCAGACGACTCCTTTCCACTTGCAGCAGTCTTCGCCTTCCCAGGAGGACAACTTCTTCGATGGATCAGATAACTGAGACTTGAAGCTCAAGAGAGCTTCTCGCTCATTGTCGTGGCAACTCCTAACGGCCGGAAAGGCATGGAAAAGGTGCAGAGAAATAAGGCAAGCCACTACCTGAACCTTCATTTCGATCAGATATCAAAACTGCAGATCAAGATACCCGTCGTCCCTGCATTTATATATTGTTATACTAACCAATTTTCAACATTTGACCGGCTACGAGTTTACAATGGCAAGTGCATTCTTTATTTGGATGAAGATCACAGGAAGGGTCAGTCATCCGTTGAAGTTTCCTTACGCTGATGCCACCACTTGCGTAGTTTTATCTGCAGATATTTATGATAGGTGGGCCCAGGAAATGGACTAAAATCAATTGTTGAAGGGGATTGCTTGGATTTTAAATACAGTCAAGTTGGCTTTGAGAATTTTCTTACACTTCTTGAGGTTGACATATCTACTTATCCGACGATACTTCGTGTTCGTGGTAGTTTTGATTGTTCTTGTGCAGGAAAATTCCGGGAAATTTGGATCGACCGAGCCGGTTCATAGATTTCTTCCCCTTCAAGTCTTGCACTTAAAATCCTTTTTCCAAATCTACACAGTTGAGCTTCATCTTAACAGCCTGGAATTTAGGCAATCATCCGGACCAAACCAAACCTCCCAACCTCATGAATTTACTGACCTTTCGATGTGGTCCTTGAATTTTTTTACGGGTCCCCCGAGAATTTGATTGCAGATCCTCGAAGCATCATCACCTGCGAATAAGAAATCACGGGGTTGATAATTTCTCTTCACATATGCAAAGTTGCTTGCTTACTGTCTAATGGATCGTGCACGGGAGACTATGATGACAGTTAGTAATTGACCATATTACATGGCTTTAATGAGTGCTTAGCACATTAGATCGATCTCCTATGATCATGCTCTCATCAATTATCACTGAGACGGTTCCATGTTTGCTCCACGCGCATATCATTTGCAGGAACTGTTTCGTGTCACCGACATCACATTCTTCAGATTACAGCAAACATTATCTTCAGAGCCATGACTACTAGTGGGAAACTGTAGAGATTGCATTCAACTCGTTCTTGGTTTAACTCATCCGCATCGATAAAAACTTGGTGCAGGATCAACAGAAGAAGATGAGCAAATTCACCGGAGAAGAATGTTTTGTCTTTTTTCCCTTTTGTTGTGTCATCGACACATTTTGAAGGGGGGAAAAAAGGAAAAGGAGAAAATTGATTGAGAGAAGCCTCCACTACAGTGAACTGTTGAGCCCACCAGAAAGTTGAGGGGCATCATTGCCTTTGCCTACAGTTGCAGCAGCACTCCTTTCTCGAAGAAAATCTATTACCGGAAAACTTCTACGGTTTAGTTACTGGACTGTTCAATGACTTAATCTAATAATTCATAGTCAATGATTCAAACTAAATAAAAGAACCGAACGATTTATAACTATCTTGTCACCTGTTTTTGGTGGGATGACTGGATCGTAGAATTTTCCATTTTCTGGGTTCTTGTTTCACTCATCAGACCAAGGCATGGAGCTGTCTATATCATTAGGGACAACCTTTTGTTTCCCAAAAAACAATTATTACAATTTTTTTGTTCGGTTAGTAAATGGGACTGAAGAGAATTGCTGGGAAAACCTGAGTTCGATCGATTGCAAATGCAACGAATAAATTCTCTCTTTCTAGTGAATTTGAGATGGGAATGATTAAAAACGAAACCATTCATTTTGAACAACAAAGGACGATTAATCAATAACGAAAGTAACAATAAAAGAAAACAGAAACTGAGAATTTTTATATGGAAAACATCAGTGTGGAAAAAATCACGGGTTCGAGTTGAGGATCAACTTTTCATCATGAGAACACTCTTAGATTAAACTCAATTCAGGAGGTACTCACTCTCTTAGATCACCAAAATTAGTCATTCAAAAGTGGTTTACAAACCTGGTAGAATGCTGCAAGCGCAATTCTTCAACTCCAATCTTCACATGTTCAAATTTTTAGTCCAAGAAGTTGTAAGGCTGCTATCAAAATTTCGTTCCTATTAAAGCTCGTTTGCTATTCAGGACTGAGGTTTGATCTCATGCTGGTTGTCTAAAAATATTGCAATGTTTCTCCGTTTTTAGCCATCAAATGCTGCTCCGATCTCTTGCCATTGTTCTGTGCTGTTGTTTCGCTATGGATTGATCGGCGTGGTTGTCTTGTATCTTCTCGCACGATTCTAATCATTAGAGGCACTCTCATCACAAAATCTTGTTGTGAATCTCCGTCATTCCTCACGATTCTCTCCACGAGAGGTTCACCACCACAAATACTGTCATGTATATCCGCCTTTTCTTACAATTCCCGTCATGAGAGGCTTGTTATTAGGAGTCTCCTAGTGGATGTCTATCTTCCCTCACAATTCCCATCGTGAGAGATTTCACTATCACAAGTCTTCTCGTGTATCTCTATCCTCCCTCATAATTCTATTTACAGGCTCATCTTTACGAGTGTTCTCGTGGATCTGTCTTGCCTCGTAGTTCTCTCCATGAGAGCTCACCGTCACAAGTCCTCTAATAGATTCCTGTTGTGAAATGCACATCCCTCTCATGGTCCTATTAGATCTCACATTGTGACGTTTTTCTCTAAGTTCGAATTCTCTCTTGAGAACTGAAATCGCCAATATTTTCGATCTTATGAACATATAAAGCCTTGGCCTGCTTAGACTTCAAATCTTAAATTAGGATACTCCTCTATCCCTAATTCTCTTTCATGTTCTCCGAGCAACGATAGATGTTATTCAAATATAAATTCCACAGAATCTGATATGGATCCTATCCTCTCCACTTAGGTGAGGGATTTACCCAACAAAAATCGATGGGTAAGAGAGATATTACTGACAAGAATTGAACTGAGACTTCTTGTCTTTGAGATCGAAGACAGCTTTATTGTACTCAACGTTCTCTCTATCTCTTTGACATTAAGGACAAGGCCAGCTGTCTGAATTAGAAAGGATGCTAGAAAAATAAAACGAAATCACCAAAACAAGTTATGCAATCTTATCTGACATGATTTCTTCTTGTACAAACGCACTGTTCAGGAGCACGAGTCAAAAAATGAAAGCTGGTGGAATTCAACCTGATCTTTCTCGAGCCAATCTGTATAGGAACTACCTCTACACCAATGCAGTCAGAGGTAGGTTCTTAAACCATGTGCACACACCGGTTTTTCAAGCCGACACGTTTATGAAATTACCATGGACTACTTTAGGTAGTCCATGTGAAAGCTTTGCCCACTTTACACTTTACTGAGATCCAAGTGTGACAATACGCCACCATGGAGAAGGTCTAAGCTCAGGACTTCGGATCTGTTATGACAAAGGGAAATTATGTTGACATGCATTTCATCAAAAACTAACTAAAGGGAAAACCTTTGTGCTTCTTTTCCAAGCTATCAAACAGCAAGAAATGGTAGTTGAAATATTAACTCGCAGAGATTTCGGTTACCGATTGGGGGGTCAGCTTGACTCGGTTGACAGGATTACAGGGCCGAGAATCACATCAAAAAAAGGACTAGGCGTGATGAATGAACAGTTCAATGGTATTGACGAGAAAAAGAAAAAGAGGAAAACTTGTGGGGAGGAATTTGCCATTTTCCAAAATGACAGGAGGCGGGCAGCCTGCAAATAGTGGAAGCACGAGGGAGATTAGTCAAAGCAATAATGATAATGAACAGGGTCGCAGGAGTTGATCATGGTTAGGAGAATGTTTTTGATCCGGTTAGTTGAATGTTAAATCTGAACAGTGTAGATAGAAAGTATTGGGTTTTCACCGGTCTAGCAGGGCAGGCCCCCCATCACTTCCTCGTCTTTAAAGATTTGTTTGCTCTGTGAATTGTCGCTCATCATCAGCAACTGCTGACATCTCCTCCTTAGCCCCGCTGAGCTAAAAGAATTGGCCTTCTCATATTTCTTCGAGATTAGATGGATTAGATCTGAGCTGAATCCCAGTTGTAAGCAGTCTGTGACTTATGACACTTACTTCTCTTTCCCGTGTTCTTATTGTTTTGTGTTTGAAATTCATTTTCTTCACTGGGCAATAGGATGTCTGGCTGCTTCTTGACGACCGTTCAAGCTACAGCAGATTAGAATCCACTTTCTTGCCAAAAGGCTCCCTTTTGCTTTTCTCATGTTTTCAGATGAGCTCCGATAATACTGATCCGTGTGGAAGATGTTTCTTTCTCCAAAATTTTTCAGGAAAGTTCTGGTTATGAAGTACAGAAAAAATCGTGCTACAGTACAATACAAAGAGCATTTCCTTTTTAGAATAAGAGACAGTTTGGTTGATGATAAATTTGGAACATTTTTCCAGAAGTGAATAGAAGTTTGTGGGAAGAGACCCCTTGTTACGGATTCCTTTTTCTTCCTCTTTTGACATCCCAGATGAAGAAAGTGAGGATCTTGTTCATTGTCGTATCATTCTCTTAATTAGATTTGCTTTATTTCATTCTTTATAGCTTAAATTGTCCTTTTTGTTTTGCTGAGAAAGGAAGCAATAAGTTGTCATTGTGCAGGATTTTTGCTTGCAGACAATATATTGAGGGATTTGGGCCATTCTTGGTGAAGAAAGGGAGCAATATGCCTTGGTTGAGTTTATCAGTTGAAGTGCTCCGAAAAGTAGTTCACCTTAACTTGTATTGCAGGGTTATTTTGTAGACCCTTTGGTAACATTGCGAAAATATCGATCGTGCGATCCCTTTTGCATTCTCATCCACATGGGTTCCAATCACTTCTTCGTAATCTCTTCTGAAATCTATATCAGCTGAAGCAGTACAGTAGCCTTTGATCTGGGACTTTTATTTCTTTATCACTTCCCATTCCTATATCTATCATTTCTCAAGACCGACTAGTTCATAGTTGGATCGTTTCTTTGTAGCCTTTTCCCTTCTTGCTGGGTGGGATAGTTTTCTCAGGTTGAAAGAAGTTATGGTGTGCCAAGCAGCTAGTCTAACGAGATTCTGGGGATTGAAATATGAGAATGGGAATGCTGGAAGACCTTCTATTATAGTTAGAGTTATGGCTTGTTTTCAACCTCTACAGGTTTGCCAGGTCAGTTAGCTGATTTATCCTCTGCTCTTTATTTATTTTTCCTTTCTGTTGCAATTTTCTGATAATCCCTTCATACATAAAATTATCATTCTTGGTCTCCATGAATCGTCTGATTGATGATATCATGTTTCATGTTTCCCAGGCTGAGTACTTCCGTCATTTGCTTAAGCCAGTCACGTAAATTAGCCTATCTTCCGTGATCCTAAGTTGAGCTGCAAAACTTTTAGTCTTTTATTTCTATACGTGGTTCCTAAAAGCATCTCTGTGAAAGCAATACTTACCTGGAGGTATGTACCTACCCACTTAACATATGAAACTGTCGCAGGTTTATTCTTAGTGTATTCTCATTAAGTTTACTATTTGTTTTAGGTGCTTACTTTGTGGTTGAATGGCAAAGGCCCGGGATTCTTGGATCTTTCAGTATCCTCCCGTTTGGAGGCCACCAGATCTGACTGGAACAGGCATCTCACTCGAACACAAGAAACAACTAATGACATCATATGTGAATTCCAGCTCTCCCTTTTGTCCTTCACTAGCTAGACTTCCAGGTTTCCCAGTTTCCGGAATTCCAGACTCGAACTTCCATCACACAAATGCAACTGCTGGCTCAATTCATTACTTGGCCTCTCATTTTCAAGCTTTTCCTCCTGCTTTGGACCCTTCTTTGAAAGAAAATGTACCATTAGTTTCTCACGAACCTAATGGGAAAAACCCAAGTTTAGGCTCACTGGGAAAGACATTTCTTGTTTTTGATCAGTCTGAGAAGGGAACAATGTTGACCTATGGCTCTTCGAGCTCTCTGTTCCAGGAGTCGGAAGTTCTCAGGAAGAAACCATGTGACAATTTCCCCATGGATGAAGGAAAAAATCCTACAAACCTGACTCAATTCGATCTAGATAACCCACTTTTCCAGGAAGAATGTGGGGAGAATCATGTGGATGGTGAAAGAAGTGAGACGCATGAAGATACTGAAGAAATTAATGCACTACTTTATTCAGATGATGATGGCAACCCTGATGTGGAAGAACATGGAGACGAGGAAGATGAAGTTACAAGCACAGGACACATACCTAGTGTGCCTGTGCAGTGTTGTGGGAAGCGCAACCAAGTAGAGGACACATTGGATGGGGTTGGAAATTTCAGCCACATTAACAAGAGGCGGAAACCAAATGGCATTGAATTCAAGTGCTTAGATTCATCACTAATTGGGACTCCATTGATAAAGTTTGGCGTCTCTAATGAGTACAAGAGTGATGCTGATTCTAGCTTTGTAATGAGTCAGGCCAATGAAGAGGATAAATCTCCTGCTTGGGGTCGAGAGTTGTCTAAAAAGGACAAGATCCGTCACATGATGAAAATTCTCAAGGGCATTGTACCCGGTGTAGAGGGCAATGACCCAATCGTTGTCCTCGACGAGGCTATAGAGTACTTGAAGACCATAAAGCTAAAAGCCAAAGTTCTTGGAATGGACTTCCACTAAGCCGCAATTTACTCGTTGGAAGGTAAGAAACATGGAAAGCTATTGGTATGAGTAACAACCTTTTCGAATGTCTTGCCATCAGTTCTACATGAATAATCTTAGTGTGAATATAGCGAAGTGGTGTCTGTTGATTCCTTCTTTTCCATGAACACACAGTGGGTTAATAAATGAGTAATGAATGAAGAAGACATTGCCCATTGCTTGAGGAGGAAAGGAAAAGGATGGGTTTTGATTGTTGACTAGTATGATTATCTTTTCTTCTTTTGGCTTTTTGGGGTAATTAAAGGAGAGGTGAAAACGGTGTTCTGAGCTGTAAAATGGGGACCCCTCCCCCCCACCCTTTCTGCTCAAGTGCTGATGAAACCCTTATTCAAATTTTTGTGCATGAGTGCTGGGAAACACAGCCCCACCCCACATCTCCTTTTCTGATCCTTTTCATCCTCCTATTGCTTTTGTTGGTTTGCCTGTTAAGGAAGAAGGAATATCCGGGTTTGGCAGAATAAACAGCCTCACAGTGGAACCACCATATCAGCTGCTGCTACTTTGTATCACAATTCCGTTCGATTCATTCATACCCAGTGGGTTTGTTCATCTATGTTATATGCTGTGAGTGGTTCTTGTAAGGATCAATAATAATTGAGCAGTGCTAATGGCTTAGTGACAGGGACAGAGCATTGAGTGCTGGACTGTGGCTTGTGCGTGAGGCTTGTTTTCTGTTCTCTTTCTTCCCTGGACACTTTTTATTGATTTCCTGTGCTGTGTGATGTGGTTTGTTTGTACCTTTGCCACTTTTTTTGCAGGCTTCTGCTTTAATAAGGAGAAAGCCATGTGTTTGTCAGTCCCTTTATGCTTCCCAGCTTAAATTTTTTGCATTACTGTATGTAATTTACCGTTTGTAATTTCTAACCAAATGTACATATGACCAATTAACGGTTGTTTGAACTTTATTCAGCAGCTATAGCTGCCAGGGCTAATCGATGTTTGGCCCCCCACATCATGAATCTGGCATTGTAGTTGGATGAGCCAGCAGTTCCTTCTCTCTATGTGCCATAAACTTGTGAGGATGCTGATTGAAATGGCCAGCAACATTAGTATGGCTTTCTAGATGGTGCATTGTAGAATGTTGTGGAGTCAAAAGTAATGGTTTGGCGGTGACTTCAACGCCAATCTCCTTCTACAACCTTCTGAATAGGAGCAAAACCTGCCATTGCCAGTACTGCCATATTCAGATTGGTATCCTTGTTCCATGCCCCGAGATTGAGTTCCCAGCACAACCTTGATTCTTCTCTCTTTTGTGCCAATCTGAGTTTAAATGATAAGGCAGCAGATTGCTTTGTCTTTTTCCATTCCATGCACATTGTAATGCAAAACAGCTGGATAGCATGCATCTTCTTAGATGAGGGAAAAGGAGGAGAGACAAATGACATAAAGATCTCTGAGGAGGATGAGTTAGTACGAAAAGAAAATACGAATGTAAAATGCAGACATGTCAACTTCTTAAGGCTTGATCAATTCGCCTTTTCATGGCAGCTGTTGTGTGTGCTCTACTTGTCTGATCTGGGATTACGAAGGGGCGGCGGTCACTTGCTTTACCTATCTCTGGCTGGAATCAATGGACTCTTTAAGCCTGTTGTCTTGTTGATCACCAAGAGTGTCGAAGAAGTTCAGGAATTGGCTAATCACGTACCATGAGGTTGTGTATAGTATTCGGCATATTTTAACCTTTACATCGGAATTCGCCTTGCTAGAGGAACCCAGTGATATTGAGCAATCTACCCCTGATTCACCATTCTGTCATGTCTTGTATAGTTTCCCCCATTCTTCCCGCCATCCTGTGGAAGTGAAATAATGTCTTCCACCTCTTGGACATCTCAAAGTACTCTCGGAAATGGCCTAATTACAAGAAATGTGGCTTCAAATGAAAGCGAGGTCGGTCCATCATAACTTTGTCTCCCCACACTGAGGAAATTGATCCTTATTCAATTGATGCACATTCGTTCTTATTTACATGGGCCAACCCTTAATGTTAATCTTCATTAGTTTCGCTGGAAGGAAGGGTCATCATTACAGATTATATACAGCAGACTATATTTGCAAGAAGGTTACAGTGTTTCGGCAACTTCCAGTTGCGATAGAACAATTACCCTTCTTGCTTAAAAATTACCGGGTTGGCTTTAGCCGACCTTTCTATGGAATGGTGTCAATCACTTTGCAAAATCTAAAGAAAAGTTCAAAAGATTTAGTTCTCAAGTTAGAAGTCGAAAATATCGACAGTATCTTCTTCTTTGAAACAAATTACAAAGAGATTGAAAACAAAAGAAAGGGAACTGGAAGAAGAAGAAGTAGAACAGAGAGCGGAGCAAGGAGAAGCTCACGCAGGACACAACTCTGGTGACACCAACCGCTAAGTAAATATTCGAAAGTAATGTAGGAGGACAGAGACTGAAAATAGGAAACAATAACTCCTGAAGATTGAAGTGGTGTTTCGCTTCCTGGAAACCTTTCTCTAGGAAATTGAATTTCTCCACCTCCTTGGAGTCTTCTTTGTATGTTCTGCAGCAGTAGCAGCCCGAGGGATCTGAGACCAGATTTCCTGATTCTCCAAACCTGACATCTTCGTAGGTCTGCTCAGAAAGGATCTCCAGGTAAAAAAAGAAAGAGAGAGAAAGAGAGAGAGAAACTGGAAGTAGGAAAGGAAGATTGAAAAGGTGTTTCTCTTCCGGGAACCTCTTCTCTAGGAAATCGAATTTCTCCACCTCCTTGTAGTCTTCCTTGTCTGTTCTGCAGCATTAGCAGCCCCAGGGATCTGAGACCCGATTTCCTGACTCTCCAAACCTGACATCTTTGTAAGTCTGCTCAGTTTCTTCCATCCACTGGTCCAACCCGATGAGTTCTTCGGCTTCGACATCCTATCAAACTGCCTCTGCAGGACCTCCATATCGTTCTGCAGCTCAAGATACTTAGCCTTCATGCTTTCAAGCTCGAACTTGAGTGTGTTGATGTCCTTTTTTGCAGCTGCCCAACCTTCCTGGAACGATTGTGGGGTCCCCTCCAGCAGGGTCTTCCGGTTGGAGATCATCGGCTGGTAGTGCATTTCGCCCGGTTCTTTCAGAGTGCTATTAGCTAGTGCGTTGCTAATCTTGACCTGCTCGGAGAAGAGGACTTGAACCACCACTCTCAATGGAAGCCTCTCATTCTGGGCTGCGTGCATGCAGGCATCGATCGAGAGCTTCTGGCAGTCCATTATTCGGCATAGGCGCTTCCTCTCATGCTCGGTGAGCGTTGGGTGGGCCTGTAGAGGGCAGTGAGTTCAAAGAATACACAGATAAAAACAAAGGAGTCCCCAGTTTGAATGGCTTTGAAAATCCTTGTATACTCTGGTCACAGTTTTTGATTTGTTAATAGTATTCAAAAAGCAAACAGAATAAGGAAAACATACGTTATAGTGCAATCCCATAATGTTCTATAGATCATCAGGTCCCAAATCCACTATGCTATTTCCTCGTTCTCCCCCATTTTCTTAAGGTAAAAAGATGGAAACCCAGGAAGCAGCTAACAGTTTATCAGAAAAATAGAGAACCATACCTGCTCATCGACATGAAACAGGCAGCTTCAATTCTTGTTTCAGATTATGAATGTGAAAATTGCATCTATGACCCTATAGGAAATGAAAATCAGACTCTATGCTCCATAGTCATAAAATAATTCACCGGAGAATAAGTTACCAGAACAAGCAGGTCCCCTATCAGATTGCTTGATAAAGCATGTCTTTAAATCGTTTATGTAATCAGCACTTCATAGCCTGTGAATCTTAGTTGATGTATACCATCAATGCACTAATATACCAGCTTACATTGTTAGAATAATCAATGACTTGATATGGTATCAGAGAAGATGTTCCTAGTTATTTCAGGTTTCTAGTGCAACATAAGTAATTCACTAATAGCATTTCAAACAGTAGATTGGAATTTTTGACTGGTTTTTGCTTCTACAATTCATAAATCACTCTATTTGATTTGTGTTCCACTTGCTGACAGGCTTATCTACAAGCGACGCACATTGAAAAGCAAGGTCACTGTCTTTAAGTTGCCAAGTGTGTCTACCCTGTCAATAGATGAGAGAACTTATTACCTTAAGATAGGAATCTATTGCTCGGTACAGCCCATCATCGCACGTCCTTGCAGATTCAGGCAAGGCCTCTGCAAGCACTTGAAATTTCGTGAGAGAGAGGTTTCGATCCCTGGATACCTCTGTGAGATAGCTATCAACCAACCGTGCCACTCTCATCTTTGCATTCTGACCAGCAACCCTTTGGGCCCCATCATACCCATGCTTGTCTGAGAACGACTGTCGACTGGGACTCGAACCTTCTGTCTGTTCTTGTACGAGGAAATGCTCCAACAGCCTCTGAACTAGATCCACATCGTACAATGTCCCACTCTTATTGTACGTAGGAATTAGAAGATCCGCCAAGGTTGCCTGCTCAAACTGCATCCCGACCCGCTTCTCCAATTCGGTAACCAAAGCCGGAGCCACCTGTTAAAAATCATAAAATATATTTCCAAGTCTTAATCTTTAACCGAAAGTGCTTTGAATCAGTTGGCTAATAGCACTCTAAAGAAAAGTTTTCGGGCCACCTTTAACATGACTGCCATTCTCAGGAGCCGCAAGAGGAACGAACACGAGACGCTATCCTTCTGGGGTGGGATTATGCTTATCAGGCTCTCAATTATCATCCTCTGGTCCTTGGATTGAACATTGGGGGGATCTTCTTGATTCCCAGTCCCAGCGACCACCATGTGGAGGCCACCTTTCCAGCTACTGCTGCTGCAACTATGGCTGTTACTATTGTTGCTACCACTATTGCTTCCACTTCCATCATCCCCGGGACCGGTCCCGTCCTTTATCAGACCAGGAAGCCACTTTGCAGCATAGTGCATGATCGCTGCCCCGATCAGCTCGAACCTCATGCCTTTCACCTTGATCGCAGTGATGACTCGGACAAGGTGATCGATCCTCAGGATGGAGACATCCTCAAACCACCAATCAGGGGGGACTTGCTGGTTCCTGCTTGGGCTCGAATCCTTCATGTTGTCATTCCATTTTGGGCTGGAGACCTTCGGAGGCTTACCTGTGTAAGCCCATCGAATCCCTTTTGGACTAGCACAGGCCTTCCATGCTATCGACTCGCTGCATCTCCGAACAATCTGGAGATTCTCTGCCCAAGGGGATAGCTTCTCGCAGCTCTTTAATACCAGTATCGAGTCCCTCCATGAAGATAGAACGACATAGCTCAGAAAAGCTTCGGTTTTGAATATGAGGTTGCCTTCTTCCAAGTCCTCGGTCATTTCTAGATACTCGGCCGTGCATCTCAGCCCCGAGATGTTAGCTGCTGTGAGGTCGACAGCGATGCCATAACAAAACTTTGCTGCCAACTCGAATGCCTCAGGCCCGCCTGGGAGGTCATCCAAGATTATCTTAGTGTAGTCGGGGTCACGGGATTCATATATGATCCTGTTGAACTTTCCACTCCTAGACAGAAGGGGATACTGCAAGAAAGACATGACAATCGTATCATTATCGGATTCCTTTTCGCATCAACTGTCAAGAATTTTTTATCAAAAACAAGATCTTTCAAGACAAAGCATACCTTGTGTAAGTGGAAATTAACATCTCCAACTTGAACTAGAAGGTCGCTTGGAATGTCTGTGGCTACATACCTGTTAACATTGGACAAGGTGATCAAACTGTACCATGAAACCAGGACTGAATTTGTGGGAAATGCATCTAAACCATCTCGGCTTTTCAGTTTATTCTTATTCTTCTTGAATTGTCCACATCAGACAGAAAAAGAGCCAAGGTTGTCAGTAAAGTAAGAAAATGGAGCAGACTCATCATCCAACTACTGAGATTGAAACGGAGAACTCTTAATGATACTTTGACAGTTATACTGAAGTTAGCATCTTCCAACTCACCATGACTGGTCCCTCAGCTCAAACCCCTCCGTTTTGACACCTTGCTTGCCCAAGCTAAGGACTCCGTTCCCGTAATCTCGGCCGCCGGCGTCACTCTCCGAATCCCACATGGCGAAGAGCCAAGCTCAGCTCCTCAGCGGCTCCTGATCACAGTTGGAGCAGGGTGAGGTGGGGGGGAGGGTTGTGGGGAGGGAGAGAGTGATGTGCAGACTGTGGAGCAGCAAAGAGAAGGAACGGTAAAGCCAAAGAACAGAGCATCAAGGAAGAGAACGAGAATCATGAGAAGAAAAAGGCAGAGTCCCACATGGGGGGGAACTGCTTGGAGCTGTCTCGGGCAAATTGTCGGCTTGTTTGCAGATTTTCGAAGTATCGACTTCTTACAGGCTGTGGAGAAGTGGGTTCATTAGATTATTAGATAAGCCCACTATCCTCGGACTTTCTTGGGATGCTGTTAACTCCCCCAAAAATCCCTCATCTTTCGCCTCTCAGACTCTCTGTGTCTCTGTCTCTCCAAAAGGGTTGAGTGATTCAGAGCATTTTCTTGGAGTTTGCCATAACCTTTTCTCTGCTCATCTACGAGGATGAGTTAAGTAGAGATGACCATGTCAAAACAGCCATCACCATGTCCCCTAATTCTCCAAGCTCTCCAACCAGCACTAATCCTCCTTATTTTTATTTTACCGAACTTGATCAACTAGTGCTGTGAAGGGTCGCCATTGGACACATTTATTGTACTGATATGGGCATAAAGCTACCAACTTTTAGCACCAAGGTCGTCGTTGGCACGTGCGGTTCGAGAGATGCACCATTAGTCTTACACCGAAGCGATAGATCTCTCATAAAAGCTCTCGAGCCCCGTCTCCAGGACTCGATTCCACTTTGTTTATATCGGGTCCCAGCCTCGGCACCATCAGGAAGTGCAAGCCTAAGGATGTAGAGGCAAAACAAAGCAGCAACAAAACGAAAAGAACACATAGGTTTTGTATGGAAAACCTTGATGGCAAAAACCATGAACAGAGGAAAAGCAAATCCACGATGATTGAAAATTAGTGCAAGAGGTGAGGAACTGGTATCACACTCGGAACAAAACTCGAAAATTTTCAAATAATACAATACAAGAAACCCCAGTTACAAGCAACAGGTCGAGATCGGGTCTTAGGTCGGTCAAACAGGTCTACACCACCATAGACTCCTGAATTGTTCTTAAAATTATCCTTCGACTGCACGAGTTGCACCGCAAACTTTTCGGGTAGTAACAAACAGAATTCAGGTCACCAAAAGTAATAAAAGACAACATAGTTAACTGAGAAAATTGCAGATGATCCTATCTCAAGACCCCAATTAAAATTGTTCTAATCGATAATAATTATGATAACTGCTCGGATGATCAACACTAATTTACTCGTTTGTCATAATTTGATTCATATTTTCTGGCGTAAGTTGTGAGGCCGGATTATTTTAAAATTTCTCATGGTTAGAGAGGCCTTGAGCCAACAGTAAGAGCACAAAGGTATGGCTAGCAAAAGCTCACAACATGATTGGACCAATAAACAGCCATACACTGCTCAACGCAGGTAGCAATAAGTGCTCCAGCAAACGGTTGCAATTAGGATGATAGAGTGACTGCCTGCCTTGCGTACAAAAAGCACAGGGCCACATACAGCTCAGTTGATGTGTTCATCTCGTTTTCGTACTCTCCCGAAAATGCATGATAAAAAGGTTTTCGAGATTGATTTCTCGATGCCTGCTCGTAATAGCTAGAGGGGTGTCACCTCATCTTTTTAGTTTTCGAATCGGAGTGATTTCGATCGACCGGCGTGATTACTATAGGGTGTAAACACTTCCCTCTTTTTCCAGGTAGCACCCGAGGGGGCCCGGCCCTTGGAATGATGAAGAATGCCCACTAGCGTAAGGATGGGTCATTCATTCACTCATTCAGCACATTCCCTTCATTCGAGAAAATGATGGAAGACTACGAAGTTCTAGATTCAATTCTCATTGGTGAGACTCTACACATCATTGTTCTCTATTTCTTCTATCTTTTCTAGGCTTATGTAGCTTACTTTATACACAAAAAAAGGTGTGTTTTTCCCACTCTTTTTTCCATGGACTTGCTTTTATGATTTTATAATCTTTTACATGCTTTTGGATTTTGGGTGTTAGCATCTTGGTCTCGGTCGTCATGCGATTCTTATCTTGAATGTCTCTCTTTTTCCTAACCTAAAATTATGTATAACACCATGATACATCGTTATATCATAACAATTTGAGGTTCCGTTTGTTTCGAGGAAAATATTTTTTAGGAAAATGAATCCTCCATGTTCTCATATTCAGAAGAAGCACGGAAAGCTTTTATCTATAATTACCGGTACGAGTCGATTAAAATTATCCCCTCTTTTTTTTAATGTTTTTTTTATCTTTCCACAAGGGGGGTTTGAGTTGAGATCTTTTCAACAGTGATGTGCAATCCAAAGTCCAGACAGGACATTTTTCACCGTTTAATTAAGGATCTCTCAAGTTTCTGTCTGTCCCCATGATTTTCAGGGGTGATTTATCTTGACAGCTTTCAACATTTACCGTCCCCACCATTTCCCTAATCTTCACCGCAGTAATCTGCATGATTGCCGTCAGCCACGTCCTGGTCTCGGAAACCTCGTGATACTGTGAGCCAGCTTCATTGATGATCAAACTGGACTGTTCAGTTTCGAGTTAAGGATGTTCTACGACATGAAACCACATTTCCAAGTCTCTCTTCACCCCGAATCGACCAAAATACTTTGACATACGATGTATAGTATTAAGAAGTCCAACAAATTTTGTTTAATCCATATCTGAGCTGAATCAGGCTATCAATTCAAGACGTATAACTCTTTAATAATATATATTTTTATTTATAAGATGTAAATATGAGATTTCACTAAATAAAAACATATTGAATTAGTTAATTGGACCCCCATTGACTTCGGGGGATTGAAAATGCACAGTAATCATCAATTTTCCCAGAGCAAGATTTTAAAAAAAAATTAACATTGGATTAGTTAAAACGGTTCAATATCTATTCTCTTAAGTAAAATCTCAAATTAACGTTCCGTGAATAAAAAAATTTACGGTTGAAAGAGTTCTAATCCTTAGTATATTGATCGAACTCAAATCAAGATAAACTTTCACAAATTAGATGACATTAAAATAAAATAAAAGGCAGATTGAAGATAAGGGAAGTGGGGCCCATGGGGAATGATTTTGGTGGATGAGTGTGTGCTCTCTCCATCCTCTGGCTCTGGGTCCCAAATGAAAAAAGAGAATAAAATAAATAAAAACAATTTGGGCATATGTGATCTCACATAATCCTCCTAAATTCGGTTCTGTCATTTCTAATTGTACTTCATCCTATTTCCCATGAGCTATTATTGTGATCTCACACAACATTTCCCTTGCTAGAAGGTGCCCTTCTTGGACTTTTGGAGACTCGAGAATTGATGCATGTTCGACTTTTAAACTGTACTCGAACTTTGATAGTGTTACGTTGACGAGGTCAGTGTCTGTACTAACTGTTCAATCCATTCGATGGTTTGATCAGCATCACTATTGTCCTCCTTTAACATACCAAAGCGGATTTCCCTTCCTCCGAGCAGAGCACATGTTCAGAAAAGCTAATGAGGCTGCAAACCTTTTAGCTGGCTGGACAAGGGATATTGAAATAAGTCTAATGTCTTTCAACAAGCCACCGACCCTTCTTGGGAACCTTTGTTTCCAGATCTATCTCTTCCATTTGATGTAGACTCAAGATTCTGTGTGTGTGTGTGTATATAAAGATTAAAGAAACATGATCCTACATATACAAGGCCAAGAAAAACAGAAAATATCATGATGTTTCTGTAGTTCACATCATTCTATCAAGTTGAAAAGATACCAAGGCATTGTAAGTGTAGATTGGTATTTTGTTGGGCATGTCGGCATTCTTTCGATCACAGGTTATCTAAGAACTCATTTTTTATATTTCGAGAATAAGGGGAGAGAATTCGCCAAGGCTCCCAAGCCATTGTTGAAGATATTCATGAACAAATCAAACGGATCAAAAAGAGAAGCAAGCCCTTTGTCCAATGTCACTCCTACAATCGAAGAAGATGATTGAAGAAAGAATAAAAATATCAATTAAACATGATAATGTACAAAATATACATGGTGCCAAACGCAGGCCTGACTTTTGTGTCTTTGACTCCTTATCTCATGCTCCCAGGAAAAAAAATAAACAATATAATTTTATTAATTAATAAAGAGACTATTTTCAATCCATGCATTGTCATATCGCATCACATTCAAGCGTGCAAACAGTCCATGAATAGTTCACATATCACACACAATTATTTTCCTGAAGAAAATGGGATGAAACATGGCACATGCTTAGGCATACGAAGGGAACGCTAAAACTGTTGTCCCGAACCAGACAAGAACGTCCCAGCAAACGGGTGCACGAGCAGGCAGAATTTTGATATGTTCAAGCTCCCCTTACATTCCTAGGGAAGTTATGGGAGGGACAAATATTCTCTAGTCTCAGATTATTATGAGCGCAGAAAGTTGGGTGTCCATCATGTGGATCTATTACAGACAGTAAGAAACTAAATTGACCAAACGCAGATTGAGCTGGGAAAGGGAGTGGTGGGACTGGGACCACGTTGCCTTCCTTCTCCATCAGTTAATCAAGACCACAAAATATTCATGGAAGGAAAAAATCAAGACCACAAAATGCATGCATGGCATTGTCTCGACCCCGCGTGATGTGTTGGGTCTCCGTCAGACAAACATGTATTTGGAGCCATATCCCCCACTGTGTAAGACGTTATAAAACTCCTAGATGAACCGAGATCTATCGTGTCATCTGTAAACTCGGTTGACGAGTATTTGACATTGGGCAGAATAATCATATATCATGGTGGATCAGTAGAAAAGACGATATGGCATTTTCTAGCTACATGTCAAGTACTCATTGAATGAGTTTAAGGATGACTTACAGTGAACTCGGTTGCACGTGTTTGATATGACAAATGTGAGAATGAGAGGAAGAATGTAAAATTAGAAATTTTAGAGAAGAGTGACAGTTTCACTCGACTGTCTTTTCCCTTTCCATACCCTGTTCCATTGCTGATTAAGATATAATGGCTTATTTCTCTCTCCTTATAATGCAAACTCCTACAGCAGGTTTGGTTGATAGCTAGGACTTGGGTGTGAATAGAGTTCAGGAGACGAAAATTGAGGGGGTTTGAGTCTAGCCAGAAAGACGACCAATTGATGGATCGGACATTCCTAGAAATCTGACTGGAATCATAAATCTAATGCAACCCAACCAAAAGAGCAGCTAATCTCAGTTTTACTAGCTCAAATGTTTTCTTCCTTGGTGTAAATGAAATAAATTTCCTGGTGGCAAGGTTTGCTCTTTATCCCAGATCAAATCCTCAATCACATCTTGCCCCTCCCTCAGGAACCCCACCCACTTGCAAGCTTCCCATTTCAGTCCCAAAAGATGGAGAAACTGACGGATGCAAGGAAGATCTCTTCACAAGTCATTCCAATCATGGACTGCAGTGGAACCCACCTCTCAAGCTCTCCATACAGACAGATGTTACTCTTGCAGGGGGCCTCCACTCCCATTCGGTCAAGTTTTGGGATGGGAGGCCCATAGGGGAATTCATAATGGGATGATATATGGAATCCATTTGCTCTATTTTTCAAGGAAAATTAGGATAAGAGCATTCACATGTTATTATGTAGCAGTGTACTATTTTCACTCATTACAGCTGTCAACCGTAATGAACAGGAGAAGAGCATTTGCATTTTGAGTGTAAGAAAAAGACGAGCTTCATGAGTGAACATTAGCAATTGTATTAGGAAACAAGAAATCGTACCTTGCTCGATGTTCAGAGACCCCACAGTGCTGCATATTCCTCAAGAAAGCCTCCACTTTCAAAGAAATGACCCTCACCTTTTCCTGCTGAAGTCCCCTTCCTTTTCAGATGGGCCGCATTGGCATTTCAGGAAAAAGAGCACCGCAGCAGAAAAACCTAAAAGGTGCAGGCACTGGCACATAAGGGATTCTGAAAGTACTGCTTTTGAACTTGTTGCTAATCAAATGAGGAAATATTAGTACAAAGATTGGCTAGAGTTGCAATTGATCTGTCTCAAGAAGGAGCACTCTTCTAATCTGATATGTTCTAAGGATGCGTAGGACATGGTTTCCACATCAGTCATCTGAATGTAGATTCTTGAGACCATCAGCACATCTAATCAAAAGTGATATTTCTAGCACAACAATTCTTTTAGGTGCTTCACTCCTTTCGCCTCAAATACAACAGACCGATCAAAGACCATTTGAATTTGCGGAGCCGCCCTTGGATGCAAACCCAGGGCACATGCAATAGCTGCTGCAACCTCATGATCTAGACTGTTGGTCAGGGACATAGCTAACAATGGAAATGTTCTCCTCGGGTGCAGGTAGCTGAAGCCATGTCCACTGCTTGAATCATTTGGAGAACCTACCATCAGCTGATCCTTTCATATTTAGCCAAAAAAATGGAAAGAATCAACTTTTGGGAATCAAACAACCATGACTAGTAACCCTGAGCTATCATCAGCTGAGCTAAATATATGGCAAGGTGGATTGTGCACATTGCATGGCCAAGTATATAGTCGTCCAGTTTGCAATTCAACTTTGAATAGTTTACAAAGTTGACTCCACAATTTGGTTAGGGCTACAACTCATCAGGCAAAGGTGTCATCCATGCTAATCTTGAACATTGACTTTCAAACATGCAAATTGTTCTCATCCTCTTTTCCTGCTGATGCAAGTAGGATGAATTAATAATTGAAATTCTTTTACTAATTGGTTCTCAAAGAGTTCAAGCACTTTTTGTCATCAGAGAAAAGGAGCGTATGGAGGAGTTGTCTCCCTGAAGCATATATTCACCAAAATCAGAAGAGGAAAGATGAATTCTTTTGCTCATGCAGCAAAATCACCAATACACAGTTGAAACGAGATCACTATATATTGAAAGTATGGCATCCTTGTTCTATCCAAGTAAACTGGGAAATGCAAAACCTCAGCATCTGAGATTTGCCAACTGATAAAGGACTCAATTGCCGCTACTGTCAAGCTCGGGTAATGCCAGTAGTTCATTGGAGCAGTGCCCAGATGATTGATATATGAAAGACCAAAAGCATTCTATCATATAAAATGCATCAGCATCAGTATGGAAATAAGAAGCAATGCAAAACCAGATAAAACTGTGAAAGAGATCATAGATTCAGTAATTCACCTTTCCTCTCCAGAGAAATCGTACCATCAAATCCCAAGATCATAATCACTTCCCAATATTTTGATTCTTTAGTTGGAAGTTTGTGAGCTTCTATTAACATGCTTGTGATTCCTGCTCAGGTACCTGTATTCTTGCTTGCAGAAGGGACTCCATGGATGAAGACTGAAATTTTAAGTTACACTTGATTCTGGTCAGACTGCTGTTTGTTTTGAACTGTAGATATATCCAGAACTCAGCGATAGTTTGTCATGAAATCTTCTCAGCTGTGGTCTCTCCCTATAATTCTCAATTCAATTAGATGAACGTATAAATGAGTAGAAACACGACCTAGAAAAGAGTGATGAGAACAAAGGCCACCTAATTCTTCTTCAATGAAGCGCAGAATCCACTGTTCGGAAAACCAGTAAAACAAAGTCAAAAGATCAGGATATCCATTCATTTATCACAAATGCAACTTCCAATATGCAAATGTAAGTGCATTGATTAATGAAGTTCGAATTGGGTAATTCTGGGTGTTTGAATAAGCAAAAGAACAAGCTATCCAGTGCTCCAGCAGTAACTGATAACACATGCTTCAACAGACCACCTGAGATAGTCCGCTAATGGAAGCTGCTCAACATGAAAATTAGACAGTTGAGATAGTCTCTCTTAGACTTATTCTCTAGCAAAATATGCAATCCACAAGTACCGTAACTACAAAATGCGGCAAGTACTACAGCATTTCAAGTAAGAAGCAGCACACAGGACCATTGAATTGGAACACATCTCAACAAGCACACCTGTTTCAAGTATACAAATTCCAAAGAAGTCATCTATCTGACAAGACCAAAGAAAGCCTGCTATTGCCTGATTAAAAGTGCATATTGCTCTAGAATTCTCTATTTTGATTCTTCAGCAGGGTTGCAGTTATTCTCAATCATAATAATCTGAAATTCGTTGGCTCTTTCCATCAAACCAATTTCTTTGAAAGAATCCATCAGCCTATTACAGGCAGAGAGATCAAAATTTGGAGTTGCAGATTGCTTCCATTGGCTGAGGATGTCCCCAACCTCTTTCAAATGTCCAAGGATCAGATATGAAGAGAGGATGCAAACATAATTTCTACAAGTCATTTTCTCTTTGGACATCTTCAATGATCTCCATATTTGGTCAACTTTTTCCTTGTTTCCCATGCTGGCATAGAGGATGATAAGAAAATCATATGCAATCCATTCTCTTTGGGTAACACGCTTATCAATTTCGACAAGGCCACCATGCTCTGAAGTCAGAAGTTGACTTGATGTGATATAAATATTAGCCAGATTGCTATATCTTTCCCACTCCTCTTTTGACCTAGAGTTATGGCTCATTTCATCTAAGATTCTTCTGACTTCGTCCATATTCAGTGTTGCAGCACATGAACTAATCCATAGGTTGTAAGTGAAGATATCTGGGACCACATTTCGAGTCTTCAATTCTTCCACAACTGATGATACCTTCTCTACCAGTCCAACAGACATGTACAAGGTCATAATCTCATTGTATGTAAGAGCACTGAAAGACAGACCTGAATCCATCATTCTCTCAAATAGGCTCTCTGCCCTGTCAGTCAGTTTTGCCCCAGCATAACAGTGGAGGAGAGCGGTGTAGGTTTCACTAGTTTTCGCCACAGTATGTAAACCTTCAAAGTAACGCTCTGCAGCATCAACACCAAAAACCTTGGTCATCAATTCAATCCTCACAACGTAATCATTCTCCGACAGCTCATACTCCTTATGGGTAACCATCCATTCGGATACCTGCATGGTTAGCTCCATTCAGTCCCAAATTGATTTTTGAGTAGAAACAACCACATGATAGATAGCACAAGAAAGACTCAACGCTGAGAAACTTTAATTTTGCTCAGGTACTCAATAACACACATAACAAAACTCAATGTTTAGTTGTACAACAGCTCTATTACTGCTCCCATGAAATACGGTCAGAAAAATTTATATCAGCGTGTTGCTGGGCTCCGTTAACTATCCGTTTAACACATCAAGAATAATTTAAAACCATAAATTGAAAAAAAGGGGGTGGCGCTTTTGGGGGGACTGGGTTTCAGAGCATTAGGTGCCAAAGCAAGTCGTACCCACTCTGTTGCAGAAGGGCAATTGCTCCGTTTCAAAGGGCAACAAATAGTCCAGCAAGTAAGAAAGCTGTTTGACCAAGTTATCAAAGTGAGTTCACTAGGAATTGAATAGCAGTGGACAAGTTTTAGCATTGGCCCCAAGTAATCTCCAGCTCCACTACTTTTGTTTCTCCCTATACAATATGCGTAAATACTCCCTAAAAGCTCAAACTTTAGAACAACGGTATAGATGTGAGAAAATATCCTTGGGAAGATCGAACTGAAGAGGCAACTGCAAGCAGCGGTCCGACGGAGCATACATTCAACTCCAGCAGATAATACGTTTCAAAACTGGAACTTATTCAGAGCGAGACACAACCTCGAGAGCGTGCTTGTAGCGTTGATGCCTTCTGAGCTCTTTGGAAATCTGCCGAAGCTCAGAAGCAGGGACGCGATTCCCTTCACCGATCCATTTCTCGAGGACATTCGTAACGCTTCGCTTCGGAAGCCTAAGCCTGAAGATTCTGCTCCTCAAGTCATCGCTCTCCTCGGAGTTCGGATCATCGTCGACCAGCTCACTGCCCAAGCCACCCGTCGACAGGAGTCTACAGAAACTCCACCTGCTGAGCACAGTGCTCGGGCAGCGACCGCCCGCATCTTCCCGGAAGAGCCTCGTCCTGCGAGTCGCGAGAAATCCGGGTGATGTCAGAGGATCGACTCGACGTCGGTTATCAGCAGAGATGACGATGACGAGAGCTTACCGTCGCCGGAGACCGAGGGAGAGAGCGCGAGAAGCCATTCCCGAAATGGCTCTTCTGTAATTTTGCCGTCTCTGGGTTTTGTATTGCAGGTAGCGGGCCGTAGTGGGCCTGGCCAGCCCAGGCTTGTAGTGAACATAACCCCAGTGCATTTTAACATGTTTAGATCCGTTGGCTAGCGATTCTCCTGTCTTGTGGGAGAATACATGAAGCCTAATCCTGCTTTACTAGTCTTTGCTGTCACATCCCTAGCACCGATCTAGAAATCTTGTTCAAGAACGATGAAATTAAAGGAGAAAGGGGACTTGATATAGTTGTCATCGTGTCGACTAGATATATAGTTGTCATCGTCTCGACTAAATATTAAGAAATTCTATATTCGATTCTCACTGGTTACAATCTTTGTACTGTTTTATTTCCTTCTTCCAACTATCTATCCATTTATCTATATATATATATATATATATATAATATAATCTATACTTCTTCTTTTTTGCTCAACAGTAATGAAGATTTTATTATTACTTAAAAACGAGTACATAGGAAAAATGCTCAATAGAAAAATTACATGATCAAGATACATCGGAGGGATATTCCGAGACTAACTATAAAGAAAAATATATGTGGAAATCACACCAGATAATGCATAGTACAATCATAGTTAGTCAACCGGCCACCAAAGTCCTGATCGCAGCCTCCCACCCGTCTACATTGACCTTGATAAAGATCGAGATGGGAGGGTCCTCAAGCCATAAATCCGTGTAGATCTCAGTCTTCTTGTTTAGAGGTTAAGCAATCTCCATATAAGAGCAAAACATGTGAGTGTTTTGAGCCGTACTCGGGCGTTCGGCTCTTCCACATAATAGAGGCCTTGGGTGTCGGTTCAGATCTGGAAGGAGGAGAGCAGGGGGGATGGTGGTGGGTGCAGGCGGCGGAGTAGGCTCAAATCTGAGGTGGTGGATGGGCGGAGGCGGAGGCGGAGGCGGAGGCTCAGATCTGAGGCCTTAGGCCTGAAGGAAGGCGGCGAGTGGACGAGCTGAGGCGGTGGAGGGAGGCCGGTGGACGAACAGAGGCAGTGTAGGGCGGCCGATGGACTGGCTGAGGCGGTGGATGATGGCCGATAGACGGCTGAGTCAGAGCAACTCAGATCTGGTCGTTGTCGAGATGGAGGAGGGCGGTGGCGGGCGAATGGGGGCAGATCTAAAACCGGCCAAGACAGATATGGAACATGGAGGCCAGGATCGACGCACTAGCAATGGGATTCCACAGAAAGACGGGAGAGGAGACGACTTACTGCCAAAGAAACGGAAGGAGGACGAATGAGCCGCCAGGGAAAAAGCCACCAACAACGGTGGTGGAGGTATATACGGTCATAGTCAAGCGGGAGGTGGAATCCGCACGCCTAGACTCGAGGTGAGCCGGCTGACGCCCCCAGTCGAAGCCGAACGTGCTGACTGGAGGGGCCTCTGTGCTGGGGGGTGGGGCTGGGGGGAGCAAAGAGCGTGGGGGGAAAGAAGAGAGAATATAATATATACTTCTAATATATACTATTATATGCAAATGTTTGAGATGTTTGGTGTCTTTTTTTTTTCCACTTCTGTCATTAATCTAATTTATACACTGAAATATATAGCATGCATTTGCTTTATAAAATTATCCAAATTAAGGCTAAAATAATAATTTCAATCACTTTTATCCCCTTCATATTGACAATCTCAATAGCAAAAATATTTCATTAACTGCTCAGATTCCCACTTCTTAACCACAATTTTGGACACAAAAATCCATTATGTTTGTAAATGAATGATTGAAATTGTAAGATTAAAAATGTAAAATTAACACAGTATCCTAATAACAATTGGAAATGTTTTACTTACTACTTTAAGTTAATGAATTTAAAATAAATTAAATCATAATACATTATAAATAAATGATCTTAATATGTTCATCCTAGTATTTTAACTTTATTTATTTTTATTTTTTTCGTGCATAGCACGAGTCTGTTCTAATACTATTATATCAAAAGTTCGAGAAGTTTAGTATCCTTTTCATTTTTCATATTTGTCCTTAATCTAATTTACATATTAGAATCTATAATATCTATACACTTTATAAAATCTCGGGGATTAAGGGTAAAATAATAATTTTTTTGTTATTTTCGTCACTCCGTATCTACAATCTTAACAACAAAAATATTTCATTAATTATTCAAATTTTCTCTTTCCACTCTGTATCTATAATTTTAATAGTAAAATTTAGTTATATTTTTTTAACGAATAATTTGAATTTTTAAGCTTGAAAAAAAATAAAATTGATACGGTATACTAATGACAACTAAAAATGCTCTATCAAATATTACAAGGTAACAAAATTCAAATAAATTAAATTACATTATGTTACAAACAAACAATCTAATTTCATCGATTCATCCAGGTATTCTACATTTGCTTATCTTTTTATTTGCTTTATGTAAGTAACACAAGTTCACGTCTAGTATTACTTTGAACAAATCAAAAAGAGTTTTGGTCTCATTTTTTAATTTCAAAAATACTCTTGATCAAATTTAGTTTATAATTTATCAAATTCAATTTAGAATAAAATAATAGAAGATATGAAATAAATTTTTTTTATAATTTCAATATGCATATCCATTTTATTAATTGCTTTTCACGATTCTCTCATCTGCTTTCCATGATTCTCTTAACCATTCGATTGCATTTCACCCTTTTAAAATTCTCCAACTCCTTGCGACGTTTGCAACTTTTATTTTTATTTTATTTGAACTACTCTTTTTTATTTACTCTAACTTTACATTTTATTTTTTTGAGCAACTCTATATTTCTTCATTCATATTAATTTTTAAAATAGAATGTATAATTGATAATTCTCTGCGTAGCACAGATCATTCTCTAGTTTTCTTCAAGCACAATGACCTCCTTTATATCTGAAAAATAAAAAGATGGATGGAGTAGAAATAAAATAGGGAAATTTTGAAACTGTTAAGCATTGCCAGACAAACACATCACTTGCAAAGTTAGGTCGGGAGAAACATCTACTTTTGGCATGACACTTGGGCCACCACTATCGGCCTCTTGTCCGCCTACTCGTCAAGAGGTTTCAAAACCTTCCCCTCAATTGGATCTAATGCAAAGTTGTCGATAGTATACAGAAACGATACCTGGGGGTAGCCAAGATGCACGGATCAGGAAGCTACCATTGAAGCTTCCGTGATCCCATCCATCTTCGATCAATATTACTGGAACGGTAATCCTAATTTCACTATTGCTAGAGCATTGAAAATCAGACCGTGTAGGGCGGAGGTCGACTGTTATGGGCTACTATGGTTCAAACGACACACACCAAAAGTGTCTACCATTGTGTGGCTTCCTCTGCTAAACAAACTAGCCACAAAAGACAGAATTTCTCGATCGAACACTCACATCAACCCCCAATGTGTCTTTTGTGCCAATTTTATGGAATCAGGAGATCACCTCTTCTTTGGTTGCTCGGAGACAAAGGAAATATGGGAAGAAATGTAGCAACTTCTCTAGCAAAGACACTCTCCAAATGGATGGCAAGAAGAAGGTCGAGAAGCCATCCGTCTATGGAAAGGCAACAAGCTTGAAGCAGTGATATGTAAATTAATTTTCGCATGCTATGTCCATTGTATATGCCCTGAGAGGAATAATAGGATTTTCAACTCTATAAGCGAGCCAAATTTTGTCATCGAAGATAGGATAGTCATGCTAGTCATGCTTAGACTGGTAACACCACCCAAGATTGAAGCCAAAATGGCAACTAGTACCTTAGTCTCATCTTTGGACCCTGGGGACCTTTTGTAAAGTCATTTTGTATGGATTGATGAATGAAATATTTAATAAACAATAAACAAATCGGTGATATTATATATATATATATATATATATATATATATATATATAAAACCTTATCAATCCGTGCTCTGGTCAACGTCCGTTGTTAAAATAAGGCGGTGAGGGAAAAAGGACAAAAGGTGCCCGCCTCATTCTTAGAAAAATCTGGACGATTACCAAATAGTCTTTTGGCTGCATAATTGTCAGAAATCTCAATCACACTGATTCTGATAGATTATACTATATAACGATTAGCACTGCTGATCTATCCTAGTTGACTTAAAATAAAAAAAAAGGGAAAAGCAGGCTGCGAATTCTTAAATAATATAGTTCGGAGAAAATTTTTAAACAATCCTATCTCGTCTCCTGCTGTGAGGGGACATCGGTCAAAATGGAGGAGGTATACTGTACCGCAATTTCATCGCGCGGTAGTGCTTACGTTATGATATCAATCAATAAGATTCTATTATTTTTAAAATTTTTTTATAAAATCTAAAAAAAAAAAGGTGAAAGATAAACTTGGGAGTTTCATTGATTGGTGTCACCACGTCGACACTATCACGTGATGGCACTTTCTCATAATACTTACTCGTCAGACTGTAATGAATGATTAATCACTCGAGTGATTATCATAATTATTATTTTCATTAGATTGATTAAATATAATTTCTCCTACTTGCGTATGAAAACCTATTACAAATTTTGTGTATTTTTCACTTTCCTAAACTATCCATTAATAAATATAACTTAATTTTCACTAGTCATTAGATTAGAAAAAAAAAAAAAAAGAGGGATGGAATAGTAAATTCAATAATAACTACGCAATCTTTCCCCACTTTCACATTTTATTTCCTCTCTTTTCTTGAAAAATTTTCTCTAATAAGTTATCTTCTCCCTTATTTCACACACATTTTTCTCCTTCATCTCTATCATTTTCATTCTATAGAATTACCTAAAATTTTTTTCCTAAATTCATTACTTATCTTCATCCATGATTTATAAAAAAAAAAAAAAATCTCTGATTTATTAAAAAAATCACATATTCGAAGGTAAAATACAATCAAGACTATGTTTAATTATTTACAAATTTATCAATATGAGGTTGGCCTAGTGGTTCCCTCACTAAACTCCCAAATGGATGATCTCATGATCGATCTTCAGGTTGGGAGGGTCGACGAGAATTTTTCCAAGGATTCTGACCCGACCGTAAATTAGTCTCGATGTGTCTTCGATCAAAAAATATATATGGGTTGAAACTTTGTTATTAATGGATGTTGTAAGGTGACTGGAAATTATTCTGATCTGGAACCTGTAGCAGGCTCGTGTGAACGATCGAAAGCGATCTGAATCTTCCATCATATTTCCTTTTTGACCCTTATGGTCATGGCGTGACAATTAAATAAAGAAAAGCGGTGTCTTTCAACCAAAGTAAAACAAAATTCTCGGATGTGACTTCTGATCGCACGACGGTAAGTGTACCAGGTTATATTCTAATTGAACTGCAGTCTACTGTCACAGGTTCGAAAAGTTTGAAGCTCATGTCGGATCTCAATCGATGGCCGGGAACTGCAAACCATTAACCGACAAGGGCCTGTGTCGTGCTGACAAAATCTGTGGTGGCTCACCGTAACTTTCAATGGAAAAGCTCCATATGGTTGAGTCTCGGCCCTGTAATCACCTTCTTATGAGTAGAACTTCTCGTGCGGGATCGAGCGAAACCGAATCTCGGCTGCCTTTGTTGAATTTTAAGAGCTGCAGCCTCTTTGGTCCACAAATTAATGAAACGTGGTTGAGACCCCGTCGTGGACGGGTCAAATAATATGAAGCTGGAAGGTGACTCGCTGACTGTGAAAAGGAAAGCTTTATGGGAAGAGTGAATGGTCTTCCGTCCAGAGGCGATATCACCACGTAATATAATAGTGTATATTTAATGATACTATCTAATAAAATCAAGTTATTTTTAAGATTTTTTTATAAAATATTAAAAAAATAACCCTAAAAATAATCACATTTGTACGGTTGGTATCACCATATATAAGTACTGTCATTAGCTAAAAGGAGAGCAACAGCATGGGCGCACCAGCTATCCCATTTAGGTAATGTTCAGAGTTTCACGTTCAATTAGGAATATATTAGATGAACTAGACAACTGATAACTTGATAGTGGAGACATTTTCTTACTCTTGCTCTCATTCCTCTTTTGATATCACATAAGTCAACTAACTTGGACATTAGAGTGTCGAATCAAGCTATCACCTCTAATCCGACTTCCTCGTCTATTTCAAGTGCCAAGAATAATCGGGAGCCTATCCGGCCCACAGAGTGATCCGAGGCGAGCTGAGAAAAGGGAGATATTTAAACCGACACCATCGCTGTCATGTACAACCTTACAATAACCATACTGTGCTGTCGAGAATCTAGGACTTCCATGGAGAGTAGGTAATGGAAAAATAAACATTGGTTTATAACGAGATTTTGGTTCCATCAAACATCAATCCAAACAACCACCTTATTACGAGTTGTGTCCGTATTAGCTTGGCCAATCGAACAATGGCAGGACCTCCTCCGTGGAAGAAGATCCAAACCCCGAACCCATGGAGCTCGTCCACCTGTATGGTCCACCACCGCAACAAGAGTTAAAGTTCCGTGAAGCGTTGTACTACTACAATGACAAGGGTGCAGGTGTCGTCATTTAGCAGATACTGCGCTTTGCGGGTCTCCATTCCTTCTCTGGTAAAGCACTCATGGAGTTCCTGCTGATCCTTTTCACTCTACTCAGGCTCACCAGCTCTTCCCTGGACTCCATATCCGGGAACCAGACCATCAGTGATGGAGAAACCATCGTCTCGGCGAGCGAAATCTATGAGCTCGGGTTCTTCTCCCCCGGAACCTCCAGCAGCAGATTCCTAGGAATCTGGTTCAAGAAATCCACTGAACATGTCGTCTGGGTTGCGAACCGGGAGACCCCAATTCCCAATTCCTCTGGGATCCTCAGGCTCACCGGTGAAGGAATCCTGACGGTCTCCAACAGCACCAACTCTGCAATCTGGTCCTCCTCCAATTCATCAGGACCGGTAAACAGCGAGCCGATCGCTCAGCTTTTGGACTCGGGAAATCTCATAGTCCGTCATGGGAATGGTGATTCCCCGGAAAACGTTCTGTGGCAGAGTTTTGATCACCCGACTAACACTTTCCTAGCAGGAATGAAGTTTGGGATAAACTTGCAGACGGGCCTCGACCGGTACCTATCTTCCTGGAGGAGCCTCGACGACCCTTCTCCCGGGTCTTTCACTTACAAACTGGATCCTACGGGCTTTCCTCAGCTGATCATTCGGAACGGTTCAGTAGTCCAGTTCCGCTCGGGTCCGTGGAATGGAATCCGCTTCAGCGGGTTCCCTCAATTGACACCGAACCCGGTATACAAGTTTGGGTTCGTCTTCAACCAAACCGAGATATACTACTACTTTGAGCTCCTCAACAGCTCGGTTCCGTCCATGCTGGTCCTGAACGAGAAGGGAATCGCACAGCGCTACACGAGGACAGATGGAACTCGGGGATGGATACTGTATTCCTCTGCCCAGACAGATGACTGTGACACTTACGCTCTCTGTGGACCCTTTGGGACTTGCAACATTGCAAACTCTCCCAAGTGCGAGTGTCTGCAAGGTTTCACCCCCAAGTCCCTAGACAGCTGGCAGATCGGGGACTGGTCCGATGGCTGTGTCCGGAAGACCCAGCTCGCTTGCCCGGAAAGGAAAGACAAGTTCTTCAAGTATTCCGGGATAAAGCTGCCCGACACGAGGTCTTCGTGGTTTAACCGGAACATTACCCTCAGGGAATGCGAAAGGATCTGCCTGAAGAACTGCTCGTGCATGGGCTACGCAACTCTGGATATCAGCGGCGGGAGTGGCTGCTTGATTTGGTATGGTGAACTGATCGATATTCGAGAGTTCAACGAAAACGGGCAGGATATCTTTGTGAGGCTGGCCGCCTCCGAAGTCGGTATGCAATTCTATGTTTCACTGAGCTCATTAAGCTGACTGTGGTTTACAGAATTACGAATAAAGCTGGCGCTTTCAGGAAAAGATTCACTGGAATGCTTGTTTATATTGTTTTCTTTGTGTATGCAGATGACGATTTGAGCAGCTCGGGGTCGAAGAGAAGGCTGGAGATCATACTGAGCACTGCAGCCTCCATACTTGTGCTGGGCATTGTGTGTATCTGCATAAAGCGCAAGGGAGTTAGTAAGTTTTCATTTCTTCTTCCATGAAAAATTTCAAACTTGAGGAGGGAATCCTGATCAGATTCATGTTTTACTTTCATGTTCTCCGATTTCCGGAAGAGTTCTTTGGGTACCGTCGAGAAGTCCTAAATGAAGATCTGGAGTTACCACTGTTTGACTTCTCCACGATAGCAAGCGCGACGAACCACTTCTCGCATGAGAACAAGCTCGGGGAGGGTGGCTTTGGACCTGTCTATAAGGTAATGATTTCTTTAACTTACTTGAGAGCGTAATGGAAAATAACAGATTTCTTTCTGCAGGAAGATTTGTTTCAAGAATTTCTGAATTCTGCAGGGTGTTCTTAGGAATGGACAGGAGATAGCTGTGAAGAGGCTGTCGGAGAATTCGAGCCAGGGACTCATCGAGTTCAAGAATGAAGCGACGTACATTGTGAAGCTTCAGCACCGGAACCTCGTAAAGCTTCTAGGATGCTGCATTCGGGATGATGACAGGATGCTGGTCTACGAATACCTGCCCAACAAAAGCTTGGACCGCTTCATCTTCGGTTTGAGTCTCTTCCTTGATGTTTTTCAGCACGTTTCTGCAGAGAGATTGATAGTCTGAACTAGCTTGTCTTGGCAGATAAAGGACGGGCTGCATTGCTCGACTGGACTAAACGGTTTGAGATTATCAACGGGATCGCCCTGGGGCTCCTGTATCTCCATCGAGACTCGAGACTGAGGATTATCCATAGAGATCTTAAGGCAGAGAACATCTTGCTGGATGATGAGCTAAATCCGAAGATATCAGATTTTGGCTTGGCCCGGAGCTTCGGAGGAAACGAGTCCGATGCAAATACCAAGAGGGTGATGGGAACATAGTAAGAAATACATTTCAACCCAACAACCTCGAGAATCTCGAACTCAGACTTCCGTTTAGAATCAGAACCTGAGTCTTGTACTTTTTTGGCTCCTCCCTATTTCGGCAGCGGTTACATGTCTCCGGAGTATGCGATTCACGGGCATTACTCGATAAAGTCGGACATCTTCAGTTACGGTGTTCTAGTGCTGGAAATTGTCCATGGGAAACGGAATCGGGGGTTTGCTCATCCTCACAACCACCTCACCCTTCTCGGCCATGTAAGGCTTGTTCCATTCTGGATGATCGTTCAAGTTTCCGTCTGATTTCTATTTCACATCAACTTTTGATAAATAGGACTTTTTATCCATCCATTGAATTGATCAAACAGGCGTGGACACTGTTCAAGGAAGGCAGGGCAGTGGAGTTCATAGATGAATCCATCAGAGATACGACCGATTTCTCGGAAGTCTTGAGATCCATCCATGTGGCCTTAATGTGCATTCAGCAGAATCCCAAGGACAGACCGGACATGTCTTCCGTTGTAATGATGCTGGGCGGAGACAGTCTGCTGCCAGAGCCTAAACCTCCCGGGTTCTTCAGCGATGCCTTCTCGTCCGGAGAGACTTCTTCTGGAAGCCAAGCCAAGTTTTCAGCCAATGCACTGACAGTTTCTTTCGTTGAGCCTCGGTAGAGATGCTGTAATGGATTGAGTTTCAGATATTCGTTCGTTGTAGCTATGAATTCATCATATTTTTGGATCAGTCTTATAAAAAACTCGGTATGTGCTGCGACTCCTCAGCTTCATTTTCAGAATTCCGGTTCCAAAAAATAGCGATGGACATCCTCATAGTTTTTGTTGTTCACGGTTGCTCAGTGAACCATGCTCCATGCTCTTGTACTTTCCATTGCTCAGAATCATGAAAGCTGCAGAAACGGCAAGGAAATCTCCATGTCAGATTGTGACTGCAGTCCCATGCTCTCCTACCTTTTTCTTCTCAAAGCTTTGTTCTCTCAGCACACAGGAACATCACAAAACCGCTCATGTTGAAACTCTGAAAATCTATCAACCATAAGTATCTTCTGTGACGTGAAGACATGAAGTTGGAGAACGTGTAGGCCCGATTCCATATCCAAAGCCCTTTCTATGTGACAAGATTCCAATCCCAAGCTCACCAAGATTCCTCCCACTGGACCCCTCACCACTCCTCGGACTGCTCCAGAGTACTCTTCAAGCACTTTCCTGCAAAATGCTTGGACATAATTTGGATAGACCGAGTTTGGGTTTCAACGATAGCATTGAAAAGCTCCTTTTTCCCGGCTAAGCAGATTCCTAGGACACTTGCAGGTTTGTTTGTTTGCAGGGGACTATTCCAGTATAAGATTCTGGTTTTCTGGGAGTAAAGCGGAAACGGCGCGCAAGGCATGTACATAGTGATTAGATTCTGCCCTTTGGCTTCTGTTATGTATATGAGGATGCATTGGACCTTGGTAACACACAAATTGTCGGGGCCTTTTAGAAACCTGAATTCATACCCGAAGCTTGCAGGCTTGTTTGGAGAGTGGAACTCCAGGTGAACTCTGACCTTCATATAGTCCCTCCACAGGACTGTTTCCTCCAACGAGGGATTGAAGCCAGTTCCCCAAGATCCATCTTCTCCTCCTCTGTCAAATGGAAGAACTCTACACGCATCCCTAGCATCATCCTCTTCATCAGGTCCTCATCGACACCATGATTGATCAACTGCATGGAAGGATAAGATTGATCTCTGTATTGCCTTACCAGCAGAAAATTCCTGGTCTTCTCGCCTGATGATAAACCCCAAACAGACCTAAACCTGCAACTCGAACAACATTCTGGGAATGAGTTGAAACCGATGCATTTCAACTAGGAAAGAGTAATCTTCTTCACATGATCCCCCTTTGTTAACTAAGCAAGACACCGGAAACTGGCAAACTGCATTAATGATGACCCACTTTGTCTATGTATGAGCGCAGAAGTAGGCCCTTGGTCATAGTCCGAATGAGGAGGCAACCATATTGCCAGCTCCGCTGTGGTCAAGGCGCGTGTAGCTTAGCTCCAGGTCTCTAGGCTCGGCTTGAGATCCAGAGCTCGCTTCTGGATGCGAAAACCCATTTCTAGCTCTGGCTCTGTAGATTCATGGTCAGTTTTAACTAGGTTTGGTTGCAGGGACTTCCCCGTTCAAGATTTTCATTTTCTTAAGAGTGTTGAAGAAACTGGTGCTGAACGTGCCAGGCAACTGTTTCAACTTTCCAGGAAAACTTCGGTAAGCCTACTTGTCATTATTCTCGTTGAAAATCGATGAAAAACAAAGTTTCATAATTGTTGAAAATCGATGAAAAACGAAGTTTCATAAAGTGCATATTGAATCATATGATTGCAAGCAAGGAAAGAGCCAAGAATTGCAGAAATATGCCGAACGTAATCTGAACACAGCTCCTATTCTAATAAAACAAGTCTGGGTAAGAACTGGCAGAAACCAGCTACCAAGGATTATTCATGGTGTATGCCGATTCAATTCCAATCTTTGCATTCTTTTCATATATGTACTGCAAGGCAGCACTAGACTCGGTAGTTGGAACTCGTAGTGCCTTCAAGAAACATAAATCACATAAATCCCTAGCCACGGAGCATGCAATTCACTGGTATTACTCGATAAAATTGGACACAGTTATGCTGTTCCAGTGCTCAAAATTGTCCACGGGAAGAGAGACTGGGTGCTTGCTTGTCCCCATAACCCGAGCACTCACACTTCCCGGGAATGTAAGGCCTTTTGTTTTGGAGGACCTTTCAAGTTTCCGTTTCCCTGCAGTATAAATCTTGAATTCCTATTTCGCATCAACTTGTAATAAATAAAACTTTTTATCCATCCATTGAACTATTCAAACAGCCATGGACGTTGATCAAAGACGACAGGGCAATGGAACTCGTGGATGAATCTATCAAAGAGACGACCAAATTCTCGGAACTCTTGAGATTCATCCATGTGGCTTTGTCTTGCATTCAGTGATCCTCCGCAGGTGAAAACAGAGAGCCAAGACTTACTTGAATACTCGAAAGTGGAATTATTTGATCAACCATCAAGCAGATTGTAGTGTACAGCACTTGACATTATTTGCACATACTATTTATTATTCGAAGATGATGTTTTCTAGACATCTCTTCCACACAACTAAATGATCAGAATGCAATTGTACCCAGGCAATGAACTGCATGATATGCGAGTATACAGCAATCTCCTCTGGGTACTTCGATCAAACCTTTACCTGATTGACGAATGCCTTCCCGTCGAGCTTGTTCCTCTGCTGAAGATCCATATAGTCCTTGTATTTCATCCCGATGTACGCAGGCGGCGAGCAACCGTTGTCTAGCAGCTCCTGGGCAGGGTTAACGACTGTTTCTGGTGATGGTCCGTTTGCTACAGCAATAGACATCCTCGTAGCCTCGCTGTTCACGATTGCTCGGTGAAGCACGCTCTTGTACTTCCCATTACTCAGAATCTTAAAAAATGACAACAAAATTCCACTGTCAGTTCGTAACTGCATTCCTATGCTTTCCAAAATTTTCCTACAGTAATAGAAAAAAACTGATAATGTTGAAACTCTGTAAATCTACCATCTATCAAAATTTTCCTAGATATGAAGACATGAAGTTGGACCAGAGAAAAACAACCAACCCGACTATGGAATCTACATCGTTGCATTTCAACTGGAAAGCAGTTACCTCCATATGATCGCCCGTGTTGACCAAGAATGCTTTGGGAACTGGATTCACGCTGACCCACTTACCCTGGTGTTGAATCTGAAGCCCGCAGATCCCGTTTTGTATGAGCATGGTTAATAGGCCATGGTCTGAATGTGGTGGCAACCCCATTGCCAGCTCCGGTTGTGGGCAAGGTGGGTACAGGTTCGCGCTGAAAATCTGAAGGCTCGAATCAATATCCAGAGCCCTTTCTATGTAACAAGATTCCAATCCCAAGCTCTCGGAGATTCCTCCCAGTAGGCCCCTTACCACTCCTCGGACAGCTCCATTGTACTCTTCCAGCACCTTGCTGCAAAAAGAATCGATACCATTGGAATAGACGGAGTTTGGATCACAAGGGCGACAAACAAAAACCTCATTTTTCCCAAATTTGCAAATTCCCAGGATTCTTTTAGGTCTGTTTGGTTGCAGGGGACTTTCCGATCTGGGAGTACAGGGGAAACTGGGTGCAGGAATTGTTTACAGTTCGAACTTTTCAGAAAATCATGGCTGGCTACATTTTTGTGCTTTTCATGGAAATCAATACAAAAAGAAGAGCGCCAAACTAAGAGCCGAAAAATGTGGAAATAAACGGTGCCAATCGAATGTAACAACTGAACATATCTCATGCTCTTCCTGCCAAATGATTACGAGAAAAAGAAAATATCAGAACGAGATGCGCCCTTTCTGATGATGTATCGCAACTCAGTCCATTCAGTGAACTCCTGGATACTACCACTCATGGTGTATGTATATTGATTGAATTATGCTCCTCGGCTTCTGTTTGTATATAAGGTGGCAGTAGTTAGACCTGAATCTCAAAAGTTCTGTACCTGAAGCCGGCAGGCTTGTCCGGGGAGTGGAAGTCCGGGTGAACTCTGACCCTGACATAGTCCCTCCAGAAGATGATATCCCCCACATTAGATTTGCAGCTGGTCCCGTACCTGATCGGGTTGAAGAACTGCTTATCTTCGTACGCCATCTTCTCCTCCTCTGTCAAATTGAAGAATTCTCCGCACTTGTCTAGCATCCTCTTCATCAGGTCCTCATCAACCCCGTGATTGATCACCTGCACAGAAGGATCCGTACAGCCTCGTACGGTTAGCAACTTTGAAGGGTCCGTAGTTGGACCTTTTTTTGGGGGAGTTCTACTTAAATTTCATTCACAAAACGAATTACATGGGAGAAATGAGTGAAAGTAGTATTAATTTTAAAAATATTTCACGAAATAGGATTAGTTCGAAAATAATTATCAAAATAGTGTTTTTGAACTGCAGGTTGAAGATACGGTTTATATTTTAATGAACCGCATCTTCAAGATGCAGTTCAGTCTTCTTCTTTTTTTTCTATAGCGAAACCGCATCTTGAAGATGCGGTTCCATTATTAATATCTTTTTTTTTTGCTTTTGAAAAGCAGCGGCATGGTAGGGGATTTAGATTGAATATTTAGTGTGTAATATACAACGAGTTCGTTTGATAAATCTATGATAAATCTTTAATGTGTAAAATTTTTACAAAATTTTAAGAGTAAATTTTACGAGTGTAATACGTTAATGATGATTTATACAATGAATTCTAATGTATTATATATTAAGTATTAAATATGTTAATACCTCCAGCAAGTCTTTCAATTATAACTAAATGTGTGACACATTAGAATTCGTTATATAAATAGCTATTCAGGTATTCACATTTATAAAATTTATTCTTAAAATTTTGTAAAAATTTTATACGTGTAAAGATTTTACAGAGATTAACAAAATGAGCTCGTTTTATAATACACGTGTATTATAAAACGAGCTTCTTTTGTCAATATCTATAAAATTTTTACAAAATTTTGAGAGTATGTAAATACCTGAATAGTAATTTATATAATGAATTCTGATGTATCACACATTGAGTTATAATTGAAAACTTTTCGCAAGGTATTAACATATTTAGTATTTAATATATGATACGTCAGAATTTATTGTATAAATCACCACTCAGGTATTTATACTTGTAAAATTTACTCTTAAAATTTTGTAAAAATTTTACACATAAAAGATTTATTATAGATTTATGAAACGATCTCATTATATATTACACACTAAATATTCAATCTAAACTCCCTAACATGCCGCTGGTTTTCAATATATATATATATATATATATATTAATAATGCAACCGCATCTTTAAGATGCGATTCCGCTATAGGGAAAAAAAAAGATTGAAACGTATCTTAAAGATGCAATTCATTAAAATATCAACTGCATCTTCAACCTGCGATTCAAAAACACTATTTTGGTAATTACTTTCGAACTAACCCTATTTTGTGAAATATTTTTAAAATTAACACTACTTTCACTCGTTTCTCAATTACATGGCACCCCTTTACAATTGCTTCAGATCTTTTAACTTTCTAGCTAGGCTATTGATGCAGCATTCTAGGATTAATTCTAGGTAATGATAATAATCTACATCTAGTGCTATATAACATTCCTCACAGTTTGTCGGGGCGGTGAAAGGGTACTGGTTGCCGTCTTCTGTCACCCTTATTCATTAGTTAATGGATCCTAATCCTCAAAGCTGTAACTTCTGATCACATAAGATCTAGCCATCCACCAACTCAACGTGCACACCGTGGCTCCAAAAGAGAGACGATCGTGATAAACATTTCCATATGTTTTGTGCAAAGTTACGAAAATTGTAATTTGTTTGTTGGAAAAAATGGTATTGAGTGAATGAGAAATTAAAGGAATTTGGTTTGAACTTAAGTCAATTAACTTAAATGTGTGTGCAATGTGAGTTGAACTTAGAAAAATTCATAAAGAGACCAAGAGCCCATGGTGTAACTGTAGGAATTCAATCCTACATTGATAAAAATGACAACTAAAAGAATTTATAAGTTAAGAATAGTTTTATAGTGAGTAAACTCTTTAGTTATAATAGACGACTTCCTCGCAACTCTCGCGTTTGCGCATGAGGTGCAATCACTGCATTTTACCATTTTCAGTAATTTTTTTCTCCTTCAACAAACCAGTCAAGGATTCTCGTCTCTTCGGATTCCAAACGATTAAGGATATTAATTGGCCGAATCAACAATGTATTCCAAGCCATTAATGGCATTAATCGGCCGAATTAAAGGTGTATCAAGGCACAACATTAAGAGCCGGTCTCAATAAGGACACTTAATATCCGCTCTTGGGAGACTGAAGTTTCCTCGGCACGATTAAGAGGGAACAAATAAATCTTAACATCACAGGTTTCGACGATCAGTAATATTTTACTTTTCGACGATTATTTTTTCATTATTTATTTTATTCTTCTTAATTTTTCCAATAAGGTCTTATTAATATGATTCCGTACCTATATAAAGAAATTGAAAAAATCATTTTATTTATAATATTCATTCTTTAATACGTGATGATCGAGATTATTGTTTTATATGTCTGACTTTCACTGATGTCCAGTCTGTATAGAACCTAAAAGGAATGCAGATTCGCCAGCGCACGTACCATGAAGAAGCCCCACTCCTGGCAAGCGTGTCCAAGGTCCTGGACGATCTTGGACCGTTGTTCTGGGGAGCCCGAGATCAGGAGCGAGTAATCGATGACGGGGATCGGCGCTCCGCCTCCTTCTCCATCATCATCTTGGCCAGATATCGGCTGAACACAGGGTGTGGTGGCCTGGACGGCGTACGACGGCGGTATGCAGGTGAGGTTGGGGTCATCCGCTAGGTCCTTGACGCTCGAGACCTTGAACGTGGCCATTGAAACCGCAGGAGGAAGGAGGAAGTGGAGGAGCGATTGTGGCAGGAAGAGGTAGGATCATTCTTTATATAGATATGACAGTGGGGGCACCGTAGGGGTGTGCGTAACTGCAGTGCGGAGAGAAAACTTTTTGTCTAGAATATTTCTGCGTATACCGTCGAGAAATGGTATCTTTTAAGATGTAATTTTAAGTATAACTAAAATTTCTATTTTTATGTTTAATCTTTTTTTCTGTCAATTAAGTATATATTCGTAAAGGGATCGTATTTTTAACATGTCATCTCAATATAAAAATAAGATCACATATTAAAAATACAATCTTTTAATAATATAAATATAAGCATTTTAATCCGAGTATTTTTAAAAAACTGTCTTCTCACAGTACAGTGTTTTCGTACATTCTAGTTGGGGACTGGGACCCACAACAAATGCAAGGAGGGGTCCTCAGTTATGTTAACGCTATGATCTTTTGCTTCTGTCTCCATTTGGATATTGATGTTGGCATGAAGGGCCAAAATTGACCCACGAGAGAGCGAGCGAAGTGAGAGAAAAAATAACAAATAAAAAATCCTAGATATGACGGTTTCCGGTACAGTACTAGAACGGTTTTGCGTTCCAACTGGCGGCCCGGGTAGCTGCAATGTCAAATTCGACTTTTTTAGGTTAGAAATTCGGTGGCAAATGTTGATTTTTCAGTCATATTAAATCCGTCAGGATTTATCCTGATTCATTCGATACATATAGCTTACGGACTAGTTCGTGTACCTCAAGAAGCAGACGTCGTAATCACTACTAGTCAAATTCAGATGACGCTCGAATACTTCAATTATAAAAAAAATAGTTCTGAGAAGGTTTTGCATAAAAAAAAGTATGGTCCAATTAAAAATAATTTTTTAAAAAAAATATTTTCATAAGTGTCGTTTCTAATACATTAAATGAAATAGCGTTTTGATCTAAAGTAAGAGCGCCAACCAATGTAGGGCTTTCTTTGTATTTTGGTCAAATGAAAATGTCATTGACATCATCGTTTTCTTTACAGTTTTTTCAAAATGAAAATGCTAAAACAGATGGCCATTTTTCCTTTGAAAACAAATCGCCAACTGCCAACTACCGACTACATTCGTGTCTTCTTTAGGAGTAAGTATTTAGCGTGTACTGCACAACCACCTTATTTTATAAATTTCTTTTAAATTTTTATGCATGTAAAATTTTTACAAAATTTTAATGATAAATTTTAAAAAGTGTCAACACCTGAACGGTGATATATACAACGAATTCTTCTATCACCATCATTCAGGTATTAACGCTTATAAAATTTACTATTAAAATTTTATAAAAATTTTATTTGTGTAAAGATATAAGTAGGAACTGGCCGAAACCAGCTACGATGGATTATTCATGGTGTACGCTGATTCAATTCCGCTCTTTGCATTCTTTTCATGCGTATATATATTTAGTAGTAAAACAAGATTTTAATGGGTGTTTCAATTTATTATACGACACGTATTCTTTATTATTATTATTATTATTATTATACTATATATATATATATAATATTTCTGCAATGGTAGAATCAAAATACACTTTTAGCTAACTAGTTTACTATTCTAATTTTCATATACTGTATTCAGGTTCAACCTCTATAATGAGCTGTTTTAAATTTAAATTTTTTCACACTTCTCGTCCGTAACCTCTAGACCAGAAGTGACTCCACATTTTGGGCCGCATTTAAACCCAGCTCTCTCCCTACAAAATGCGGCCCTTTGCTCTAGCACTGTTAATTCTTGATCATCATGTTATTATAATACCAGTGGCAAAACACGAGCTACGCTACATGACGTGAATATTTGTAAATTTTTTCATACCTAGTTCAAAAGAAAAATACAAAGATAAAGAAAATGATATTTCAAAAAAATATAAAAAATAATGTGTAAGAAAAATTAATAAGAAGTGTTACACATATTCAATATATTTAAGATTGATTGACTAGCGAATCGACCGGTATAGTTGGATAAAAATGTTGACAAACAATGATCGAGAAAAACATGTAGAGTTCACATTCGGTTGGTTCTGAGACAATGCAAGAAGAAACAAAATAAATTGATATATAAAGCGAAAATTTCGGGAAGAGGATGACATGATCAAGAACAGAAGAAAGTCTTATGTGTAATGTGTATAATACATGACAGTACTGACGTAACATTATAAATTAATAGGATCTAATTATTTTTATGGTTATTTATTAGGATTTCATTAAAACCTTAAAATAATTAAATATTATTGATTTAGAATATTGTGTCAATAGACTATCATGTGGTATATCCATCACACGCAATACTCTTTTCAAAAACAAGCAACACCAAGCTTATTTGTGAAATCATATTAATATTTTATAAATAAAAATTCAACATAAAAATAGAAACTCAAGTTTCTTCACGTGGAGGCCTTTAGAAAGAGTTTTTTTAACTCTCAATGAAAAAAATGGGGAGGGGGCTAGATAGCAAACCAAAATGAAAGGCCCCTAATCCCGGTAACGTAATTGCACCGGAAGAGAGCATTGTGACTCTCTTTTAATCTTTTTTTTTTTTTTGGCTAAATTGGCTCTCTTTTAATCTATTAACATATAGATAAGACCCAAAATTTTCTCCTTTTATTCCGGTCCCATCTCATTTATATTATAGTCTACTTTAAACTTAAAACATCTTTTCCTCAAACCATAGAGGCGATAATCTAATGTTCAAAACTCACTATCATGTGATTTACTGAAAGCGACATCACATGTTTGATACGGCCTGTGTAATATTTGCCAGAAGGGTGTCTTCGAGCTCCAATCTTGGTGGATACATTAGTGTCAGTTATTTAGTTTACCTGACATGTTCACAGATGAATATGGGATTCAAATATTATGCAACAAAAGATAATTAAGCCACCATTGACTCTGTCTTTCTTTTTATCGATAAAAAAAGAAAAGAAAAGAAATGACTCGTGTTTTAAACGATGTAGATTGAAAAATTGACACAAATAGTATAAACTATTAATTATTTATTAACACCGTTAACTGCTGCGACATGGCACCTACCTAGACGTTGACTTGGAAAATTGAATGACATGACAATAAAAACCTCCAAAAAAAGCACCAATAGTACAAACATATGCTAATATTACAATATGATGCAAATTTATCAAAATGTTATAGTATAGTATAAAATTCTATATTTTTATTATACTTATATTTATTAACAAATAAATTTTAATTTCATCCATCTACCTTTTCCCCTCACATACTCTCATATATCATGATTATCGCCAATTGACTTTATAGCAGTCTCCTTAATCTTAACATGCCACAGTGAGTATGAAAACTAAGACCATCATGATAACTACTCGTGGAGACCACATAGCCATAGATATGGGAGATGGTTACTTGGTTTAAAGCTCTTCCAATGCTTAAGTTCAAAATTATTGTATACAGCTCATTCGCTGATAAGAACTAAATATCTAATATTGTTTTTATCATTATGACTTAAAATTTCTAGTCTCAATTTTTACAAACTTTTTTGGATTAAATTCTTATTTTATTGACATTTGTGTTTACATATCATCAAAAATAATAATTACTGATCATAATCACTCTAAAGATTATTCTTATATTTATAATCCTAAATATAATATCGGTGATGCTAATAATAATACTAGTGATAATGTGTCATTAGAAACTTTGGAATTTACATCAACATAAAATAATAATACAGATATAAATATTTTATACAATTCTATAATATTTTAAGGATATTATATCATATGGTAAGATTAACCAAATTTTGTGTACCATTGGTGCTTTTTTTACCTTTTTTTATTGTTATATCATTTAATTTTTTGAGTAAGCAGTTACGTAGACGTCACGCCAGCAGCGACGCTATCAGTGTGTGTCTCGGAAGAGACTCCTGGGGGTGAAAGTATGGTCCAATTAAAAAAATATTAAAATAGTATCTTTTTTTTCAAATATTTCCGTAACTACTGTTTCTAATATGTCAAATGAATTAGTGTATCGATGTAAAGTAAAAGCGCCAACCAGCCTATCGCTTTCTTTTTATTTTAGTCAAATGAAAATGTCATTTACACCAACGTTTTCTTTACAATTTTTTCAAAATGAAAACGCTAAACAGATCGACATTTTTCCTTTGAAAACAAAATGCCGCATTTTTTTTTAATTTTAATTTTTTTCATATAATTCAACATCTATAATGAGCAGTTTTAATTTTAATTTTTTTCACTCTTATCCTCTGTGACCTCCAGGCCATAAGTGACTCTACATTTTGAGCCGCATTTAAACCCAGCTCTCTCGCTACAAAATGCGGCCCTTTGCTCTAGCACTGTTAATTCTTGATCGTCGTGTTATTATAATGCTAGTGGCAAAACACGAGCTATGCTGCGTGACGTGGATATTTGTAAATTTTTTCATACCCAGTTCAAAAGAAGAACATAAAGATGAAGAAAATGATATTTCAAAAAATATACAAAAAATAATGTGTAAGAAAAATTAATAAGAAGTGTTACACGGATTCAATATATTGATTGACTAACGAATCGACCATATTAGTTGGATAAAATGTTGACAAACAATGATCAAGAAAAAGACGTAGAGAAAATTTGGGGAAGAGGATGACATGATCAAAAACAGAAGAAAGTCTTACATTTGTATAATACATGACAGTACTGACGTAATATTATATATTAATAAGATATAGCTATTTTTAGGGCTATTTATTAGAATTTTATTAAAAATCTTAAAATAGTTGAATATTATTGATTTAGAATACTGTATCAATACTGTTATGCAGTATACCAATCACACACAATATTCTTTCCAAAAAGAGGCAACACCAAGCTTATTTATGAAATCATATTAATATCTTATAAGTAAAAATTCAACATAAAAATAAAAAGCTCAAGTTTCTCCACGAGCCCTTACGTAATTCTCAATGGAAAAAAAAGGGGGAGAGGGGACTGGATAGCAAACCAAAATGAATCCCGGTGACGTGACTGCACCGAAAGAGAGCACTGTGCTCTCTTTTAATCTATTAATATATAGATAAGACCTAAAATTTTCTCCTTTTATTCCGGTCCCATCTCATTGATATTATAGTCTACTTTGAACTTAAAACAACTTTTCCTCAAACCATACAAACGGTGATCTAATATTCAAAACTCACTATCACGCGATTTACTGATAGCAACATCACATGTTTTGATACGGCCTATGTAATATTTGGCAGAAAGGTGTCTTCGGGCTCCAATCTTGGTGGATACATCGGTGTCAGTTATTCAATTTATTTAACATATTTACAGATGAATATGGGATTCAAAATATTATACAATAAAAGATAATTAAACCACCATTGACATTATCTTTTTTTTTTATATGGATAAAAAAGAAAAGAAATGGCTCATGTTTTAAACCATGCAGATTGAAAATCAGTGTCATAGCCCTCTCATCTCATTAATGGCCTTTGACTTAACTTTCCAGAGCTACAAACACGCAATCCCATCAGATATAGACCTTTCCCCGCAGACTGACCCCCACATCCGCGTGCGGCACGTGTTGCTGTTGGGCGCGTGCACACAACTCTCGGTGGTGGTGTTTTGAGGTCCTTCAAAAATTTTTTTAGATTAAATCTCTGGCGGCATTTTTTTTTTTTTGTGAGTTGGACTTGGAGCTTTATTGTTCTGAAATTTGCCACGTGATTTGCGAAATATTTTATTTATCCAGAGAAGAATGTGTGGCAACAGAAGGTGCACGTAAACCTCGGCTATGAAAAAAAAATTGAACATGGTAGCATGGAACTAGTTGGGCCTTCGAGGAACATGAATTCCGTGAGTCTGTCCACAGAGCATACGATTCACAGGTAGGTGTTGCTCGGTAAAACAGGACATATTCAGTGAAGAATAAATTAATAATTTCGTCCTTGAGAAATAAGTTCATTGTCAGTTAGGTCCTTAAGCGATTATTTATCTCATTTAACTCCTTAAGAGATACATTTTACATAAAATAGGTACCTGTAAGTATCAATTAGGTCAATTTTGGTATCGATTGACTCTATAATGGTATCAATTATATCTTTCGTTGTATTAATTAGGTCCCTAAACAATTTTGTTCCTAAAAAATGAGTATTACATTATTGGAGTCCCTAAACAATTTTTTAATTTTTCAAATCATTTTAAGAAATTGTAAAAAATTTTAAATAATTTTAGAATATTTAAAATTCAAAAAAAATAAAAAAAATTCAAAAAAATTTAAAGAATTTTAAAAAATTTTAACGACATTTAAATAATTTCAAAAAAAATTAAAAATAAAATATAAAATACTAGTCTATCACCTCTGCAATAGGGACGCGAATGGCAGCAAAATGTCCTATAAGTATCTTTTTATATAACCTATGGCAGCAAAATTTTGGCCGATCCCATTTACAATATGTATCTTGTACAAATTTTAGAATCTTATATATTTTTTAAATTTTTAATTTGATGAATAATTTTAAAATATACATAAATTTGAAAAATTTTTAATTCTTTTCATTTTATGAAAGTTTTTATGGTTTTTTAAGTTTTTATACCCTACATAATTTAATATAATTTGTATTTATTTTTAAGTTTTCTTAACTTACAAAAAAGAAAAAAATCATATATATATATATATATATTTTTTTTTTGAACATATAATTTTTAATTTTCATTTAAATTATTGGAAATTTTTTATATTTTTAAAATTATTTTTACATTTTCCTTAATTTCTTTATTTCTTAATTTTTATAAAATATAAAAAATTTATTTTTATATTTTCACAAATTTTAAAAATTTTAGACCTCTTCATATTTTCATATAATTTTAAATTTTTTAATTTTTGAGTTTTCTTATATTTTATAATCTTTCTGACATTTTACAATTTTTATAAATTTTTTTGAAATTTTTTCTAATTTAAAATAATTTTATTTTTAAATTTTTTATTTAAAAATACATTATTCGGATACGTCATGCTATTCAAAAAAAATTATTTTTTTTAAAAATTATAAATTTATGGGAGACCTAATTGATAAAAAAGAAATTAATATGGAGACGTAATTGATAATATAATAATGTTATCAATGAGAGGAACAAATTGAATAAAAATAAATAGAAAGAGAGATTTAATTGATAGTATAATCACACCGTTAGTATTAATTTTAACGTAGTAACCCAATTGAAGTCATTATGGACTTAATTGAGGCTGCGAGAGATCTATTTGATACAAAAAAATGGTATAACTGAAGTGAAAAATCCACTCAAAAGACTCAACTGACGTAAAATACATCTTTAAGACAGTTGAATGTGGTAAAAAATCTTTCAAAGAATCAAGTGACAGCAAATCCATCTTTCAAGGATAAAATTATTAATTTACTCTACTTCCAGTGGTCGAAATTGTCCGCGGGAAGAGAGACTGGGTGCTTGCTCGTCTTCCTAATCCGATCACACTTCCTGGGAATGTGAGGCCTGCTTTGTTTTGGAGGATCCTTCAAGTTTCCGTTTCCACGTGGCAGAAATCCGAATTCCAATTTCGCATAAACTGTTAATGGAATAGAACTTTTTATCCATCCATTGAGCTGATCAAACAGCCATGGACATCGTTCAAGGAAGCCAGGGGCAGTCAGTGGAGTTCATAGATGAATCTATCAAAGAAACAACCAAATTCTCCAGAGGTCGATACAGAGAGCCCAGACTTCCTCCAATACTCGAAAAAGGAATTATCTGATCGACCATTAAGCAGACAGAAGAAGAGTACGGATTTCATTTGACATTATTTACATACATATGCACGCATACTATTACTCGAAGATAACGTTTTCTCAACGTCTCTTCCACACATCTAAATGATCAGAGTGCAATTATATCCGGACAATGAACTGCAGGACATGCAAGTATACAGTAATATCCTATGGGCATTTCGGATCAAACCTTTACCCGATCGAGGCTGGACTTCCCGTCAAGCTTGTTACTCTGATTAAGCTGGAAATAATCCTTGTACTTCATCCCGACGTACGCAGCAGGTGAGCAACTGTTGTCTAGCAGCTCCTGGGCAGGGCTAACAACCGCCTCCGGTGATGGTCCGTTAGATGTAGCGATGGACAACCTTGTAGTTTTGCTGTTCACAGTTGCTCGGTGGAGCACGCTCCTGTACTTTCCATTGCTCAGAATCTTAAAAAATGACAACAAAATTTCATTGTCAGTTCGTAACCGCATTCGTATGCTTTCCAAAATTTTCCTACAGTAATAGCAAAAAACTGATAATGTTGAAACCCTGCAAGTCTACCATTATCTATCAAAACTTTCCTAGATATGAAGACATGAAGACATGAAGTTGGACCAGAGAACAACAACCCGGCTATGGATTCCATATCGTTGCATTTCAACTGGAAAGCAGTTACCTCCATATGATCGCCTGTGTTAACTAAGAATGCGTTGGGAATTGCATTCACGCTGACCCACTTGCCCTGGTGTTGAATTTGAAGCCCGCAGATCCCGTTTTGTATGAGCATAGTTAATAGGCCATGGTCTGAATGTGGTGGCAACCCCATTGCCAGCTCGGGCTGTGGGCAAGGAGGGTACAGGTTCGCTATAAGAATCTGAAGGCTTGAGTCGATATCCAAAGCCCTATCTATGTAACAAGGTTCCAATCCCAAGCTCTCGGAGATTCCTCCCAGTAGACCCCTCACTACTCCTCGGACTGCTCCAGTGTACTCTTCCAGCACTTCGCTGCAAAAAGCACTGATATCAGTGAAATAGACTGAGTTTGAATCACAAGGACGACAGACAATCGAAACCTCATTTTTCCCAATCTATGCGAATTCCCAGGATGCTTTTACGTTACATCTGTTTGGCTGCAGGAGACTTTCCAATCTGGGAGTACAGAGGGAACTGGGTGCAGGAAGTGTTGACAGTTTGAAATTTTCAGAAAATTCTGGATAGCTACTTTTTGTGCTTTTCATGGAAATCAACAGAAAACGAAGAGCGCCAAACTAAGAGCCCAAAATGTGTGAATAACCAGTGCCATCGAATGTAATAACTGAACATAGAGCTTGCTCTTTCCTGTCAAATGACTACGAGAAAAAGAAGATATCAGAACGAGATGCGCCATTTCTGATGGTGTATCTCAACTTAGACCCTTCAGTGAACTCCTGGATACTTTCAGTACAGAGGAAAGAGATGAACAGCCATGGAAGACTACTCGTGATGCATGTATATTGATTGGATTCTGCTCTTCAGCTTCTGTTTGTATATAAGCTGGCAGTAGTCAGGGCCTTTAGACCTTAATGTCGAAAGTTTTGTACCTGAAGCCGGCAGGCTTGTCCGGGGAGTGGAAGTCTGGGTGAACTCTGACCTTGAGATAGTCCCTCCAGAAGAGGATATCATCCACAGAAGAATTGAAGCTGGTTCCGCACCTGATTGGGTCCAAGACATGCTTATCTCCGTACTCCATCTTCTCCTCCTCTGTCAAATGGAAGAATTCTCCGCACTTGTCTAGCATCCCCTTCATCAGGTCCTCATCAACCCCGTGATTGATCACCTGCACAGAAGGATCCGTACACCCTTGTACGGTTAGCAACTTCGAAGGATCCATTAACTAACAAAGTTGGACCTGATTAACGGAAAAGAGCACCCTTATTCATTAGTTAATGGATCCTAATCACCAAAGATATAACTTTTGTTCCCATAAAATCTAGACTATGCACCAACTCAACGTGCACACCGTGGCTCCAAAAGAGAGACGATTGTGATAAAACATTTCCATATGCTTTGTGCAAAGTTAAGAAAATTTTAAACTGAAGTCCACTCGGTATAAAACTGAAAAGGAATCACTCGCCAGCGCACGTACCATGAAGAAGCCCCACTCTTGGCAAGCGTGTCCGAGGTCCTGGATGATCTTGGACCGTTGTTCTGGGGTTCCCGAGATCAGGAGTGAGTAATCGATGACAGGGATCAGCTCTGCACATCTTTCTCTATCGTCTTGGCCATTTATCCCCTGATCACTGGGTGAGGTGGTCTGAAAGGCATAGGACGGGGGTATGCAGGTGAGGTTGGGGTTGTCCGCTAAATTTTTTATGCTCGACACCATGAACTTCGCCATTGAAACCGGAGGAAGGAGAAAGTGGAGGAGCAATTGAGCAGAAAGAGCTTGGGATCACTATTTGCAGTAAGAAAGCGGGGACTGGGACCAGGAGCAAATGCAAAAACGAAAAAAATTATGGGTCCTCAATGTTGATGTTTCATTCACCATTGATGTTGCTACAGAACAACATGATCCGGTGTCTTAGTCTGGACAGCTGTGTGCGCGTCCTTAGAAGATAATCCTGGGAGTGGACCCTTATCCGCTAGCTATTCTTGTCAAAGCATGCCAACCGGCATAACTCAATCAGCTCAGTACGGACAAACCTGTTGCGCTTCCACATATTGTACAGTTTGGAACTTGCGTGACAGACGTGGATTGCTTCAAGCTTTCAAAAGAATCAGTTCAAAATCGATTGTCTTTTCTCCCCTGAACTTTGCACACTTCTAGATATCTGGTTGAGACAAAGGTGCAGGCTAACTAGGGAATTCACACAGTTTGTCGTTTCCGCCATGGCTGGGAAGCTTGGGAAGTTTTCTTCCCGTTCTGCTGTTCAAGTTGCATATATGTCTCTTTGGGGGCTAGGGATAGAAAGAGGGAATAAAGAGGTATAAAATTTTACAAAAGAAAAAAATGATAAATTAAAAAAGGTGAAATACGATAATTTAATCAGAAATAATGAAAATTATGTTACATATAATTTCACGATTTTTCAGAATTTAAGTGATAGCATTCATACACAACCCTTAAATCAAATCCTGAAAGTAATATATCGATGTTTTTCAATTATAAAATCAGTGACTAGAAGAAAAAAGAAAGATGGGATTGATATGCTCTCTAATGAAAATAATTTTTTTAATTTCAAATTTGGAATAATATTAATGGGAGCTACCTGGGCTTTTCTAATTTTTTTGATATTTTTTTCTTTATATATGTGAGCAATAAGATTTAAGCTCAATTTTTTTTTTCATTTTCTATGAAAAAGAAAATGAAAATGAAGAATTTAGGTAAGGAGCGAATTCAGTATCCTCTAAGGTATGCCAGAGGATAAATTGTCCCATTCGTGGTACGACCGGTACTACCATAGAGGTCTCGAATGATAATCGATAGTTCGCTCATGATTCAATGATCACAACTTATTAAAACTATAGTGATTGAAGGAGGATTGGAATTGTAATGTCTCACTACAAAGACTTTTCTGTATATTGTCGTATATAAAGATGTACATATGTCTATACAAGGTAATGAAATATACAGAGAAGGAAATACAATCAATTAAGATTATTCATAATCATGCTAGAATCTCGCTCAATCCGTTGTTGTCTATTACTCCCCCACAAGTGCAATGGGGTAGGAACCACATTGAACTTGGAACGAAAGTCAACGAAGCGAGAAGAGGGAAGGCCCTTGGTGAGTCCATCAGCAAGTTGATCATCTGAGTTGATGAAATGAATAGTTAAGTCCTTCCTGAGAAAGCGCTCACGAACAAAGTGATAGTCGATTTCAATGTGTTTAGTGCGAGCATGAAAGACCGAATTGGCTGTGAGATAAATAGCAGACATATTATCACACCAAAGTACTGGAGTATGCTGGAGAGAGAAGCCCAGTTCACACAAGAGGGATTGTAGCCAGATAATTTCGGAAGTGGCATTGGCAAGACTCTTGTATTCAGATTCCGTACTGGATCGAGCAACCGTACGTTGTTTCTTGGAACTCCAAGAGATGGGGTTGGGACCAAGATATATTAGAAAGCCACTGACTGATCGTCGATCGTCAGGACAACCGGCCCAGTCTGCATCAGAGAATCCATGAAGAGAAGAGATGGAGCCAGGTTGTAAATGGAGACCAAAGTTGATGGTACCTTTCAGATACCGTAATATACGCTTAACGGCCAGCCAATGGGTAGTGGAAGGGTTGTGCATGAATTGACAGACCTGATTGACTGCATACGCAATATCAGGTCGAGTGAGAGAGAGATACTGCAGGCTACCGACAGTGCTACGATATAAGTGAGGATCATCGAGCGGTTCTCCAGCTAGAGCAGATAATTTAGGACCAACAGCAACGGGAGAGCGCAGAGGCTTAGATTCAATCATAGAGGTGCGAGTAAGGATGTCATAGATATATTTACTCTGAGTGAGGTATAGGCCAGAGGAGTCAGAATGAGCTTCCATGCCGAGAAAGAAATGAAGAGAACCAAGATCCTTCATTGCAAATTCAGTCATCAAGGCTGACAGTAAGGAAGTGAATGGAGCACCCGGAGTACCTGTCAGGATGATGTCATCAACATATATGAGGAGGAAGATCATGTATGTTTGGTTGCGCGAGATGAAAAGGGACGGATCAGACTGGGAGCCAGTGAACCCCAGTGTCAGAAGAAAGGAGCTTAATCGTTCAAACCAGGCTCTGGGAGCTTGCTTGAGGCCATAGAGTGAACGACGCAGGCGACATACATGATGCGGTCAAGATGAATCAACAAATCCGGGAGGTTGTTGCATGTAGACCTCCTCAGTGAGATGCCCATGAAGAAAGGCATTCTTGACGTCAAGTTGACGTATGGGCCATTGCAGTGATACAGCAATGGAGAGAATGGTTCGAATTGTCACTGGCTTTATAACGGGACTGAAGGTTTCAGAGTAGTCAATACCCTCTTGCTGGTTGAAGCCCTTGGCAACAAGTCGAGCTTTGTACCGATCGATAGATCCATCAGCACGTTGCTTGATACGATATACCCACTTGCACCCGATCACATTTTGAGATGGTGTGGAAGGAACAAGATCCCAGGTATGATTTTGCAAAAGAGCACGGAATTCCTCTAGCATTGCAGCTCTCCATTGAGGAGATTTTCGTGCTTGGGAGAAAGTGTTGGGTTCTTGTAAAATAGTGGAGATAGTGAAGGCAACAGGATGTCGAGAGATAGTAAACCGCCGAGGTGGAAGGGTACCATCACGAGATCGTGTAACCATTTGGTGAGTCCGTTGAGGGGCGGGAGCATTCACTGGGGAACTCAATGTATCCTGAGGCTGGTCTATGGTTTCTGGAGAACCTGTATGTATGTCAGAAGGCAAAACAAGAGAGCTTGAAGTAGGGGGAAGAGAAGAAGTGAAAGAAGGTGGAAGTGGTAGAGAGGAGGCAGGAGAAGATGTCATTAAAGAGGATGAATTACCAATTGGATGATCGGAGCCAGTGAGAGAGGCCTGGCGTGTCAAAGGTGCCCGCATAGCCCTGTAAGGAAAGAAACTCTCGTCGAACACAACTTGAGGACAGATGAATATTCGGCCAGAGATGGGGTCTAGACATCAATAGCCTTGATAGTGAGTGGGATAACCAAGAAAAACACATTCACGGGAGCGTGGCTCAAGCTTATGACGAGTGTAAGGACGTAAGTATGGGAAACAGAGACAGCCGAAGACCCGTAGAGTATGATAGGAAGGTGAATGACCGTAGACCAATTCAAAAGGCGTTTTATAACCAATGGATTTGGTGGGAAGACGATTAATAAGGTGGACAGCTGTTTCAAAGGCATAGTGCCAAAATGAGGAGGGTAGAGAGGCATGACAAAGAAGTGTAAGGCCCATGTCAACTATATGACGATGTTTGCGTTCAGCCGAACCATTTTGTTGTGGGACATGAGGAGAGGAAATTCGATGGAATATGCCATTATTGTGTAATTCAGCTTGAAAGTCATGAGAAAGGAATTCTTTGGCACCATCAGATTGGAGAAATTTAATGGTGCGTCCAAAAATATTTTCGACATAACGTCGAAATAGTCGAAATGTCCGTAGTGTATCAGAACGCGATTTGAGCCCAAAATACCAGGAGAATTTGCTAAAATCGTCAAGAAAATGAATGTAATACTTGTGACCTGAATGAGAGGAGACTGGAGCGGGACCCCAAATGTCAGTGTGAACGAGTTCAAATAAGTCGTCACTTTTATTCAATGTTAACGGGTAAGAACAATTGACAATTTTTCCTTGCTGACAAGCAGAGCAAATAGCACCAAGATGATCTTTATTCAAAGATGTGAAGTGATGCAAAGTACGACTGACAATGGAAAAAGATGGGTGACCTAAACGCTGATGCCACAGAGAACTGGAATTTGCTGTAGAGAGAAGGACTTGAGGGCTATGCGTGGCTCCTGATGACAAGCAATAAAGGCCGTCTTTAACTGGTCCCCGCAACATCTCCTGATGAGTGTTGAGATCCTTGACAACAAAGAAGTGAGGGTGAAATTCAATAGAGCAAGAATTATCACGAGTAAATTGAGAAATAGAAATGAGATTTTTGGATATATGTGGTGTGTATAGAATATGTTGTAAGTGTAAGGGACGAGTTGCGGAATAAAACGAAGAGGAACCAGAGGCTAGAATAGGTAAAGAGGTACCGTCACCCATGAGGATATGATCTGAAGGAAGACAGTCATCTTTAATACTGAGATTGGACAGATTTGAAGTGACATGATTTGTGGCACCAGAATCCATGTACCAGTCAAGATCATAGAGTCCCGTAGAGGAAGCTTCCGCATAGTGCACCTGTGGACTTGAAAATTGGTTAGAGGCACAATAGGGTGCTATATGGCCCACTTTATTACACATTTGGCAGATAGTGGAAGAAGCAACTGGCCCACGAAGCTGATTGGAGGAAGCGGGCCCAGGTGCTGCTCGGGAGTTCTGGCCTGGTCCAACACGTAATCTGCCGGCTGGTGGGCTGAATGACTGAGTTGGGCTGAATTGCCTTGGAGAGACTCGCTGTGGGCCGTGGGCAGGGTTCAAGGGCCCATACACTGGGTGATTAGCTCCTTCCTGCAAAATTGAGACAGAGCCACCCGAGACAAATGAGTATCTGGGGTTTCGACCACGATTTCTGCCCCGGCTACCAGAGAATACACCGGCACGTCCTCGACCAGAGTAGCGACGGCCCGAGTTGTGGTGCTGCCGGCGACCATCTGCATAATGAATCTCGGCAGGAGCAGCACCGAGGATGCCCGGGAACGAGTTTTGATGTTCTCGGTCATGAACAAATTGGCGACGAGCTTCGTGGTTGAGGAGTAGCGCCGATAACTCATCAGTGCTCATAGCGGTCAGTGAGGGTGAGAGAGCAAGGATAAGTGGTTCCCAGTCGGAACCAAGGCCAGTAACGATGCAGCGATTGAGTTGCGCAGCGGATTTCGGTCTCCCGATTTGGGCAAAGCTGGTAGCCAATCGTTTGGCAGCATGGATGAAGTCCACCATAGACGAGGACCCCTTCTGGAGGTCGCGCCACTGTTGCTCGAGAAAATCCTCCTGAGCCGCGGTTTGGGAATCGAACAGAGTAGCAAGAGTCGTCCACGCATCGTGAGATGTCTTTGCACCGAGAAGGTTGCAGCCGATCTCCTCTGTCACAGATAACATTAGACAGGTTAGTGCAAATTTGTCGTGGGATTTCCAGAGTTTGTACTCCGGGTTGGAGACGGTTTGGCCGGTGCTGTCAATGTGAGTTTCCGAAGGAGCTGGTAGTTTCCCTTCGACGTAATCGAGCAGATCGTAGGTGTCAAGAAGAGGATGCATGATGCCTTCCAGAAGTGGTAATTGTTTCCATTGAGTTTCACGGGAACGGTGGGAAAAGAATGGGGAAGGGAAGCTTCAGCTGCAGTGGAAGTTTTTGCCATGGTGTTTGGGAAGCAAACAGTAGTCGTGGGTTCGTGCTGGAAAAAAAAATTATGTGGAAGGCAGGAACAGATAGAAAGCTTGCCCTGAAGTACCAGAAAGAAGGGAGATTGGGAAGATCGGAAACGAATTCCGATTACCGCTCTGATACCATATAGTGATTGAAGGAGGATTGGAATTGTAATGTCTCACTGCAGAGACTTTTCTGTATATTGTCGTATATAAAGATGTACATATGTCTATACAAGGTAATGAAATATACAGAGAAGGAAATACAATCAATTAAGATTATTCATAATCATGCTAGAATCTCGCTCAATCCGTTGTTGTCTATTAAAAACAAGTACATGTGGGGGAAGAGAATTAATTTGAGGATGGAGTCGAACAAGTAGTGGAAATTTCGAGATCAAGAGTGCCATTTCCGTGCCCATAGAATCCAAAGCTAAAACTGAACTGGTTAATTAATTTTTTCAAGAAGATTGTACAAGAAGAGTCCCACCGGCAAGATTTGAATCCAGGACCTCTTATTTCGAGATCGAGAGCGGTACCGCTGCAGCAAGCCACCTTTCTCTCGCTGCTACTGAGCTTTTCTTACTGGACAGTCCAGGAAATTATCTGTGTCGGAGGCGATAGACAGAGGGGGAACCATAACAATACGATCTTGGAAATCATTATGGGACAAAGGGGTCATTTTTCACGTGCCAATTAACAGCAACCAAGGGGGCATAGTCTAAATCCTGCATCGGCAATCCGATTCTTGTGGTGAACTCAATACTCATGCTTGGTTCCTTTTTGCAAGGAGAACTCGAACATAATCTGGTCCATTCATACCGGATATCGTTCTGATCGAATGTCATGCAGGAGAGACGAGATTGAAGCATCTCATTTGTCAGGAGCAGGGCAAGTTGACATCATATGAACACTTGAGGACTTGTTTTGAATGCCTATTCTCCAAATTACAGGTTTCGCTTTCACGGAAGGAGAAAGGGGCAAGATTAACGCTAAATTTTAAAAAAATTCTTAAAAAATGGTGATTTTCAAATTATTTCCGGGATTACAGTTATTAAAACGCTAAACGAAATGGCATTTTGAACCAAAATAAAAACGCCCCAAGCGCGTTTTCAAAAAGCAAAAACGCCATATCCAATGGCGTTTTCACTGAGCCAGAAACAACGCCAACCCCAGCTTTCCGCTTTTCTTATTTAGTAGATAATATACAACAATCTCATTTTATAAATTTCTATTAGATCTTTATACATATAAAATTTTTATAAAATTTTAAGAGTAAATTTTATAAAATTTAACACTCGAATAATAATTTATATATCGAATTGTAATGTGTCATACAAAATACTTTTCTGGGAGAGTTATCCATTTTGCCGGAGAAAAAAAAAGGCAGCTACTCAATGTATGACATATTATGATTCGATGTATAAATCATCATTCATATATTAAAAATTATAAAATTTACTCTTAAAATTTTGTAAAAATTTTATATGTATAAAAATTAGAGAGAAATTTATAAAATGAGACTATTGTATATTACACAATAAATATCTACTATGTAATATTAGCAAACAAAAACACTCTCCTCCTGCATTTATACTGTCTTAAAATAAAAAACTAACTACAATTATGAGAAAAACGCTAAGCCAATTAGCGTTTTTTGTTAAAGGAAAACGCCACCAGGTCTGGCGTTTTTACCATTACAAAACGCCACTTCTACTGGCGTTTTCACAAAAGTAAAAACGCTACTGACCGTAGCGTTTTAGTAACGGTATTTTCGTAAATATTTTAGAAATTACCATATTTTAAGGTTTTTTTTTTTCAGCGAGCGGTACTTTTGCCCAATGCTCTTCACATAAGCATCTGTGTTTACTATAAAAGAAGAGGGAAAAAGCTTTTACTTACACTTGGATTTTGGTGATGTAAAGCAAGCCAAAAGATTGCACTGGGTGAGATCGATCCCTTCGAATCAGACTGACCCTTCTCGAGACCTTTGCCGTGTCACCGTCTCAACTATATTGAGACCTGAGCCTGAGGAACTCCGAACTTATGGATTCTCACATCCTTCAAGTCCACCTGAAAGATGTAGCAGTTGATGCACTTCTGCTTCACAGTGACCTTGGCTTTGGCATAGCCGGCTATAGAGGAAGCAACGAGCTCCGGTTCCAGCAATACTTCGACGCCGAGAACCTCCCGCTCCAAGAAAGTGACCTTTTCATCGAACTCGATAACCCGCTGAGAAACTGTACTGATCTCACAACCGACGAAGCAGAACTAGGATTTTGATCCTCCTCATCACCTCACTCATGGCAGTGGAGTTCATAGATGAATCTGTCAAAGAAACAACCGAATTCTCCACAGGTGGGTATGGAGAGCTGAGACTTCCTCGAATACTCGAAAAAGGAATTATTTGATCTTCCATCAAGCAGACTGAAAAAGAGTATAGATTTCATTTGACATTATTTACATACAAATGCCTGCATACTGTTATTCGAAGATAATGTTTTCTCAATGTCTCTACCACACATCTAAATGATCGGAATGCAATTATATCCGGACAATGAACTGCATGATATGCAGAGTACAGCAATCTCCTCTGGGCATTTCTGATCAAACCTTTACCCGATCGAGGCAGGACTTCCCGTCGAGCTTGTTGCTCTGCTGAAGCTCGAGATAGTCCTTGTATTTCATCCCGATGTACGCAGCAGGTGAGCAAACGTTGTCCAGCAGCTCCTGGGCAGGGCTAACAACTGTTTCCGATGATGGTCCGTTTGATACAGTAACGGACATCCTCGTAGCTTTGCTGTTCACGATTGCTCGGTGGAGCACGCTCTTGTACTTCCCATTGGTCAGAATCTTAAAAAATGACAAAAAAATTCTCCGTCAGTTCGTTTTCTATGCTTCCCCAAATTTTCCTACAATAAAAGCAAAAAACTGATAACGTTGAAACTCTGCAATTCTACCAACCATCAAAATTTTCCTGGACCCTGCTATGGAGCAAAATCGTTGCATTTCAACTGGAAAATATTACCTCCATATGATCACCCGTGTTAACCAAGAACGCGTTAGGAATTGCATCCACGCTGACCCACTTGCCCTGATGTTGAATCTGAAGCCCGCAGATCCCGTTCTGTACGAGCATAGTTAATAGGCCATGGTCTGAATGCGGTGGCATTCCCATTGCCAGCTCAGGCTGTGGGCAAGGCGGGTACAGGTTTGCTGTGAAAATCTGAAGGCTCGAGTCAATATCCAGAGCCCTTTCTATGTAACAAGATTCCAATCCCAAGCTCTCGGAGATTCCTCCCAGTAGACCCCTCACTACTCCTCGGACTGCTCCAGTGTACTCTTCCAGCACTTCGCTGCAAAAGCATCAATATCATTGAAAAAGACTGATTTTGAATCACAAGGATGACAGACAATCAAAACGTCATTTTTCCCAAACTCTGCAGATGCCCAAGGCTCTTTTAGGTCTGTTTGGTTGCAGGAGACTTTCCAATCTGGGAGTGCAGAGAGGAAACTGGGTGCAGGAATTGTTAACAGTTCGAACTTTTCAGGAAATCGATGGAAAACAAAGAGCACCAAGTGGAAATAAACGGTGCCAATATAGTGTAACAACTAAACATAGATCTTGCCCTTCCAGTCAAATGATTATGAGAAAAAGAAAATATCAGAACGAGATGCACCCTTTCCGAAATAAAGCACTGAGCAACATGATGTGCTGCCCAACTTAGACCATTCAGGGAACTCCTGGATACGTTTAGTGCAAAGGAAAAAGACGAACAGCCATATAAAACCACTCGTGGTGTGTTATATTGATTGGATTCTAATCTTTGGCTTCTACTTGTATATAAGGTGGCTGTAATCTGGCCTTTTAGACCTAAATCTCGAAAGTTTTGTACCTGAAGCCAGCAGGCTTGTCCGGGGAGTGGAACTCTGGGTGAACTCTGACCTTGATATAGTCCCTCCAGAAGAAGATATCCTCCACAGAAGAATTGAAGCTGGTCCCGCATCTAATCGGGTCCAAGACATGCTTATCTTCGTACTCCATCTTCTCCTCCTCTGTCAGACTGAAGAATTCCCCGCACTTGTCATGCATCCGCTTCGTCAGGTCCTCATCAACCCCGTGATTGATCACCTGCACAGAAGGATCCGTACAGCCTTGTACGCTAAGGATCCATTAACTAACAAAGTTGGACTTCATTAATGAAAAAGAGTACCCTTATTCATTAGTTAGTGGATCCCAATCATCAAAGTTATAACTTTTGTTCATATAAAACCCAGCTATCCACCAGCTCAACGTGCACGCCGTGGCTCCAAAAAAGAGACGATTGTGATAAGGATTTGCATATGCTTTGTGCAAAGTTCCGAAAATTGTAAACTGAAGTCCACTCAGTATAGAACAGAAAAAGAATCCCAAGTTCAAGGGCCAAAAGATACAGATTCACTGGCGCACGTACCATGAAGAAGCCCCACTCTTGGCAAGCGTACCCGAGGTCCCGGATGATCTTAGACCGTAGTTTTGGAGTACCTGAGATCAGGAGCGAGTAATCGATGACTGGGATGGGCTCTTCACATCCTTCTCCATCATCTTGGCCAGATGTTGCCTGATTACTGGGTGAGGTGGCCTGGAAGGCATAGGACGACGGTATGCAGGTGAGGTTGGGGTTATCCGTCAACTTCTTGACACTCGAGATCTTGAACGTCGCCATTGAAACCGGAGGAGGGAGGTGGAAGGAGAAAGTGGAAGAGCAATTGAGCAGAAAGAGCTTGGGATTACTCTTTGTAATAGGAAAGCGGGGACTGGGACAAAGAAAAATGCAAAATATCTGTGTCCTCAGTGATGTTGATGTTATTATCTTTTGTTTCTGTCACCAATGATGTTGCTACAGAAGACCAACATCCTCTGTCTCTTAGTCTGGACAGCCGTGTGTCCTTGGACGAGATTCCTGGGGGGTCCTTATCTGGCGAGAAACGAGTGAGAATATGGTTAATTTTAAAAATATTTCGTGAAATAGATTTGTTTGAAAATAATTATCAGATTACTATTTTTTAACTGCAGGTTAAAGATACAGTTTTATTCTTAATAAATTGCATCTTTAAGGTGCAATTCATTTTTTTTTTTGTGATATTCAGATAACCACATCTTGAAGATGCAGTTCTTTTATCTTTTTTTTTTTGTGACATTCAGGAACCGCATCGATGCGGTTCCTTTGTTCTTTTTCTTTTTTTTTTAATATAAAAGACATGGACAGCATGTTCCCGAGGAAAGTTAGATTAAATATCTGTATATTATATAACGAGTTTATTTTATAAAATTTTGTCAACTCTTTACACATAAAATTTTTAAAAAATTTTAAGAGTAAATATCTAAATGATAATTTATATAACGAATGCTTATGTATCATATTGTGTACTAGAGATTTTAAGAGCCAAAGCTTTCAAGTAATTTCTCAATCTATAACATATAATAATTCGTTGTACAAATTACTATTTATATATTAATACTCATAAAATTTACTTTTAAAATTTTGAAAAAATTTTACACATATAAAGATTTGATAAAATTTGTAAAATGAGCTCATTATATATTATATATTAATTTTATAATGAGCTTATTTTGTAAATTTCTGACAAATATTTATACGTGTAAAATTTTTACAAAAATTTAAAGGTAAATTTTACAAGTATCAATACCCGAATAATAATTTATATAACGAATTTCATATATCGTATATAATCTAAATTTCCTCCTAAGATTCTGTCGGTGTTTTTTTTAAAACAGAGGAACCGCATCAAGATGCGGTTCATTAAGTAAAACTGCATTTTCGAAATGCGGTTAAAAAACGGTAGTTTGATAATTATTTTTAAAGAAACCGTATTTCATAAATTATTTTTAAAAGTAACGGCAGTTTGACACATTTCTCCTTATCCGGCAGCCGTTACTAGCCTAACTCAATCAGCTCCATACGGACAAACTTGAGGTGCTCCAACATATCATTTTCGGAATTTGCGTAACAGACATGGATTGCTACATGCTTTAAAAAGCATAAGTTCAAGATCTATTGTCTTTTCTCCCCTGAACTTGCACGCTTCTAGATAGATGGTTGAGACAAGGAGCAGGATAATTAGGAAATTTATTCAGTTTGTTCTTTTCCCTTTTGCTGGAAAGCTTGGAAAGTTTTCTTCCCGGTCTGCTGGAAAGCCGCGTATATGTCTCCTAGGGGTTACTGAGGAGAAGGGAATAGAAACAGAGAAAGTTCCACCAATGAAAATTGAATCTAATTACTCTCAATTCTAAGTTGAGAGCGATACTATTGTAGCAAATCTCCTTTCTCACTATGCGGAGGTTTTCACACTGGACAGTCCAAGAAATTATGTCTATGCTCATAGTACGATGGGAGTCCACGGCCATTGATTGCTTCCGAGACGAAAGACAGGGAGGAGATCATAACAATACAATCTTGGAAATCATCAAGGGACAGAGGAGTCATTTTTCACGTGTCAATTAACAGCAACTATGGGAGCACATTCTAAATCCTGCTTCGGCAAATCCGATTCTTACGGAAAACTCGTGTTTGGTATCAATGTCAAACACTTCCTTTTGCAAGGTGGAGAACGCGAACATGTTCCGGCTCATTCATGCTGGATACCGTCCGGTGCGTGTTAACTGATCAAATGTCATAGGAGGGACAGGATCGAAGCATCTCATTTATCAGGAACAGGGCAAGTTGACATCGTATGAACACTTGACTCTTGTTTGAATTCATGTTCTCCAAATTACAGGTTTCCCTTTTACAGAAGCTTCTGTGTTTACTATAGAAGGAGATGGAAAAAGAGAGATTATTGCAGACACCATAATGTCAGTAGAAGGACAAAAGCTTTTACTTACACTTGGATTGTGGTGATGTAGAGCAAGCCGAAAAGATTGCACCAGGTGAGATTGATCCCTTCGAATCAGACTGACCCTTCTCAAGACCTTTGCAGTGTCAGCTTCACCATCTCGATTATATTGAAACCCTAGCCCGAGGAACTCCGAACTTATGGATTTTCACATCCTTTAAGTCCACCTAAAAGATGTAGCAGTTGATGCATTCCAGCTTCACAATGACCTTGAATCGGGCATAGCAGGCTATAGAGGCAGCAACGAGCTCCGGTTCCGGCCATACAAGAACCTCCCACTCCAAGAAAGTGATCTTTTCATCGAACTTGATGGGCCGCTAAGAAACTGTACTGATCTCACAACCGAAGAATTAGAACTATCCCCAAATCTTTTGCTCCTCTGATCTCGATCCTCCTCATCGTCTGATTCACAGCCAGATTTTCTCAACGATTTCCCCATGAGAAAATCTGCGACCGCAAGATTGATCTTGGCAGCTGATAGTGAATCGAGTGAAACCGATCTTCTAATAGGCTGCAGCCCATTCTTCGACTCATCAACAACATCCTGCGGTCTGCTGTCATTCAGTTCCTCCGTTTGCTGCCCGGCTTCTCCCTCTGTTTCTCCCCTGTTAGGAGGATCGCTCTCAATATCCCTGCCCAAATCAACAACATCATCACCACCCCCATCAAGCCTAATTTCATCCCATGGAGATTCGTTGCTCGGTTCAGGAGATGGTGACTGGGCAGAGCTCATCACGATCGGAGCCCGACAGTTCGGGCAATTCGTATGCGACTGGAGCCACGTATCGATACAAGCAACATGAAAGGCATGGCTGCACTTGGGCAGCAGCCTGAGGGTCTCATCCTCCTCGAACTCGGTCAAACAAACGGAGCAATCTGTTCCCTCGATCAACCCCTCACCCCTCTTGTACTTGCACAAGGAGATCTTGCCGATGACCGAGGGCTGCAGCCCCATGGTGTGGATGTACCAGATTGGGTGGTCGAGAACCAGCCCGACATCCTCCAGGAGCTCATCGTCTCGGGGAGGAGCAGCTCTCTGTGACTGCGCTATATTCCCCCCTCCCCTGCTTCCTCTACGGCGATAAAACCTGACGTAAATCACATAGCCTAGCACTATAAGGACAGCCAAGGACAGGGCCACGAAAGCCGTGGTCAGAAGAGGGGACATGCGGCGGTTACTGGCCACTGGCGGCGTCGGCGGCGGCGGGGAGTCGTAGGGGAAACCCGGAGGGATGGGGTGGTGGCAGTTTGTCGGGCAGAGGTACAAGCAGGGGCTGATGCAGTAGCCCGAATCGTTGATTAGAGGGTCGCAGAAGGGCTCGCAGACCTGCGACAGGGTGCCGTTGATAGTCGGTGTTGACGCGGTGCTGTTGATCGATGGAGCCGGCGAATCCTCCATCAGCTTCCGAAGCCAGAAACCCATCTCCGGGTTACTGATCAGAGGCAGAGGGTTGGCTTTGGTTTTGTTTGGTGGGAGGAGATAGCGATGGCGAAGGAGAGATGAGACCAGAGGGGAAGGAGAAGGAAAGGAGACGAATCTTCGTTCTAGAAGTCAACATTTTTATTGAGTTGTTTTTCTTCTTTTTATTCTTCTCAAGCAGACAGCGAATGTATTACATGAATAAAAGTAATTGGTCATAATTTCATAATAAATTTTAAAAAGTAAAATAAATATAATTAATACTTATAAAAAAATAAATATAATCAATTTTTCATATAAGAATGATTTATGTATACATAAATTATACACTAACACAAGGGCTGTGAAAAATAAAATTGAGATATCTAATTTCGTGTATGATTGCTGATGCAATAGTTAAAAAGAAAATTTATATATAGAATTTATAGACTTAAGAAAGAAGAATATGAACCATTACGAACTGTTCAAGAATTTCTAATGTAATTACCAACTATTTTTTACTAAAAAAATCACGAATTATTCAAGAATTTCATAATTTACCACCGGGTCCGAAAAGCTCAATTTTCAATAGATGTTTTGACACAAGTACCAGAAATGATTCGAAATGAGTTTATGAACTCATCAAATCGTATGAGAGTGAGATTTAAACCATTTTTGTGACGTAAAGCTAAGGAGATATGGATTATTTGGGATTCACCTGAACTTCTAGATATTATATGGTGCGGTTTGAGAAATATGAATTTATATAGTTAAATAATTTAATGTAATGTGAACTGTTTAGATCGGGAGAGCATGGCCAGCTGGGGAAGGTGTGAAATTTTGGGGGGGGTGGGTCCAAGATGATCTGCTGTTCCTTGTTGACTTTCCCTTACTTCCCCGCGGGTCCATCGTGCCGTTTGATGTGGCCGATCACTAGTCCAATTCTAGGGGTGGCATCGGATCAAATTTATCGAGCGAATTCAAAATCCTGACATGATTCGATTTGTCCCGTTGACGAGAGCTCTCCGTCCCATCCGTTACCGCTCGATTTGAATCTTATCCTCCTCGAATTGGTCCCAATCTTCTTCCACGTTTCTCTCTCACAGCTTGCACCTGATGGAAGATACGAGGAGACATTTCAAACCGTCCTAAGCTAACCATTCTTTACTTCTCTTACCGTCTGTCCTATTTTGTGGGAATAAATATCAAAGTAACAATTTTTCAAATTATTTTCATCTGTATAAATAAATTTTATTAGGTATATAATTTGTCGTCGTTGTTGGAGAAAATGTAAAAATTGGGAGTGTTTTATCAGTGGAGGGTGAATTTTATTCCATCTCTTATAGGTGATTGGTAATTTATTATCATCTCTTACTGTACAGAGAGTTCTCTGTGTAACGAATATATCGTGTGATAGTACTTATACGATATCACGAATCGATATAATTCAAATAAAAAATATTAAAAATAACCGAATCTTATTAATTTACGAGACCACTTGAATACTTCTATATGATATGTCTATTATATACATCACTTTCTCATTATTGGGACAGTTAATTTTCACGGTCCCATGTGCGCGTTAACAAATGTGTAGGATGCATAGTTTTAAAAACCGGACCGGGCCGGCCTGTCCGACCGGTCCAACCGGGAACCGGACACCAGCCCGGTCCGGTTTCACTAATTACTCCATTTGCATCAAGGACCGGGCTGGACAGTGTGAACCGGCCAGTCTGACAGGGTTTCCACTGAACTCATAAGGACCGGTCAATGAAGAAAAACAAAAAAAATAAAAAAATAAAAACAAGAGTCAAAAATAGAAAAAAAGGAAACCTAAGCTCTAAATTAATGTATAAAAATATAAAAATCTTATTTGTAAAGTTGAAATTATAAATTAATGTATAGAATATAACAATTTTACATTCATATTACTAATTTTATCTTATTATAAGTATTATTTGTAAAAACCCGGTTAGACCCATTGAACCCCGGTTGAACCCAAGAACCCATACCTTGACCGGTTTCCGGCCCAGTCCGGTTTTAAAAACTATGGTAGGATGGGCCAGATGCAGGGGTGCTAACTGACCCCTAGAGGATTCAAGCCTGAGATGATGTGGATGCTTGTGTTCCTCCTGACTACCAGTCGGGTTAAACGACTTCGTCTATGTGATAAATTAGTCGCTCCCTTCAATACAGCAGTGCTCGGTAAAAAGATGGCAGTGGCAGCGATAACCCGACCATCCCACGACATATCAGATAAACTGAACAATCAGTACAAGTATTGAATCCGTCCACGCATCACTACCATAATATTATGTCCGACTTTTATCTTTTTTTGAAAAAAAAAAGTTCTTTGTTCTAACTTTTTATTTATATAATTAAAGTAAATAAAAAAAACTTTAAATAATTTATGGGTCAAGGGTAGATTCGTTCAACAACCAGCACTTTATGTCTAGGATAGCATATCAACAAGTTGGAACATTGAATTTTGATTTTATTAAAAAAAAAAAACGATTCTCCTGAACCTGTAAACTCAACCCAAACAAGCATACGAAAAGCCGGAAAGTTCACGTAAAAGCATATTTGGAGGAGGGTACGGGTCACCCACGACTCCCCTTTGTTTTTTTTTTTTTTAATAATGTGAAAGCAATTGAAACGGACCTAGAAAATGGCATGGGAAATCGGAGCTTTCAGTGCAAGGAAATCAAGCACGTGGAGAACTACTCTACCTTTGAGGAATGGTAAAGTGGTCACTCCACCTTATTCCTAAGCAAAGACAACAATCCTACTTGAGGCATGTATCGCTCGAACATGGTAGATGGACTGAACTATCGATACTAACACCATCCTATCAGAAGCAGTGCCAGCACTGATGTTCAGTATTGGCCCCGCAATTGGTGGTGATCCTAAGGGTGGCGTTTGGCTCGAGTATTGTTGGATTACGAGATAAAGTGGAATTGCAAGGAAATTAACTAGTTTACATGGACAATGACTGGTCAGTGATTACAAGGAAAGTAAATAACAATACATTATTATAACATCCAAAATTACCAGAACACCCTCATCATTGTCCTTGGCCTTGTGGTTTTTTCTGATAACGGAAAGGGTAAAATAGTATCTGTGGAAACTGGAGATCTGCGTCCCACCTGTATTCCAACAATGCCAGCCCTTTATGTTGTGAAAACTTTCCGTGTAAAGTGCTCGAGCCCGGGAAAATTGATACTTTCCCTGGAAAACATTTACATTAGAATGAACCAAACAAGGCCTGTTTTCCATTAGAATGAACCAAACAAGGCCTAAAGACTATATTATTGTTGAGTGAATCCTTATTGTTTAACCCTCCCCTAATCTAAAGCTCTTCCTTCCATCCAAACGTACCTTCATCATCCAAATCCAATAGAGTTGGGGTCTGGGATTTGCAATGAGCCCATTGGTTGCATGCCATGGTTTTGGGCTTGGAGGCCTTGAGATCGAATCCCCAGGCCCGCCCATTTCTGCCTCCAAAATCTGTAATTTCGTCCACACCGCTGCTTATTCATTCTTCTGACGAGATTTTGAATTAAGAAAATAATTGAAACCTTACGACGGCGACGGAAGATAAAAACTGGTAAAATTAATGGTCCAATGTGATGAATAATCATGAACAGGTAAACAATGGAGCCCCTATACCTTAATCAATATTCATAGCCGCGATATTTCAAGTGAAAACCTGGTCAAATTCGGACTGGATTCTAAATGCCCAGAGCGGCGGCGAGAGCTCCGGTGGCAACTGATCGGAGAGACCGCGGCGTTCTTCCCGGGAGCAGGAGCCTCGGCTGGAGGAGACGAGACCGTGGACGGAGTGGTGGTGCTGGTAGGGGCAGGAGCGTTAGCGGAGGGCTTCTTGGCCGGTGAAGGAGCGGATTTCAGGAGGCTTTACGGAGGGAGATGGAGACGGAGTTGCAGCCTTCGGCGAGTAAGCCGGCGAAGGGGAAGGAGATTGTGCCACGGCGAAGCTCACGGCGGACAAGAAAACGATCGCAAGGAGGATGCATGCTTTGCCGGAGATCGCCATTGTCCGGGAAGAGTTGACACACAGAGAGAGGCGTACGGCGATAGTGAAGTTCCGGGTACGAACGCACCGTTGGATTAAATTACTGATCAAACGAAAAGGCGAACCCGACGGGGATCCGACGGTCCACACTGGATTCATTCAAGGTAAGAGCAATGACCTACTTTTCTAACCAAATGGGTGAACATGATCAATGCTTATACCGGAAGGGTTGACGAAAATTTTTTCAGTAGTCCCGATCCGATCACGTATTAGTTTCGAGGTATGTTTCTTGGGTCCGGTGATACTAAGTAGTGCGAACTAAAAAATTAAACACTTTTTAAATTAATCAGGATTTGCAGGCAGCAATATGACTCATTAACAAGTAAAATCCCAACTCATCAGTAACATGATTTAGTTAAGATGGTTACTTTAGATTTAAATTTTATAAACGAAAAAATTTATGAATAAAATATTTTATTCTTTTATAATTCATGTTCAGACTTGAACTCATCAATGCTCGTACACTCCGTATCAATGGCTGTGTACAAAATTCCCAACTTGGCCACCTGATTCGATAAAGTCTCAAATGCAATGATTATATTGTATGACAATACTTGTATGATAGACTACACTTGACCTGTGTCCTAAACCTGACTAATCAACGTTTAAGTCAGGCTGGCCTAGAAGTGTGGTGTCCTTTGTCGATCAATTGACCCGACAACTGCCAATATCATCTCACAGCAACTTGGTTTAAAAAAAAGTGAGAATTCATTTTCCTAAAGCATTATCATTTTGTAATCTAATTTGCGCGCGCATGCATATATATATATATATATATATATATAAACAAGTAAACAGTCACTTTGGTTCCTAATTTTGTACCCTGCCAACAGTTCAGTCTCTAAACTTCTTTTACCAATAATTTGACTCAAACATTCACCATTTTACCATCACGTTAGTACAACCATTGAAATACCGTCAAAAAAGCCCTACGTGACATACACATGGAGTACACGTGGCATAACGATGTTAAATATAATATTTTTATGTGCAAACTTTCACTTTAATTCATAATATTTTAGCAAACCAACAATTTACTCCCCAGTTTGATCCAAGCATTCACTATTTTTCCACCACTTTAATCATATCTCAAAATTTCGATATAGTAATAAATTATCATAAAATTAGTTTTTTATTTTTAAAACTTATAATTACGCTATTATTTCTTATCATTTATCAAAATTTTCAAAAATTTTATCATTTAAATATATTTATACTTTATCTACTTTCTCAAATTTCTCATTTAGCTCTAATTTTTTTCACTTCAATAATTTATCTCGTCTTTCTCAATATGTTCTAAAGGTTTGAGCCAACAAATACCTAGGAAAGCCCATAAATCCCCGTAGGTATTGCATTTGTCACTTAATAGCTTAATCGACTACCTAATTTATCTTTCACTCTCTTTACGTAAACTCTCATCATTTTTAGTTCCATTGTCAAGTCATAACTCCCCATTGGACTTAACAAAAAATGACCCACCCGACTGCGACCTATGATTTTCTAAGATATATTTCTTTTATAATTCTACTTCTTCCATAATCTCAAAAGAAGTAACCTTATATCGTTCAACTTTTTCTTTCTCTCTCATTTTGACAATTATTTAAAATGCTTCTGAAGGTCCATATTGGTCTTATATTTCATAACAATTGTCCATTCATAAGTATGACAGTAGCGTTCGATGATTCCTTCTCTTTCGAACCTATCAAGTTTTTCAACGATATTTGTCCACATTCAATTGGGAGACAGTGGAAGGACAAATGTTTACGTAAAGGAGTTGAGGAGATGGAGATTATTTAAAGATAATGAGGTTAAGACACATGTAATTAACTAAACTCTCAAAAGGTAGACGCAACACTCCATGAGTATTGGATCGATTGACTCTTTTTTTGTATATAATGATGTCGAATTTTTGAAGATGTTAAGGAAGTGAGAAAAGCTGTCAAAGTGGAAGAATGACAAAAGCTAAATGAGAAGAATGAGAAATTAGAATTAGTGAAAATATGTTTAAATCATAAAATTCTAAAAATTTGATAAATGGTAAGAGGAAAAAGAGTAATTAGAATATTTAAAAATAAAAAATATTATTAACGCAGTTTAGTGGCATGTCAAATTTTTTTAATAATGTCTTGATGGCATTAACTAAAGTGATGGTAAAATAGTGAATGTTTGGGTCAAATTGGTGGCCAGAAAAGTTTGATTCGTTGAAATATTAAAGATTAAAGTGAATGTTTGCACCTAAAAAATATTAAATTTAGCATTATTATGCCACATAGGACCTTTTTAATGGCATTTCAAACGCTGTACTAATATGACGGTAAAATGGTGGATGTTTGAGTCAAATTATTGGCAAAAAAAAAGTTTAGGGATTGAATAGTTAGTTGGGTATAAAATTTGGGATCAAAGTGACTGTTTACTCTGTATATATTATAGAGGTTTACCCATGGTATACACTATACATGTTATCTCAATAAAATTATTATTAATATTTATTCAAGCACAATTGAAGAGTAATATATATTTAACATTCAAATAAGATAACTATAAAAGTAGAATATATTTATAATCTGTAGTATCGATTACTGATAAAAGAGTAAAAATAAATTTACAGAAAGAAGAGGGGAATGTGACTGTGGCAAGAGAGATGAGAGAAGTTTTAAGTTGCAGAGAAAAATGTAGAAAGTGGATAATGTAATTGGAAGTTGAAAAAAAAAGTGGAGTGCAAAAATTGATTTCTAACATGTTAAAATGACAAAAATATTCTTCTCAATTATTTATCAAATAAATAAGATGGAGGATAATTTTGAAATTGTAAAAAGATACTAAAATTACTTCTTGTTTACATATAATAATATAATATAGATAGATATTTGTATGCCGTCGATCAGATGCTTCATGATCATGTTTAGGATATGGTAAATTCCAGGTCAATTATATCGACCAATGTCTGAGAGATAAAAGTCTCCTCACTAGGAGGATGGCACTGACCCAAATCTGCCTTGACCCATGCATGGATCGGGTTGGTACAAGGCGGGTTTGGGCCTGTACTTGGATCCGACCAACCCCATCTTTATTATATATAATAATATTATATAATCGTATATTTTAAATTAATTGGACTTGATTTATGACTACTTTTAATATAGTAAATTATATAATAATCATTATATTTTATTAAAATTATGTAAAAAAATTTTAATTTGTTTAAATTTATTTTTTTTTGCTCAGATTGTTTAAATTTATTTAATTATACTACTAGAGGGTGGCTCATATTACGCACGAAATTATCAGCAATATATTTATTCTATTATAAAAAAGAGTAGTTCAAATTAAATAAAAATAAAGTAGAACTGCTGGAAACGCTATTGATAAATAAAGCAATTTATTTTAGAAGTTGCAGACATTGCAAAGAGTTAGAGAATTTTAAAAGAGCGAGAGGTAAACTATATGACTAAGATAAATCGTGAGAAAAAAATTAACAGAATTGCAAAAATTATGAAAATGTAAAAAAATTCATTTTCTTATCTTATGTTATTTTATTCTAAATTAAATTTGACTAACAATAAACTAAATTTGATTGAATGCATTTCTAAAACTTAAAATGAGACCAAAACTTTTTGATTTGCTTAAAGTAATATAGGAGGGTAACCCATGCTACACATGAAATTGTTGATTGTAAGTTTTATCATAAAAATTTAGGGTGACCAAAGACATAATAGGGTGATCAAAGAAATAAAATTTAAGGTTATAATAGATAAAAATAGTAGTTCAGATAAAATAAATATGAAGCATGTGAATAAAGTAGCTTTCTTGTTAAAGTTGCAAACCTCATAAGGAGTTAGAGATTTTTAAAAGAATGAAATGAGATTATATAGTAAAGAGAAATGTAGAAAACAATTGTGAGAATTACAAAAGTATTTGATAGAATATGAGAAATTAATAAAATTGATAATATAGTGAAATTATAGAAATGATAAAAAAATCTTTTTTCATATCTTTTGTTTTTTATTCTGAATTAAATTTGAAAAATCATAAACTAAATTTAATTGAGAGTATTTTTAGAACTTGAAAATGAAACCAAAACAAATTTGGATTTGCTTAAAATAATATAGATGCCATTGCTACACGAAATTGTTAATTATACATTCTATCATAAAAATTTAAAGTAACCAAAGAAATAATATGGTGATCAAAGAAATATGGAGCTAATAAAAAAAATAAAAGTTAAGGCTAGAGTATATAGGAAAAGGATTAGTTCTAATGAAATAAAAATGAAGTAGAAATAGAGAATTGAGAGTGTTTCTGGGGAATAAAATAGATTTTCTAATGAAAATTGTGAACATCGCAATTAGTTGAAGAATTTTAAAAGAGTGAAAGGAGATTATATGATTAAGAGAATTATGAGAAAAAATAAAGAGAATTGTGAAAAATAGTTAACAAAATATGTGAAGTTAATAAAATGTATAAATATCTGAAATTATGAAAATGATTAAAAAAACTTCAACTCTTCTATTATTTTATTCTAAATTAAATTTGATAAATTATAAACTAAAGTTGGTTGATGGTATATTTGGAACTCGAAAATGAGATTAAACCTTTATAGGTTTGAAACTAATAGAGTTTGGATTTAATTCTCACTAAAAATTTCATGCGCCCTTTATTATCTATTCTTTATGTCCCTTTTTTATGCACACATGTCTCATTTATACAACGAACTACTTAAAACTCATTTAAGTGGGATAAAAACCTAACAAGACATAACTTTTTAGTCTATGATTAGATTATATCACCAACCACAAAATTACTGGTAAAAACACAAATTTCACTTCTATTATCACAATTTATTGCATGAGTTTGGCTTTGAATTATCATAATATGGTGTTAAATAAGTTCCAAAAATGATTCAATTTAAAATTGATAAGGAAATAAAATATTAAAAATAAAATTATTCTTTTGCCCTCCATAACTCCTTGAATATTGCCATCATTTGCTCTCGCAAGTATCACTGCGATCCTAGTTGATCTCACATGGTTTTTGCAGTTTTTGAAAATTCAAAGCAATACCAAGAACATGCAATATTGTGAATTCTGCTGCATTATCACTAGGAAAGAAATAATGCCAACAAGTCTTTTCCGTTTCTAGTATTCACATATTGTTATTTACCGATCAATTTAACTATTCGTATTTTCAAACAGGATCATGGCAATACATCCACGAACCGCCTTCCTACAAGTACTATAGTTGAAGAACGACATCTTTGAATTTTTATCATATCTTAGCATTGTAAATTTTTTTTTTTACGCATTCCATCACAATTTCAGTCATATATAATATCCTTCACAACTTTTAAAAAATTCCTTCAATCATCTGCACATACTTCGGTTATTTTATTAAATTTACACGAATCACCAAGTTTACTATTTACTTCAATGTTCGACGATACTCACCATGCGTAGCACGGGTCGGGTGGCTAGTCCTTCATCTATTAGTCACTGATTTGGGCGTTTGAGGGTCAAATCAGACCATTACCTCCGATTTGACTTTCTTTCATGTTTTTAGGTATACGCTTAATAAGGTTGCAGGGAGACACTTAACTCTATCTGTCGGAGGATTTATAATAAAGGTAAATCTCCAATGCCCCGAGAAAAATGATATCATCAAAAATCATGTCAAAGAAGACATAGACAGGCATTTTCGATGTTTGATGAGCTCTAAAAATCATTAATAATGCTTAATTTACTCTACGAAAATAGAATTTGTATTTTTACCAGTCGATATTCATAATTTACTATATAATTTAACCAATCACTGAAAGTTGATTTTTATAAGTTATTCATTGAAAGTTAGTCTTTTTACTAGTTTTTATCCCCATTTAAGTTCAGTATATTACATGGTTCGCGCTCTGTGCCTGGCCAGAAATTCCATCAAACTTTGGGGGCACATTTGCAATTTTCCCAATCTCCGCCTGACGTCCCCAATTTTCTTTGCAATTAAGCCCCCGGATTTATCTAATTTCTGCGATCTCAATTTTGTTTCTTAGTCCATAGACTTAGACTGCACCGTTCTTCCAATTCCTCTCTTCCTTTTCTCTCTGCAGATGATCCGCCAGATCCTGCGGCCGGCTGCCCTTGGACGCCATTGCCGAGCTTGAATCTTTCATAATTTCATGCAATTCAGTCGAGATCTGGAGTTTTCGTGGTTAACCTGAGGACGGAGCTCCGCACGGACGCTGTCTGTATAATCGTTCAGTGAGTGGGTTCAGGATCCGGAAGCTATGAGAGTTCAGTCGCCACCCTCTGCCGCGAAGGGCGGCTACCAGGACGCGGAGTCTCTGTTCCGGTCGAGGCCGATATCGGAGATCCGCAATGTGGAGATCACGACTCGGAAGCAGATCGAGGAAAAGAAGGAGGAGCTCCGTCAGCTGGTCGGCAATCGGTACCGTGACCTAATAGATTCTGCTGACTCGATCGTCCACATGAAGTCATCCTGCGAGTCTATTTCCTCTAACATCTCGTCCATTCAGGCCTCTATCCGGTCCCTCTCTGAGACCCCCAAATCGCAAAGCCCTAGAGTTCAGGTCAACCCTGAGCGATTCGCCATCTACGGCATTGCCTGTCGTGTTAAATACTTGGTCGACACGCCTGAGAACATATGGGGTTGTCTGGATGAGTCCATGTTCTTAGAGGCCGCTGCAAGGTATTCACGCTCGAGGTACGTGCACCACAGGCTGATGCATGACAATGGCGGATCCAATGACTCCAAGATCTTGTCGAGGTTCCCTCTTTTGCAGCATCAGTGGCAGATTGTTGAGAGCTTTAAGGCTCAGATCTCTCAGCGGTCTCGAGATAGGCTATTAGATGGCGGGGGTCTTAAGATTGGGGCCTATGCTGATGCATTGGCTGCTGTGGCTGTAATTGATGATTTAGAGCCTCGGCAGGTACTGGGTTTATTTCTTGATAGTAGGAAGTCCTGGATCCTACAGAAGTTGGGTTTGGGCTTCGTAAACCCAACTTGTGATAATGTGGTCTCGGTGTTTTGCGATGTGCTGAGGGCTATTCAGGTTACTATGGGTCAAGTGGGTGAGTTATTCTTGCAGGTTATGAATGACATGCCCTTGTTTTATAAGGTTATCTTGAGTTCTCCTCCAGCTTCCCAGTTGTTTGGTGGAATTCCCAACCCCGATGAGGAAGTGAGGCTGTGGAAATCTTTTCGTGATAAGTTAGAAAATTTGATGACACTTCTTGATAAAGCATATATTGTAAAGACCTGTTTGACATGGCTTAAAGAATGTAGACAAGAAATTGTGAACAGAATGAATGGCCGGTCTATGACAGATGCCATTATAAATGGTAAGGAGCTAGCACTGGCTGAGAAATCAATACGGGAGATGATGGATGGTAAGGAGGTCCTAGAAGGGAGTTTAGAGTGGCTAAAAAGTGTCTTTGGGTCGGAGATTGAGTTGCCCTGGAGCAGAATCAAGGAGCTTGTTTTGGAAGATGATTTGGATCTTTGGGTTGAGATCTTTGAGGATGCTTTTGTTCAGAGAATGAAATCAATAGTTGAATCTGGATTTGGGAATTTAAGCAGGGATTTGCATGTGGTGGAGTCAATCCGTACAATTGAGAGTGTCCCTGGGGAACGGATAGATTTTGGGGCATACTTGAGCAGACCTTCCACTGGTGGGGGTGTTTGGTTCATAGAACCTAGTGATAAGAAGGCTTCCATTGTTCCTTCTTCTAGACAAACAACAGAAGAGAGTAACTTCCAGAGATGTTTTACTGCCTATTTTGGTCCTGAAGTTGATCGGATAAGGGATGCAGTAGAGAGTTGTTGTCGAAATGTGCTTGAGGACTTACTGAACTTTTTAGAGTCTCCTAATGCCGCAGCAAGGATAAAGATTTTGGCTCAATATGTACAGGAGAAGTGCTATGATTGCTTATCCGGCCTGCTCTCTGAACTCAAGAGTGAACTTGATACCCTGTCCACATTAATGATAAAAAGAAACAGGGAAGATCAGTCAATGCCTGCTGCCATAATTGTTGAAAGATCTATATTCATTGGTAGACTCCTGTTTGCCCTTCAGCATCACTCTAAACACATCCCTGTAATATTAGGATCTCCAAGATTTTGGGTAAATGACTCAGTTGCTGCTGTTTTTGACAAGTTACCAACCCTTCTGAGACTATCTGGAGCCATCACTGATTTTCCCATCAGTGATGGTCCAACTAAACAAACACCCTGGGGCTCTAAAAGACAAGCTTCGTTGGCAACTGCTGCATTGCTTGGTGCTGATGATGTTGTTAGTCCAAAACTGAAAGAATTTGGTAGCACAGCAAGGGATCTGTGTGTCAGAGCTCACAGCTTGTGGATATCGTGGTTATCTGATGAACTATCGGCAATCCTTTCTAGGGATCTGAATGAGGATGATGGATTATCTGCTACAACTGCATTAAGGGTCAGTGTTGCTTTTTCTAATCCTTTTTCTTTTTATAGTATTACATAATACTAAATGCAATATGTTACTTGAGCTGTTGAACTTTATGGCAGCGGAAAACTTCTGCAGTAGTTAAGGGCAAATTGTAGTATTAACTTTTATTTTTGAATAGCAAATAAGAAGATTTCACTAACAGGCACTGAAAAGATGCATAAAGAACTTATGCAGGTCGAAATATAATAAAGAAAAAATGCAATATTAACTAACATATATCTTGTCAAGTTTACAACTTGGGAGTCTTGTTAATCAATAAATGGTGTAACCTTAGCTGATGAAAGAACCAATGCAAGGAGGTCTGAACCCATATATGAAAGGATGTACAAAAGATAGAAAAAGAGAAAAAACACATGGGATGCATCATGTCTATGATGTCCAATGACATTGTAGTATCCTTTGGCCCATTCTTGTTAACTTTGTCAGGCAAAGCGCTTGTTGCCACTTTCAAAAGCTCCATCATGTCTTTCCTTACATAAAGCTATACCATAGATAGAGGAATCACCCAAATTATTACTACTCTTGTTCTTTCTGACCTAATATTCCATGCCATGCACGTAACTGTTATCACACCAAACCTGCCAGAAACAGACTGCAACTTGAGCAAATAGTTTAGTGTTATCAAGATAAAAGCGTTGATTAACTGATTCTCTCTCTTTTCCGATTGGATCGCATACAAATCAAAATTTTCCTTTTCCTTTTGTTTGCTAACTTTCTATCGTCTGAATCTTCTCTTTGCAATTTTTGTTTCTGAAGGATATATTTTTTCCAAATAATTTCCAGAATATCAACTTGACCTGAATTTTCGTGACAGCAAAAAAAGGGGGGGATTTAACTGGCAAAAAGCCCCCTTATTGAGCTTCTTTCCCTAGTTTATTACAGCTCTTTAAAATTCAGTGATACTTTACCTTTTTGGAAGACCTCTTAGTTGATAGTGATATTCATGTGAAATATGTGCAAATGAACACAGTGGAGTTACTGAGCCTTAAACATTGTCACTGCTCCGAAAAGTTGGTTAGAACAGTAGATAACCTATAAAACTTCCTTATTAAGTTCATTACTTGTTATTATATGGTAGATTTTAGGGTGACTGCAAGTGTTCGCATCTGGTTGATATATTATAATCCTGAGGTCTTGAAGCTTCCCAATATTGAACAGGGTTGGGAAGACACAGTTATCAAGCAAGAGCAGTCTGAGCATGGTGAGCCAGAGTTAAAAATATCTCTGCCATCCATGCCCTCTCTCTACGTCATCTCGTTTCTATTTCGGGCATGTGAAGAAATACACCGGATAGGAGGCCATGTACTGGACAAGTTGATTTTGCAAAAATTTGCGCTGCAGTTGTTGGAAAAGGTAGGTAGTGTGCCCTGATTTTGGTTTTGTTTGATCTTCAATATTTTGTTTGGTCTCCAGCGCACATTGTCTTGATTGACTTATTTCTGCTTCCGTGAGTTGAGGTTTCTTACATGATTAAATTATGTAGTTATCATGACATTTTACGTCTGTAAAATGTTTCAGTGGAGATGGACATTAGTAATTGGATAGAGTTTATTTGGATCTATGTCGGGATATGGCCACACAGGCCAGTGACTATGGCATTATTATTCTCGTTGAAATGTCCTTGCAAGTTGTTTCTTTTGCATAAAGTGTACTATTCTGATTGAGTTGACTTATATTTACTTTCCATAATTCGTGTCCATCTATTGTGGATACTTATTGTAGGTGCTCGACATTTACAGTAATCACCTTTCTATGAGAGAAGCTACTAGATCTCCAGTCTCGGATAAAGGTGCTCTACAAATCATGCTAGACGTAAGATTTGCTTACGATGTTCTTTCCGGGGGAGATTCAAATGTGAATGAGGATCTATCTAGAAGTTCGAAGCCAAGATTCTCTTTTAGGCAGAAGCGAACAGCATCTGGCCTTGGAACCCGGGTTGATGGGGTGGTGGATCAGCTATCACAGAGATTGGATCCCATAGACTGGCAGACGTGAGTATTCTGGATTCATTCATGATTGTGAGTTCATGAATTTGTACTTTTTCACTATATAGATTGGTCATTAATCAGTTTAGAGGCTGCAAGTTTTCACTTGTAGTTGTTTTTAATCTTTCTTTCACACGAAATTCTCTAAACTTGTCTTTCGAGAATAGAGCTGGAAATATAGATTAAAAGTTGGGACATGATATATGTCTCTCATGCATTTACATGTAAAATTTTTGCAGTTGATTAGAAGTGTGAATGGATCTTAATTCTTATTGCGTAATGTATGATAGGTATGAACCCCACCTCTGGGAGAATGAGAGGCAATCATACCTACGACATGCTGTCCTCTTTGGCTTCTTCGTGCAACTTAACCGCATGTATGTGGATGCTGTCCAGAAACTGCCCACCAATTCAGAGTCGAATATCATGAGATGCTCTTCAGTTCCACGCTTCAAATATCTTCCTATAAGGTCTTTATCATACTCAAATCAACAGGAATATCTTTCTGTTGTGACAATTTTTTTAAATGAAATATCTAGTCTTATGGTGAAATTTGTTTGCAGTGCACCAGCATTGTCTTCAAGAGGTGCTGCAAAAACATCTATTCCTGTCTCAATGGATGACCTTTCCTCAAAGACTCAACTGAAAGCTTATACAAATGGTGAGCTTTCCTGGAACCTTGATTCGGATGACAGATCAGGTTCTGGGATGGCAGCACCGCTCTTCAAGTCATTTATGCAGGTGAACTGATCTATGCACCATCTTTTCTTCTTCTTCTTCTTCTTCTTCCCTTTTTTTTTTTTTAGGTTTTGGCTTCGAGATGTCAATGAGTTTCCCAATATTATGTAAATGACATCAAATATTATCGAAACAGTTTTATCTTTGTCCATCAGTGAGTACTTTTGATATGAATTCCTAAAACTAATTTGCTTGGTCCTTCAAAATGTTCGATGGAACAGAACATTTTTTCCCTGAAAATTCTACCTTGCCTGTGATGGAACAGGTTGGGAGCAGATTTGGAGAGAGCACATTGAAGCTGGGTTCAATTCTAACCGATGGTCAGGTTGGGATATTCAAGGACAGATCAGCCGCTGCCTTGTCGACCTTCAGTGATGTTTTGCCTGTGCAGGCTGCTGGCCTCCTTTCCTCCTTCACAGCCACCCGAACAGATTCTTCAATGTGAATATTCTTTGGGTAGTCCATACCCAGTCACTAAAGACTGCAGTTCCAGTTCAGATGCAACCGCGCCACTCGGTAACACTCTCTCGGCACCTGAGCTAATGGTGTCCCGTGTTCATCTAGAGAACCAGGTATTCTGCTGCACTTGTGAAACTGTTGCCCGGAGTTGATGACTTTAAGAAGATGAGAAATGGCTACAGAAAGTTTTCGTAGAAAGAGAGGTGAGTCGATGATCGGTTTGGGTTGAGGAGAAGAGTTTTTTTGCTTGTAAAAATGCTTTCCTGCAGCGAAAGAGATGTTTCATAGAAGAGGACCGTGAGCATGATCAATAACAGTAATCTGGTCCATACCCAGTCACCGACCGGTGTATGGCTGTGAGATATTTCTTCCGAGACACTCCTGGTCATATCTTACCCTTTGGTCTCTTCACTCTTTTTTTGACTTTTTAAGGTTGTACAGGGACCTACCTTTAAGGAAAGCCATGCCTATCCTTCATTTGTCTCAATATGTGAAACACCATCAGAACTGTTTATGATCGATGGATCAATCGATCGATCTTTAGGTCACATGGCGAGAATCCAAATCCCATTGGTGAGATAACCCAGGACCTTTAGGTCATATGGTGAAAGTTGTATTAACTGCATTAAACACTCATTTCTTTCTCAGGGTATGATCTATTCACTCCAAAATGTAGCAGCTAACCAACCTCATTGATTCGCAGTCTCTTTTTTCTTTTGTTCTATTTTGGCTGCATCAGGGCACCAATTTGATGGATATTTGACTGTGATGCAATGCGAATCAATCGAATCAATACCCATGATGGGATTGGGATTGGAGCATTGGCAAAGAAATGAGCTTCACATCTGATGCCGATCCATAGAGCTACTACTGCGTTCCAGTAGATAAGCATCTGAATAATTATTTCCATGACGGAGTCAGACGGTACTTGAGCTTTGCAGTTGAATGTTTTCGCCACGATCCTGATACTTGAAACGAGAAGTAGAGTGACCTGACCTTAGGTTGAGCCAGGTGATGATAAGAAGAGTTGAAGCCAATAGCAGAAAGTTACGCGTCGCTTAGTATGTTCCCCGTTTGCAGATGAGCAGGAGATCCAGATGGGTTCCTACCAGATATACATAAATCAGTATCAAACATAAGAAGGAAGAGCAGGAATAAAGCCATGTATAAGAAATGTTAAATACATTTTTATATTCACGGTTTAACGTGAAAACCCGAATATTTGGTGATAGGAACGCAAAATTGCTACCGTCTCATCTCTTTACCTTGTAAAAAATAAGAATTGGTTAAAACCAATCATGGAATGATTTAAATGAAAAATCGATCTCACCGCGACTCGACATATCCAATTAAAATCAATTTTGATTGGCTCACACACACACGAATGATCCTCATTGAATACAATCCCACAGTTAGCAGAAAGTCTACAATGAAGTGGTCATGCCACATGAGTGATGCTGACGTGGTATATTCGTTCAATGAGGACTCACCATTTATATATTTATCCAACTAGAGTTGACCATTTATTAGGATTTTTTAATTTTTTTATATATTTTTTCAATTAGGATTAACCATTTATTTTAAATTTTTTAAATATTTTATAGAATTTAATAATTATAACTATATAATTATTGATTATATATTAGGTTCTGATTAGATGGATATAATATGTCAGTATCTATATGTTATGACTGCTCTACTGAAGACTTTCTCTACAGTTAGAGGGATCGAGGCAACCGAAGACCAGATGGACTGTAACTGGATCGGGCCTATGCTCAGGCCCAATGGGCCTCATTTTTGAAGACCGAGCCCAAAATTGTTTTTGGGGTCCCTCTTTGGTCGGATTTCTGATTTCTGACCCGTTTAAGGTGGGGGATCAAACCTTTCTCGCCAAATTACACTCTTAACCTTGAAGTTTCTTACTTGATGCACTTTGGCACCACAAAGTTCAAGCAGTCATCGGCATGTGCGATTTCCAGGTTGAGTCTCGTCGCCCCTAAGGTCTCCAACCCTCCCAGTTTCCCGAGCACAGCTTCGACAGTCCGAAACAGTCTACCAGCTATGCTATGGCTCGCTGCCCTCTAAATGGTTACACAGCTTTAGTGCTAACTCTGCTGCTCTCAGAGGTTGAGCCAAGACTCTCTTGATCATCATTTCTTCCCCTAATGACTTCTTTTGTTAAGTTGCAAACGAGAAGAGATTATTAAAGGGGTACGAAAAGATGCAATGCATACGATAATTGAACCGGGAGCCTCTCGATTTCAGATTGATCGATGAACTCACTACACAAAACCATCTTCACAACATTCCTTTTTTTTTATCATAAACTGTACAGTATCTAAAAATTCAGTGAATTATTACTAATCGGATTCGGGTAAGGCAGGTTCACTAAGAGTCGAGCTTTTCCGATATAAATTTTTCTATTTATCATATTCAAACTCGAGATTTTAATTAAATGAAAGGATACTGAATCGTGCTTCTGCACCCACTCTGTTTGGCGTGGAGTGATGAGTCTTGGGCAAGTTACCCATTTGCCCATATCCGTACACCACCATAATGAGATTCTTCCCCCTGGAATTTTGTTTTTTCCTCTCTCTTTTATTCGTCTGCAGTCCATCTATGATCTTTATCCATCCTCACTTCCAAATTACTTAAAGGTCCCTAGTAACAGCTCAAAATTACCAAAATGCACACCCATGCCGTCATTGTTCCCCCAGGTCCCAGCAACCTGAGCATCTTTGTCCTCATCATTATCTCCACTTGCTTACTTAAATATTAATCACAACTAACACAAAACATTCTTAACGATGCGAACAAGGATTCGTTACCGTCAAAAGCAGTGATCTATTGGTTTAAAATTCACTCTCTTATTATATGATGAAGTCGATATTACAAGTTCGAGTGTCACTTTATTACTCCTATAAGAGACTATTGAAATTGTATTTTATCGGACACCTATTTCTTAAATTATAATGTGTCTTTGATAGTGTTAGCGCTGATTGTTCAGCCCACTTAATATATTCGAGATTAAATACGAAAATTTAAGTATTATGTAACGGATGTTAGATCCCACGAGTCATACAATAGGATCATAATAAGTTTACAAGTAATTTGATACTACTACTTGATAGTTTTATATTTCTAGGTGAAAAGCTATCCAGTCTCTTATAAGACCTATTATCCTTTTTTTTTTTTTTGCACTATACAATATCCCGAACCACCCGAAGTGCACATCGAGATTAATCCGCAGCCTGACCAGAATTCCTAAGAAAATTCTTGTCGACTCTCCCAACTCTGAATTCGATCATGGAATCACTCCTTTGGGAGACTAGTGAGGGAACCACAAGGTCAACCCTAAGTTAGTTATTAATAATATAATACATAAGTACCTGACCACACAGTAACATCTGACGTAAACCCGAATCCGTCTCCAGCATTCCTTCACTAACCCAAGCAAGTAAACAGGGAGTCTCTTCCTAACCCCAATCACAGATTTCGTTAATGATCCATCCGCTCATAAATCAACAGCGGGGTGGCTGGGTTCAACGAAGTTAAAATCCATGGAAAGAAAAGAACTCGAAAGAAGGGGGATCGATCGGTCCCCTACACTAAAGAAACTATAAAATTTTCCAGAAATATTGCTCTGCAAATATTTTTACTATTTATATCCTTTTTTTTATTTTTATTTTTTCAGCTTTTATGGTCATCCTCATCCCTGACTGAGACGCATACATCACCATCACTCTTTCTGCCATCCAGATGACAGTTCCTCATCCTTCTGACCTCTCCTTCATGCCACCATCAAGTAATTCAAAAATCGTTCAAGTACTGTGAATATTAAATATTCATGGTAAAAATAATTTTACTTCTCCATGGAGAAATGAGATTCGAAGGTAATATATGAAAATCAAGAGACTTCTCGGTAAAAGGCAGTAAAAAAAAATATGTTCATCCCAGCTGACTTTTGAAATATTATTAAAAAAAAAAAGGAGACTGAGAAACTAAACTCAAGAATTCCGGGCGGAGTGAAAAGATAAACTTTTTCTTTTACATTTTTTTGTTATTTTTCGATTATCTGATATTTCATTTACTTTCTACCTTTTGAAATATCTTTCAAACATGAATTTACACGTCATACGTCCTGCCCATCCTATTCCCACCCGATCATCATGCACCGTAAGACTATTTTTTTCCCGCTTGCATTTCCTATCCGTACGCCTCGACCGCGACAGGGAATACCGTCCGTCCGATCATTCCACTGCCACGTCAGCGCTCCCGGTCACGGGCGAGCACCGGATCACACGAGGGTCTTACACGTGGAGGTCTGAGGGTCCCACATCGCCGGGAGCAGGAACTTCCTCCCGTTCACCCCGTGGGCGTTGTAGCTAGCCCCGGTGGTCCTGTCCACGAGGACCCGACCCGGGTAGCCCGGGTACGCCCCGGAACCGTATATCCCGGTGCAGGCGGAGACGGCCTCCAGCGGCGCGCTGGCGGGGCCCTGGAAGTAGCCGTTGTTGAAGGGGTTCGTGACGGTGCCCGCAAGGAGGGTGGCGATGTTGATAATCATCCCGTCCACCCCGACGTCTCCGTTGGGGGCCACCAGCGGCGGCGTCTGAGGGCCGTAGATTGGCTGGTGGAACGGCCACGCGCACTGTCCCGGGCACTGGGTCTCCGAGTTGCCCACCCACACGTAGGTCGACTTCCCCTTTCCGGCCCCGTGCCGGCCGCAGCTCATGCAGAAGCCCTCCACGGCGACGTCGGCGGCGGTCAGGACGACGGTGATGGAGTTGGCGGAGTTGAACTTGCTGGCCAGAGCCAGGAGATGGTACCTCTTGAGGGACTTCCCGAGGGAGTATGCCTCGTGGAGAACCTGCGCGCCAACGACGAGGTTGGAGGACCCGCGGCGGTACTTCTCGGTGGTCTTCCACCAGGACGCGGCGGAGGGGAGTGGCGCCGCCGCCACGGGGGAGCTGAGGGAGTGGATGAAGTCGACGATGATGGACCGCTGGGAGGCGGTGAAGCGTCCGTACCAGACCAGGTTGACAGTGACGCTGCCCTTGAGGAGGTAGCCGTTGTGGTACTTGAGCACCAGCGGCTGCTGCTGCACGAGCTCGGCCGCCGACGGCCCGAAGAGGCGGCTGAGGAAGATGACAAGGGAGAACACAGTGGCAAGACGGTAAGTATCTGCCATTTCCGAGGGCGAAGCGAGGGGTCAAGGCTCCGAAGTTCGGCAACTCAGAGAGAGAGAGAGAGTGGTGTGGGGAAGGGGAAGGAAGAGGTATTTATACAGGGGACAGCTGGGGGGAGGAGGAGACGTCGGCGTCAATGACTTCCACGTGGCGAGGGGTGGTTGGAAGTCACTGTAGGGGAGGGAGGGCATGCCAGGCTGTAAGGTTCTCCCGCTCATGACGTGGCGGTCGTGTATTTTGTAGCTTGCGTTGATGGGGACTCGATCGGTGGATGCGGCCGGGCTGGAAGGTTCCTCCGCATCTCCAACTGGCTTATATTTTCCACGGACCCTGTCGCGTCGACCAACAAAAAGGATGTCGACCGAGTCTTCCACGGCACGATTACGATGCGGTCCATATAGCCGTGAGGGCTACGATCTTTTTGTAATTGTAATTTTTTGGGTATCGGAGTCTTCTGCCTTAAGGGGGTGCGATAATTCGGCACATAATGTAATCAAAATGATTTAAGGTATGATGCACTTCACAAGAAGGAATCGTGTGTTACGGTATGGTGCTAGAGCATCTTTTTTGGTGTACAAGGTTATAAGAAGTCTCGCATGTGAGATTGAACACAGAACTTTTATGTTAGAAGACGAGAGCAATGCCAACTGCACTATGCTATTTTTCTCGTACCTATTACTGTGTGCTTAAATTCAGTATATGGTGCTAGTAAAATGCCTTTTCAATCCTTGCGATTTCCTCCTCTTTTGAATTTTGGGACGTCAGATAGATGGCTAGAAAATATAATCTCGAAAGGACTTAATGGTCACACAAATGAAAAAATATCTAGTACGTATCGAATATACTATATGATAATGCTGAGATCATGCTTTTGTGTGACCATTAAGCCCTTTTGACAAACTATACGGTCTGAGATCCGCCATTAAATTTCAGATACCGGCTCCTTGGGAGAGTCGAATCCTGAACTTGACTTACTGCATATTGTTAACTTACCAGCGGATCCGTCCCTGGGATACGTCTGATATATAATTAATACATCACATGACAGTTCTGACTTTATATTTTCTTAAACTTGTGTAACCATTAAGTCCTTTTAACAAATTATTGAGAACGGTTCGATGACTGAATCGGAGAAGGTCGTAGGAAAGGGGCGCGAAACGTTTGGATAAGAGTGATGGAGGTGGGGGGAGGGGAATGATGAAGGGCATTCAATTAAAAGGTTAGTGAAGGGAATGGAATAGTGAATGAATTTGACGGCTACGTTAGATGTGTGCGTTCAATTATGAGGCATGGAGGGCTTACAATGTCATTTCACAACTTTTTTTTTTGGTTTTCCACCTGGTGTCCGGTACCCGAAGATTAGCCGACTAATCCGGATTCGGGGTACTGTCGGGCGATTTCCCGGGGACCCCTCCCAAGAAGGTCTGCTGCGTTCACAGGGGCTCGAACCCGGCACCTCTGCTTAAGCGACACAAGCCCCTTCCACTTGCGCCAACCTTCGTTGGTATGTCATTTCACAACTTATCACCATCACTGGCAATAAAATGAAACGGAATTAAAAAAACCTCTGATTAAAAATAGAAAGGGATTGGATATAATGATATTTGTCTATTGTTTGTAATTATTTCGATTCGTTTACACTATATTTAGATTGAGAGATTTGGAGAGGAGGGATTTTGAGGTATTTGGAGGGGAGGGGAGGGGAGGAGAGTTTAAATGTTATTATTAGATGAGGGATTTGGAGGGATAAAAAAGTTAATTTGATCATTTTAATTTGGAAGACCGATCGAATAAGAGAAATGTGTAAGAAAGGTACAATAATTTTATGATGATCTTGAAAGTCAAACGAAGTTGTGTTTTTGCGATAGTCCTGAGAGGCTCAGTGGTTGCGATCTGACGGCGGTTAAATAAGGGAAAGCGTGTTGTAGTCGTGGCTTGGTGATGATCGAGAAAGGGAAGATGAGTGTGGTTGTTTAATTATATGATGAGTAAGTATGAAGTGCCAAGAGTTTTTTTTTTTTTAGTTACAATGTATATATTTATCTAAAAATTTATTATCCATTCAAATTTCCCTAAATTGAAAGAACTAAAAAGGTGTAGTTTGGAGGGATTTGGAGGGATTGTGAGTCCCTTCAAATTCCTCCAAATCTCTCCTAATATTTACCCAAATAAGATATTGTACTATTTCTCCGAATCCCTCAATTCAAACTAAGGTAAAACCGTTATAGTCTGAGAAGGTATCTTAGGAAGTAATGTCATGACACAGCCCCTTTGTAACATTGTTAAATGAAATTCAACTACCTCTGGGGTTGATTTTTTCGGTTTAAGATATAAATCACGTAAGTACTGTTATATAATGATACCGTAACGCAGAATACCTTCTCTTGACGACGGATTTTCACATTGTTATACATGACTAATAGTCTAATTTCTAATTTTTTTTAAAATATCAGGGATTAAAGTAAAAGTTTGAGCTAAAAATCTATAAATTTTAAGTCATTATATCATGTTGATGCCGCGTAGGACTTTTTCTAATGTATTTTAATGGCTACACCAACTTGACGGTAAAATAATAGATGTTTGAATCAAATTTATGACAAAAAAATAGTATTAGAGACTGAACTGTTAGCTCAGTATAGTATTAGAGATCAACCAATTCTTCTAACTATTCAAGAATTCACTAGTCTACAACGTCGTTAATTTTTTTGTTAATTGCTGATGTGTACAGTTAATTTTACTGATTGGCATCATATGTGATATCCATCTAGTATAAAAAATCACGAACTATTATCGAATTCTCTATTTTGTCACAAGAATGAACGTGTAAATATATGTTTCTCATTATAATCAATAAAACTAACGATACACATTAGTAATTTAATAATTAAAATTAATGGCGTAATATATTAAAAAAAATAGAGCATATTTTATAATTTTTTGGAGAAAAATTAGTTTATGATAAATTAAAAAATTTATAAATAATTCGCATTTTTTAAGTAAAAAAATAATTCACATTAAATTAAGAATTTTTAAATAAATTTTACTTTTCTATGTAAATAATCTTTTAAATAATTATTAATTAAGTATGAACGGTGCAACTCGAATAGAAATCGTCGCTTTCCACGCTCGACCATTTTACGTGGCCGGGCAGAATTTCAGGCGCATAATTGGAAGGGAAGAGCGGGACGACGAAAATAGAAATTTGTAGACTAGACGAGACCGCTGACGACATAAGCTACTGCTGAAGCTAAGCTACAGACATGTGGGCTACTCCCAATTAGGTGCAGATCTCTAGGGCTACTTCTGCCACATTTTTGTTTGGAACAAGTTTTTTGAAAAGATATTCATCGATAGTGGTGATTCAGTTATCTTATATAATGTTCGGAATTTAGTATTCAGTTGCGAACGTAATAAATGAACTGGACGGCCAACACCGACCAATGCAGTATTATCGAAGGCCCAGTCCAAGACGCCGGTGTCAAGTCAGTGACTCGGAAGCCGCCCGGATAGTTCGCGCATAGCGTAACTTGAGAAGGTCACTTTAACCTCACCGAACTGTGTGAGAGTGAGATTTGAATCATTGGGCCACTGCCCTTCACAGTTTCAGTACCGCATTTGCTATACTAGTCCGGTCTCGCACGATCAATGTCGCTCGCCCGTCTTAAATTAACAAGGAAATATTATGGCCGCACCAATGTGAATTGACTGGGAGTGTAAAATTTTTATCTTTACTGATCTCGAATTTGAATCTTAAATTTTTTTAAAAAATTATATTTAAAGGAATTTATCACCTTAATAAATAGATCCGATTGAAATGTGAATTATAATTTATCGGGATATGTTTAAATAGAATTTAGGAGATATTATTTGATAGTGCGAATAATATATTTATATTAAAAAATTAATCTGGGAAAAAAATTAGTGACCCATACTGACACCACTGTCTCCCCACTTCTTCTCCGAGCTTAGGCGCGGACCCCGCACCTAGTCTTTTGTGACACTTACGTCACTTTTATTATTATTATTATTATTATTATTTTCCATTTAAAATTTTGAGTTACTTTTTTTCGGCGGAAAGATACGATCGATGCTTCATCTTTAAAAAATTAAAAATTAAAAGTAAAGAAATCGTACGGATAAGAATTAAAATCTACCAGCCCTTTTTAATTTTAAATAAAAAAATAATACGTCTTAATTTAATTTTTTTGGAACCTGTAGTATTCCGGACTCTCCCACTGGCATAACTTTCACCGTAAAAGTTATTTTCAATCAGTGACTGGACACTGCCACCTCGCCACTCTCCTCTGCTCAATGCTCTAGGTTTCACGTTCAACCGTGACCGTATCAGACGAACTAAACAGCGTACACTGACGGTAGCCCGTCAATGCAGAACCTTCGAATATCTAGTATAATCTAAGAAATTGACACCGACGGGAGTGGGTGTGTTTGTAAATTAGGACGTGCAGATTGCTGAACCGGAGGGACATCCGATGAAGATAAGCTTAACTGAATGGTTTGTTTGTAAATTAAAAATCACAGGCAGTGCGAGAGAAAACAAACGGTACAAATATATATATATATATTTATATATATGAGCTGGTTGAAATAGTAAGATAGTTAAAAATCTCGAGTTTGAATTTTTGCGAATGAAAAAAATTATATTAAGAGAGTTTTATCCCTTAATAAGCTGACACGACTTAAACTGAATTAATCAATTGGCTGGAGGACTTCTAGGTAACAGTATCCAAATAAAAAGAATAAATAATACTTTTTGTCCTCGATCTTTTTCACTTTTACTATTTTTGTCATAAACTTTTATTTATTTTCATTTACATCCTCAGCGTTTTAAGTTTTTATCACTTTGGTCGTATCATTATTTTTTTCAATAAAAAAGTATATTTTATCTAAAAATTATTTCTTAATATTTTTCAAAAAAATGAAAAGGCGAAAAACAATTGAAAAGGAAAAGTATTTGTAGAGTTTTACAAATGATCATATCTCTTTCAAAATTAAAAGACATTCCTTATTTAAAATTAGCTAATAATTATTATTATTATAAAATCGTAATATATTCTAAAAAATAAGTACTAATTTTAAAAGTGGCACATATTAATAACTAATATTTTCTTACTTAGTGACAGAATTACTTTTTTGAAAATAATATTATTTTTTTAGATGAAACATGTTTTTTATTAAAAAAAGTAACAGTAGAATTAAAATAATAAAATTTAAAAGATTAAAGATGTGAAAGAAAAGAATAAAAATTTAGAATGGAAATGATAAATATAAAAAAAACTTAGTGTCTTTTTCCCAATAAAAAAAACACAAACAAGACAAACGAAGCACAGGGAACGAGGGAGGATGGCGATGGGGGCTTTGGGGGTTGTGTTCGGCTGCCCAAACCGCCCACAAATGGCAAGGGAGGAAGGACCTTTAAATTTGCAAGACCGAGGTTAGCCGGTTCAGGGATAGGAGTTTCCGAGTTCCCAAACGCGGGGAGTCGGAATTGGAGGCCCTCGTGGTGGTTCCCACACCGCCATTTCCACTCTCTCTCTCTCTCTCTCTGTCTCTCTCTCTCTGCTTTTTTTACAAAAAAAATCTTCTTTGGGTCTCATTTGTTTGATCTGATTGAAGAGGCACTTTCTTTTTTTGAAGCTTATTTTGTTCTTGTCTACTTTAGGTGGTCCAATATTCCAAATACACTCATGATTTTTTTTTTTAAATTTTGGGTGGTGTTTGGTACATCGTAAAATACGGTGTAATCTTGCATTATACTGTATTTTATATCATAGATTATAACAATATTTAATAGTGAATTTAGTTAAAATTTTGCGATATGATTGGCAAAGACATAAAAATATACAGGTTCTTATATTACATCACCTTACAACCAACTTTATAACCTTTTTTTTTACACCCGTCAAATTTTATAATTAATTTTACATATTTCAAACACTACAGTATCAAATTCCAATCCATTTTCCGAAAAAGTTTACCACGGTTCAAATTCTTTATGTAATCTTAACTTTCTCTATAATCTAACGATACTCAAGCAAATGCCCTTTCCGTGAAACTTGGTATCCTACGTTCAAATTCTTTCTACATATTCGTGTCAAAACACCCATTATTAATATGTATTTTGGACCGAAACTTTAAGGAAATGGACTTCTTAAATTATATTAAAATTTTGGTAGTGCTATCCTGACGCAAGATGAGGTTAGTATCTGTCGAGCTCAGATTAATTCAATAAATATGATACGTTCACGGTTGAACGTGAATATTGTCATAACATTATATAATAAAATAGTTGAATCATCATTGTCTTTCTCTTATTTTTATTATTGAAAAAGAAAAGAAAATTCAGATCTTTATCCTTCTCTTTTTCCCCACGTGATAAAAATGGTCCATGCTGACTTTAAAGTGTCAATGCCATAATTCTCCGACTCCCCTTTTTTTTTCTTTCTTTCTTTCTAATTGGAAGCTAACAACATAAGAATAGCCTTAATGTTACATTAATGTCATCGACCATTACCAGGAAAAGACAATCCTACGCCATGCCGGCCGACATACTTCACGTACATAAAATCCACCGTACGAGGTTTAAATAGCCGAAAAGAGATTGTTTCCCTACGAGACATCTACAATAACCTACTCGGGTTAGATTCAGTGATCTCACACCTCTAGAATCTCTTCGATTCGGATCGAACTGAGTCTCTTCCTGCATATGAATTTACTTTTAACTTCCAGATGGATCATGCGCATGTGATAAACACTGATTGATCATTTTTACCGATTATGTGTTACAATCGACAACACCGCGGATGGCTGAGTGCCCTTTTTCTTTTTCAGCTTTTGACTTTGTCCAGACCTATCCATTGTTGCCACGTGGCATTTTTGCCAAATTTCACTGACCAAACGGGTAAAATGTGCTAAAGAAACTACCGACGCGGTGAAGTTTCGGGGAGACACGGGTTCCACGTGCAGGATTAATGGGACAACTCAGACGCGCGCATCGATAGCCTCCCGAGGTCGAGAGAGTGAGCGTAGCCGAAGATGCGTGCGAAGTGCCCGTACGGACCCCTTCTTGTCTATTGAAGAAGTCCATTTAGCATAACATATAATTTTTTATCAATACATAAAATATTTTTTCGGTGTATAAGGAAGGTGTATAGATGTATAAAAAAAAAAGAGTTAAAAGGAATTGGCGGTCGTAGGGGTGCTATCCATCTCACTATTTGGAAAGAGCGTTTGGTACAGTTAGTATTACTTCTTAGTCTGAATTAGGTTCATTTTGATGAAGTGGTCTAGATTGGGTCCGGGCAATGGAAATGCCTTCGGGTTGGGATCGGAAAGTTGGTGAAGTCGGGTATGGGAAGTGTTTCTTGGACCGGTTCTCTGATATTTAAGTCAGTGAGAGGTTATGTGAAAAGGAAAGTAGAGTGGGATAGGAGTTCATACATGGTCCAGTGGTGGTCTATGAGCGCTGATATAGGATGATGTCACGAGTGCTCACTTGTCTCGTGGACGGTCGATTTGATCAGAGATACGCTCTATTTAAACAACTCGAATCTGATCAGTATAATTGTAACAGAGTTTGAGAGTTCTGATAGATGTGCCATGTGCAGGGTTCTTTGAGTCGACATCCTGCCTAACTGGGCGGTTTCAATTCGGAACAAAACAAGTTGAACGTAACCAAATCGTTTTAAAATTAATTCTGGTCAAATTGGTTCCGAACAATCAGGTTCCGCAATCCCCCAGCAGGCAGTTTCAATGTCGATTCAAAAGTTAATCTGTAAACGTGTTCCATTTCCGATACACGTGAGAAATGTAAGATTCGACTACCTTTGAAGTATGGCCTTGATATCATGTAGGATGCCAGGGTTTCGGTTGGTTCCGTGCTTCTCTATATGACTTCAAGATGAGCACGACCACCTCCGAATCAAGCTCCAGAAAAGCTTTCCTACGACCCGTTTTAATTGCTTGATTCAATTAACCTTGTATGGTGTCTCTCACGTATTTCATTAGAGAAAATTGCTTAATCTGTCCTAGAGACATACGATACACATCAGGTTCTTTCTATTACAATTTTATACGTGAATATCGTCCTTCTGAACATCAATTCTGTCCTTCCGAATATCAATTCAGCCCGTCTAACATCAATTCCAACCTTAATGATTTTGAATATCATAGAGGTCCTTATTATACATCATAGAGGTCCTTCCCTTCCTAAAAGGCATCTATTTTTTTCTTTACAGAAAAATCGTTAAACATGAAAAACATCATTCCGTCCCGAAAATCATTGAACATAAAAAAGGCATCCCTTTGTCCTTAAAATTGTTGAACATAGAAGACGCCCTTTTGAAATTTTTGTTTGTTTGCAAGTCAATGTCAGTCGATCTTATGAACATTGCAAAGATCCTTCACTTTTTAACTTTTTAATCATTTCAACGCGGTATTTACTTCATGCACTAATTTGAGTTTGCTTAGGCAACTCAGATTTTAGATTCATTGTTCTTAGGGAGCGTTTAGTTCAGGTATTGTTAGATTGCAGAGTAAAATTAGATTATATGAAAAAAAAATTTATTACATGGAGATTTGGTTGTAATATGAAATTATTGTGTTTGGTGAATATTTTAAATTTGTAAAAAAGTGATTGAAAATATAATATTATAATATTTGATGTGATTGATAATAAATATAATTTACAAAATTGCCATTTTTCTTTTTTTTTTTGGTCTAAAAATTTGCCATTTTTCTTTTCTTAGTCATTAGAGCACCTCGGAAACCGTCAGTCATTATTTCTAGTCGTCCTTGAAGTAAGAATTGCAATTTTCATTCCCTTACAGGTCAAATCTGTTGCATGATGCATATTGTACCTTCATGCTTTTACTTTGTCATCAACAATAGTTTCTATCGAATCGATTTGTGATGAGATTTTCCTGTAGCAATTTAGGGCTTTCAATAACTAGATTTTTGGGACTTCCACTTGAGGATTCAATTACGGGGTACAATTTCCTTCGGGACCTTCAGTCGCATAGTAGAATTGATTTGGGGAAGACAATTCTGAATGAGATTGACAGCAGCAGGAGATGAGAGAATGGACGGAGAGGGTGAGGGAGACGAAATGTAACGGATATAAACTAGTTGTGAGAGAGAAAATGATTCGAGAATACTTAAAACTACGAGGAACTTACATGAAAATGACGATTTTCAAAGAGTAACGATATTAACATTTCCTTAAGCCATGGATGACACTAATATATTTTAAGGATGAAATTGATATTTAGAGTGATGGTATTGAAGTTCAGAAGGATAATAATATCGTACAAAATTAGAAAAAAAAACTTAATTTATATCATATTTCTCAGAAATGAATTAGTCAATTTACTCATTTTATTAAGATAATATATATATAGACACACTGAGAGCTTCGTAATGCGTGCCAAATGCTGATAAAATCAATACACACTCAGGCTTCGAGAATCGTGCGAAATTGACGGTAAGTCATTATTGCGTGCACAAAAATTAAAAAGTGCGCTGATTAATACGATGTCTTTTTTTTTTTTACTAAGGAATTGCGTCGAGTAGTAAGCAGTTCGGTACCGCTTAAGGAGGTTTCAAGTTCGAGACCTCACGTACGCAGACACCCCCCTTGGGAGCCTCACCCGCCATTGCCAGACGTGCGACCCGGGGTGACCAACGGATTAGTCAAGTATAATTGGCTGAAAGATGTCATCTCACCGCTGGTGGGACCTGCTTGGATACCGTGGCTGGCGATAAAAAAAAGAAATGTCTTTTTTATAAATTTTTTTTAAATTAAAGTATTATAAATAAAAAATTAATTTTATGAAAATTTGAACTGAATTACTAAAAATATGTTATTTTCTTGATATTAGTGACAGAAATCGAGAAATAAAAATTAAAAGGTTTCGTGAGCGCTTAGATGTTCCATTCTGAGAAGCTCATTTCTCTGTCTGACCGCCGCTCCTCCTGGGTTTGGTTTGGTCTGTCCCGACTGACCCGCATGATTTAATGTTTTATTTTTTATTTTTGGGGATTTTATCAAAGTAAACAATTTCAAGTTTAATAATTAAACCGTACAAAAAAATACAAAAATTTCGTATAATATTCCCAATATAAAAAATAATCTGATTATCCTTTTTTTAATTATAAATACATAATTATTAAAGAAAAAAATGAAGTGCATAACCAGGGGTCATAGAAATTGCACTATAAAACTGTTAAATATATCCAATTTATATTAATCACCCACTATTTTTTTATATAAGTGAAAAGGAACGGTCGTAATAATGACTCAACCATCTCAGTTCGCGTTCATAGGCGAGTGTATATATTTGATACACTGCACAATTGGCAGTCAGCACCGGTCCGGTTAGCATGCCCCGCCAAATGCATTTTACAGTACGATAGGCCGGTTCTCTTCGAGTCTAAATCTGAAGAGTAAACTTTTAATTGATATTTTGATACGCATATGTAAAAAAGGGTAATCCGTTATTTACGTGTAAGAATTAAAAAAATAATTCAATCAGTAAATTAGTTCCAATTGGCATTCTAAATATTCAAATTTCAATGTCCATTAATTTTAGTTAATTATTGTGCGTGTAATATTAATATATATATATATATGGGTAGGATCACACCGGAAAAAATAATTTATATATGAGTAAAGTTAAAAACAATTAAGGAGGTCTCAGGTTCGAGACCTCACGTACGCAGACACCCCTCTTGGGAGCCTCACCCGCCATTGCCAGGCGTGCGACCCGGGGCGACCAACGGATTAGTCAAGTATGGTTGGCTGAAAGATGCCATCTCACCGCTGGTGGGGCCTGCTTGGATACCGTGGCTGGCGACCAAAAAAAAAAAAGTTAAAAACAAAAATATTTTTTGGTGTTGTTTTTGTGTACAAACTGTCCGTACGTACCTTAAAGTCTCTGTCTGTTTTGTCCTTTTTCTGGTATTTTTCACCCACTGCCCCTGTGGTCAGGCCAGTGGGGTCGGCCACAGCGATGGACCAATTTTTTTTTTTTTAATCTCCATTGGCAAAAGAATTTTATATCAAATAAATAATAAAAATAAATTTAATTTGTAAGAGAGTAAGTACTACTAATTTATAAGTTTAAATTTTTTAAGTTGAAGATGTGCTTATCTCTTATAGGTAAGGTGAATATTTTATATAATATCAGAGCCAGTTGTATGGGCTCACGCCATGCCAGACCGAGTGTAAAACTCGTGATCCGTTAAACCCTAGACTAGAAGAAAAAAACGTCTGGCACGTGGTCACTTGTCCTCTCTCGTTCGAGTACGAAAGAAAAATACCCGGCTCGAGGTGAGTTATCGAGGACATGTGTATAAAGTCATATGTCAAGCGTGAACATATTGTTACGCAGGTACAGGTGTTGAGAAATGAATCTCACATCAGATATATTCATATTGCCACGTGACGACAGGTATCGCACGATCCATACTGTTGAACTTAACCTCTTATGAGTCAGGTAAATATTTCACAGTCTCCTCATATCCGTACTGCGAATCATAAGTGTGGCCGTATCGTAACATGTTGATCCCGGCTGCTTCCCCCGTCTCGATCTCTCCTTCGAGTAAGATGTCTATCTCTGTGTGATATCAACAGTGACAGATCTAAAAAATTTATTCGAGAGAAGAGACTCGACATAAGATGAGTACGATAAATCAAGGAGATGAAATAAGATTATGCGAAAAAATTAGAAAAAAATTTATGTAATATTTCACATATTTTCCAGTATCGCGACCTCCTGAATCCATCCCGGATCCAAGGTCCCATACCATTTATCAATAGCAAGGCTCCCACATTAACATAATTTATTGGACACACCTTTTTCCCTAATATTTTTTTTTTCGGATGTCAGAAAACAAAATGTGACGAAACGACAGAGGAAGCAAAATAATGGAGACTGAGGAGGCTTATTGAAGGGGTGATCTCTTCCATCCATTCTTTCCCTGTTATAAAGCAGGTAGGTGGCTCTAGAGGAAAAAGGTCACCATGATTGGGAAAGATAATGGTGACCAGAAATTCAACCGATAAGAATCCAATTGAGAATCTCTTAGTTAAGATCGTGAATGATACAATTATACAAGGCTCTATTATTGAAAAGTGGACATTGATAATTTGCAATGTTATTATCCCTGATTATACAACATTTGAATTCTTGTATACTACTACGAACATATCAGAGAAATCGAATAAATAACGAGTGGAACATTGGTTCATACAGTGTAATACCACCAAAGTTCTGCCGCAGTTGATGGGAGTCAATACCAGGACAATACTCTTCTAACAAACATTTTAACAGAGAGGAGCTTACATGAAAAAAGTGAGTTTAATACAGTTGATACTACTCTTATTCTGTAACTTAGGGGTTCTGTCACTAGTAAAAAATTTTATGGCCATTTTATTCTATCTTTTTTAACCTATTTTAGATTTATATATTTTCTCTCTATAAAAAAAAAAATTACATGGAAACGGGGGCAAAAGGTCACGTCTTTCACTCTTCCAAGTGGATTCCGAAGCTGAAGGCACATCTTTGACTCCGACTTTAACACGTTCATGCACCGCACCACGTTTTTTCCCCGATATTAAGTGATGTGCACAATTTCAGAAAGGAAAGAAAGATGTTACTAATGCAAATTAAACTCAGGACCCTTTGATCTCATATCGAGTACGATATTACTATATCAAAACCTTTTCTCCAGAATCATATCAGATCATAAACCGTACCTGTACAGCTGGGTAGCTCATCACCTTCCAACAAAGTGTTGCTGCAAAATGCACATAAAAATGGGTATCATCATTGTGACTCAACCCTCCCCAATTTGAGAACTCGTTTCGAGAGATACCTGAAGCGTAACGCACGGCTCGGTTCGACTCGGTTAAGGGTTCGAGCCACCTTGGCTCAAAATGTCTGGGATTCAATGCTCTTTTCTCACCAAACGAACACTCCACGACAATTCATAGTTATGACTCTTTTTTTCAAGTGATTGAGTGGCTGCTGGTAAAGGTTTAGGGTGTCTCAATCCCATAACTAAATCACCGTCAGAGCTCCGTGCATTTCCCCGTGAGCGCACAGGAAAATTTGCTCTAGTATCATGAGAAATTTTAAACTTGGTCCACTGGAGTATTGGACTCATTTTCACCCAACAGTTTAAGCTGTTAAATAATAGCACCCAATTCTCTTATAAACCGGGATTGTTTTAATTCAAACTCCGATATGAGACTCATGCTCAACACTTAGAATTACTTTTGCAAAAGAGCGACACTAATGCACCAAATCCTAAAACGACCCTTTAAGCTGCTTTGAGGTGATCCGATACCCTCTGCTCCCGACGTATAGTCGTATACGCCTCCTCTTTGTCCCTTGTCTCGATCTTCCTAATAATTAATGAGTTGAAGTGGGCAGGGTACCCGCAAATTAAGAGCCAAGCTGTCCGGTCGTATTCGTGAAATATGCTACAAATGGACGGGTCATGCAATTTTGTGTACACATCACCCCCCGTTTTCACCCCCTGGCTCTGTCCCCAAAAATAACATGTAAGATAAGGTACCCACTGCGCACGTGTGACAAAAACACTTGTCGACTGGATTACATTAATGGCCATTTCCGGTACGCCAATTTACATTACTAACCCGAGAAATGGGGTTCGGTGCATGTCACACTCGGTCTCGGAGATTATGAGTCCGATTATTGTCGGTAAAACTCTACAGCGCGATTCTTATGATAATCCAAAGTAATTTATTATCAATTTAATAATTTCGGAACAGTTACTTCTCTCACTTCTCCTGCTCTTTTTCTCCACGACAGTTTTTATTTTATTTATCCATTCCCACATTTTAACCACGACCGTTTATGGATCTCTCCACAACTGTAACTATTTGAAACTACTTATTGATAAGGTGTCATTTCACAACCGTACTTTAGTGCCTTTTCTCATTCGGAGAAGTTTGGTCCGTGGGACTGGGAAGACTTCCATTGATCTGTTTAATTTGCGTACAATTATATTTTTATCTTTTTTTAATTATATTAGCATGGGTCATTCGCCGGTAATCTTTTATTTTCTTCTCCATCCTATCCCTTTCTAAGGCGACGGCCTCCTTTGTGATTGAGAAAAGAAATTATTATGTTATTTATCAATTTCTCTAATATGAAAAATTATCAATTTCTCGTGCATGAATTCGCCCGCTAGCTTGGAATTTGCCTGCGGACCATTCAATGTCTTTGAAGAAGGGCCCGAGAAGCCCGCCTCTATCTAGCCACTGTATTTATATCTCCAAAAACGAATTAGAAATTTATAAATGTAGTGAAAACTTGTTCGCTCCAATACCATCTGTTGGATCTCGATATGTCCCGTACTAGATAATAAAATGAGAAATTCAAAAAATTGACACCGGACGTACATAAAAAAACCTTCAACTCCGAGGGAAACAACTACGGATAAAGTAGTAGATTACAGTTTTGAAAGATACCACCAATCCCAAATCCTATCACAAATCCCACTTAAAAAGGGTCACTACCTGATCTCTCACCCAGAATGATCTCACGTCCTCACGCTCTCAATAAATTTATCAGAAAGATCTCTTACAAGATTCTCTCACCCAGACCCTAAGACCTCGGGATTTAACAGCACCGGACACTCCTTTACGACTAGTACAAGACCTCATTTATAGCACATGACCGTATCCTATTTGATATTCTAGAAAATATCATCTGCATATATTTTCAAAATCAAATAAGTTACGAGCCTCAAGATATCATATTTAAACGAGAAAATAATATTCATAAAATCTCTCAAATATCTAACAAGATTCTGTCCAGGATATTCCGTACTTTCAACTGCTATCTCGACCGTTGATCGTTGTTTGTACATACCTTATTTCTTGAGTCTGATCTCTTACTCGTTATTCAGGTCATCCAGTCTTCGAGTTTCGGCTTATACCGAGACATTCCAACAATAAATGTGGCAATTAATTGTTTCCTAAAAATTTTTAAAAAAATAAAAATCATTTTCAATTATTAATTGTGAACGTTTTCCTTTGGTCATAATAACTATGCGGATTAGCTGGAGACAACTATTCGGGTCCTGCATGTTTTTTAATGTCATCGGCTTGGCATGGACCACGGGGTCGTGGACGAGGCCAAACATCTTCGGAAAAAATTTCACATTTCCATTAAGAAATAATGACGAATTATCCGTTAAATTCAAAAAAAATCTAGAAAATTCTATATAAATTAAATCCTCCCACGTCTATTTCTATTAAATTATTTTATTTCACCCTCTTAATCTTTAATATATAATTCATAATTCAGAAGACAATTATTCAATGTTATTTCAGGTATCATGCTATTAATTTTGAGATAATATACTTCTTCGTACGGAGTTGGTCCCTCTCGGGCTGTCACAAACAAAGTAATTATATAACAATACATGCATGATGCACCCATCCAATCATGTTTTCGGTCTCCACTACTACAAGTATCTAGAAATTATATATATATATATTTAATTAATTTAATTTAAGTCAGGTTGGTCCATTAAGAGATAAAACTGAAACTCGATATTTCTTTTTTTCTTTTAAGTACAATCTTAAACACGAATTTTATAAATAAAAAAGCCTCTTGAATTTTAATAAGCCACACCGAACGGGTAATACTTAATATTTGATCGAGAAGGTTGCTGCTGCCGACGTCCGTGCGTGCGTGTCGTGGCTGTGTGTTCATCGATTGGGTCTATCCCGAGGTTGATATACGGGGAGTCAAATGTCAAAATCTAGACATTGATATTTCATTGAATGGTCCAACCCCTAATATTTATTATTAGTAGGTTCAATGCTCTTCGATTCCATTTGTATTCTAATCAGGATAATGTGCTCCAGTTTAAATCTCGCAATAAGTTTCGCCTCGTGTCTAAATATATTCGTGTCAAAAGTACCTCAACTCGTATGCGATCCATTTAATAAACAGATCAAAAATTTCAAATACGAACGCGACACATTTAAACCGATTATTCTAACCGACCCATATCGGTTCTCGGAGCTTATTTTTATTCAAGAATAAATTAGAATTTATTCACTGCATAGTGTGTGAAAATAGTATTCAAATCGTACAAGTGGTTACCGTAAACTACTGCTAATTACTAACTTAACTTAATTGATATTTTCTTACCGCATCGTTATTCTAAGATCCTTCATGATTTTTCATTATCTCCCTTCTCTCCCTTTCTCTTACCTTTCGATTTCCCTCCTATCCCTTTCCATCCGATCGGTGAATCGTACCCAAACATAGGTTATGGAAAACAGGAGGAGGGGTGACTTTCCTTTTCTATGTTTGCATTGTTTATCAGGTATGGCAAACACGGGCGGTCAAGATAGACGTTCATGATGAGTTTATTGGGTAAATCTCTCTCGGTTTTTGATATATGTAAAATTTTTACGATTCTCAAGGATCAATTTTTTACGTGGATAGAGATCTGAACGATGATTTATACAACGAATTCGTTACGTGCAATGTGTGGAAAATTTGGACTCACGGCAACTGTTGTTTTGTGGATGTTCCTATCAAACGTTAGGCAGACGACAGTCACAGTAATGTCACGCCCAATCAAATCTCCAACCAGAAAAAGGGCAAACGCGGACGTACAACATTGTCCTGTGGTCGGACCTGGCTTTCGATACCTCTCTCTCGTCTCGTGCATGCACACGCAATAAATTGCACCCACTGTATCCATCGTGAGTTTCGCGTGCATTAGGTGGAAGACAGGGACATGTCGTCCATGAGTTTATCGCTGGTGCACGATCGGATCGATCTTGGACAACTATCCTGACCGCTCGTGTTTCTGAGAGTTGATGATCGACGTGGCGGGAGCCGGGCGAGGATGAATCTAGAAAACTTACTCGGATGGGGGCAAAGCTATACATAGGTCGACGGATTTAAGGGGACGAACTATGTATAATTTATTAAAAAATTAGATAAAATTAAATAAAATATATACAACACCATCTCGTATGATTTCTTTGAGCTCAAGGACGCATATTGCTACAGAGGATGAGTTGTTTTTTTTTTTTTCATTTTTAGTCTTCAAATTTATTAGACACCACATGAAGTTCAATAATTTCAATAAATTTTATTTAAAAAATAAAATATAATGTAAAATTTACTAAGGAGGTAATTTTTCTTTCAACATTTTTCTTATTAAATATATTTTTTTCTTCCTATCTTTTTTCTTTTTACTCTTTCGAACGAGCACATACTAGGTGAGTATCATCAATTCATGTTTGATGTGTAAAATCTAATCATAATTAATTAAAGCGGGAAGTTGATTTAATTGCTTCGTACCAACAACATTTTAATAAAACCTGTTTTATTTGGGTATTACTCATCTTCTGCGACTGAGTGTTGCTCACTCGATATTTATTCCTACACGTGACATACACCAAGGGTTGTGTTTTAGTGGTTTAACACTCTCTTGTACGGTTTGACGAGTCTGAGGTCTCATGCCCGAACGTTAGGTGCATCGACTTCTTAAACTATGCTAAACCCCTGACAGTGTTACGCTAATGAGACCGATGTTGAGCTCATTATTTTGTATGTTTGATGTGCATGTGGTAAACACAACGACCTAAATATTACCAGTAGGGATGGTTCAGTTGCCGCTACTGGTGCCATGCTTTTCTTATCCAGAAGTCTTTTACTACAACGAATGTGTGCCGGTTGAGACGACGAGATATCTCTTCTTTTTAAGTAAAATCTAGAGCTCGAGTTTTACCATTTAGTGAGAGACTTGAGTCAAATTTAAATTAATCATAATCCATTGAAATTTTGAATACTGAATAATATTTTAAAAAAATCATTCACCATGTAACATCATTCAACATTTTCCCTTAATTTATTATTACTTAACTTTTGTATTCAAATTACCCAAAAAAATCACATAGTCAAGATGTCTATTAACACTGACAAAATCCTAAGCGGGTAGAATTTTTGAAAATTTTCATTAAATAAGAAATTTACTCTGTCGGTTGACACTGAAAAGAATTTTTTTTATAACCGACGTATCCGGGTAACTTTCGAACCTGACTAGCGAGAGGTTACGACGCCTCCTACCTCGGTGCACAGGCAATAATCTGTAAGTCACGTGTGCGGAGTAAGTCAGGTAAATTTAATGAATTTGAGAGTTATAAAATTCTGACGCTTGAGAGAACACCCCTTGACATTCACCCAGACAGCCAAATTTGGGAGGTCTGGGACACCATTAGAAAGTTGAAAAAGGCCTGGAGGATGAGTCCAAATTAAAAAAGTCACCGATTAATGGGTAGCTGAGATTTTGAAAGGATAAGGCAGCATGCAATGCATGGAAAATGACATTTTCCCATCGATAATAATTCTTTGGATGAGAACAAAAAAAAGGGGCCTTCCCTTCCCCCCGTTTCCAAAGGGTTGGATTAATTTGGTCCAATAATAATCCCTAAAGTTGAATAGAGCACTGTCTCTCACGAATACATTACGTGATAGTACTGATTTAGTATCATAAATTAATAAAATTCAATTATTTTAAGATTTTTTAATAGGATACTAAGAACATTAAAAAAAAAACTCGAAAAATAATTGAATTCAATAGACTTGTGACATTATATAGGTAATACCAGGTAAGATGAACACTTTCTCCTCATTAACGTAGCCGAAGTCAAAGAAATATGCGTCTACACACCACACCTCCCAGCCCCCAACCCCCAATAATTCTGGTCAAAATGGTACAATGCATGTTCGGTCTTGCTCGCACGTCATTTTTTTGATATGTGTCGCGTGTATTCAGAAAGTCAAATAGATTAACGTTGGGGCATCAAGCTCGGGTTCCTTTGTGCTCCCTAGGCTCGTGTGAGGCTATCGAGCAGGGTGTTAACTGGATTGAGTTTGAAAGATTGTTTAATGCGCTGGTAAATGAGAAAAAGGACTGATATGTGAGTAGAGTTATGAGTAAGATATCTAGAGACTACTGGAACGTGGTATATTCATATTTGTAAGCATTTACCCGAGTCAGGTATATGTGGTGCGGTGAGACGGCCATCTTATCTCGGCCGCCAAAAATCAATGGCATGGGGGGGGATTGCGGGTGATCAGGTATTTGGTCGATTGGGAGACGATGTTGGTGCTCGACTGAGAAGAAGTTGGACTAGGTTCTGATTGAGAAACGATTGGACGGGCTGAGGCTACGGCCATCTCCTTCTGGTTTCGAGAGTTCCTCTAGAGGCTGCAGCTTGATAAGTCCTCGCACGTTCTCACTAGCCGACGATTGGCTTGTCAGTCGCGCTCCTCGGCCCTGAATCTTCATCCGCACAAGAAGGTCGGAATCGAAGGTGACGGTCCTGTTTGACAGACAGATGCTTAGGTCAGCAAATTGCACGAAGAATGGGTAGGGATTGGTGATTTTCAAACCATTTTACAAATCCTAAACTGGACTGTTCGTGCTAATGGGCTGCCAAAAACGTGCCGGGGCTCAGACCTATTGATGGCGACCCAACGGACCCGAGCCGGCCCCAACCGATTGTCGAAGGTGGACCTATATCTTCGATAAAAGCCCACCAAGTCGTTCATTCAAAACAAGCCCACGGCATGGCTTCTCTGATAATTGTTGCCCATCGTGGTCATTTCCAAGGCCGGACCCGCCCGATCCGATGGATTTTTGGACGAATTTGAGGCTGCCGCCGTTAAGCTTTAATTGATCTTCTGATTGGAGCTTTATTACCAATAAAATAAATGATTTGGATTTTTTTTTTCCGATTACAAAAGAGATCCATGTACGGAGAAGGTTTCCCATATAGCATGTTACCGTGTGGCAATAGTAACGCAGTCTTTCAAGCCAATAGAACTACGATCGAGAAAAAACAATGAGCCTCGTTTTATTGGTAGGTGGTGTCAAGCACGGATCCACAAAATTTGTTCAGGGGACGAAACTCTATAAAAGCATAATATGACAAATTCGGGGGTGAAATTAATCAAAATTAGACAAAATCAAGTGAAATATATATTGTATCTTGTAAAATTTCCTTAGTTTAAGGAGAGATCACCCTCTCCATTCCTCTAAATCCATCCTTGCATGGTGTCACAACTACAATGTTGATAAAAACATTTTAAGGAGTCCGCCACTCAACAACAGTCGGGGCTTCATTGTTTTTTCTGTCTCCAGTTTTTATTGGCTTGAAATACCACATCGTCATCTGTCACATAATGGCACGTGTTGGGCTAGAGACTTTCTCCCATGCACCCAGAAGAAGCAAATAAAGAAGAAGAAAGTTAAAGGTGATATGGACTCTCACTTACGATAATCGAAATGCGTATAATTGTCTATTATTTCAGGTCAGGAGGCAACCACCGTGTAAAACTCTCTTACCTAATTAACACTTAATTTTTTTTAAAAATTATCGATATAAAAATGATTACATTAATTAGTTTATGGATAGTAATTGATTTCATGATCAAACATGTAATGAGACAAAAAGGATAATTACAGCAGAAGTCCTATATGTTTATTATTTTCGATAGTTGAATCCTATAAGTTTGAAAATGGCTAATTCGGTTCTATAACATTAGTTCCGTTAATCTTTAAGTCCGAATCTTATTGTTTTCCTAACGTGGACTTCACCTGGTCAATAGTTTAGTTAACAAAACAATGATAATTCGGACGGAAAGTATAACAAAATCATTTTCAAAGTTACAGGACTTAATTATAAAAAGTGATAAACATGTAGTGCCATTAGACCGTGAAAGGTTGCAGCCACACCAAGTCGAGAATCGTCATTAGCTCCACTCCATGATTGAACACAAACCAGCCGCAATGTTTCCCTAGCTCCCAAGGCCTTGTATTGCACTTTGCATACTTTAAGTTCTGTTCTTATTGTTCTCAGATGGTCATTTTGTCGCAGAGCCGGTTCGTGCTGCGGTGTGTGTCGCACGGGAAGATCACACCCCTACGCTTCTTTGGCCTCGGGGCAGGTCAGGCGGTGGTTCATTCGAGTGCCTGTGAGCTTGGTCGATCCACGGCATGCCCGAACGAAAATTTCAGAGTTAAACCAAGTCTCTACCCTGAGGCGGCGTCAGTTTGCACTTGTACGTGGCTATAAGTTGTTTCCTCTTATTCTTCTTCTCAATCTAGACTAATACAGATTCGAATTAGATCGACTATTAAGAACCGCTCATCATGACTTCTCTCCCTCTACAAAACTTAGATTTTATAAGACATCTTTTGGAGCTCAAGATAGCACAATGGCTGCTCAACTGATTTGTATCATTATTCCTTTTTATTTTAATAACAATGGAGAATTTTTTTTTTTATACCACGTATTATCCCGGGTCAGCTGAAGTATACTTCAAGAATAATTTACGGTCGGGCCATGATCCCAAGGAAAATTTCCAGTGATCCTCCTGATCTGGGAAGTAATTATAGATCACTTATTTGAAGGATTATTGAAAAAACTACTAGAACAATCTCATGTTAGTATATCAATGGAGATATTAAAGCATGGAAATTGAATTATTTTGGAGAGGACGAGCAAAGCAGAAATGTGACGCTGCGGGCCGAGGACTCTGCCTTGGTTTTATTATGGGACGCCGGTCCCACTCTTTCGACTTTAATGGACGAAGAAGAAGAAGACGACGTCTCCGCTTACGTTCATAGAGGAAGAGAACAGCACTGAGACTTCTTCTCGGTTCTAACTGATCCCCAAAATAATTCGGAGAAAGAGTAGAAAAACGACAAACCATTCTCTCTAACGTGGCGGGCAATGACCTTCGCCAACGCATCGGACGAGAAAGAAATCAACAAACGAACAAACCCATCAATTTCATAGAAAGAGGAAGATTCTCAAGTTCTTTCCTTTCCGGCTGCTGGAGGACTTTCATTTCGATTCGTCTGCTGGGTCAGTCAGTGGAGCTAGTGCTGGTTCCGTGATTGTTTCATCTCATGTCCTATTAAATAGCTAGGTGTGACTGTTGCATCAAGCAAAAGAGAAGGTGTCATTCTCCCTGCTCTTCGCAGCTTTAATCTAATAGACAGATCGAGAGAGATGGGGGGATGGAGAGGGATTCTGGGGTTTGAGTATGGGATAGTTCAGGCACCGCTAGGACCGGACATCTCAGGGCCGGAATTGGTGGCTGCGGTCGCTAATGCTGGTGGACTCGGCTTTCTAAGGTCTCCTGATTGGGTAAAACTCTGTTGACTTGATCTGTCCTTTCTTTTCCTCGGCCTCCCTGTCCTCCTGTGAGTTTGTAGACTGAAGTTGATGTTTTTCTAATGCGTTACGTTGTTTTAGGATTTCCTTTGTTGAGTGAATGATTTTCACCGGCAGTTCCGTTGTTTGGACGTGTTGGATGAGGTTTACTGTTGAATGAGTGAGGAAAGCCTGGATTTCTGTTCTTTCAGTTGTGGCGCATTTTATCAGCATTCATGGGTGTTAAGAATTTTGAATTGTATCGTAATGGATGATTTGATGAAAGGAGAGGACTCAGGGGAGCGAGACTAAGTCTAAGTTTCGGTTTTCCTTGCCATTGGGTTTGTACAGTCAAATGGGTTTCCAGAGGTCCTGGAGTCAGTGAACTCGTAATGTTTATGATTCCCGGTATTTTACCTGGCCTGTGATAGAGGTTGGTTGTTGGTTTAGATCACATTTCAGAGAAACTGATCCACTGCCAAATGCTCAATGGCATTGCATAGCTGAAGTGGTCAGGAATCAGTTTCTGGTAGAGTGAGGCTCTTCTCTTTTGAATTTTTCTAGTCTGAAGTTGTTGTTACTGAGAACCAGCATATCCCTTGTCAGTCATCCTTAATCTGTGGGATCGGTTGGATCTCTAACTTCTTAAAGTTTCTCAGATAATTGAGTGCTAGGTTCAGGTTTTGGACCACGGAGCGAGAATTTCTTACGTTTCAGTGGTTAGTTTGGCTGTTCACTTCCATTTTCTGGCATTCATATAAGATTTTGGATCAATCTGAAGTCGTTTCAGTGTGATATTAGGCGTAGCTTAAGAACATTTTCGTTCAGCTGATCATCTACATTTTACACCAACATGATGTTACCTGTACCAGGAATCGCCCGACTACCTAAGAGGCCTCATACAGAAAACCCGAACATTAACGGACAAGCCCTTTGGAGTCGCTGTTGTACTGGCCTTTCCTCATCAACAAAACCTAAGGGTAATACTCGATGAGAAGGTTGCAGTGCTCCAAGTCTACTGGGGCGAGTGCTCGAAGGAGCTCGTGGATGAAGCCCATCGAGCAGGAGTCAAAGTTGTTCCACAAGTAAACAATCACCCATCTCATTTCATTCTTGCATTTCATCTTAAGCTGTAAGCTAATCTCGCGTCATTGAAAGTCATTATGATTTTCAGGTTGGGAGCTTTGAGGAAGCAAAGAGAGCAATCGATGTCGGCATAGATGCAATTATTGTCCAAGGACGTGAAGCGGGAGGGCATGTTATCAGTCAGGTATCGTCACATCTTTCTAATTCCTAATCGTGATCAAGGCCTGGCAGTTCCTACACTAATTTGGTTAATAGCCTGTTTCCTCGTCCTGTACTTTTCTTGTCCCTCTGCCAGGAATCTGTGATTGCATTGGTGCCTAGGGTGGTGGATCTTGTCGGGGACCGAGACATACCTGTGATCGCAGCTGGGGGTATTGTGGATCCACGCGGATATGTTGCTGCCTTAGCTCTTGGTGCACGAGGTGTCTGCCTAGGAACAAGGTATGCATTTATGGGTAATCATTAGACATCCTTCTGTTGTACGAAAATCTAACTTCTGTACTCATTAAGTCTATTGGAGTAGTCCTCATAGAGGTTTCTCGGTTTGAGGAGATTGTCCAAATCCAACCTGTAAGAGTAAATCCTAGGAAAGGAGACTGAAAGCTCAATGCTGTGCACTCTAGAAAGAGAATGTAACATTACGGGTCCATCATCCAAAAAAGTGCTAGCTGTTAGCCCTCCTAGGTCATTGGGCCCTATATATACACGCCCAAAATCTCCTCCTTGTGCAATTGATATGGGATTGAAACGTGACAAACTTCCCTTAAAGGCCCAGCCTCCTCGCTGGACTCTTTGGCCAGGTTCGTGCAGCTCCTGCCACTCAAACTAGGGTGCAGACTACTTCCCACGATTCCGACTTGTGTTCAATCTAACATACCACCCGCAATTCCCATGGTTGTGAGATAGAGTTGGCTTTGATACCTTATGTTACTCCATGGGCTCATCACTCGAAAGTGTTATCTCCTCCTTACATAGATGATGTGGGATAGGGATGTGGCACAGAAACCTTGGACATGATGCAGATCACAATTCATTTGCCAGCAAGAATAGCATTTCTCCTTCTGTTACATTGTTTGGAGGTTGAGAATCGAGTTGATTTTGAACACTTGCTTTTTGACAGATTTGTTGCAACAGAAGAAAGCTATGCTCACCCTGCATACAAGAGGAAGCTGGTGGAGTACGACAAGACCGAGTACACCGACATCTTCGGAAGAGCAAGGTGGCCTGGAGCTCCGCAGAGGGTCCTGAAAACACCCTTCTTCAACGACTGGAGATCTCTTCCCGAAAATGAGAACGAGGTGAACCAGCCCGTGATAGGCCGTTCCACCATTAACGGAGTGGTAAGCTCTCCCACAGAGAGTAGTCATTTCAAAAGTAACCGATCTCGACCTTGATATGTGAAGGAATATACAGGCTTATTAGCACTCATTTGATATTATCTCAGCCTGTGGATGCTGTTCCTTCCCGGTTCGGATTCTGACTCGAATGGCACCATTTTTTTGGATCTGAATTCAGGAAAAGGAAATTCGCCGGCTGGCCGGAACAGTGCCGAACCTGACAACCACAGGGGACATCGAGAGCATGGCGATGTACGCGGGTCAAGGAGTTGGTCTGATCAAGGAGATCCTACCGGCAGGGGAAGTCGTTAGGAGGCTGGTCGAGGGGGCGAGGATGCTCATTCGCCGTGAATTCAATCAGTAGCCTTTTAGCGACAGTCGAGCTTAAGAACTGTAATATGCCTCACCAAAAGTGAAATGTGGCAAGAGAAATTTACAGTCCATCCTAAGAAGGCACAAGTTGTCGATGGAAACACATACATGAAACTCTCTCATATAATGTTTGAAACATTATATCAACAAACTCGGGGGATTCGGATGAGTTCGTGTACAAGTATACGTATGTGTGGTTTTACTAAGGGCTGTGTGCATACAGAAGAATCGAACTTACGGTCTCTTGAACTATTTACGAGTGTGTACACACGCTCTATTAGCCCGAACTGAATCTCAGGATTTACAAAATCACAACCAATTGAGTAGTACGTACGGATCATTGTACAAGAAAAGGCTTCAAATGCTTCACGAACTCTTTGGGCTTCTCAAGGTTGACTGCGTGGCCTGCGTTCTTCACGATCACCATCTCTGCGTTCTCTCCCATGTGCCTGTAAGGATGCACAAGTTTGAGATTCCGAGCTAAAATGTAAAACAAAATTGAATAATAATAATAATAATAATAATAATAAATATTGATGATTTAATTCTTATTTTCCCCTTCTAATTAACTTTTTGTTTTCTTACATTAATTTAATTAAACATACCTTTTCAATCTGTGCCCCAGCTCCAGCGGGAATATCTGATCTTGCTCTCCCCAGATTATCAACGTTGGCTGCCGGAAGTAGAAACCGACACATAAAATTACCAGACCCGAACTACGTGCCGGATTTACGAAAAAATCTTAAATGATCTTATCTCACAATGGCGTTGTGAGAAAGAACCAATTTAGTATTAATTATGACAAGTGCTCTGGTGATTAATACTAATTTGCTCGTTTGTCATATTTTGATTGATGGTTCCTCACTCCACGTGTCGAAGTAAAATCGCCTAAGAATTTCTCCAGATTTACGGAACAAATGTTATTCTTGTCGAACAATCTTTGATTTGAGCCGATGATATTTAGAAACCCAACGGGAGATAAGATTGTCATAACAATCCATGTTTGAACCGGGAGGGCCTACTAAGGGGTAAAGCTCTCCCAGAGTGAATTCTCTCTATTGGCAAGACTCGAACCCAAGACCTTATTTAAGAGGTTTTCCGAACGATCTTCATTTTAAGGAAACTAGCGCGAATAACCAAAATTGGCATAACAATCCATGTTTCCAATAAAATTCCATCAATTATGTTTTTAAACTAAGGATGATCAATAAATCTCATGGAAAAAAGATTTAAGGAATGAAAAACAAACAAATATATATATATATATATATATATGTAAAATGAAGAAATCCAATGTACCTGTTTGATACTAGGAAGATTCGAGAGCTTTCGATCTTTGAGCAGGGCAGTGATCAATTCCTTCTTCTCTTCAGTGTGGTCCGAGCACATCACCTATCAGAACAAACTAATCCACATAGTTCAGTCCTCGGAATATGACAAATCATTGGTCGGGTTTTCGAACATTCCCGTATTGTATTTTATCATGTCTGGCCAGGGGTCGGGTGATCTTCCATGTCGATACGACCGATCGATTGATCGGCAGTTCGATAAATGATGGAAATGCCGTGTAGGAGATGGACTTACATTGATGAAGTCTGAGAGGAAACAGGAGGGGACGCCCCAGGAAGGCTTCACAAACGAGAGCTTCATCAACTGCCTCAGCTTCTCCGGGCTCTGCGGCAGCAGGACCCCGACAGCGTCCTCCAGGGTCGACACCGCGAACAGGCCATCCTCAAGGTCCTTCTCCTCGAGGCACACCCCAGTGCAGCACAGCACGAGCTTCTCGACCGCGTCCGGGAACTGCTCAGCCAGGCTGTAGACCACAAACCCGCCGTAGCTCACCCCGACCATGCTGGCCCTGGAGAGGCCGTGGACGTCCATCAGCCTCATCAGGCACCGGGCCTGGAATGCCTCGGACCGCTCGGGCTTGGCCGTGGTGGACCGCCCGAAGAACACGAGGTCTGGCACGTACACGTTGAAGTGCGGGGTGAAGTGCCGGACGTGGTCGGCAAACTGCCACATTGCATTGGCCCCAAAACCGTGGACGAGGATGAGGGATGGCCTCGAGGACCGGTGCGTCTTTGGAATCCAGCAGTGCATCACCGTGCCCTCCCCGAGCTCGGTCGACACGGAACGCAGGCCCGAGTTTGCGAACCAGTAGCGGTACAGCCGGTCCCGGGACGCCGTGAAGCTGAAGCATGTAGACATCTTGGATATATCCACAAGATGTAGTAGTTGGAGAGGATTTAATCGAGACTGTGTGGTTGATCTGATTTGATGTTGTTTTCAGAGAAAGGATTCAATCAAGCGCGGGCTTGAATGGGCGGAAAATGATTTTCCCAAGGGAAACCAAAAATCCTACGAAGGCGTTTGAAGAAGAACAGAACAGCTGTTGGAAACTGGTGGTTTCGGTTATATTTAGGTAAGGTTTAATGGAGGATGTCTAAATAAGTCAACAAATTGAGACCCACAGCCTCTCATCCTGGCACGTAAGCCTGGACAACGGAGAGGTTCTACTTCATGGAGCCTCCAGCAGGTCCAGCCGGAGTCGGTAGTTGTCGGGTGATAATGGTTCGGCTCTGTGAGCTCCCCAGACACTCTTGTCGAGTTCCTTCACGCAATTCAAGGGAATCAATCGAGCAAGATAGACATGATGGGTTCACAGCAGGATGGCACTGTTCCATTGGATGATACGAAAGAACTGAAACTCGATTCGGGTAATGAGGATCCCTCAAGACAGCCTCGGCTGCAACTAAGCTGGTGTCGCAGGAATCAATCTACAGAGGGTGACTAAATCAAAATGGGCTATGGGTGTTTGACACATCATTATGCTATTTGTAACCTGTCAAATATCTGTAATTGGTTCACTGATATGTCAAATACCCATTGGCTTATAACAACATACCACGTGGTGCACTGGTTACCTAGTAGACTTTTTCATGCTCCAGAAGCCGCCACCCTGTACCTGACCGCAACATCGGCCTGTCGATATATGTTGTTCATTGGACTACTCTCTATGGCAGCAGCATGGATAAATTAATCTATCCTCAAAAACAGCAATATGAATCATCATTTAATCGTAACTTGTAGATCCTGCCGTCCTCCGCACAGGTTCTACAATGGTCGAGTACGAGAATTACAGGGCATCAACCCTACGCAAATATACAGAGGAATCAAAGCAACGACACAACCTGCACAAGTCCGACAAGAACCCTGAATGTTACAGCCAGAGCTCGACCAGGAGAGAAGCTTATGAACTACTTGAAAGTTTGAAACGGCATCGGAAATCAGAAATCATATGCTGCAAACTTTTTACCTTTTCTTGTTTGGCCTAAAGAATTGCAACCCGAGCAAGTTTTGACAGATCCCATGTAAAAAAATATAGAAATCACAATTAGGGTATGTTTGTATTGGTGATTACCTCTTTGAGCTTCCCTCCATTTATTTTAGCCCTTTAATCGGACGACGATGCAGGAGATATCGTCCTTGCTGTCCCGATTCAGCGCCTCGGTTGCGAGCTCCTTGGCTGCTCTCTGGGGGTCCTTTGTCTTCCTCGCAATATCGACTGCCTCTTGATTCGACATGACCTAGAAAAGTTCATAAACAACAAGCTAGAAGGTGAGAAACATGGTCCCTTTACGAAGGCAGATGATTTAGTAGCATACAAGGGAAGGAGGAAGGACCTTCCAAAGACCGTCACTTGCGAGGATGAGGATGTCAGTGTCGGTATCTACATCGGCACTTGTAATGTCGGGATCAGATCTCAAGTGAGTTTTGAGGTTCTTGTCTCCAAAGGCACGGGAAACTGCCAGCTGTCCATTGACGCGAGCAACATCCCCTGATTCATCAAATATCCCTTAGATTCATTTCTTTTCCAAGAGTCCACATCCTAGAGTAGAAAGCTCGGTTCCGCCCTACAGTTCTTGATGCTTGGATCTCTTGGACAAGAAGCAGCAATTTGCAGATTCATACCAAAAAACATGAATTGCATTTTCAACTGAAACATACTATCTTGCAATCAAAAGCTCTTTTATTTGATGGATTATGGGATTGAAATCAAGCTCTGCTCAAAAATCTAAAAGAAAGATCATGGTATCATGTAAGGAAGATCAATATATTGACTTAGCCAGATTTGACAATATTACTTCTGAAGATTCAGTGCAAAAGAATGAAGAGAGTTGATCGACTAATAAAATATGATTAAAGGTACTGTCTCAGATTATTGATAAGAACAAGAGAGCATTCTTTTAAATCCAGAGACAGACGAGCAAATATAACAACTGGTGGCTTTCATCCAAAACTTCCTTTTTCCCAGTGTTTTCAGTCTTGCAACACGGACCTAGGCACGTCTACCTTTAATAGGATGTTCATGAGAACAAGAGAGAACAGAGATCCTCCCGAAAAGAAGACCCAGTGCTAACTTCAGCACATAAGCTTAAAAGAATCACCTGGCATGTTAGAGACAAACCCCCCTCGATCCTCAATGCTGCCTCTCTCTGTGTTGGGTTCATGGTCGACTGACAGCTGAATTGCCTGACCCGTCCTCGAGAGGACTGCCCGTGAATCTCCAACATTAGCTACCCACAATTTGCACCCGTCGATAAGGATTGCTGTGACAGCTGTGGATCCACCGCGTCCTAGGTCAGGGCTGTGAGAGAGGATGGCTTGGTCTGTTTTTTCGTAGGCTCTCGCTATGGACTGGTCTGGTTCCCTCCAAAATTCTTCCTGAAACAATTTTATAGAGCAGCGCTAGGTAAGGCAAGATGTGCTAGTTGAGCAAGTATGAGAGCTACATCAACCAATAAAAGGCTAAGTCAAAGGGCAGTAGTCCTATTATTTTCTTGTTCAAGAACTCTCTCTGTCCCTTCCCTTTCCCATCTAATTGCTCTTGATTGCAAGTGTGGTAGAAATGGTGCTATGCCTTCCCGCAGCAGCTCACCCACGACCACTTCCTAGGTAAAAAGGCATTCAAACTGCACTATACAAGAATAGAAAATCTTATGTAATGAAATGGAAGGGGGTAAAACTGGAGAATTTAAGGATTATTTATTGAACTGCACAGACCCTTTGACTTGCTGGATTTCTGAGAAATTTCTTTTGTAACCAACCATTGTCTCCACCAGAATTTTTATGAGTCCTTTTTATTTTCTCATGCAACCACTACTTTCCAATTTCACTAATCTCTAGCCATTTGGCCCTCCAGACTTCACCCTGCCTGTTCCAAAAGACTGCCACCGAGGAAGCTCACCCCGTAAATCAAATTTTTGCCAACAACAAGCATGACCATATTGATGAAGATTCAGAGACGATTAGAGCTGATGAAGTTACCTCCTTGAGGATGTTTGAGAATAAATGTTTCTGAAGGTATGCTGGCACACTGTCTCCAAGATGCCCATCGAAGACAGCGAAGAGCCCGAGCTCATGGCGCTTGACTTTGACGAACTTAGCCACATGATAATCTTCCATTGGATGATTGGCTTTTCCTTTAATTAGACTAAAACCGTACCTGATTGGGCCATGAGAGCTTCTTCCCTTGCCCGAACTACATGAGGAGCGTCCTCCTACCAACTAAGTCAAAGAAAAAAGAATTCAGCCCTCATTCTATAAAATGCTGAAATCAGAATCCCGGTTAACATTTTACTCGTGACATAAGTTATTAGTGATTGTAGCATTCTACTTTGGAGAAAGAAATCTAGAGAGCGTTTAAATTCTTCAGGAACTTGAGTTATCAAATTCCCCAACTTTTCATGCCAGGAAATTGTACGCCTGCAAGATTCTAGTCTTTCTCTCCCTTCATTTCACTCGTGTTTCATTTCAAAATCTAAGTATCTGCAAGAATTTACCTGAGCAGGAAATAAGATTCATCAACGTAATCGAACAGACACACCCATTTTTCTCGTTCCACAGAAGAGGTATTTTTCATTAATCAAATGTTGGCTGTATAATGCTCTTTCTCGAACAATCGATCAGCACCCAAATAAAGCCCATTAATCAAACATATATCATCGATCTTTAAAAGAGAAAGCCCCAAGCTGATCCAGACACCAGTGAAAGAACAGGATAACATAAAGATTTCATTTTGACTGCAAAGCAATCATCAGCGCAAACCGATTATGAGACGGTGATGATGATGATGATGATCGAAGCACAAGAGATTGAATTTCCGGAATTAGCCTCACCTGAGAGTACAAAGAATCGAAGCAGCATAGGTTGCCCATATAATTCAGTCTCTTCCTACACTGCCACTCAGTATGTACTCCCTCCTATGCTGATGTCAAAGACATCGAATTCGCCATGAACCTACCTGACAGAAACCCCCCAAGACTTCATTGCAAGCCCCAGATCAATATAAAAAGGGTAATCCGATCATCCCAAGAGACAGCAATCAAGAACAGCAAGACCCATGACATAAAATTCCGAGAAAGATGAATCTTTACCAGACCGATCGACCCCGAATCGAGCAAGAGCTCTGCCCAGCGCTTTCCAGTTGCAGAGGCGGAGCTTGATCAGAGGAGAGAGAGAAGGGAGGAGTCTTCTGAGGAACAAGAGAAAGGGAAGGAAGAGCTTGCCCCTTATTGACTTTGCGGGTTGGGTGCGGCTCGTTTCATTACTGACACAGTCCTCTCTGGTTGTCTGTTTGTTTGTTTATCCGAAAGACAAAAGGCTTACAGCTGTTCCTAATGGCTTCTCTCACACACACCGGACTACGACCACCACGGTAACTGTAAACGGCGCCTCTCTGTCACCGGTCGGGTGATCTTAGCACTGCCTCGACTGTGTCCCCGGAGCTGGAAGTCAACTCAAATTTTCAAACTCATTTCAAGTGTTGACCTGCTTTATTGGCTGACCCAAGGCAACCTCTCCACTATTTACTACCTCGTTATTATATTATTTTCGAGCCTAAATTATTTATATCCAAAAACTTAATTAGTTCTAATTAATTTCGTTCGAGTCGGGTGGATTTATTATGAAATAAAATTCTTCCAAAACAAATTTTTTCCATTCATAAAACTCGAACACGAAAACTTAGACGTCAGACAACCACAACTAATTCGCCATAAACTTCATTGTTATCAATTTGGGTAAGCTGGTGCACTCATTAATTAGTTTAATGCCTTTAATTATTTATGCTTTTCATTACACATCACATGCAACCAACAAAAAATCTAATCAATTATCGTACTCAAGATTTTTGCTTAAAATCAGGTATTTATGTTGTTTTTATTCTTCGGTGTGGTGGAAGGCCATTGGTATTTAAAGTTTTCACACCACAGCCGAGTGGTACAAAACTTGCCCCAGTGGAGTTCTCTGAGTTTAATGTCCAAAATTCGAATTCTTCCCACCAAAATATCCGGTAAAAATTTGTTCTCTGAGTTTGTGAACTGTACTGAACCTTTGACAGCGTTGCGTCGACAGAACATTGCTGATTGTTGGTTATTCAATACTTATAGTACGTTCGTAATTGAATACGAATATCAGAACATTATATAACGTATTATTAATGAGTCATCGCTATCGTTATCTTATTTTTTTCTCATTCCAAAAAAAAAAAAGGAGGAGCCACTATTTCGCGCGGTCCAAACAGTCATAGGGTCTTATTTGTTGAGATAATGGAGCGTGATATGATAAGATCTCTGCATTATCTATCCTTTTCCTTTTCGATTCGGACCACTGATATTCAGAAATTCAATAGATTCTAAATAATTCAGTTCGAGTCAAGTGGACTCACCAAAGAGTAAAACTTTCTCAAGTAAATTTATTCTATTCACGGAACCTGAATTCGAGATTTATTGTATTATCTTTTAGATTTAGTGCACACGATATGGACCAATCAGAATGTCCGCGCGCTTCACGAGCGTGTAAATTGAATTTTTTTTTATAATTAATTTTTTTGAAGGTGTAAATGTCATTTCAAAGCATAATCTGAGTATACTAGTTGTTCTTAAAATATGTAAATCTTTTATATAAAATCCTATATATATAAGAGATTAAAAAATTACTGAATAATCCTTGAAGATATTATTTTAATCTTCTTTTCTTTCGCATAATTGTTCAAATTATTTTTCATTTCAAGTTTAATAATTTAAAAATGTTTACAAATACAAAATGAAAAGGATTTGGCACCTTTTAAATTAACTAGGAAAATTGCATTTGATAATATTTATGCTATGAAAGTCATGACATAAATAAACTAAATTTTAAAATTTGCGATTTTATTTGTAAAAAAAAACTATTTCTATAAATCTATTCCTTAATCATGTATTAGTACGAAACTGTGTGCCCATCAAAGAAAAATAAACGAAACTATGATCTAAAACGCAGATATAAAAAGGGAAGGAAATCTTATATGTATTGATATAAAATTGATTAGATTAAATAACAATGCAATCTTGGAGAGATAATTAATTGAAAAAAAATAATAATTCTCTGTTTAACATATGCTAGAGTAGGTTCTTGATTCTTGAAAGAATAACCCACGTGATTAATTTAAATGAATATGACGGGCGTTCACTTCTTAAGAAATTCATGAGATTGGAGGTTCGGTTCCTTTTTTTAAGCAAGTAACCCCTGGTGAAATCACCCGCACGCATGCCTTGCACGTCGGATTATCTTGATCCATGAACTTGTGCGGTATATAATTAAGTCAAACCTTTAGTAATAATTTTTTTTTTCTAGTTTATAGAGAAGATGCATAAAGATCACCGATAGATCTAACCAGAGAAAGCAAGGTCCCAACTTAGACAACCTCTCAGCCACAGATGAGTTTAAGCGTTTTCTCCTAGGCGTTTGCTCAAGTCGGGCCTTTTGCATGACCAACATCCCATCAGTGCATCTTAGGCTAAGCTCCGGCCCTTCCCCGAAAGAGAGAAAGCTCTCCAGCACCTCCTACAAATGAAAGGTGTCCCACTAAGCATACGGGTAAAAAACCCAGGGATATCCGGGAACCTTGCATCCTCCTGTATCGCTGGAAGCATTCAACGATAGAGTAACCCCGACGCCTCCTTGTGTTTAGCCATTCAATATGCCAGTATTGGTGGAAGATAACCACAACACTTTTGAAAAAATTAGGGATATATGGGAACCTTGCATTCTTCTGTCAGAACACAACATCCTGAAGATAATTAACGATACCAAGGACGGACTGGATTTGTTTCTTTGTCATGAATTCATCTGGAAACTTGAGTAGTTCCTGCGCCACATATGCCTCTGGCTGATATTAGTTCGGCAATCGCAGTCTTTCTCCTTCCCGGAGCAAGTTCCTGGAGGGAGATCAAATCTGTTTGGGGACATGGATACACGTGGGTGTCTAGGTGGCATCCACAGAGATTGTGAGGGCCTCATCAGTACTTCTGAAGGCTCAGTAACATGGTGGTGGTCAAATTTGATCTCGACCTTTCCATTAGGTTTCTTACTGAACTTTGGTTCTATGGCCTGAACTGGTGCCGCACTTTGGTGGAGGCATTCCGAAGGCTTCGCACTCCCATGGAGAGTTACAAGGTAGCTTCTTGCTGAAACTAGACAACGGAGCTTACCAGTTCCTCGACATGACTATGAAAGATGGCCAGTAGCATAGAACTGGTAGAATGAAGTTAGGCACGGAAAGTTCCATTGGTGAGATCGAACCTCGAACTTGTAAGTTATAGGACAAAAGCAATATTAACTATATTGAGCCCTCTTTCTTTTTTACTAATAAGATTAGGAATAGGATAGGTTACGCATGATTATCACCTTATAATCAAAACTCATTCAAAAAATGAAATAGAGAAAGCTTATGTGAGTGGGTAAACACGTCGACTATCATTTTAAATCCACTTTGGCCCTCGAAATCATCAACTTTCACTGTATTTTTAACAGGAAAATCGATTTAAGGTAGGAAAAATTCTCATATGATTCTATATCACCACCTAATATGAGAAAATATCAATAGGATTGTGATAGACGAGTAAATTGGTATTAATCACTGGAACAATTGGCTTAATTATTACTGATTAGAGTAGCATTTATTAATCTATTTTCGACACATCACTGTGAGACATAATGATTTAAGATTTTATGGAGACTTAAAAAAGAGGGTCTTGATTTGATCATGGTCGGTGGACTCTCCCATGCACGCATGACGAGAATTGAGTGTAAATGGGGTTAATTTTAAAAATATTTCGTAAAAAGTGGTTTGGTTGAAAATAATTACCGAATTAGGGTTTTTTAACCGCATGTTGAAGATGCAGTTTATCTACAGTGAAATCGCATGTTGAAGATGCGGTTTAGTTTTTTTTTTTTTAACATATGGGGAACCGCATGTTGAAGCTGCGGTCCCCTTTGTTTACTCTTTTCCAGGCGGACGAAGGCTCAGGTCGGGGAGTTAGATTAAGTGTTTTAGCGTGTAATATATAACGAGTTCATTTTGTAAATTTTCATCAAATTTTTATATAATTAAAATTTATATAAAATTTTAAGAGTAAATTTTATAATTTTAAATACTCGAATAATGATTTATATAACGAATTCTAATATGTCATATGCTAATTACTAAATATGTTAATAAGTTATAAGCTTTCTATTAGAGCTCAACCAATCACACATTAGAATTCGTTATATAAATTATCATTCGTGTATTTACACTTATCAAATTTACTTTTAAAATTTTATAAAAATTTTATAAGCGTAAAAATCTTACAGAGATTTACAAAAGGAGCTTGTTGTGTATATATATACAGGCTCATTTTGTAAATCACTGTGAGATCTTCATATGTGTAAAATTTTTACAAAATCTTAAGGGTAAATTTGATAAGTGTAAATATTCGAATAGCAATTTATATAACGAATTCTGATGTGTGAAACATTGAACTTCGTTTAACTTATTAACATATTTAGTAATTAATATATGACACATCAAAATTCGTTACATAAATTATCATTCGTATATTTAAACTTATAAAATTTACTCTTAAAATTTTGTACAAATTTTACTTGTATAAAAATTTAATGGAGATTTACAAAACGAACTCGTTATATATTACACGCTAAACACTTAATCTAACTCCCCCACCTGAGCCTTCGCTGTCTGGAAAAGAGTAAACAAACGGAACCGCAGCTTCAACATGCGGTTCCCTATATGTAAAAAAAAAAAAAAAATACACTGAACCGCATCTTCAACATGCGGTTTTACTGTAGATAAATTGCATCTTCAACATGCGGTTAAGAAACCCTAGTTCGGTAATTATTTTTAACTGAACCACTTTTCACGAAATATTTTCAAAAATAACCCTATTTACACTCAATTCTCCACGCATGACTCCTCTTATAGATAAATTTGTTCGAAAAATAGAATCACAATGATTCATCGAGGCACTGAATTGAACCAAATAACTTGCACGATCGAATTGTACCCGCGTTGCTACATATTTATTAGTTTCTTCCTTCACTCTCTGTCTACGACAATGAACCAAGTTCCGAACAGTGGCACTGTCGTGATATCGGCGATCCATGACCAGCAGCAGGAAGCAAAAATCCCGGGCTACCAAATCGATTCCACCCTTCAAAACGTAAACATTGTTGCCCCCTACGTGTTCCGTCGCCCAATCCAATTAGATTGATGGGAGAGGAAGTTGGCAAAGTAAGATCGCCGGGTTCGACATCCACTCCAAGAAAAGGAAAACCCGAAGCGAGGGAAGAGAATTCATCGTGTCGTTTTCCGTTTCCGTTCTACCAAAGGAAACGGAAAAGCGATTTTCCGTTTTCGCTTTTGCCCTTTTGCCCCTCGGTTCCCGGCGATCAACTTGCCACGAGGTCCCTCCCTCCCGGGTGTCACCACGCAGGTTTCTCCCGGCAGTGCCACGTGTCATCTCAGAAGCCCTCCACGTCCTCACCTTCCACCCTCGAAACGCTCTGTTCTGTTCTGTTCAACTCTGTCCCTCTCTCTCTCTCTCTCTCTGAAACAGAACAGGGAACGGAGATTCATCGCCATCGTCGTCGTCGTCTTCTTCTTCTTCCACCTCTTCTTTTTTCTTGAGAAAACCTTGGTTATGGGGTCTCTGTTGAGAAGGAGGGGCCTTGCGTTCTTGCAGGGAGAGGGATTCCCATTCAACGGGACCGCAACTGCACTGTCCGGCAGCTGGTGGGACCGGATCGACGAATCCGAGGAATGGCAGCGTGGGGTCTATTACGCTCTCTGCTCCTCCTATGCCCTGATCTCCATCGTCGCCCTCGTAAGTCTCCTCCTCATTTTACGTTCACGTTCTTCAGTTAGAATGGTGGAAGAAGCAGAGAGATATGCACGACGTTATTGCGTATCCCACGTGAACCAGTGTCATATTCTGGAGACTGACACAATCATGGAAGACACGTTGGGGTCCATAGATTTGAATAATTTTTTGTGGGGGCTGAGTCCTGAATCCGTTGCAGGTCCTGTAGTACTATGGCTTTCAGGCTTTCAGCTACATGGCCTGATGCGTTTCTGGTCTTCTCCATCAATTTCCTTTTTTTCCTGGGCGTGTTCATGCATGCAAGACATGATCTGATGTCCGTAAAATGCATGATCTGAATCTTCTTTCTCTACAAGAAATAGTTCGGCCGTGCATGAATCTGTCCAAGAAAGTTGATCGTGTCTCATGTTAGAAGTTGCCAGCTTTGTGTTTCTCGAACTATGATGCCTTGTTTTAAGGATTGCTGTTGACTGGATCATTTAATGTCAGCTCAGTTTATTTGTTGGGTACCATGAGTTCTCGGAATAACACAGTTTTTTAAGGAGCTTCTACGTGCTAAGATTGAATCAAGTTGCTTTAGTTTGTATGTACTAAGATTGAATCGAGTTGCTTTAATCCAGTGTTGGTTGGGTGCGGCTTAAGCAAGGTGTTAGTTTGTATGATCGGGATTGCCCTGACTTATTCATCAAGACGGATCAGTCCCACTAACACAAACATTTCCCTTCTAGCAAACTCTGGCAACATAAACAGGGACATGAACATTTCAGTGGTCTCTTTGCTTCTGATTGGGTTTGTCTATGGTCAGGTGCAGCTAGTCCGTATTCACTTGAGAGTGCCCGAATATGGTTGGACAACTCAGAAGGTTTTCCACTTGATGAACTTTGTTGTCAATGGATGTGAGTATCTTCTCTTCCTCTGTTCTCTATTTTCGGGTTATTTTGTTTGATTTTAACTCAATCGTTTATTCATTGCAAAACCGTGCTGATGGTCGCAACAACTTGGCAGTGAGGGCTGTCACATTCGGACTGTACAAGAGCGTGTTTCTTCTTAGGCCTAAGGTACTCACCTGTTTCAGCGACGAACAGTCATTTGGAGACTCGGATTTTTATTCAGATGCATACTGAATTTCCTTTTCACTGGATCGAATCTCGACCAAATTTGTTGTGTGGCAGGCGCTTGGGATGGTGATTTTGGATCTTCCGGCCCTTATATTCTTTTCAACATACACGCTGCTCGTCCTCTTTTGGGCCGAGATATATCAGCAGGTACTGTTGTGCTCGAATCCTTTTCTCCATCGATCTGTTTCTTCTTCTGTTATGGAACAGTCATTCATCACTGAATGTAAAATTTTGCTTTTTCTTTTCGGGTGTCCAATAAGGCGAGGAGCCTTCCGGTCAATAAGCTTAGACCGACTTATTATGCTGTCAATGGAGCTGTTTACTTCATACAGGTGAGACCAACATCAAAATCTGTTTCTTCTGACCTTGTTCCATTCCGAACAAAGCCAAGATTTTATCTTTCTGCCGACCAGGGAAAAATCCGGAAACACCAAGTTCCATTTCACAGAATTCAAGCTATTCACACACTTCATTTTTCTGGTATTCTTGCAGGTGTGCATATGGATATTCATGAGGCTGACCCAGAATGAAGTTGCAGTTGAGATTTCTAGGCTCTTCTTCTCAGGTCCATCTACTCGATCGATTACTTTGATTGGGCAGGCGCTGTGTTTTTCATACGGGCCAGCTCGAGTATCCAATCTAATAAGTTCCGATTGTTAACTTGACTTAGTTTTTAATGTCTTTACAGTTGTCTCATTCTGTGCTGCCCTGGGATTTGTGGTATACGGAGGCAGGCAAGTGTTCGAAAAATCAGCTATAAACACAAATCGTATGATTTCTTGCATCTTCAATTCAGTCCCGTTGAAATCTTTCAGGCTGTTTGTCATGTTAAGGCGATTCCCCATTGAATCGAGAGGACGTCAGAAGAAGTTATACGAGGTTAGTCTTCTCATCATAATGGTAAATCGAATGCTAACTAAGATTGGAAAGCAAAGGTAGTGGCTTCTGTCCCGGTGAGTCTGCAAATGCGTATTCGATCACTATCAGCTTCTGCAATCCCGGAGATTAGGTTCTACGATCTCAAGTCTCCAGCAAAGTGAAATGTGCTGCAGGTCGGCTGCGTGACGGGAATCTGCTGCACTTGTTTCCTGATCAGGTGCTTGGTGGTGAGTTCTTCTCTCTACGATTCTCTGCTACTAGGGCCCTGCGCTCTGCCATGCCGAACTCCATCTTGATATTGACAATTTTTTTCCAGGTGTCAGTTTCTGCTTTCGATGAAGATGCTGATGTCGATGCCCTGGACCATCCTGTCCTGAATCTGATATACTACACGGTAAGTCGAGTGCTGCTGTGATCACTGGCAACTCTGACAGATACATCATGGTAAGGTAAAGTCCGAGATGATTGCTTCTTGTCTTCATGGTTTGCTTTCGGTGTTTAGTTGGCGGAGGTTGTCCCCTCGGCGCTGGTCCTGTTCATCCTAAGGAAGCTGCCCCCAAAGCGGGTGTCAGATCGGTATAATCCCATCAGATGAAGTATCTGCAGATCGTTCCCAAACATTTCCCTGAAACCAAATCGAATCAAGCTCTGTTGGCATTCCAATTGTAGGATCATGCCGTAGCCATCCTTCTGAATGGGAGAAATGGAATGATCACCCGAGTTTAACAGATGCGATCTCCCCGAGCCGATTCATGTAAATCTTTTTGAGAACTTCTGATTCAAGACATCTGGATGTTGTTTTGCTTTCTTTCTCTTTTGTGGTTCTCCTTCCAACGCAAGTTCTTGGATACATTGTCCTCCAGCACGACGATGAAGCCCATAGAAAATGTGCATTTTCACTTCGAACATCTAAAGAGACCACGTCCGTGTCTGCTTTTCGAGTTAATGTAGTGTTTTGGTCGGGAATTTGATGCCAAGAGCCACGTCAGATGTTCCAATTCGGTAAACCCATGGTTTTGCGAGTGAGTCACTATATGATCTTCTCCTTTAGGATCGAAATGGTTAAAGGATCGAATACGATATCATTGAGAAATCTCAGAAAAATCGGACCTATTAGCTGCTGCAAAATGCAATAATGATGATGCATTCTGAACAGGTCTTTGGTCGAGCTCGGTTGGTTTCCCACTAACCGCCGGTGTCTTATCCACAAAAGGGAGGAAGTAATAACTCTGGCAATTGCAGTTAGATGATTATTGACCCTAAACAGGATAAGTGGAAGACTTGTTCGCATGGAAGCAGCCATTTGTTTGTCCTGCTGGACTCTTGTCAAAGGAATCTCAGCTGTCAAAGGTTCCGACTGGTAAAATAGCATTAGGAAACTTTGAACCATTCTTTGAACTGTTCAGATCTATGATCTTTCATACTCCTAAAATTCCAAGTTAAGGCAGAACCAAGCAACACACAAAGTTTGCTGAGTTCGACTTGAATGTGTATCATCTCGGTAAAATGACATTTCCTGTTTCTGCTCTGGATTCCAACTCCTTTTGGCATTCGATATACACGTATACTACCAACATACTACAAACTCTTCAAGCAAAAGATGATAATATTATCCAGGAACACCTCATATGTCCAGGGTCTGACAGCTTACAAGGTCCACGGAGCCAGCGTCCTTTGTTGCTATCACCTTCCACAGACCTGTCTCTGATCCTGTCACAGGAGCAGATGAGGTTTCGGTTGATGAATGTGAAGTTGATCGGGAAGGGCAGATATTATGTTGAACGTCCGCTTGCATCACAGCAATGTTGCTCCTTGCATCCTTTGCAATCACATGGAGCTTCCCGAGCAATCCGGCTAGCAAGTATGGGGACTCGGAATCCGTGAAGTCGCGAACGGGGACATCCTCGGTGACAACCTTCCACGCATCATCCTGGTGGTCGTATACCTTAATCTTCGCGCTGTCCAAGGAGCTAGAGGGGTCTAGGGAGTAAAGCTCTCCTTCCACGGTGACACTCAGCTTGGTCCCTGCCTGCCTCGCAGGCCACCCGTCACCCATCCCGACCGGCATCTCATCCCACGAGCCAGCATGGGGATCATAAACTTCTCCCCCTACATCGACGAAGAACGGCCAACAGTAGAGGCTCTGGGGAACGAACAGCCTCCCTCGGTATGAGGTCATACCAGTGGCAATGGGCTTGAGCAGGTCAGCCAAGAAGACTGTGGGGAGCACCTGGGCCTTTGAGAACGGCATACTTGGGAGCTGGATCCACAAGCCCGTCTTGGGGTCATAGGCCTCGGCTGACTGGAGTGGAGACAGGCCACTGCCGTGTCCCCGAGTGACCCCTCCGACAACATAGAGCCTCCCGTCCAGGACCCCTGTCTTGCAGTAGGCTCGGCTGGCTGACATCGGGTTGACCTCGCACCATGAGTTATGGGCTGGGTTGTACCGCCATACGGTTGCCAGGGCAGAAGACCATGCGAACCCTCCCAGGACATAGAGGGAGCCATCCACGGCACCGACCGAGCATCCACAATAAGCCATCCGATCCATAGTGTCCTTCCTCCCAAGCCACCCCATTATGACATCGGCTATTCGGATGCTGGAGCCCATTGTCAGGGTTGATCCCAGGCCTTTCCTGCCCTCATCCTCGTGAGAAAACATTGGCATTGGAGGCAATCTCTGCCATTTTCTCAGCAGGGGGTCTAGTCCATACCATAAGAGCTTGTCCTCGTCCACTTTCGTCAGTATGTAAAGCCACTCCTCTGATGTCCCAAGCTCCTTCCTCAAGCTATACAGTTCAGAACCGATGACAGCATTTTTCCACGACCTTGACACACCCTTGATATTTAGATAATAGATCCTAGGAATCCGGGCAAGTATCTGAAGGGATATCTCATCTGGAAGTTGGGGTATGAGCCTCATGTTCTGATTGAAAGAGCTTGATGAGAGCCTCCGCCTCTTGCAGCTTTCACTGGGACGCGCGTCATAATTTTCCCCTCCATTACGTTTATGGCTATTTAAGCTCAAAATCCCCCCCATGTAAACGAACTCTACTCACAAATGTTCGGTGTCAAACAATACCAGAAGGGACCGAGACAACACAAACCACTCTAATCAGAAACACGAATATCCTCGTCCGAAATTGAGATGAAAAAAATGAACTGCAGAGATTTCATATGAGGCATAAGATGTATGATAACACTGGTCCAGAAGAAACCGAGAAATGACAAATTACCATAAAATAAGCAGAGAAAGCTCATCAAATCAGAAAGAATTACCAACAAGACAGCTGATAGCATCTGGAAATCAGAATATGAGCAGACCAAATCGAACAGTGAACAGAGTCATTCATCAAAACCCAGGTTCTGCCCTTCCTATGGTTCAGTTCAAGACAGCGATCAAATCACATTTTACTAATAAAAGAGATTGAGAAAGCCCTACGAACAGAAAACAGATGAAGCAAGAATGGTATCATCCCCTCAAGACGGCGCTAAGAACCGGAATTGAGCTCAACCCAGATGAGAAATTAGAGCAGAAGGATTCAAACTCCAAAACCCAGATGAAAACTCAAACAGAGCATCCGTAATTTACACGAAAGATCCTACAGGCTACAGCCCTGCTGAGAACAGAACTCAATTTCTCAACCACACGAGTTATAAAAATCAAGAGGGATCCGAAGGGGTAGTAGTTAGTTACCTGCGAGCGGGAGGTGAAGAGGGCGAGGAGGAGGAGAATTCAATCCGTTTTGTTAGATGCGACTAATCGAATCCCCCGGGATCTCAGATACCAGAGTCAGACAAGTTGCAGAGAGAAATCAAAGAAAAGTAAAAAGAAACATGATCAGAGCTAATCTGGGAGACAGTAATGCGCTCAACAATCTGCTTTTCAAGTTACGTTGTACGTCACGCTGCCAAGTGCGTACCTCGCTCATGTTATCATCCCGAAAAAACATTAAATGGCTATCACTAAAAATTAATTATAATAAAAGTTCGTATAATTAATATTAATTAATTTATTTATCATATTTTAATTATATTTTTCACCTAAAGATATCGCCTAAGAATTTCTTAATAATCTCATTTATGCTCCATCTTGTATCCAGAAACCAATAAACTTCGACGGGCCGATTCCCCAAGGAAGAAAACTTCTCGATCGTCTTTAATAAGACAACTCATAACCAAGGTGTTATTTGAAGGAAGAGACATCGGTCCATCTCAATCAATTACGGTCGTGTCTTTTTTGTTTTTATTTATTTAATTTATTTATTGTTATTGTTATTTTTATTAATAATCGGTTTACGTAATTAAGAAAGATTCCACCCGGGCATGCTTGTGGCCACTATTGAATTCGTTAGTTGGCTCATGTGACATTTTCCTTTGTATTATTGAAAAAATCAAAATATCACTTTCTTCGCTCACTTTGGATCATGCAGTGGAGCACCTATTTTCTCTAAATAAGGTCTCGGGTTTAAATTTTATTAATAAAAAAATTATTTTAAAAAAATATGCGACTCGAACTGAATTAATTAGAACTCATTAAATTTCTAGATACTGATTTTTCATACTGATAAAAATGTCACTTTCTTTTTTCTTCTTTGGCCAGAGTCATCATGTCACTTTCAATCGGACTGTATTGCTACGTGTCACCACACACACATATATATATATATATATATATATTAATTTTTTAACAAATAGCGTGATTTGTTATTCGGAACAAATATTTCAATTACGAATAAATTTTCGAACGAAATTTCTATTTTGTTATTTGGCTGTAATATAATCTGAAATAATAATTTCTCATGAAAACTTTATTCCTTATTAGTCAAGATAAAGCATTATTTCATATTTTATGGTTACTTATAATGGAAATAAATGGTTAATTTATAAAACTACGTGAAATTTTTAGGTGATCCTACCTGATCACGTGTCGTGATAAAACACCAATCAAAATATGATAAATCAGTAAATTAATATTAATTACTCGTGAAGTTACCATAATTAATATTTATCAAAATAATTTGATTAATTCTTTCTCATCATATTAGTGTAAGGTTGGACAATATGTCCCATTGGTAAAACGCCACCTTCAATGTAGAGCAAAATCATTTTTCCCTTTTTTTTTTTTTGTAATTGCAGATATGTAAATTTACATTCATAACCACATCTTTACAGTTCCTCATTGTTAAATGCAGGATGGTATTGATGGATTTATTTATTTTTTTTAATTTCCTTTTTGAACTATTTTATTCATTGTGGATCACCGGTCAATTCTATTCATCACCACCAAGAGATTCCATGTTATAAAAAAGCAAACTTCCTACCTCGTGAGGAAGTCAACATGGTCCAACCTAACTCCGTATTAAACCTACCTCCCTTTTTAAAATAATTTCAGATTTAAATTTCATTAATCGATCAAATTTGAACTTAACTTCGTAAAACTTCAAAAAAAAAAAAACTTCTTTCTGTTGCCCACGGTGCTCCGGTCTTCCATCCTTTCTCTTTTTTTTTTTTTTTGGGACAAAGAAGAGATGGCATTCGGTCGCTCTCTACACAGTGACACCCGATGAACTAAGACTCTGTATGGTTGCGAACCAGCACGTGTTTTCCGGTTGCTCTTGGCAAATTCTTGAAAATTAGGGAAAACGGAAAACAGGACAATTTCCTCGCAGTCTTGAGTAAACCAAACGACAGGAAAAAGGGCAAACGTTTTTCATGCGTCTGTGTGTGAATATCATGAAAAAGGGTTTCCAGCCTGGACACTAAACTGAGAGGATAGGTGGACGACTTTGGGTGCTGCCGACTCTGAGACAAATCAATCAAACCCGTAAGCGTCAACGACCTCCCTCCACCAGTGTTCACACCAGGAACTTCTACTAGGACCCTTGAGGAATCCTTTTCCTGCGAGTCGTTGATTCGACCTTTTTATGATCGAGCCCGCATCTCCGGTGGAACAGAACACGTCGTAATTAAAGACAGGCGCGAGAGAGGGCAAGGAACCGAACTGATTTTCAGAATTTCCCTTCTCTATTTGGGCCGAAAAAGGTTTCTTGTCATGAGTAGCAGGGATAGCAATGGGTCGAGAAAGGGCGAGTATTTGAAGACCCTTACGACGGCCACCCGCTCCCCCACCTTGACGGGTTAGCTTAAACTTGAATGCTGGGCAGACACATGTTCCATTTTGTTCTATCATTACCATATGCCATGGGCCATAGCATGTCAATACCTTGCCTTCCCCTAAAGTATCATCAACTGCACCAACTAAATGAAGGATTTAGAAACTGGATAAATCTCAAGATCATACGTGCTGAAACCACTAAGAGATTGTACATAAATGTAAGGTGGAAGCGTACCTGAATCTATAGTGATTGTAGTGTGATCGGTATCCGATTTTGATCTTCTACGTATACACTGGCCTTCCGAGAGATTATGAGATTATTTATGAATGGACTAACTAATGAGATATCAGAGGAGCCGGATCTGTATATTGTGACCCGGTGACCATAACCCTTCTACTGCACATCAGTGCCCGAGGTTTTATTAATTTCCAATTCAACCCATCATAAAATCATAATTACATTTTGATATCTGTACATCAGTACTCACACTTTACGGATGTCATCAAGACCCATTATTAAACTTGCTTAAATGACTTAATCGGACCAATTATCACGATAGCATAGACACTCGGTTAATGATATATTGTTATAGTATATTAGTCGAATTAAAAATCCAACACTAAAAACATGTTCCTATACTGTTAAGGTACGTGCCCGACGGGAAGTTATTTCGAAATATTTTGGCTACTTTTTGTTAAAACAATGTCCAGACACCACCATGTTATAAAACAACTGGATAAACTGTCCCAAACCGAACTTCTTCCCACCGGTATCCTTCTCTCTCTCTCTCTCTCTCTCTCTCTCTCTCTCTCTCTCCTCTCTTTTTCCAGATGGCAATCCAAATCCACCCTTTGATCTCAAGCAAATCCCGAACGCATGCCGCATTAGACATTGAAAGTGGTCGGATATCTCTGATAATTAACACCGACCCTCATTCGACTCGCTCGACGTGTGTACGGCTAGCAACTCACCGACCGTAATGTGAATGAGGTAAGATTGGGCGAGGGTGAGCCTGTCTACTATTTGGCCCAAAATCTGTCCTCAAGGCTTAATGTTGTGGTACTAAACCAACCACGGGAACGTACAATCAAATGCAAATAGGTTCTGGGCCTGTTTATACATGTGGATTGTATACGTGTGGGTGATCTTATCACGAATTACGCATTCAATGAGAGAATCGAACAGCCGACTTCGTGGACTTCCTCACGAAGTAGATGTCACCCATCAACTTATGCTTTTGGTTGATTTGGTCTGGGCACGTATAATAATTAGCGTGTGGGCACACGCCTCGTTCACACATCTTTAGTTTGAGTATGAAATTCGTGATTATTAAAAATCCAAGTAAAAAAGAAAAGATGAGAAAGTTTGCCTCATAAACAGCGGTTTCTTTATCCGGGTAACGAAAAAAATGTAAGGCTTGAGGTTAATTATCGAGGAAGATGCGACCACCAATGCTAAATAAATGTCAACGGACATAAATACAATGTTTAGCTCAATCACAACCGAGAAGATTAATTTGAAAAATAAAAAAAAAAAAATCCAGCTCCCTCCTCTAACTAAGCAAACTTCCTCAACAAAAAGAGCATCTCATCAGAACAGCAGCCTCTGGGACTGGAATTGTTCTTCATCTTGCATTTTCCCTCCAAACTTAGTTACCATCACACTCGAACTCAGTGCAAGAGGGCAGCAAGTGCTAGAGAGGATAGTAGCAGCCCCATCGAAGCGATAGTCTCGGAAGAACTGGAGATCCCTAGAGCTGGAGCCAGAGCTGGAGCCGAGACCTCGTCACTTGCTGCAGATGGTTCGGTGGTGGAAGTTGCGGCGCTGGAATCTGATGACGGGGAAGACTCCGGGGACAGCACTGACGAAACACAAAGAGGCAGTTCAACTTCGAGTATTACGGAGAAGTAAAGGATCGGCTCATCGATGAATGGTTGTGGAGAAAGATTGAGATTGGAACTTACCGGGAGAAGAGGCCGGCGTTATCGACACTGCAAAATATAGAAGCCAATCGCATGAGACTGTATATTTCTTTCAGAATTTTCTATAATTTGAAGAATGTTTGGATCGGATGAGGAATGTTAGAACGGGAGAGGGAGGGGGAGGAGCCGGGAGACTCACGGCGGCAGTTGGCGGCGGAGGCGGCGGTGACCTTGCAGGCAGCGGGGAGGGCGTAGGCTTTGGTGACGTTGAGGATGACCCCGAGCTGGGCACTGCTGCGGAAGGCATCGCAGAGGCACTCGGCGTCGGTCTTCAGCACCATCTTCAGCCCCGAGCAGCACGTCCCCTCCGGCTTCTCCGTCGTGCTCCCGTTCTGCACGTACGACAGGCAGTCCGCCATCGTCAGCACCAGGCTAGAGCAGTCCGCCGCCGGCGCCAGGTATTGCGGCGGGGAGGCACCCGAGGCGCAGTAATGGTAGTCCGCGGCGCCGGCCCACAGAACCGCCACGGCGCTGAGGATGAGGAAGTGCTTGGAAGGAAGTGCCATTTGCTCAGAGCGATCCGATCGAGAGAGAAGATGGCTTCTGATGAGTGAGTGATGAGCTCTATTCTTCTCTCAGTATATATGGAGGGAAAAAAGGGTTCTAGAAAGAGGGGGCCATGGACCTATGGTAATACTAATATTGTGCATGGAGCACAGAAGAAAGTCTCCTATAAAACGTGACATCACATGACAGTATTGATATAATATCACGTTAAAAAATGTGTTCCGCATATAACTGATATATTACGTAACAGTATTGACTTGGTGTCACAAACAATATGATTCAACTATTTATAAGTTTTTATTGTTTATAAAATTTCATTAAAAAGTTTAAAACAACTAAATCTTATTGGTTTGTGACATTATTCGAGCCAGTACTATCGCGTGATATACCCGTTATACACAATAATCTCTTGAGCAGAGGCTTCTTCTTTTTGATACTATGTGAGTCTCATCGCACTAATCACACTGTTAAGATAAATTCAGAAATACCAACTGATCTCGAGAGAATTTGAATTAGTAAGAGGAGAACACTGATACTTCTTATTAATAAGCTCAATTCCTCAGGGTTTGCAATAGAGGCTTCTTAAGGAAGGCTAAGGTCGGTTTAGCAAAATAGAGTCTGCTCTTTCTTGAATGCAAGTGGTTACCAATTTTTTATGAATAAAAAGAAGGGCAATAGTACTAATAATATAATTTGATAGACATAATTCAATATTTCTTATCCTTAAGTAAAGTATCGGGTAAAAGTCTTGTGAATGAAAAATTTTATATTGAGAAAACTTTATTTTCTAGTGGGCAGATCCGTCTCGAACTTGGATAAGTTATGATGCATTGAATTTCTGGATACTATGTGGTATACACAAAAAAAAGTACAGTAATGACGATCTAACCATCTCGTTGGGTAATGTTGTTAGTGTAACTGATACATTTCAGAAAGTCAGTGCTACTAAATTCAGTCAGCCCATAAAACACACTTACAGTAATTTGACTACTTTTTTTTTTTTTAATGGTAAAAGGGATTATTAGTTTAATTCTCAATTGTAAAATTTTGCTGTAACTCTGCCTCCTGTTTTTCTTAATTTCCCTTAAATTTTATAAAAATGTCTTTCTGCAATGGAGAAAGAAGAGAGGAAGCGGATCAATGATAGCAGGATAATTCAATGAAAGGGCATGACATGTAAAGTTAGCTCCCACCATGAACACGATAATTAGTCAAGAACATGCGCATCATGCTCGACCCATTTCAAATCAAACATCAGATTTACTGAATTTTACAAACAAATTGGATTGTTATTACATGATCTTGAGAAACTAAAATCCCTTAACCTCAAATCGACGGCGACATCGAAGGTTTCCTGCATAAAAAAATATGGATCGATGAGTAATTGTCAGACTTTTCCAACATTTTTTTACATGAGTAGCGGAGGGGAAGAATGGAGAGAGGGGGCTATGGGGCCGCGGAGCCGTCGGCGCAATCAAGAGAGCTTGCTCATGCTTTTCCATTCACTCAATTCTTTCAGGTTCTTCTTTTCCCATTTTAATCACTGAGAAAGGTGGGATTTCAAATGTCTAAGATGCTGTCAAAGGTTGATTCACCCTGAAAAAAAAAAATCATTAAGAGACACCAGCGATCACTGTATAACCTATAATCTGTTTAATTTTTTTGAATCGATATAAATTCAATTTCGCATGTCTTCGACTTGACATAGAATCAGAACCGGCCGAAACCAGATACTGTTATAATCTAATGTCTATGTACTGCATAATGATTAACATCTTATAGCAAAAGAGGTTATTGGATGAGTATCACCCGTTCATCTTCGAAGACTGACCTCGAATGGAGATTAATTTAACTGGAATGTGGGTCGTGATTAATTAACGTGATATAATTTTTGTACCATGGTATCCTGAAACTCAATGATATTTGATTAATTCAGTTCGAGCCGGTGAACTTATTAGGAGTAAAACTCTCTCAAGATGAATTCTCTTCATTTACAAGATTTAAATTCAAATTCAAAATTTTTTTTTAAGAAAAAGAGATGTCTTAACTAATCTCTACTTTGGTTAACATCGGATAATTTGATTGTTGATGTAAGTACCATTAAAAAAAAAAAAGTCAAAGAGTCTCCGACACCGATTGTGAGCAATCATTGGTCTTAATTTGTCTGAGGCATGCTGAAATGAGCAACAATGATCGAGCGTGTCACGTTGACCCCCGAAGAGAATCTAATGGAGCAAGCGCATCTCTTATTTCGTGTAATCATGTCGGGCATCGAAGCTTTAAAATCGTTGCTTCGAACTCTCCGAAGATGGAAAAGGAGATGTCTCGACCTGTGCTTCTTGTGATCCAAGGTCAATTCGAACCAAATGAGGCAGTCGTCTTCAGTTGAGTCACTACTATTGTTATCTTCTTTATCTTTATAGGAAAAAAAAAAAAAGGAGAGAGAGAGCATATGTATGCGATGTAACTTGCTCATCAATGATTCATAGATTTTGTAGCACCGTTAGCTCTCCAACATAACACTCGAGAAAATGATTCAATGCAATGGTATCATCATCGAACTGCAAAAGAAGTTCCGGTATCGAGCGCTGCTTGTAAAACTGTAACCCTCTGTTCCCCTATTTATTTCTCCTGGCCCTTCCAGACCTATGCCATCTTTTGCAGTAGAAAAAAAAAAAGAAAAAAGAAAAAAGAAAAAAGAAGCATGACATCTGAACTAGATGGACTTGTTGATCCATGGAGAGAGGGCATTGCACTTGTAGCTTTCTCCTGTCTGTGAAGACATTGCATGATGACAAGTTTACCCCTTCGCCTTTTTCATGGCTCTCTAAATTTTTCTCGGACAACACTGACCGGTTCAGTTGATTTTGTACACCTCCCTTTTTAAATAAGATCTCGTGTCTATGTTCTATATTCTGCTAATGGAGTGAATTCACGTTCGATAGAGTTTTTCTATCAGTGAACCGGCATGGTCCGGGCCCGAATCAGTGATGAATTTTCTTTCCAGTACCATGCGAGTGCTCTAATCATGATTACATGTGTAGGCATGCATGTGAAGTAGAGTAGCTATGATTTTGATGGAACGGGGACGGGCTAATGAAAAATTTCACTGATAATGATTTTGCCATTTTTGTAAGGGAAGTGGATCCATCTCAATCATTGAGGGCATCTCTGCCCATTTCACACACACTATCTCTGTAATAGCAGGAGGAGAAATTCCTGTGTTAGCCAATCTCATAAATAATTTGATAAATTTAACCGATGAATATTTCATACGTGAGTAAACGTTTCAGATAATGCTTGAAAGATAATATTATTAATGAATAGAAAAAAAGTGATGTGACACTTAATAATAATATGTTAAATATTTATTGGTGGAATTCACGGATGATATAGCGAGCCGAACTCACATTAGAATCTCTCATTGCAAGAGGGAACCCCGGAAAGCGCAAAAATCTGAGGTTCTCATGCCTCATAGTGGAGAAAGTTTTGTATGTAACGAATATACCACTTGACAGTACTTACGTAGTATCACAAACCAATGAAATTAAGTCATTTTAAAGTTATTTTTTCCATTTTAGGTTTTATTAATTGAATCATATTACCTTGCGATACCACGTCAGCAATGTCATATAATATGCTTATTACACACAAGATTCTCTCCCAATGAGAAAATCTTGTATGTAAGGAGTATACCACGTGACAGTGCTGACGTGATGTTACAAACTAATATGATTAAATTATTTTTGGGGTTTATTGAAAAAATCTTAAAATAGATAAATCTTACTAGTTTGTGATATTGTGCCTCAACAATGTCATATGGTATACTAGTTATACACAATATTATCTCATATCTAATAAGCTCAAGCTCAAGACCTTTTTTTTTAAAAAAAATAATCGAGGTATTCGAGCACATTTCGATCCTAACTAGCAGTGATTGCTACATATCCTTCTCGAGACACATACAATAGTTCACAAATCATGTGTGTCAGGATAAATCCTGACGGGTTCGTACCCCCGAGGGATTGAACCTTTTACCTGGAAAGCAAGGAGACCCTTAGCCCCTGGAGGCTCAAGATCTCTTAATTATGGGTCAAGAATGATGTTATTATTGTAAACAAATTTCCTCAAATTTCCTTAATTTCCAATGAAAAATAGAACTTGTTTTTTATGTGCTTATTAACTTTTGCAAGATTTTCTAGCAGAATTATCAAGTCATTTTCCTATATGGTCAATCCCATGCAAGTAATAGTTTATAGAACCATGTGGTCGTCAAATCAGGTCGGATAAGCCCAATTGGTTGCTCACCAACCCTGCAAAGGAAACTCGATTGATTCATCCTCACGACGTCATTCTATACAGACGTGGTCGATAGAGCTCTCATCAAAATAAGGTTGCACTAATTAATTGCCAGACCGCCAGCTGCCCGTGACAGGAGCTTACTGATCGAGTCCGGGTCGAATGTCGATAGGATCTTTTGGAGAAAAAAGGTGCGATAGATAGAGCACAAAGTGCGGTCCAATCAAGGAGAGAGTCATGTATGTCACGGTCTCACATAATTATAACATTTATGTGATGATATATACTAATAAAATTAAGTTATTTTTAGAATTAATTTTTTTTTAGATTTTATAAATAAAATTTTAAAAACCATCTTAATTTTTTTGGTAAATATTATCACATAAATACTATCACGTGAAGATACCGTATTATCGTACTCTCTCTTCCCGTCCACGTAGGCAGGGGAAGGGATGCGGATGGAGCTCAGCTTCTGATTGGTCGGAAATCTATCCTCGACACCGGCACAGATTTCCTCCCAGGATGTCTCTTGTCCAGCCTGGCTCCATACATATCACTCCTTTTGATCCTCTCAGATTTCCTCCTCACCTCACTAACCGACTCCTCCTCCGCCTCCTCCTCAGCCTCAGCCTCAACCTCAGCCTCAGCCTCGTAGCAACTTCACAGAGTCTCAGGCTGCAGAGAGACATGGCGGCTGCTACTTCCGGTGCAGTGATCAATGGGCTCGGCTCAGCCTTCCTGTGCGGCTGCAAGGGGAGCCAGAAGAGGCTGCTGTCTGGCGTCGGATCCAGGACTGCTGGCGGCTCCGTATCTCCCAGAAGGATGGTCGTCGTGGCAGCGGCTAAGCCCAAGAAGTCGTGGCTCCCTGGTGTCAGGGGCGGCGGCAACTTCGTCGACCCTGAGTGGCTCGATGGCTCGTGAGTCTCTCTTACTCTCTAGACTGCACCGGCAAAATTATATAGTGAGATGACTTGATCGCTATTGTTAACATATTGGAATTCACTTGATTCTATTGATGCAGGCTCCCTGGAGACTACGGATTTGACCCACTGGGACTTGGCAAGGACCCAGCGTTCCTCAAGTGGTACCGGGAGGCCGAGCTGATCCACGGAAGGTGGGCCATGACAGCCGTGGTAGGCATATTTGTTGGACAGGCCTGGAGCGGCATCCCGTGGTTCGAGGCCGGGGCAGATCCGGGCGCGATCGCCCCGTTCTCTTTTGGCTCACTCCTCGGTACCCAGCTCATCCTCATGGGCTGGGTCGAGAGCAAGCGGTGGGTCGACTTCTTCGACCCGGACTCCCAGTCTGTAGAATGGGCCACCCCATGGTCCCGAACTGCCGAGAACTTCGCCAACGCGACCGGCGACCAGGGGTACCCTGGCGGCAAGTTCTTCGACCCACTGGGACTCGCGGGCACAATCAGGGACGGGGTCTACATCCCTGACGTCGAGAAGCTCGAGAGGCTCAAGCTGGCGGAGATCAAGCACGCCCGGATCGCGATGCTGGCTATGCTGATCTTCTACTTCGAGGCCGGCCAAGGGAAGACTCCTCTTGGGGCTCTAGGGTTGTAAGGGAAAGTTGGATGGGGTGTTGTGTGTGTGTGTAGATAACTTTGGAGTCCATAGACAGAAGAGGATGATGAATCTAATCTTCTCGGGGCATCGTTAGTCCCGGCCGCCGTTGATAAATTCAAAATTCTTTGCCGTGCTCCCTACATCACTGTTTTACCAAATACTCTGGCCAGAGGATCCCAGTGTCAATCGTACCCGATTTGTAGAATGATCACGATAGGCTAAATTCCAAGGTTCGATCAATGTACGCTGGTCTGATTCAATGTGTCGAATTACAATCCCAGCCGGCCATTCCCCTTGACCCGAACTGAACTTCCCAGTCATTCGAGCCCAACTTGTTCTCGGGCAAATCTAAGCTGTGTTGTCCGTCCTCCTTTAACTTACACAATTCCAGCATCTACGATGAGATGAATGCAACGGAACACAACCTCCTGATCTGGCTCGAGGCGAAAGCGACACAAACCCGAATGACAAAACCTCGTCCCCATCCCGTTTTGCAGCTCTCTTCCTGCTCTTCGATATTGCTGTCCTAGTTGCTGTCGTTCTCCTATTTGGCCTGTGCTGCAGGAAAGCCAAGGAGCTGAAGAAGTTCATGGAAGGTGGAGACATGGAGGAAGGAGTGTGAGTCAGAGTCAGAGTCCGAGTCCGAGTGCAGTGCAGGAGAAGAACAGTGAATAAGTAATGCCGATCTCTAGTTGACATTTGATCTGGCAGTCGAGTCGATTTCTCCTGAAGACACCTTCTGTTATAACTCAAGGAATTCTTGCTCGATCTCGGTACAGGAAGCAGTGCATTTCGTAATGTTGACTGCGTTTTAGCTCGCATTGGTCAAGTGGGAAAAGATGAGGGCTGGCTTGCTCGACTTTCTGGTTTGTGATTCGATGAATTGACCGAGATGCAATGGAATTATCTCCCGCCGAGAGGGTGCATTTGACATAGCCATGGTCCTAGTTTTGCTTGGTTGTTTCTCAAAGTTGATCTTGTTGAATTTCAAGATAAGAGATGTGCATTGAATTGTCTGCAGTATGAGCGGACGGTTGGCAAAATCGGTGACTGAGCCACGAGGAAATTATTGGATTTGCGAGTTTACATTAGTGGGAGACTACTGAAGGCGGATCTGAGTTTACGTCAGAGATTATCACGCTCACATATAATATTATTGTTAATAGGTATTACAAGAAATTGAGCCCATTTCTACCCATTGTTAGGAGAAAATATACAATTTTCTTATAAAGCCATCATCCAAGACTTAGATGGCTTACGTTGGTTTAACAAATATATTACATTGGTCATAACCATAGGTTGAGTTTGCTACGTTATTTATATGTTGGGAGTTGAATCCTGTAGTGATTAAATTAGAGAATAAACTTAGATTTATAAGAGAATTGAGTACAGTCACGTAATAGCTTACATTTTTAGGTGAAACTTGTTCGGCTCTTATAGGTATAGGTGAAAATTTTGCATGATATCGCCTCCGGGGCCAGCCCAGTGGTAAGCAGGGGCCTCCTTACTTCCCAGGTCATGGGTTCAATCCCTCGGGGGCATGAATCCGTCAAAATTTATCATGATTTACCTGGCACATGTAGTTTGCAGGTTATTGTGCGTGCCTCGAGGAGGATGTGTTGCAACCACCACTGATCCGACTCGAAAGGCGCTTGGATACCTCAATTGTAAAAAAAAAATTGCATGGCATCAGAGTTGGCTTTTTTGTGTGCAAGAAAAATGACTGCATCATGACCAGTTTATGGAGTGCGAAAGCACTTGCTTTTCCCCTGGCTCGAGACCAGGTGGAAGCAGGTCAATCTTTTGTAGGCTCAGGTGAAAATTTTACACTATACACCCATCTTAGGTGGAAATTTTATTTGATTCTAAAGAAAATTTACGATTGAAGAGTTGTATGTCATAGTGGATGATTGTCAAATTTGAATTGATTAAGATCCCATGAATTGTTTGGTGTGCAACCCATGTATCAGAATCCCCAGAAACCAGTCCCGAGAGAGTCAAATCTTGAACCTGACCTACTGTATGTTGTTAACTTACCAACAGGTACACGTGTAATGCACGTTTTTTGGACGTCGGATATTGGGTATGTGGACCGAATGGGCTAGGGACCTGTATCACCGAACGGCAATCTGGGCCATTACTAAACCATGTTCCGATCTATAGGAAATTTTTGCAATAATTGAAAGTTGGGGGTAACTTAAAAAAATGAGAATTGGACTAAAAGTGCAAATATTTCAACACTAGAAGATAAAAATGATAAAAAATTAAAAATTTATAACTGAAGTAATAAAAACAAAAGTTCCAGAATTCATTTATTCTTCCCTTTTTCCTTTGCTAGGAAATTGCAAGAACCAGAAACCGACAGACATCAACGAGATCCCATCCCCTCGCTCCTGATCTTCATCGCAGAACAAGAATCTCAAAAACCCATGTCAGGCGACAACCAGCGAGACCATGTCGTTCGGGGCAATCCCAGGAACAAGAGCAAGAAGAAGAAGAAGAAGAGCGCGGAGGGTCGAAGAAGAAGATGACGGCCGATCAGAGCGCCGCCTTCAAGTCGGTTACCGAGTGGGTCTTTTTGGGCTCTCAATCTTCTTCTTCAGCTGATGCTGCTGCTTCTTTCCTGGTGGATGATTTTGGGGTTCAGAAGAGTGTGGGGAGAGGCGGGCAGAGAGTGGTGTTCGAATTGCATTGTCACTCCAAGTTCAGTGACGGGTTCTTGTCTCCCTCGAAGCTCGTCGAGAGAGCTCACTCCAATGGCGTAAGTTGAAAACCCAAATAAATGAGCCATTTGTTTGTGCTCTTCCGCTTATTTTTGTGAAGAGTTTGCTGGAAGTATAACCATTCATGTCGGGGAACTGGGAAACGAAAATGAAAAGCTGCCGATCGAAAAGTTATGATTTTGCTAACATATGTAATCTCTGGCACATCATCTTGACTGTACTAGGTTGGATGGTCGGAATCCATACTTTCAGTGATGATTGCTTTTTTCTGTTTTCCCCTGAAATGATTGGACATCCTTTTTGGGAATGAAGGTACTGACTGAGATGAGTGGCTGTTTGTCGATTCATAGGAAAGCAGTTTGGGCAGTAGAAACGAAAAGGCTGAGTGTCATTCATTGGGAATACTAGAGAAGAAAGTGTGGATAGAGTGCGTCAGAGTAGTGGGCATTCTTGTGCTTGCTCAAGGTGGTTATATGTTCTGATGAGCATTTCATCACATGTATTCTTCTTTTGTTGTTTGCAAAATATTGTTGTGAGGGTGCATTATGCAACCCACAGTATCTTTCTTGTACATTGGGATAATTGCCTGTAGATTTGATAAGGAAATTCCTCTAGATGCCTACAGACTAAGAATCTTTTTGATCTGATAAGAAAAGTTCCATTTCTCCTTTTCCTTTATTTGTCCCCTTTTCGTAGTCCTTTATGAATCAATGTTTTTTTTTCATTCATCTTCACTTCTTTTTCTGCGTATCTGGGCTTTCTGTACAATGCTGACATAGATACAATTTAATAATGTGTATGCCAATGTTCTTATAACAGGTGAAAGTTCTTGCACTGACAGATCATGACACGTTTTCGGGTATACCTGAGGCCCTAGAAGCAGCTCGGAGATTCAACATTAAGATTATCCCGGGCATTGAGATCAGCACTATATTTACTTCAAGGTCTCACTCTTCATTTCTTCCTGAGCTTTTTGCTTCCTTTTGCATTGTCCTCATATATGCATCAGATTCCAGAATGATCATGCTGCTTCCAAACCCGGGAATGGTACAGGGATTTACAAATCAGCAGTTCGGTCAAAGGGAGTTTCATAAGGGGGGTGATAAGAGATATTTAAGGTTTTCGAACTTATAACTAACCAAAGTTGATTTAGGACTGAAAATTTGAATTTTCTTTCCCCCTAATGATGCTACTAGCAGTCATATTTTCTTACTAACTGATTGTTAACAGATCAGAGCCCCAGTGGGAGGAACCGGTCCACATACTTGCGTACTACAGCAGCTGTGGACCCTTGAGGTATGAGGAGCTCGATAAGCTCCTGTCTGACATAAGGGAAGGCCGATTCCAACGTGCTCGGAATATGGTCGTGAAGCTCAATAAGCTAAAACTTCCCCTCAAATGGGACAGTGTCGCCAGAATTGCAGGTAAAGGTGTAGCTCCCGGGAGATTGCATGTTGCCCGTGCAATGGTTGAAGCAGGCCATGTGGAAAATCTCAAACAGGCCTTTTCTCAATATCTTTTTGATGGTGGACCAGCCTATTCCACGTAATGTTTTTCAGCTATCATCTCCTTTCTGTTAACTTTGAGTCTTAGAGGTTTAATACAAAATAATGGAAACAGGATGGAACTGAATTACCAGTAAGATTATGCCCTATTCTTTGTAGCAATTTCATTTAAATACTAAATTTCATTCCATCAACCAGAATTTATGTTATTGTGAAGCTAATGGATGTTCCGCTTGAATTCTTGTTTTGGGTTCAGAGGTAGTGAGCCTTGTGCAGAAGAAACTGTCCGACTGGTTCATGGTACAGGAGGAGTGTCGGTTCTTGCACACCCATGGGCACTGAAAAACCCGGTTGCAGTCATCAGAGGTCTAAAAGAAGCCGGCCTACATGGTTTAGAAGTCTATAGAAGCGATGGGAAATTGTCAGGTACAAAACCAATGTCAATTGTACCATTCTGCTGGTGTTAAAACTGAGGAATTACAGTGAATCATTTGTCTGTTCCTTTTCGGGATTAAACAGCATACAGTGACCTAGCCGATACCTACGGCCTTCTGAAGCTTGGAGGGTCGGATTTTCATGGAAGAGGTGGGAACAGTGAATCAGAGCTTGGAAGCGTAAACCTCCCTGTCTTAGACCTCCATGAATTCCTCCAAGTGGCAAGACCTATCTGGTGTGGAGCCATAAGAGACACTCTGGAAGCTTATGCAAGCGATCCCTCTGACACAAATTTTGCTAGAATCACGAGGTTTGGGAGGATCACGGCACCAAAAGGAGGCTCCTTGGCTGTCTCCAGGGAAGAGGACTTGATCAGCCGATGCCTGAGTTCGTGGTTGACAGTTGATGAGCGGCAAGATGCAGGGATAGAGGCTGTCCAGTTGAAGTTTTCGACTATCTCCATTCAACAGAGGGTAGAATAGACTTGACTTCTTGCCTCAATGGTGTAGAGTATCAATGTTGAGTCCTCCATCCTTGAGATGTAGGAGGGGGTCAATTTTCTCACACATTTGATTACAGAATCCATTTTGATATGAAATTTCTAGTAGTACTATAGAAAGTTGATCAAATCGTTGTAAAGTTTAGTGTCTTGCAATGAACAAAAGGAGGCAGACAAGTCTAATAATGATATTTCGAGCAAAATTTTTGTGCATCATGTAACTTACAAACCGCTAAACCAGAGAGTAGCTGTTACATGACAAATCCGAATTCAGAATCCTCAATCCACTGAAACCTAGCCTAAAAGGTTGTTCACCAAATGAGAGAGAGCCCAATCTGTCTAAGAGGTTAAAGTGGAAGAGAGAAGATAGGAGTGGACATGATACTGGCACAGCTGCACCGAGGCGAACTTTGATTTAACTGAATTTCCCGAGTTGCTGCTTCTTCTTAATTGCTTTGTGACCGTGATACACGAACGAATCTACTATCCCGGCTACCGTGAAGATTCCTGAGAGAGAACAGCAGATCAATTGATGGTGAATCTACAGCGTTGGAGGTTTGAAAACAATGTACAAATAACTATATTATCCACCAATGAAGAGTACATCGCAGAAAGAGAGGGGGAGGAACAGAGGCGAGAGAGAGAGAGAGAGAGAGAGAGAACCTCCGACAATGGCACATATATTTGTCATGAAGTGCAGAAATGGGATGTGCTCTTCCTTGAAAGTGACCTGCAAAATTGCCAGCAATGCAACCAAGCTTTTCCAATTATGTGTGTAACCATGAAGAACATATACAGCTGTCGTGGCACCGACATGCACTTTCAAATACCACGAATCTGATTACGGGAACATCAACTTCATTGGTGGAATGAACTGGAAAACTTTGCAACCGAAGAAAAAAACAATGTAGAGGCCAACAGGAAAAAGAATAAACGCTTTATAATTGGACATGGAGGACCATGACACTACTTTAGAGCCCTTGCAGGACAGAATTATGTATAAGAAGCTTACCTTTATTGGACTGAAGTCATAAAAGAAGAAAACTCCAGGATGAGCTTGAGGGTGCCCAACCTCGTTATTCCTGAAGTGCTCTGTCACCGAGTACTGACCACAGAAACCACACAAGGTGCCCGATCATTGGAGATTTGAGTCGACCAAATCAATCACAGCAAAATTGCTTGAGAGATTCTGGTACCATTATTCTATCAGTACCTGATTTGACTTGACGGTATGGCCCCTGATGTCTGTGTATATTGTTGGAACAACCTGAAATTTGCATAAAAATCATGGAATGAAAGCTACTTAATATGGTTAACGAGGATATTATAAATGAATCTATTAATCACTTCCACTTTCTGCGAGTTTGGTCTATAAAGAACAAGAAATTATTTACACTTTGATTCCAGAGAGAAACTACGCATTGTTCCAGTTAAAAGGAATACAAGTTTTCATCTTTTAGCTTATTAAACAAACACTGGAGGGAGAGAAACGATTAAAACATGCAAGTCTTTCTTAACACCAACCTTGATAAAGTACTGATACATGCCATACTGTGTATCATGTGCCCACCGTGCCCTGAAAATATACACGTTCATGGATTTGTGCACACAAGTCTCTCAATGAAAGAGCCTCAAAGCTTAAAGGCAGGCTAAGATTAGATATTCTTACCCATCAAGAGGATTGACCACGCCTGGGAAGTAGTCACCAAATGATAATCTATTGATCTTATGGCTTATCTGGAGGAAATAAAATATTATCCAGAGCAAAAAGTTTAATTCGAAAAACAAATAGTAAATTTAGCCAAAAAGGGGAGAAAATAATATCCATTACACGATCCTACATTGTAGATATCATTCTGGATGGAAAGCAAATCCTGCAGGTTCATAGTTGAATGATGGAAGCTTTTCCCAGGAGAAAAATGGAAGTTTCCAGCCACTTTGTTCACTTCCAGAGATCCATAAATATTACATCCTTCTCCGTCTTCTTCCTTCACTTTTTGGACAAAACCTTCTCGCTTGCACTGGCAGAGACAAAAGTTTTAAAGGAAACTTAGATCTCGTGGAGCTTGAAGATACAAAAGTAAAACTAACATATGTATCTAAAAATCAAAACAATATGCTGAAAATATCACGCTAAATGGTGATTTTCTAAGACAACTGGTAGAATCTTTTCTTGAACACAGTAACATGATTTAACATAGAACATAACATAAAGGAGAACTCATTTAGATTAACCTGGTCTATCAAATCCATGTTTGTCATTGCCCAACCTTTCTTCTTATATGCCTCACGAACCTCTTCACATGAGTTACAGCATTGATCATCTGACTGGAGGGGGGCAGAAAGAGAGGTCAAATAAAACAGAACTTCGTGAATCTAACCTTCTGATTGAACAATAGAAGATGACACGGAGTGCACAATGTAATGTGCAAAAACAAATTTTATTTTAAATGTCGTTTTAAAAATTGTGAGCAAAATGATGCAGATACAAGGAAATAATAAGGAAGACATACCGTTTCAGCACCATAGCACGTTCCACAGTATTCTTCATTGTGTCCAAGCCTCCCACCATGTTTCTGTAAAGGCTTCTCGATCTGATAAAACAGCAAAATCAGAAAGATTGCAAAATATATTAGCTAAAGTGCTGTCCAACGACAAAAATAAATTCCTTAAATTGATAGAACCAAATGAAACAATGACGTAAGCCATTAGAAAGAAATTTATAATAACATCTACTGTGAGAGTCAAGCTGCAGAGGTGATTTAAAAAACAAATTATTCATAGAGTTCTAAAGTTCTGCAAAAATTAAAATATAGTCACATATGTGATAGTGCTCGCTTAAAGAGACCTGTAGTTGTAGCGTTAAATAGGCCATACCAGCCAACTATGCCAGTTACATGGAAAAAACGAAAATTAGATGCTGTCTGCCACGCTAACAAGGACAATGCAGAACTCCAAACTTCCAGACTCACATAAATCAATAAAAGTGCAATATGGCTCTTGTTGAACTGTTATTTCTTTAAAAGTATTTCAACCCTAGGGGTGAAATGTAAATTTTATTGTTACAAAGTCTTTTCTCGAACTAACCTTCGGGCCACCTATCCCATCTTGCCGAATCTCGATAACATTGTGATGAGCATCAATTCTTTTCTTGGTTATATCATGTCTCTGCAAGTGAAACAAGGTAATGCCAAATATTCATGAGTCAGAAGAACCAAAAAGAAGCAATTGAATGAGCATTGCCTGGTCAAAACATCTATCCACTAGTATAACAACCACGTAGTAATGGAGGTAAAGCCAGTTCTAAGGGTGTTCAACAACACGTACTATATCAATATGTTGCTCCCCACTGATATCCATGGCATCAACACTCAGCAGTGAACACGGAACGGAGGGAAAAGTGACATCAAACTGCACTTACTCACATCAGATGAATGAGATGAAGAAGATGCACCAGTTTACTAGTGAAAAATACTACAAATAGAAAATTTGCAAAATAACATCATAGTAGTAAATCAAGAGTTATCATAAATCAATCACGCCCCAAGTCCAACATATTAGTGAAATCAAACATCTGTAGGCACCAACAAATATTAGATTTCATCAGAATAACTTTGCAACCTTATAATCACCGCTTTGCATTTACTAATTAAACAAAGATAATGATACTTGCATTTATACGCAGCTTTTCTCCTCTCGAAGTATCGACAAGAAGCTTCGTTTCAGTAACTGTGTGGAGGTATAATCCTGCAAAAATGCAGTTACCAATTGACAATGGATATGCAGAGAATTGTTATATCCATACTCCATAACAGGAAAAATTCAAAAAAAAAAAAGGCGAAGCAGTGATGGACTGCTAAGATGAATAGAGAAAAACTAGAAAGAGATTGTTGAATGATTCATCTAGCTTTCTCTAATTTCTTTCAGCGCATCAGAATTAGTTGATGATCTAGTCCAGAGAAGGCAGATAAATACAAGCACTGAAACTGGCCATGTTGACCTTTCGAAATGGTCATTCAACCGTATGAATGTGTCATTTTAAGAGCCTGAAAGATCACAAACTCCATTACTAAGCACCAAATTTGTGCTGGATATCCTCATCTCAGAAACAGCAAAAAGACTGAGTTTTTCAAGTTCCCTGGACTCAAACTATGAAATCTAGCCAGTCAACCAACAGAGCATAAGCAACTTTTTGATCAAAAAATCGAGTAGCACTCTGACTCAGATCGAATAAAGAATTTCTTGATTTTGACGTCAAGTCCTGTCAAGAATATATGACCTTTCTCTTCCACCCGAACTTCCTCAACAAACAACCTGGAAAGAATCAAATTACGCTAAACTAAACCCAGAACATATCCAAAGACTAAAGGAAACCCATTGATTCTTAGAAAGAAAGAAATAGGGAATCAAACTGAATTCAGAGCACATGACTTTGCAACATAGGCGAAAAGGGGTTTCTAGGACCGGTTAGAGACATACTGAACTCGGAGAAGAAGAGGAACAGGGTGAGGAGAGAGGAGACGAGGGTGATGACGCCGCCGGAGAGAGTGCGGCTGTAGAAATCCTCATTGATCTTGGGATACGCGTCCAACGTCCTCAGCCTATTAAACACCTTCTCCATTCCTATTCTCCCACCCAGCAGCTTCTCTCCCTCAGGCCCCCAACCACCCTCTTCCTATCTACCCAACAATCTATCTAATCCGGGCTCGAGCGGGCACAGTGCGGCTGAATTTGGGACGGTGGAGGACGGCCGGCCGGCCGGCGCGTCGGAAGAAAACGGAGCAGACAAAGACCGACCCACCGGTGGGAGAGAGGCGAAGACCTTCCCGTGAAACGAGCGATCGACAAATTTGAAGGCAACAACACGCAATTGAAAGGCAGACCGGTCAACGGATCTACCGGAGTGTCCTGAGTCCACTGTTCAACAACCTTAAGTTCTTTTATGTATATACACACGCATCTATCAATCTATCTATTCCTATTACTTCTAATACTTTATTTACATAGAGAAATTTGGAGAGATAATATAATTTTTTATTTAGATAAATTATTAGAAGAAATTTAGATTTCTCAAAATCTCCCTAAACCTCTCTTTTTCAATTCTTTCGATTTGAAAATTTTGGAGGGATAATAAATTTTTAAATAAAAATCAATTTTAACTTTTTAAAAGAAGTTTTGGGCACGTCATAATTTCTGTCGTATAATTACACAACCATACATGTCTTTCATTGCTTGATCATCACCAAATCACAACTACAGCACGTTTTCCCTTATTCATCACAACTAGATCGCAACCATTAAGCCTCATAAAACTATTACAAAATCACAATTTTGTTTGAATTTCAAGACCATCATGAAACTTTGTGCCTTTTTAAAGCTTTCCTCCCATTCAATTGGTTTTCAAAATTAAAAGGGTAAAATGATCAAATTAGTTTTTTATCCCTTCAAAATCTCTCCTCTAATAATAGTATGCAGACGAGTGATTTATAAGAATAAATTATTCATTTAAATCCATTCCCTCCCATCCCTTCCAAATCCCTCCTTTCCGGATCCTTCAATCCAAACATAGTGGGGGAGGAGACCCCTTTTGGTGTCTTTTTTTCTTTTCCACAGTGTCCTTAATCGAAATTTCTCTAGCCCTTAAATTGAAAAAAAAAAGTAGAATCATGATATTAAATTTGACATGTATAATTAGTTATTTTTCACAATTTTTTCTCATTTTCACTATTATAACTGTCTAATTTTAAATTAAACATGTATTATTTTTACATCAAAAATAATAAATAATTACTCTCTTCAATCGTATATTAATATATATATTTTTAATATTTTTATTAAAATATCATATTTCGTGCATAATACAAGTAAACTTCCAGTTATTTATTTATTCCCTTGAAAATATTAATATCTCCCCTTTTTTTCCGGCATTCCTTTTTCGATTTATTTTTCCATTTTTTTCACGTGTTTAATTTTGGTAAAAAAAAAAGACAGGAAATTCCAAAATAGTAATAAAATTTACGTTCCCATAGGGCACGAGAGATCTTCCATTTCTTCGCCTAATTTTCACGTACTTACTCCTATAATCATCCACTCTCAATAATTAAATGTAAATTTTAGACTCATGTTACGCTCAAAATTTTCAATAGCATAGCCGATTGTAAATTTATACAATGTTTATTTTATAATAAATTTTATATAATTTTATAATCGTGGATTATTTTTTTATATTATCGTTAATACGAGGGAGGTGTCATGAATAAATAAAAATAAAAGTTTATGGTTAGAAACAAGATATTGAAGGAAAGTCATAATTAAAAATGGTGTTCATTAAAAATGTAATTTTGGGTAAAGATAAACTTACTATTTGAGGATTCACCTTCTCAAAATACTTAATGGAGCGGTCATATCACATAAACGATGCATATGTTATATATTCATCAAATCACAATATATTATTTATATATTAGTTCAATTACAATTTATATTTATTAGAGTTTTCTATTTTTTTAAAAAATTTTATATTTTAATAATTATAACTGTATAATTATTAATTATATATAAATTTTTAATTAAATAAGTATATAATATTATTATTGACGCGTAGCGTAATTACTCCGGTAAACACTTCCTTTTCTGTTTTGGCCTGACATGACAAAATCGCACTCGGACCAAACATTATTGGGCCGGGTCAACCTCATGCGAGAATGCCTTTACCCTTTGTTATTCTGTTATTTTAAGGGCGGTTTGGTTCGCAATGCAGAATCGGAAATAGAAGTGGAAATGAAATAAGGTGGAATCAGAAACGAAATCAAAGCTTTCGGTTTTCATTTGATTTGATCCGGACTCGGAATCTAATTCCTTTTATTATTACTTGGATTAAACTTTAAATGTTATAATAAAAAATAAAATAGAAATATAATTATCATTCAAATGATTAAATATAACAAAAGTAAGTGAGAATGAATTTTACGAAGTTAAAAATATGATTGATAAAGGAATCACTTTCTTATTACGCTGGGTTTTGATGAGAATGACATTCCCTTTTTAGGGGATTTCAATTCCTTTAATTAAGGAAAATGAAATCATTTTTTCTCAAAATAAATATCGAATAATAGAATCATTCATTTTATTTCCATGTTTCCACTAATTTTTTTAACAAAAAAAAGAGAAAACTGATCTCTCTTTTTTTTATTTTTTTTATTTTCAAAACTACCCTTTATTCTAATTCGACAATATGATAGTTTTATGTCTTTTGTTGGTTGGGTATACGATGATTTACCTCCCAATTGCGATTATCTGAAACTATTCAATGACGGAATGTCTTTTAACAACTGTGTTCTAGTATATTTCACCATTCAAAAAGCTTTAGCACCCGAAAATGGAGGCAATTTGATTGATTTATTTAATTTGCATATAAGAATATTTCTATCTTTTCAAAAATTTTTTGGCCGAAATTTCTATCTTTTTTCAATTCAATCCCATAATTTTCACCGTGCAAGCCAGTCACCAGTTTCATTCATTATATTATTTTTGTCGTCTCGCGGCACAAAAACAAGGGGCAAAAGCGGAAAAGAGAAAAATTCAATGAGCGTCCATTCACTGGCATATTCCCCGCCACAAAACCCTAACCCTAACCGGACACGCCACAACAAATCTTCTTCACCCCTCTCTTTGGAGCTCCGCGAGGTGGAGGCGAAGATGTCGCACTTCGGGAGATCGGGGCCGCCGGACATCAGCGACACCTACTCTCTACTCGTCCTGAACATCACCTTCCGTAATATCTCATTCACTGTGTTAACCAGCTGATTTGCTTGTGTAACGCCTCGAATCTAATGCCCCGCTGTTGTTCTGATTTTTTCAGGTACGACTGCTGATGACCTTTTTCCGCTGTTCGATAAGTACGGGAAGGTTGTGGACATCTTCATACCAAGGGATCGAAGGTTCTCCGTCTCTATCTTGTTGGATATTTCCTTGAACGGGTGCTTTAGTGTTTGGATTTTGAGAAACTAGAGAAACATGCCGAATTTGGGACGCTATGCTTGAAGTGTGGTTGTCTGTCCTTTTTCCGTTTGTTTGAGTTATAATGAGCCATCCTGCGCGTTCATCCATTGGAGGCCGGGTCTCTCTCTCTGGTTTCCCGTCCCGATTGATTTGAGGACGTCCGATGATGTCTCATTCAACTCCAGGAGAGATCGCTCACCATGTTGTTTTAAGCCTGCTAATTGGTTTTATGTGCTGAATTATTGATTATTCTAAAGATCTAAGATTAATTTGGTAGTTCTCTCATGGGTGTTCTCCAGGACTGGTGAGTCACGTGGCTTTGCATTTGTTCGCTATAAGTATGCAGATGAGGCACAGAAGGCAGTGGATAAGCTTGATGGTATAATTCTTTTATTGTACTGTTTCACTTTCACTAGGCCAGTGGTTGGTTCGTTGAACCTATTTTTGGTGTAGCAGCTAGATCGAGATTAACTAAATTTCTTCTCTAAACTGAAAAGAACTCAAGTTCTTGTTTAGTGACTATCTCTTTTCTAACCATCTTTGTTTTAATAAATTAAAATTTTTATTCTTAACGATTTCTCAGGGAGAGTTGTTGATGGCCGAGAGATGACAGTGCAGTTTGCAAAGTATGGGCCAAATGCTGAGAGAATGTGAGTTTTCACTTTAGTTTGTTGCAGCTAGTTGTTCTCACTATATTTTTTCCATGTCTTGGCGGTTGAATTTGGTCCAAATATTGATACAATGGATCACACGGGCAAGGACATTTCAGGGAGAAAACAGGAGATGAGGAAGTGGAGAAGGGGCATCCAACTGCTTTATCTTTGATGTGCTATTAATCTTGATTGTTTATTATTGCTTTACTTCAAATAAAGTATTAACCTTAACACAACTGCTTTATCTTCGTTACTCAATTTCAACCCTTTCTAGTAAATTGATACATTTTAAAGTGGACAACTCTTATTAAGTTGTGAAAATTGTGCTTTTTTATTTGAGCGGAGGAGAGAAGGGTCATATTTTGTTCTCAGATTGTATGTATCTGAGCTGTTGCTCCTGCTAATGCGTAAGAGGGGAATTTTGATTTCAGTTGCTTCCCTATTGAGACCTTAAATGCTGGAATTCAGGCAATAGTTCCCAAGTAAAATGCATTAGAATGTATTATGGCAAATATTAAATAATCTGGATTTGTACGACTCCAAATATGGTACTATTTATGTTGCTTATATAAGCTGAGTTATGAATATGAACTCTGTTATTTTTTGCAGTCAAAAGGGCAGGATTATTGAAACGGTTCCTAGATCAAGGTACAGATCAAGAAGTCGCAGCCCTCGTAGAAGGTAATAGGTATTTGCTTTCCATAGGGAAGTTCGTCCACTTTCCTTCCCTGTTTTGTTATTTTCTGCTTAGTGCTGTAAAATAGTTGATAGTGGGAGATAGCTAGCTAAGCCAGAGAAAGCACATTGAGCTGCTAAATTCCAAATGTGAAAAATGTTTAGAGTAAGCAGAAACTTGGAGTTGCCCTTCAGTCCTATGAAAACTGTTTTAAAGATTGAATATATTATTTTATTTTTTCTCTCCACCTTCTCTAATCTATTTCAGCTGATATTTGTTATTGTACGTCATTGCTGATTTATTTACATTGGTTACTGCAAATTATACATATCAAGGGAACAAGCAGTTCTGACTTATAACCAACTATCTAGGTACCGAGATGACTATAGAGAAAGGGATTCCCGAAGGAGGAGTCGCAGCAGAAGTCGGGACAAGTATGATCGCGACAGGTATCGGGAGAGGGACAGGGATGACCGGAGGCGGAGCAGGAGTCGAAGTGGAAGTCCTGATTACTCAAAAGGCCGGGACAGAGACCGGTATGATGATGAGCGTAGGAGTCGAAGTCGATCAGTTGCCAGGTTCTTATTTGATCTGAGGTTTATATGTTTTGACTCATCTTTATGCTTTGTTAATCGAATTTCACTGTGTGCCTTGTTTTCGTAATCAGTGCTTCTCCTCGGCGGAGCAGGAGCCCCCGCAGGAGCCGCTCTCTTAGTAGGAGTCCTCGTAGAGCTAGGAGTCCTGATAGGGACAGCCGCGGTAGACAATCTCCAGCTCAAAGTGCTTCTCCCAGAGGTCGACCTGCTGATTCTCGAAGTCCATCTCCTCGGAATTCAGACATTGATGTGAGTTATAAGCATGGAAAGTTGGACTTGCATTTGAAGGCTCAGCTTGAGTGATGCTGACTATTGTCTTTCTTTTCCTAAATCAGGAATGAATGTGCATGGGGGACTCGTGGAGTTTAGAGCATACTGGCGTGCTTATCTCTCTTTGTGGCCTGAAGTATTGGATCCTGATGAATGGCTGTCTCTTATGAATTATAATGCTACTCTTGATAGGACTAGTAGGTCATTGTGAACTGCAGAACTGAAGTATGATCCCTGTTTTGCTACTTCTGACTTGCGTTTCTTATGCTGCGAAGTTCTTTTTATGTCCTTATGGTTATATATCCCCTTTATGATAAGACCCAATGGTTTTCATTTTGGCAACTCCCTTTTATAGGACTACTTAACCTTCATGCCTGATTGGCGACATTTTGTGGTATGTTCGGGTCAGGAGTGATGAGCTGCTGATATGTTGATATAGTAGCTGTTGGTGCTATTTGTAAATCGTTGATGAATGCTCGTGATTCGGGTGATGCATCAGTATGCTGGGTATAGCAGTAGATAGCAAGGATGGAACGATAACTACTGTTTCTAAATGACCTGACTGGTAAGATCTATTGTCTTTTATAGCCATTCTAGTGACATTTGTATGCCGTCGGATTCTAATTATCAACTTGGCTGTTGCCATTGCTGCTGCTGCTAATCATCTAAATTATAACCCAAAACACCGGGTCCTTTGCTGTGACGGTTGAAGAGGTGGGTCCAAGTGTCGGCATGATTGATCAGTGGCTGATGCTGCTGCACGTGCAATCAGGGGGTGGTTCTAAAAGACTTGATGCAGGTTCAAAATGCGAAACCACTTCATCTGTTCCCTTTTTGAGGGTAACATCTTTCTGATTGGTTCAATTACATGGGTGTGCACTGTTCACTTTTATCACCTCAAACCTGATTTCGCATGGGATTAAATAGATCTGTACTTTGTTGTAGCAGTTGAAGTTTTTAGCCAATGCTCCATTTGTTCGTTTTTCAACCAGCTTATCTAGCAGGATGCTGCTGGTATTTTGCATGCATCGGTGTCTACTGTTGCAGGTGTCAACACAAGTGTTCATTGAGAGCAGTTTGACCCTGGCATGGTGATTGCATAGCTACTGTTGTTCGCAGTTCACATTTAGAGATTGCTTGCACGAGAAAATAACTTGTTGGTCTTCTTGCAAGAGTTCCTTCTTCGGATGAGACGAACTCGATGGTCAGTTTGTCTTGTTTGTATGTGGTTTTGGAACCGTTGTGTTCAATCTGTATTATGACCATGATGCATTCTAGGTGGTTGATTCATGAAAGTGGATCGGGATTCTATTACCTAGTATTGCACTGTTTCAGGCTTTAATTCATGCGCGAGTCTCGTACTTTCTTTCGCTAACTGACTAGTACTTATTTATTTTTAGGTAAATTATGAACTCTATTGATTGGCAATGTCACAACATCAAAAGCTTCTCATTGAGTTCCTTGTAGACAAGAATAGGTCGTCTTCACCGGATTTATCTACGTGACATTTGCCCATTGAACTCTTCTCTTCTGGCTTCAGGGCTAAGACTGGCTGTTGGTGTGGATATGCATGCACCTAGCTCCTGACTAACAGGAAAAGTCGTTCCTGCAGTCGAGTTTCATCGAAAGAGGAGCATGCGTGCATACATTTGGGATGTGTGCTCTGATTTTGATAGCTCCATGGCGGTGTAGTTAGCTTTAAGTTGATTCGACCACACCTGCCCTCCTATTTGTCAAGTTTTGACGGAAAAAGCTTTGTATTCTTCAATCTCTTCGTGTTCTTCCTAGATTGGTGAACTCCATCTATCCGTACAGTTGTCAAGATCCCCGTAGAAGAGTCAACAGCTGCTTCGTCAGGTGGAACATCGGATTGAGTTTGATCAAAATGTTGCTTGCCAGCACAGTCCGACAGTGCGAGGATTCGTAACCCTTTGGGCCATTTGATCGATTGGAATTCGGGATGGTTCCGCGGATCGTAAACAACATGGGGTTAGGTTTTCTTTTAGTGTGCTCCTCACTACTTTTGATCTTTTACTATATGTCAGATAAATTACCATTCAAAGTAATTCTATTAGATATACTTAACAGGGTCTGATGTCGTAAAATCATTTGTTCCAAAAGGTAAGTTACCTACTGTGTCTTGGATGCCGAATTTCGATGATTTATAGAAATCTGAGGAAATCTGATGTTGAATAACACGTGGCCAGCAGCCATTCGTGAAGATTACCACCCGTCTGAGCTATGCCGCTGGAGATTCCTCTTCCATTTCTCCGGCCCACGGTTGCTCAGCAGGCACGGCAATATCGAGCGGCAAGCAAAAGTACGGTTGATTTTTAAAAAAAAAGTTTTTAAAAAGTGGAACTTTTTGAATTATTTATAGAAATATTCTTTTTAAGACACTAATTAAAATAGCATATTTGATAAAGAAGAAAATGTCAATTTAATTAGCATTTTATGTTGAACTGAAAACGTAAAATAAATTGGTGTTTTCCTTGTTCTATAGTATAGTAAACAAATATAACGCAAAGTTTCCCTCATAGTAAAGAGTAAATGTTTAATGTGTAATATATAATAATCTCATTTTGTAAATTTCTTTTAGATTATTACAAGTGTAAGATTTTTATAAATTTTTAAAAGTAAAATTTTACAAGTGCCAACATCTAAATTGTGGTTTATATAACGAATTTTAATGTGTCATATATTGAATACCTACCCAAAACATGCTTGTATGAATATTCAATATATGACACGTTAGAATTCCTTGTCATCATTAAGGTGTTGATACTTGTATAATTTACATTTAAAAATTTTACAAAAACTTTAAACGTATAAAAATTTGAGAGATATTTATAAAATAAGATTTTTTGTGGTATACACTAAATATTTACTCCTTAATATTTTATTCAAGGCCAATTGAATTGAATTGGGATTTTCTTCTTTGTCAAAAGTGCTATTTCAGTTAACATTTTAGAAATGGTATTCTCATAAATGGGTCAAAAAGTTATGTTTTAAAAAAAATTAAAAATCGACTGTACATTTGCTCGTTCCTCTAGCAATATTTGTGTTAAGGTATAACAGTATCACTACGTGCTTACATGGTGACTAGCGAATCACCATATGTAGTACGGTAAATATCATCGTATATAATTAAAAAGATAAAAATATTATCATATGTACTGTAATGCGGATGTAAAATGATTTGTTATCCACCAATACATTTAGATAATGGTAGTTACGATCTAGAGAAATATAAATACAATTAAAAATTAGAAAAAATACTAGAAATTTTATCTATTTGTCGATTCTTACAAGTGAGTTCTAAATATTATAAAGTAATAAATGAAGTTTTATATGGAGACTGCGTTATAACATCGAATTTTTTTCGTCACCTACCGTTACTTTAAACTGATGTGTGACAATCTTTCTATCATAAAAAAAAAAGTTGCGGACAAAAAATTTGGGTGGATTGACATAATAAAAATTATCATGGAGAGAAAATAGGGATGAATGGTAAAGTAAATGTTTCAGATTAATTAAAATGAGAATGAAAGGTTCAGCGAGATTACATAAATTAAAACGATGGGCAATTTTGAAATAAAAAAGATATCAAAATTAACTTCTTGTGCCCTAAAGTAATATAGATAATAAGAAATAGAATTAGTCTATTTTTTTAAAAAAAATTTCTCCAATTTTGAAAATAACAAAATAATATTAGAAGTGGATCGACTCTATTGGTTAAACGCTGCGTACAAGACTTAATCCAGCAGGGAAGGAAATCCGTCACGCGACAAAGGAACTTCCGGTAACTACGTTCACCATTTCACTCGATCAGCTTCATTCCCATTTCCACTCCGCGCTGTGGAGCCTCCGCGTCCTCGAGCTCGGAGGTATAATGCTGCAGATTCCCGAAGCTTCCGAGGATTGCGATTCGTCGGCGAGAAAGGGTAGGAGGGAGCGAGATGGTGGAGGAATGTGGATCGGACGCGGTGGTTACAGGGATGGCGTCGACGGACTTGATGGAGTACCGATGGGTGTTCCAGGACTCCGAGGAGGAGGAGGAGGAGGAGGATGAGCTGCAGGAGCAGCAGCGACGCGGGGGAGGGGAATCCGAGGAGGACGAGGGCGGCGGCGAGCAGAAGTTGGTCCGGACTGGACCGCGAGTTGATTCCTTCGACATGGAGGCTCCTGAGGTCCCTGGCGCTGAGCGGGATGATCATGAGCTACTGCGGTGATGGTTGAATACGCGCTCGTTCATTTGATCCGTCTGGCCATGTCAGATCCCTCGTCCGATTAATCTTATGATCTGATCTTCCCATTCCCACTCCCTTCCCTCGTTAGGAAATGCGTAGAGTTGCTCAGATTGATCCAAGAGAATTGTTCGTTCAGATATTTGGCATTTGATTCCATAACTTTGTGGATGATTTAAAATAGCTCATGCTATGCTGATCAATGTAACGGAGATGTCCGTGGCTTTGAATGGCATTCGGTTTTCTCAGTTGAATTGCTTGGAGAGGCTGGTGATACCATTTGGATAGAGTTCATAGTTAATGTTTTCTGGTGTAGATATATTCTGGTGAAAGTGAAAGGTGGCCATGATAGTGAATTGAATCGGTGCAGAAAAAAGCTGATTTTGATTGTATAGTTTTTGGCTTCCAGTGTAAATGAACCAGTAAAGTGTTATAGGATTAAGAACATGTTCCACTAATAGTTGGAAATGAATTCTGCACCATCATCCAGACCATTAGATGCAATACAGCATTGTCCAGTCTCTTTCTAGTTCTTGCTGGTGCATTTTTTGTTGCATTGATGTTGCCTTTGTTTCTGTCCCACTTCATTTATGAGAAGGATTATACACCTTCCATCATGGTGATATTGCACCACGTTCATGCTTCAATAGTTAGCATGCAAACTCTGTTGACGACACACGCTTACTATTGTTGCTGCAGGACATTAGCATTGGCAGAAAAATTGTGCTTGCATTTCAGACTCTTGGAGTTGTCTTTGGTGATGTTGGGACCACTATATACGTTTAGTGTGATGTTCACTAAGGCACCCATCAATGGAAATGAAGATGTCCTTGGGGCATTATCTCTTGTTATATACACTTTGATTCTGATCCCTCTGGTCAAGTATGCCCTTGTGGTTTTGTGGGCAAATGATGATGGTGAAGTTGCGTTGTTCTATCTCCACTAGTTGTCATTACATTGCTTCCATCCCATCTATGTTAACCTTTACATAATTCCTTCTTAACTGGTTCAGGGGGTACTTTTGCATTGTACTCGTTGATTTGTAGGCATGCGAAAGTGAGTCTTCTCCCAAATCAGCTGCCATCATCAGATGCTCGAATATCAAACTTCAGATTGAAGGTGCCACCTCCTGAACTTGAGAGATCACTGAGGCTGAAGGAGAGACTTGGGACTGTTAGGGCTCCTGGGATTGGCCTGCTCTACAATGAACTGTTGAAGGGTGTACCGGCCATTTTTGGGCATTTCCTTACCACACTACCTGCAGTTCATTCAATGATCATAATCGTGTGTATTAAGTATGTACCAGTTCCTATGGTACTGCAGGGCGAGAGGATTCTTTTCCGGAGAGTCTGCCAGAAAAGCTGTCACATATTTCGCTGCATTGCCAGGTAATCTTATTACTTCTCCTAATTGACATAACCCTTTTCCCAAAATCATGGAATTCAGCAAATATAACAAGAGTGAATCTTATCCGAAACCCCACTATAAACTTTTAGATCATTTCAGGACGAATGACCTCTTGCTGATAAAGAAACATCTTCTTGAAGATATCATTTTATTTCTTATGGATGAAGGCTTTGACTTACATATATTAGTCCTGATTGAATTACTTACTCCAGATATGGATACAAGGATGTCAGAAAAGAGAATCACCATGCATTTGAGCAACTGCTGATTGAGAGCCTAGAGAAATTCATCTGCCGGGAGGCTCAAGAAAGGTCGCTCGAGAGTGACGGAGATGAGGAGGAATCGGATAGTGAGGGGGCCAGCTCTTCCACGAGGCTTCTGGTAGCTCCCAGCGGTAGTCTCTATTCACTCGGTGTCCCACTCCTTTCCAAGCACAATGCAGATCCCGGCAAGCCCATCCACGACTCAGAAGCTGGCACCTCGGCTCCTTCGACAGAATCATCAACCTTAGATCCAGAGCAGAGTCTCGAGTGGGAGCTGTCCTTCATTAGGCAGGCAAAAGAGTCCAGGGTCGTCTATCTCCTCGGCCACGGAGATATCAGGGCAAGAAAGGACTCGTGGTTCATAAAGAAGCTGATCATCAACTACTTCTACGCCTTCCTGAGGAAGAACTGCCGGAGCGGAATTGCAAACCTGGGTGTGCCCCACACACATCTGATGCAAGTTAGCATGACATACATGGTCTGATCACATTACACTTTCGAGTATCAATCAGTTATCCTTAGATATGAGAAGGGAGAAAGAAGCATGGCAAGTCAAGTCAAAATCTGGATTGCTTTCAGTTGCTCTGCACTATTCGTTGCATCAGTTGCAGGACATGATCTTGGATCCAGATGGAATGGCCAAAGTTCTGTGCAGGCTCGGGGTCAAGTCTCCGGTAAAAAATTTTTGTCGCTCAATTTTGTTTGTTATATTTTGAATTTAATTACGGTTATTCATGAAAGGAAACCTTGTGATGTGTAAACGATGCAATTGATCCCCGATGAGATGGGTTTCCGCAGGAAATCCGTCCAATGAATGCGGTACTAAAATTCGGCATGAATGCTCGGAGAAGTCAATGGTTCCTGAGAGTCAAAAGACTCAGATTACACAAAAACAACCCGAATTCATCTGAAAAGTAGGAGCTGCTTCCAGCTGATTAATTGACCTTTGGAGAGTCAATCCTGAATGTAGATTCGAGGCTGGCAGATTGATGACGACTTTGAAGACTGAAAGTGCAAGTGACGGATGCAAGCGTCATCACCCACGAGCAAGTCTTCTGTGCAACGGTCTGACTGCTATGCTAATGTGATAATATCAACTAATAAAATCCAGAATTAAGGGTAGTAACGCTACTTGGTGATATCATTGCACACAAGACTTTCTCCATCACCTACATCATCATTGAACTGCAAGAGAAAAAGCTGGAGGCCAACAATGGAGATAAATAAACAATATCAGAAACATCGATTCGCATGTCTCCTCTTATGCGTTGGTTCGAAAACAGAACCTAATTGGGAAATAGAAGACATGCCAATTTATTAGGCCTCGCGCTACCCCGGCCCCCAAATGAGGTTGCAATAGTCACCGCGTGCCGGTGAAAGGAATTTTCCTATGCAGGCTCCAGCCAAGCTCGGGCTTATAGTTTTCATGTGTGGGCTGAGCAAGAATCCCCGGCCGGCCAAACCAAGCGTGGCGAACAAATCCAAGCTCGGGAATGAGCTTCTTCTAAGTTCCTAGGCAATGGATGCAGATTTTGATATGCTGCATCAAGTTCTTCTCCAGGAAGGACCAGAGAGACTCTTTTCTGTCCCCTCTTTCTGGTCTTCCAGATCAGAGCTTGAGTAAGATTTGACAATTGAACCTGGCCCACGATGACCATTCCTCTGCCTCGACGAAAACTTCAGCCGTAGGAGCAATGAATTTGCCATCACACCTACTGAACTCAAGCCCATCAGAGCCCCGGCAATAGATGGAGTGAGTATGGTGCCAGTTATTGGCAACAACATCCCTGCAGCAATTGGGATCCCAACCTGCAAAGGAAGGGATATTAGGGCAAGTCGAACCTCAGTTTTAACAGAGACCAGCAGAATGACATTACAATGCGACAACGATTGCATCCATGCATAGGTAGCAAGTACAGTGTAGAGCTCCACGTACGATGTTATATGCAAATGCCCACCAAAGATTTTGCTTCACGGTTTTCATGGTTAGCCTACTGAGTTCCAAAGCATCAAGCAACTGCAAGGAAGTGATTTCCGTTAGCGAAGCAACACAAACCAATGGAGCCACCAACTGCCGAAATTATGCAGTTCAGCAAGAATCTAAGTCTAGCTTTTCCATTCTCTCAGTTAGGCCCAAATATAACTTCTACAGTTCAAAGAGAACACATAAGGACAAAACTCAGTGCTATAGATATTACAGATGCTACTGAATAGAGGCAATGCTGCAGTTGAGTAATGCAAAGTTCGCCCAAGAGAAGCCTGAGGCAACTACATACGCATAAATATTGTCTAGCACGAAAATGAAACCCAATTACCCTTGTCTAATGACACTGGTTTGCCCTAGAGTATTGTCTTTTTCATTTTTTTGACTGTATACTTTGTCTCTATTTTTCAGGGGATAAGCCAAGGGGCCAGGTAGAGTCTTGATTATTGAAAGTGGATGAAGATGTAAGGATGTGTAGTACTAAGTACCTGTGAGAGCCTGTCTCCCATCAATACAATAGAAGACACCTCACTCGCAGCTCCAACTCCTCCACCCACGGCAACTCCAACATCTGATGAAGCCAGTGCTGCGGCATCATTAATCCCATCCCCAACCATGGCTACGATTCTTTGGCCTCGCTGCAGTTCACTGATAAATGTCTTCTTTTGATCTGGTTTAAACCCAGACAGCACCTGGCAATTTTTCACGTATTCCTTCTTGAGTTGGGCTTATAGAAGGACTTCAAGATGGTCTAACAGTTGTGAATCATTTAGAATTTCATGTCACTTACAACAACTGAAAAACACGACTTTTTGCAAAAATTAGTATGACCTGCTTCAGGTTTTCATGCTACTCATGCAAAATGAAATCATTAACGCTGAAAATTGACTAGCAAACTACCCCTTTAAAGGTTTATTATTGGTCCATATTTTAATCACTTGATAGAAAATCGTACGCGAAATAATTTCTTATTGCTCCATAAACATGGTACTCTTTCATTCTATATGGCCAAACTGAGCCTTCTTGGGTTTGCTTTTACTTCTTTCATGTGTTGCAAGTATCAACCCATTTATAATCCATCATTTTCGATGAGACAAATGAAAATGTCTACCTTGTCTTTAGGAATCCCAACAAGTGACGCAACATATTCAGCAGTACTTTTCTTGTCTCCGGACAGCATGTACACATCAATGCCATGCCCGGACAATGTCTCAACAACATGCCCTGCATCTTCTCTGATCTGATCCTCGATGAATATCAGACCAGCGAGGTTATTATCTACTCCAACATAGACAATAGATTGATTCTTAGGCTCCATCCCATATAGATCCCCATGGACACCATTTCTGAGGAAGGAACATAATTACAAAATCAACTGAGAGGAGAAAACAAAAAGAAAAACTTTTCAGAGTCCAAAGTCTATTGTAGCCCTAACCAATTCTATCAATTACTTTAAAGAGTTACATTAGAATGGCGATAGTAGATGAAAGTCACATTGAAAATAAAATGGAAATTGAAGTGGAAGATAAGGGTATCCAGTCGGAGAGTTTGTCAAGTACAATATATTGCGTGAATTCTCATTATATTCAGACTAAAATTTTCCTGTCAAGCTTTTCCCTATTTCTCATACCTGGTTGACATGCGAAGAACATATAGGCATCAGATGAAAATGGCATTTGGCTCTTGTTGAAAGAGGTGTCAAGCTTGCAAGTTTCAAGTAATTTTACATCCTAGATCAAAGCATAGGGAACTTAACACAGGAAAACAAATATAATTTTACCTCTGAACCCACTCTAGGTTCCCAACGGTGATTTTTTTATCCTTGACAAAGGCTACTGCACCAGAACCAGGTTCTTCCATGAATGTTCCATCAACAATCTGAAAGAGGAAAATAAAATCAGCTGCTGAACTAAATTTCATGGCCCTCCAAAGGAAACTTGAAAAAATGTTAACTGCTAAACTAAGTAAAGAGAAGGTTAAGAAAATATTTTTTAAAAAATGCATGCCTACACCAGATATCTGCTTGACATATGGACAGTAAGAGTTGCAAATATCCAATTGCAAGACAGTCAATACTAGAAAATAAATGGAAAAGTCATTGAAGAAGAAAAAGCCATTGATGAGGAAATTATAGCACACAGATGACATCGATGCAAAGATCTGGAGCCATTTGTAATATTGCAGGATGAATTAGATTAGACATGATTTGTGATTCACACTGATTACTTGTCTGGGTGAATACTGCAAAAGTAATGGATGCTAATCTATTTTTAGACAATCAGGAAAGGTTTTGAACATAAAGAAAGGACACCTTCAACTTTGGGCAATTATGAGCCTGAGCAGCTTCAATTATTGCTTTGCCAACTGGATGAACAGTATTTGATTCTACTGCAGAAGCTAACTGGAGAATCTCAACTTCAGACCAAGCAGGAGATGAATCTTGTCTGCAACCGAATTGAAATTATTTTTAATGTTACCATTTGAGATGATTAATGTAGAGAAAGTTCAACTGCATCCTCCTTTGGTTAAGATACGGGATTGGGAAATAGTAACCATTTCTTCTCCCAATGGAAAGCCCAGGACCGCATTAACCCTAGGAATAGTTGTCATCAGTGGGATACCCATTTTTCAAATATGTAATCTTCTCCGAATTAAGCGGTTATGAAAAGTTTCCATGAAGTTGCAAATTGTTTTTCTTTTTCAAAAAACTGTACTAAAAAACAGCTAGTTCTAAGAATATATCTGCCCAGCTGGAATGACCGTATTTAAGAGACTCAACCTCAAGTCTAATCCCGGAGTGACAACCTTAGTCACGACAGGTTTGCCAACTGTCAGGGTCCCAGTTTTGTCCAACACAACAGTGTCCACCAACGAGAACTTCTCCAAAATGCTTCCACCACGTAGAAGCAATCCTTTTGTTGCTCCCAAAGAGGTCCCAACGAGCACAGCTGTAGGAGTGGCTAAGCCTAGAGCACATGGACAAGCAATCACCTGCACTTCAAAGATAGAGGTTCAGCACAAGGCATTGGAATTCAGATTTCAGAAACCACTTCCTATTTATACATATATACATAAATGAAGAGTATAATTTCTAAACTTTACTGCATTAAATACAAATAATTATAATAAAAAATAGAAATGAGTTACTTGTAAACCATTAAAAAGTGAAAGAATAATAGGCTTGCAAAAACATCTGCAAATGAATGAAGTATCAAGAATTTTGATATTAATTTGTTGGTTAATTGACATTCATTTTTTAGCCAGCACGTAAAAAAGATTATAAACAACACTTATCAGATGTTCTTTTAAAACTCAATAGTTTTGAATAAAACTTGCATTTTTATTCCATTAGTAGCAACTCACTTTAAAATGTAAAGGTTAAAACAAAAAAAAAGTTCCTATAAGCTATTCTTAATATTAAACATAAAAGATTATATCTCACCTTCATAATCATGAAAAGTGATACCAAGAGCAAAAATTAATTGGTGAGAAAATGTAAGTCCTGCTTGAGAAAAAAATTTCCAATAGAAAGAGAAAAAGTAAACCCATGAGCTGACTGGCCAAATTCCTAGATCAGAGATATTTCATGAACCAAAAGGAAAAACACATCAGTAAGAGCAAAGCCCCTATCTAGTTGCATGAGAACATATAAGTTACTGAAAACATAGAAAGCAGTATGTAGTTTCTGGAGAAATTACCAGAACACTGCAAGAGAGCTGCAGGGCCAAGGAAAGTGAACTTCCTTGATGAAGAACAGGCGGTACAACCCGTGAACCAAACAAGCTCCAGAACATAAATGTAGCGGCAGATAGTGCCATTACTCCATATGTAAAATGTCCAGAGACCTAGTGGGACCAGATAGGATACTTTTAGTATATGCGATAGAGCTTTTCATTAAATATAAGTAGAAAAGGAAATCAGAGAGAGAAAAGAAAACAACACAATAGTGTCAAAAGTAATAGCTTAAAAAGAATTGCAGCCCGTTAAAGAGCCTTAACGTAAATTTTGGACTCTTTTCCACTCAATGGTGGCATTAACACAGGTTATGAGAGATAAATCTCGAAATAGGATCAGAAAATCAAACTTCAATTGCCAACAAATAAAAAAGTGTCAAACTAGATAAAATAAAGGATGAAAACTGAAGGTCCTTTTGATGAAAAATTACTGAGTGTTTCTAATATAAACTGTTCATTTACCTGACCATTTCTTCACAGATCTCAGTAATATTGGAGTCATATCACAAAATACACTACTTTAAAACCAATTGTAGAATGCCATCAAACATTCAACAAGATGAGCCTTTTCTTTCGAGTGAATTCCAAGAATACCCCTGAATAAGATTTTACTCTTCTGCACTAAGCTCATAAAGTCAAACATATCAAGCAACCAGAATTTGCTCGCAGATTGCTAAGGAACTTTTAGCACACTATTTACTACCCTCAGTCAAATTTGAGTTGCAATAAGTTAAAAGAACTAATATCCAATTATATCAGTATGAGTGCTTATCAATTGGTGGATTAATGTCCTTATTACACATGGAATTAGAATATTCCAGAGATTTACATTCTTCAGAGACTTCACAGGAAAGATAATTTGAGGATTCTAGAACTTCACAAGAAAGTTAAAATTATGAACCTTGTCAGCAAGCCTCTGTACAGGAGCTTCCCTACTCTGCGCTTCTTCTACCAACCGAACTATGTCAGCCATGGCAGTCTCCCCACCTGGTCTTTGGACTTCAACTGTTAGGGTCCCATTGAGGTTAATGCTGCCTGCAGCAACTTGACTCTGCTTAAATAGACCATCATAAGGCAGAAAAGACATTCATCTCATTAATAAAGTAAGAAAATTAACTTGATAAAGGAGACATTCTTAACAGTAAAGCAAGCAAACAAATATATCAAGTAGACAGGAATTATGGTAACAATAACATGATGGGATAAAGAAATTAAACTAGGCACAAGGACACATCTGTGAGAGAGAGAGAGAGAGAGTGGGAATGGATCCTAGAAACTACAATTGGCAAATGTGTAATAGTTTCACATAGTCGGGACTATTACCCCAGGTAATTTTGTTACTGGCAGTGGCTCTCCTGTGAAACTAGACTCGTCAACGGTACTTCTACCACCAGTCACAACTCCATCCACCGGCACACGGTCCTAAAACAAAAACAAAAGCGGTCAGAATGATTCTTAATAGAAGAAAACTGATATTGACCTTAATAAGGAATAAATTAACAACATATGCCAGAGTGTCCAATAACTATGCCTTTTCCTTCTGAAATTGAAAGTACCAGTAAGCACAAAACCTGAATAATGTGCAGCACCCAGCACAATCTCAGCAGAGATCTATATGTCTGTTTTTGGCATGATTCATTTACAATATCCCCTCTAATACCTGCATACTATGGATTGTAATTATGTTCATCTCTCTGTGTCAGGGCTACAATCCACACCCTTCTTAACATAAGCTGCCTAATATGCATCTTGTTCTGGATTATTAAGAGGATGTCTCTTGACATGGCCAAGCAATCTCTTTTTTCCCTTTTTTTTTTTTAAAGTTAAAAATTCCTTAAATATAACATGATCAGACCAGCAAGAACCTTTTTTCTTCCATTTTACTACGCTACTGTCACTTTTCAGCTCTATTCCTGTCAAACCATATCCTCTGACAGATACATTGCTTCTTTTTCTCTTTTTCCCATTGACCTACATAGACGTCCTCAACTCTCACCATGTTTCTTGCTCTTCCAAACACACACACATGTCCAACAATGAGTCACATCATGCAATAGCCGATAATCTTAACACAATGATGATAAGTAACATGGATGATAGAAAAATTTATCTACTGGAAGTCTCTGACAACAAATGATATACTATTTAAACTGTGATGAAAATAGTGTACTCACTCCAGGAAGAATTACAATTTGATCTCCAACAGACAGGCTATTACATGGGACTTCAACCGTCGAGCCCTGGCTCTGTTTATCAACATCAACCAATAGGCGAGCTTTTGAAGGTAAAATACTTAGAAGTCCAGTCATATCACTTGTTGCTTTAATTTTTGCTCTCTGTTCAAGATTTCTTCCTAACAAGACAAATGCTATTAGCATAATGGGTTCCTCAAAGAAGGCCTTCCATCCCTGCAGACATGGTGACATATCACATTTATCTACAACCACTTATGTATTAATGGTGAGAAAAGACAAAGTAATTAAAAATTAGGCACCTAACAGTTACAATGAACAGAGCATGAAAGCAAGAGATGTCTGTTCTTATACTTACTCTAGAAATAATTGCAATTTGGAATTAAAAATTTGAAAACAAACAAGCAAACAAACTTGCACCATTTGGATGAGATTGCAAGGTAGATTATCTAGCAATTTGTTCACTTAAGCATTTTGAAAAGTTTTGAAAAGTTTCTCCAAAGAAATAATAACATACAAATACATAACAAAATAAGTTAGAATTCTTGCATAGTCATTAGAAGCACTGTCCAACAAAATTTTGAACATAAAAATGACAATGAAAAGAAGTGTTTCCTATGCACAACAAAGCTTTTGCCTATAAGGAATCATATACCAGTTTTGGAATGAATGCTGCCAAGGCACTGACAGAAAATGATGACAAAGCCCCGAGACCAACTAACGTGTTCATGTTTGGAGCACCCTTCAAAAGACTTTTTACACCATCAACAATAAGTTGACGCCCAGGGCCAATCAGTGTGCAAAGTGAAAGGGAAAGATGGAATCCTGTGGAATGAACCACATGGAGCAGTGCCGTTTTAGTCCCAAAAAAATGAGAGAAATGTCCGAGGAGGCAAACAGCACATAATGCCCATGATACTGCTAGCTGTCGCCCTGGAAGAAAAAGAAATTAGTTTTCTTAGCGTATTATATGCAGAAATTTGAAAATAGTATCATGAAAATATCCCAAGGCATCACCTTCTTCAATAAAGAAGCTAAAGCAAGGGTCTAAAAAAAAAAAAAAACAAGATTCCCACCACTTTCTTTGAGGCGCTCCTGCTTTTCTTCCATCTTCCTTTCAAAAATCTTGAAGAAGTTGTCACCTTTTGCATCTGCATGAGAAATAATCATTAAAGCTATAGACCCTAGAGGATGATATAAAAGCACCTTGATGACAAGTAAACTTTTGTTTAAATGTGAATCTTGTGAGCTGATCCCATCAATCCATGCATCTAAAACTGTAGATATTAATTCCTGAAAATTGTACTGCTTAATGATTTTACATCCATTACAACAATAATTGACTTTCATTGTCCAAATGCACTAGTACTGGTTGAGAAATCTTTCAGCTAAATCTGAGCTACCATTTCAATGACTGATCAGAGCATTATTGGAGTGTCCTTGCAAGGAAGCTGGCCATTTCAACAGCGGAGATTCTTTTGCTGAAGTCATGTTTCTCGATAGTCCAAAATATTAGCATGCAAAAACATCACATATGTTCCAAAACTCTCAAATAACATAAGTTTCAGAGTCTGCAGTGAGACTAAAAATCCTTTTGGAGGTTGCTGCATTGAATTATATCCTTCAGGAACTCTATAGATACAAGAAGCTAGAATCCTCAAAGAAAACATGGTTGTTCTCTGTTCTGACATGCTAAATCAGAGAAAGTTGGCCCTTAGCTCAAGATTTAGATAAATAAAAAGCTGTACGCAAACTAAAACTGGCATCCTCATAGATGAAGCTTTCAAGGACTCAATAATGTGAACTGCAGAGATAATATATTTTATTAATCTGAAAATTTTCCATCATAAACTTACAATACTCTATAATAGACATCATTACAATTACTGACATCTAGAAGAGGCCAATGCAAGAAGAGTACAAATCCGTATAGAGAGGGGAGGTTAGAAACTATGGTTATCCTGCTAAGGGTAAATTTCTTCTAGGCTAAGATCTCGAGTACTGCAACCCAACTATCGACTATGATTGCTCTCTCCATCCAACTCATCACAGGTAGCTGTGGAAACTTACCTATTAAATGGTGAAATCATGCCAATTAATATTTGGATTTTGAAACATAGCTTTAGATTGCAAGACTCTGCTTGTACAATCAAATTTCTGTGAATTTAAGAATTCAAATCAGGGACATACCATAATGTATTATTGTTACTCCTCAAAAGAATCTTTTTGCATTCTCTATGGCAAAACATCACCTTCAATAGCTTCTTGACCTGCCACTTGCCCACCAAGCTTTACATTAATCGTACAGAATCTTAAGCAACATTATTTCTCCTCCAGGACGATCCTAGACATTTTAATGGATAATATGGCAAAAGGAGAGCGTAGTCCAATAATCTTGGTGGGGAGGCTAAAACTTAAAGTCTTAATCTTTATGCATATCTTTCCTCTAAAGAATCTCTTGTTGGTTTCTAAAAACTAAGCATATGGTGTCCTTGTCCTTGATAATAGCAGCTCAAGATGAATACCCGGATTTCACAAATTTGTTCGACAGGACAAGCATTGACAGCTTGAAGAAACCCCTTAACATTAACAAAAAGTTCAAGCATTCACGAGACTATAAGATTTTCTTTGGCATTACATTTTCGTAAAATAATCCTTGTAATGAGGTTCAGGAAGGTTTGGATTCTGAATAATGTCTCATTTAGGACAAGCAGATCCATACTTGATGGAGATGAAATAATGTAGATCAAGTATAAAAACATTTGCAAAACTACGCTAAGTAAGTCAACATTGACCAAAAGTAAAAGACTGTAATGAATGATTTAGGACGGGGTAAAGCTCACCTCGAAGAGTAGATGTAAAGCCACAGTTAGTCAAATGCTTAGCAAGTGCCTCCCCTAACTCTTTCTGCCAGTTGGGCACAGCCTTGGCTTCAGTTACAGGCCATACAATTGCTGTCTCTGTTGTGAGATTGACACTGGCAGTAGAAACTTGTGGCTGTTAAAAGATAACCAAGACAGTTAGGCTCTACAGGGGAAGAGAAAATTTCCCGCAATTTTTTTCAATGCCATTAAAGCTTTTGGTGAGAAATATAAACTTATCACAGTAATTAGTAATCTCAGATCCCTTATTAGACTATATCCCTACCAAAATCAAAGGTTTTTTCAGTTCTGAAAACGCACAACATGCTCGAAGTTGGAATGCAAAATTCTGAAGGCAATGGTAGTGTATTCAGAAGTTTACTAAAGAAACTTACTTGACTTTCTAGAATCCTCTTGACGCTCGCTGCACATCCTCCGCACGTCATTCCCTATCAAGGACAGGAAGAATGAGATCAAGCAAGCTCAACAACACATAGGCCGAGACCGGACAATTTCGACTTCAAAGCACAATTGCCTGAAGTTGCGGGAACATATGTGAAAGAAAGAGCGCGTCCGAATCCAACAAAACAAAGTGCTTACTCTAACATCAAGGATAATGACATCGGAAGGGAGAGCCGACGGCTCGTCAGCTGCAGCAGCCACAGGCTTCGACTTCGGATCTCCACTGTCGGATCCACCTCCTCCACCGCCGCCTCCACCACTCTCTCCTCCAAGACCGCCGCCATTGCCACCGGCGGACGCAAACGGAGAGGCAGAGCTGGAAATGCACCGCAAGAATTTGGAACGGACAGCGGGACTCCTGCTCCTGACAGGATTGGAAGCTGGAACTGAAGCGGAGGCAGGGCGGCGGAGGCGGCTGATGTAGATGCGGCTGAGCCTGTGAGCAATGAGGCGGCTCGGCAGGCTCAGGCGCTGCGGGGGAGCCTTGGAGAGGTGGTAATGGAGGCGAAGTATGAGAGGGTTCAGAGCGGAGGTGGTCGCAAGGGATTTGGAGATCGTCGACTCCATAGATAAAGAGGGACGGAGAGGGAGGTAGGGAGAGGATTGAAGATCAACGAAAGGTAGTAACTAATAAGAGACTGTCTGTCCCTCCCCCCCGTCTGTTATCTGCAGTAGCATGTGTTTAGTCAATCTCGGCCGTTCATTTTGACGGGAATCATGATGGAGGGGAGGGGAGGGGGAAGAGTTGGGTAGCGTGGCGGGGTTAAACTCAACGTGTGGTCAACCACCTCTCCTGCAATTTCATCTTTTTCAAGTGGGAAATAGGGAAACTCTTGAGTGGAGCAACGCTATCACGTGATCTCCTAGGACCGCACTCAAAGGCAATTTCATTTTTTTCAAGTAGAAAATGGATAAATTCTTTAGTGGAGCAGCGCTACCACGTAGACCTAGGAAATGGGGACAAAGCCCAGAAATAAATTAAATAATACCAGTTGGGCAGGGAAGCTTCTATAACATCAACTGAACAATAAAACCATCTAATACGTAATATTTAGTTTTGTATATTTAATTGCAAACATAGCATATAACTGAACAATTTACTAAACACGTTAATACAGTACCACCTAATATGATATATTGTCTGAGAAATAGTCAACATCCTGCATTAGAGAACTCCTCTTGCAAAATTTACTAAGAGGAAGAACCGAACCAAATCTTGAACCTCAATCTTATCCAATCGCAAAGGAGTGAATTTTGAATCAGTTGACCACTGACTCTGTGATGAATTTTAATTATCGGCTTCTGAACACTATAGGTGGGTATGTACTACATATAGAAGGGTCCCCATCAATAGCTGGGCGAATTCTTGGGCAAAATCACACTCCAAAACATTTTGATTTCCTGCTGGCATTTGATTTTGCCAAGGATCCTCGACACAGCCCATACCGAGTTTGCTCGACATTTACACAAACTTTCCACATGATCAGCAAAGCACTAACTGCGGGTTCTTCTAAGTCCCTGTACAGCAAAATGCAGATGCTGTGGCCATGTAAATCCCCTGCTCCATTCCGATCAAATGGCATCTACAGCAAGAAGCTTGATCAAATGGCATCCACAGCATGGTCAATGTCGTCTTCTGACACCATCCAATGCAACTTAGGTCCCTGGAAATCAAAGCACGCAACAAAAGCTTTGGAGGTTCATCCTTTTTCTAATCAGGAATGGCTCATAACTTCATCAAACTTTGCTTCTCAAGAATTGAAATATTTCTAGGACTTGTCGCATTAAGAGGTTTGGCCACAGTTTTGATGAAATGCAACAACCTTGCCACCAAAATAATGGAATGTTGCACGGAAAAGACGCGCGTCGTCCCCACTCTCATATAAAAGAATGTATCTGAGCCATGCTGCAGTCCTCCTCATCAAGAAAAAAACAAGTTGCAGATCATGCAGATGCACTACTAGACAATGAACCTCATCTTGCGTTCAGCTGTTTTAGTTTCATTTTAAGGATGTTTTTCATAGGATTGAGAGGCTTTTAAATTTCCTCAATTACCAACATACATCCAAAAAAAAACAAGTTATCCATAAAAGAATACAAAAAAGTTCCATGGGAACTCATTGGAAATATTACCTTTCCTTGGCGTATGACCTTCGGATAACCCCCTGTCATGTCAACTATGGTGGATGGATTGGCTACTCTTACACCACCATCAACCACAAAATCAAGTCCCTACAAGACAGGCATTAAAAAATTTATGTATCAAACAACTCTAGACCTTTGATCAATAGGTTGAAATAAACATTTCTTGATCCCGACTGGTTCCTTTTTACTGTATGCCCATTGCTCAACCACAGATGCAAAGAGGAAAAAGAAACAGAATGTTAAATCATCCATAAGAAAATATTTCTTCAACCTCTTCCAATAACCCATAAGCTGGACCGTGAATCAAATGAGGCAAGAAGCCTTACGAAAAATCTAGTAGCAGTCTTGCACCCATCTAAGATTTTAGGCTAGTACACCCACTTTCCCCTCCAGGATAGAAAAATTGTCAGAGTTAGCATGTGGAAATTACTAAGAAGGTGAGCTAAAAGAGATCTGGTGACTTCAAGAGAGGTTTCGAAATCTAGAAGATAGACGACTGATATTGTTTAATATATATTTATATGAATCAAAGAATATGGTGCATAGGACTCAATGATAATGTCTGTATGGTGAAATGAACACATATAAGAGTGCCACCTACATGCAGTGTAAAATCTGAGATGTCCAGTATTAAAGCAGTTTGCCAAAGTAAGTGCCTTCGTTGTACTAAACCATACCTCTGGTCCATATATATCAGCTATCACAACTGGATCTATCATCCATTCATTTTCCTTTGGCCATTTGACACTGGAAAAGAAACAGGATTTAACTTTGATTAAGAAACAATTCTAACTGAAAAGAAGGATATGCCAGATCTGCTTGACATACATTTTGGAACAAACATACTGATGCTAGATATGAGCATTGGTCAAGACAATTATTCACCCAGTAAATGCACAAGTCGTACTTTCCACTGGAAACAATGGATTAAGAGAAACCTGGTTGATATTAGGGGTGCATCCAACTTCTCTAGTATTGCTTGACATATGGCATCATCAGGCATACGGACACCAACATTTTTCCTAGAGGCGTACTTCGGAGCTTTAGTCCCATATCTCGAACATTGCCTTGGTAGTTCTTTGCTTGCAGTTAAAATGAATGTATACTGAAAAAAGATAAACCTCGATAAGAAAATTAATAAAGTATTCCTCGTCCCATGTAGATTATTGAGAGATCTAACGCGACTTGCCAACAACCAGTATGAGTATTCATAATCTAAGTCCATAATCATCAGATATGCAAGGTCTCAGAACTGAAAGAAATATGCAATTAAAGAATAGAATTTTTAAATCAGAAAAAGTCTTGAGTCATCTTAATGTAATCATCAAACTAATTCCTCTGTCCGTGGCAATAGCTTACTATTAACACACAGTTAAGAGTTAAGAAGGGTGCTTTATACTTAAAAATGCGAGTAATGCACCACAACTCAATTAAGACAATGAGAAATCATTGGTAGAAAATCTAAAACACAACCCAAGGTGAACAACTTATTTTGACCAAAAAGAGGACAATACAGGTGGATCAACACAAGATCCTTCAATTGCCAGCCATATCCTCCTATAGAATCTTGTGCGTATCAAGATATAGACACTCAGATTGATTAGTCTGCTTCATTAAACCAGTAAACAGCGCTTCCTCAAGCTTTTCCTATGTTCTAGACAGTGTAACATGCTCCGCTTTTATAAGCAACTTAAATGACACAGGCATCATCCTCAAGCAAAAGACAAAGGAACAAACTTACTGGACCAGGTAAGCAATGCTTAACAGCTCGGAAAACATTTGTGTGTCCTTGACCATCACCGCGGGGAAAACCCATTGTATAAGTATCAATATCCCGGAAAGAACGGCATAATATACTGAGAGGCTGCAGGGTAGTGCACATAAAACTTATCCATAAACAAGATATGTTTGAGATTTATATATTTCCATCTACATCTTGCTGGAAAGCAACAGCTAGGATAATTATGATAACAGCAGATCATTATTCATGAATCCATCCAAAGCAATACCTCAAAATATGTGTTGAGCATTTTTCTAGGCACATTATAAACTCAATAGAGTGCCCATTACCTTGGAATCTGCTATATCCTTGATTCTGCACCAACAAAACAGCGCAATAAAGCAGCTGAGAGACAGAAATGACACATAAGGTTTCCAAGAACTGCGGGGGTAAAAACAATATGTACCTACGAAGACGTTCAATAGATGAGTGGCTCTTCAAATCGCAGGCTATGGCATACCTGAGGGTAATAAGTTGAATAATCAACTAAAAGCTATCCAGGATAATCATCTCCAGCCTTACTTTTATTAATTGCAATGAGAAAATAACAGTGATACTGGATAACTTGTAACAAGAAAGTTAGATTATAGATACTACAAAAGTGAAAAGTGAAAAACACCATTTATGCAGGGGAAATATACAGAAAAATTAATATCAATACAAGATAATTTAGAAATGATAGGTACGATCAAAAAAATTTATTAGTGATAGGTTTTTTAATAGTATGAGGAGCACCTCACCTCAGTAGCTGAGCTTGATGGGTGCATAAAAAGTACATGAGAACAATTAACTAAACAAATTCTAGAGAAAGCTTTCGTTATGTTTTACAAATTATAATAAACCGAACTAAGTAGATTATTTTGGTAAGATCTAGTACACGACCACATTTTCTGCAGTGAAATTTTTCTGCTTGATGGATTAGTGGATCATATACTGTCAGTATTACTAGTTTGACTAGTGGAACAGCAAATGCTAGCATACAAGTTATATCTCGAATTAGTAAGGCTTTTACGTGATGATACTTCAAGTAGACTCAACACAGAAAAAAACATGATTTAGCGTTAGGTTTTACAACTATAAAATAGCCGTTGGAGAATGAATGATATATCCAATAACAAGATCAAACCAACACAAAAGTCAGACATACACAGTGTCAGTAGGAATGACTCCAACAGCTCCCTTTCTCAAAATTTCAACCACGGGTTCCAGTTTCCAACTGTCTGCACCTGACGGATCCACTTGAACGTAAAGCAATCCATCCTCCTATCATGACAACATGCAATCAATGGGTGGACAACTGGACTACACCACTCAAGTTCCATCAACGTAAAAATCTATATTCCGAGTCGCTCTTGGTCATCAAACTGCATACACATCCTTATGCCATCCCAAATTTAATGCCACATTACGATGAGGAGCAGTGATCAACTCTTAACGGATACCAGTTCGAATTTCGAACAGTAACTGAAATTGCCATTACTATGAGCACAAAAGGTCCGCGAGCAGAGGATTTACCTTAGTGAAGCGAGGAGTGGCGTATTTGAGGCGCTTAGGATTCCTCTTAACGGCTAAAGCCACCACTTGCGATCGTCTCGGTCTGGAGTTCCAGGAAGGGTCGCGGATGTGGGAAGGCAAAGTCACCGGCTCTTGACCATAGAATTTCAGCTGCGGCAGCTTCAACGCCATTTCCTTCGTTTCCGCAGCTGCTGGGGAACAGAGGAAAGTTGATGGAGACGACGAAGAATCAGAAATCGAAATGGGGACTGAAGGTGATTACCGTCATAGCCTGTGCCGGAAGATGATTCTCGTCTGATCCTGAAGGGAAAGCTCAATTCCGGAAAACTTTAGTTTGGTCCCTAATTTTTGCAAGGATTTACATTTTCGTCCTTATTGTCCGGAGGCGTGCATGGGTACTAGGTCTCGGTAGAACTGAAACTGGTTGGAACATATCCAATCAGGTAGGTTCCGGTAAATATCAATAACTTTCGGGTAGGGTCAGATAAGGTCTAATTCCGTTGACAACCCTACGATACCCAGAACGGGAACCAGACATTTATTTTAACCAGTAATAATTTCCTCATTTCAAGTCTACTTCTCAAATTATTTATACCATTAAATTTTTAATTTGATAAATTTTTATTTCACAAAATAATTATTTATTCATTATATTCAAAATATTAATAGAATTTACGGATGAATAATAGATATTAATGAAAGGTATTAAAAGTTTATATAGATTTAACTAATATTTACTAAATCTTATATCATTTTCTTAAACAAATTAAAATTATATAAGAGCAAATTAATAATTTCATTTTTGAGAGATGTGTGTTATCAGTTAGATCCCTAAGTATTTTTTTACCTCATTTAACTCTCCGAGAGATTCATTTTACATAAGATGGGTAAATGATGACATCAATTAGATCCCTAATAATATCAATTTGATCCATAATAGTATCAATCAAGTCCCTATGGCATCAATTAGGTCCTAAAAAATTATATGTTAGTTTTTTTTGTCAATTTTAACTGAAATAATAGAAATTTCATTTCTGGGAGATGAATTTTGCATCATTTATGTTTCTAAACAATTTTTTACCCACAACACTTTTATATACATTTTGAAATAAAAATTTATAAATCGATTTTTTTAAATTTTCATAAAATAGAAAGAAATTTTTAAAAATATTTGAAAAGTCCTAAATTTGTAAAGAAATCATTAAAATAATAATAATTTAGAAACAATTAAAATTAAAAAATAAAAAAGGAACTATTATAAGAAATTTTCAAATAATTTATAAAAAAGAAAAAGTTTAAGATATTTCAAAAATATTAAAGAAATTAGAGATTTGTTTAAAAAATTAAAAATTTTGAAAACATAATTTTGTAAATTAGAAAAAAATAAAAAAGGAAAAAATTTCTTAAAATTCCAAAAAATTTAAGAAAGAAACTTTAAAAATAATTAAAAAAGTTAAAATTTGGAAAAAAAATCAATGGATACTTGAAAATATGAGAATTTTAAAAAATTCTAAATTTTTTTAAAAAATAAAATATAAAAAATGTAAAATACTATTCCATCACCTCTGCAATAATTTTGAAAGTTTTTAAAAAATTATAAAAACCTGTTATCTTTCCTATAAGTATCCGTTTATATCACCTATGATAACAAAATATGAGTCCATCCCGTCTATATATATTGTATAATTTTTAAAATCTTATCTATTTTAAAATTTCTTTAAAATTTGAATTAAACTTCTAATTTTATGAATAATTTGAAAAATTTTTATAACTTTGGAAATTGTTTTAATTCTTTTTATTTTATGAAAGTTTTTTTATATTTTTTAAGTTTTTATACCGTTTAGCATTTAATAAATTTTTATTTATTTTTAAGTTTTTCGAATTTACAAAAAAAAAAAGCAAAAAAAATTATATAGTTTGAACATATAATTTTTAGATTTTATTTAAATTATTGAAAAATTGTTATATTTTTCTCAATTTTTTACATTTTCGTATTTGCTATATTCTATATTTTTATAAAATATATAATCATTTCCAAATTTTTATATTTTCACAATTTTTCACAATTTTTAGTTTTCCTATATTTTATAATCTTTCTGATATTTTTATAATTTTTGAAATTTTATTATATTTAAAATATTATTTGGACATGCCACATTATTTAAAAATTATAATTTTAAAATATTATCTAAAATTTTTTAAACTTTTAGAAAATGAAAAATTGATGGAGACCTAATTGATAAAAATGAAATTAAGATGGGACCTAATTGATATAAAAAAATTAAGATGGAGAGCTAATTGATAATATAATAATGTCATTAGTGGAAGGACTAAATTAAAGAAAAATAAATAGAGGAACCTAATTGATAGTACAGTCACGTCATTAGTGTTCATTTTAACGGATGGACCCAATTGAAGTCATGAAGAACTCAAATGATACACTAAAAGTGTATAATTGATGTAAAATACAGGTAAAAAATCTCTCAATGATTCAAGTGATGCCAAATCTTAATTTACTCATTATAAAAACTTATCATAAATCAACTGCTTAATTATAAAATTATGAATTGTAGTTATATATTCGTGAAAAGAAGGAAAAAAAGGTTATTTAACAAAGTATCTGAAACCTGAAGTATAAATACATGCTTCAAGTAAAATTTGGTTTATAATTTTAGAGTAATGTCCGCATCCAAAATTTAAAAATTAATCAAATAAAATAATATCTAAATATTATTAAAAATATAGGGTGCTCGGACGCAAATGGTTGCTCACTGCTCAGACTGTGAATCCGCCGAGCCAGGGAACAGCAGCCTGTGTCGAGTCGACGGGGGAAAGGGTTCCCTGGCTAGAGCGATGGATCTGACTCAGCTTCTTCCCAGGGCTTCCTTATACCCTCTGCTTTTCTCCCGGAATCTTCCTCTTGCTTCCGCTACGCCGCCTCTGCTTCAGAGGAGAGCTCTCTGTCTCGCAATGTCGACTGCGGCCAGCCCATCACCACCGGCTCACTCGCTCGTCTTACCGGTTCAGCCCGACGAGCCTGTTCAGATCGTCGCTTCCCCCGGTGTATCTGATTCTCAGTTCAGGCCTGTCCCTCTTCCGTTGCCCCCCATTTTTGGGGGAAAAAAATGCCCCTTTTCATCGGAAAGCAGTGGTTTTTGCTATCGGTTTGTTAAGTGATCACAAACCCATCTTGCTGATTTATGGAAGCTTGTTCATATCCCTTGCTGTGCGTGAACTCTTTCGCTATTACTTCGATCTGCATGTAGTTCATGTGACTGTCTATTTCTTTTGATACTTCAGGTAGGTAAGGTTCAGAAAGCTCTACCCTCTCTCTCCCCATCCCCTGTGGTTTCTCGGTCTAATCGCTATTTTGATATCATGCTAAGAGTTTTGTGACTCGCATTGTCAGTTGTTTAGACACATGTTATGGATGAACCACTTTAAAATAAATATGATGGTGCAGTTGAAATTAACTCAAGTGGCCAAGAAGAACGGCTAAGATATTCCACGTTAATCATTAGGCTTAGAAGTCATGCCATGATGCTCTATTTACTGTCTGACAATGTGAACCACATAAATGGCTGAAAAAAGGGGGTGAAAATTTTTTGGTGCGTGCAGGAGTGCGATTGAGTCATCATTGTTCAAGCAATGGCTGAAGAACTTGCAGAGCGAGACAGGGGTCTTGGCCAATGGTGCTGCCACCTTGAGACAAGTTCTTATACAGGTATTTTAAGAAAGAACTTACCATTTAGAAGAGGTTGCTTGGCTAGGAGTTCCATTGATTTTCTAGGAACATAGTAGACCAGAACAAATTAGCACTAGGCATCTGATGCAAGAGGCTGAATGTCTGCCTTCTCATTAAATTCGCTAGCATGAAGACGTGCTATTTCTTTTAGAGTGCAATTTCATTATGTATTCTTGCCCTAATAGTTCAAAAAAGTTGGGTTAGAATCTTTGAAATTCTGTGAATGGGACTGGCTCTGAACTTGATGAAATGCAGTTTTTTATGAGAAGCACATTTTGTTTTCTGAAGTAAACCTCTTAACATGTTAGTTGGATTGGAACTTACCAGGCTGCATGCATCTGTGTTTGTACTGTGGTTGACGGTGTCTTTGAATGTTATGAAAATGCTGTTTGTTCGAGAATCCAGTTTTCATCAACGCCCTCCAATGAAATCTTCTGAAGAATAACTGTCTAGTGCCGTTTTTCATTTCCTCATCCTCTAGGCTTTGTGTGGATGAGACGCTGGCTCTTGATTGAAATGAGTGTTTTCTTACTTTCAATTATTAATTTGGTCGCACATGATCTTTCCATCTCTTGTTTTGGGGGCTATTATGTTTAGGGAGTGGACATGTTCGGGAATCGCATAGGCTTTCTCAAATTCAAAGCCGACATTTTTGACAAGGAAACAGGGAAAAAGGTATGCAGTCCAGTCATCAGTTTATCATGATAACCAACTATTATTCGCTTTTTTAAGTTATAAAATGAAACATGCTTAGGTTCCAGGCATAGTCTTCGCTCGAGGGCCAGCTGTTGCTTTGCTTGTCCTTTTGGATTCAGAGGAAGGGACTTATGCTGTCCTCACTGAACAGGTACAGAGTCTTATAGATAGCCTCCTTCCTTTGAATTTCAAACCAATCATTATTGCTCCATATGGATTTCAATGGATTGGTATCTGCCCATGAAAGTTTTATGCTAAGCTAATGCATTTTATGCTTGTGTAAGGTTAGGGTTCCTGTTGGAAGGTATATCTTGGAATTGCCGGCAGGAATGCTGGATGATGACAAGGGTGATTTTGCTGGCACAGCTGTCCGGGAGGTTTTTGTGCACCCCGCTTCCTCTTTAAGTTTTCATATTGCATTTTTTGCTAATGCTCATCCTGCATATTGTGAATTTAAGAACTTCCTTTTCTATTTGTTACACATCAGTTTTGAAATTGTTGTAATCATCTAATGAAACTTATCTCCTTCTAAATTCACTGTTACTCTTTAAGTTTGAAATGATGAAATGAAAGTCATTTCTGACGGATGTCCAATGCTCTTGTCTTGGAATTTCCTGATACAGATATTCAGATTAGGGAACTGGATTTTGCTGGACAGGACATAAATTCCTTGAATTTCTGAGGAAACTCTAATCCTCCATAGATCTGTTGTAAAATTATCTTATTTCACGCCCATCATTGTCAAGTGTTATACTCCCTTCACTTCTTTATATATCGGTGCTTGTTAGATTTCACTCTTTCTCACACAGTGTCCGGCAAAGTCTTCTCTTAAAATTTACATAGATAAATTCTGAAAAAGCATTAGATTTCTGTGTCATATTGAACAATGACAAAAAACAAAATCACGTTAATGGATCTGTTTTGACTGAAACAGGTTGAAGAAGAGACGGGTATCCAATTGAATCTAGAAGACATGATTGACCTCACAGCTTTCCTCGATTCATCAACTGGAAACCGGGTTCTTCCTTCTCCAGTATTGCTGAAACTCCATTCCTCATCATGAAAACGATAAGACTACTAGAAGAAGATCATGCGCATGAACTACTTTTCACGACATTCTTTTTAAGTGAAGAAAGCATAACAGAGACTCGAAAATCAGGATTCAGTTTCTGGAAGCTGTTTTGTGTGTGACTTGTTCACTTCTGTTCTCCATATAAGCTTTCTGATAAACGGGCACTCTGTCTCTGCCAGAGATGGTTAATTTTTGCAGGCACTCTAGATCATGCTGTAAATATGCTTTTAGGAGTGCAAATATGCTCTGAAAGATTTATTTGATGCCCCTCTCTTTGCTACTGGCTGTCTTTCGTTACTTAAAGTCATGTCTTGTGTTAATTAGGGAGGATGCGATGAAGGTCTAGGCATATTCCTGTACAGAGGGAGGGTGGATAAAGAGAAGATCGAACAGCTGCAAGGAAAGGAAATGGGACTTCGGGATCGTGGAGAGCTCATAAAGGTTCGGGTTGTCCCATATGAGAAACTTTGGCGGGCCACTGCTGATGCAAAAGTTATGGTAGCCATTGCACTCTATGAGATGGCAAAGAAGGAGGGTTTACTCCCTCCAATCAAATTAGGTTAATTTTCTCCATATCTATATTAGATGAACCTCCATATGTATTCAGGTACTGGGACAATAAATCAAGTATTCTGTTGCGTTTTCAGTACAGAAATGCGATCAATTTTAACTAAGGAATGCAACTCAATGAATTTAAACTCACTATAGTTCAACAGCTGAATGCAATGTGTTATTATCTCAAGGCCACAACAATCCTTGTCCAACCATACATCTGCCTCCATGTATTGTCATAAGCATCACAATCAAAGAAGAAAAATCTAACCTCTGATGTATGTTATCTGATAATCTATCACAACGGAAAAGCATTTGCTGAGACATTCCATCGCTAGACTTTGCTAGCTACAAAATCCTGGTCACTCGACTCCCATATGGTCGTCCCATCGCATGTACAGAGCTTCTTGTAGTTCTCACCAACACCTGCACTCCTAGCAATAACTGCTGCTGTGATACCAGAATCAGATTTGTCCTCGCTTTCATACACTGCAATTGACCGCCCGATCAGATCAGCAACTCTCAGCTTTGGTTTGACACCTGAGTAGAAAGCATTGCCTCTTTCATCGGCTTCCAATGTTCCCAGGTCGCCAAGCGGCTAGAGCAAAGAAAAAGAGAGATCAGATCAAGCTGAAAACACAATGTTTCCAATAGAAACAACCTTACCCAGCACCATTGATGGTTGGGACAAGCTCACTTAGTGCTGGGACAAGCTTTCGGTTCTGTTTTATCGGAAAAGAAGGACTATTTACAAACCATTCTTAGGTTGTCAAAGAAGGCAGCACTTGACAGCAATATACATGCCTAATCATTCAAATACAACCACAACTGAACTATGCAATTGCAAGACATAGCTCGTTTAGCTTACGGTGAGCTTTCCAGTTTTCGGTTTTCTGTGGAGAAAAAAAAAGACTCTGCAATCCATTCTTCAGTTTTAAGAAAACGAAGAAATTTACCTTATTCATCAGAAAACACTTCTGGACAACAAGGAAATGGAAATTATGACAATTCACTGCAAACCAAACTTAAACAGCAAATGGAGATGATGTGGATCAAAAGAACCGAGTGATACGTTCAAGTGGCGAACCTCTTCAACTCCTTTTATTGGTGGATTGAAAACTTTCCCAGTACTCGCTGCTCCTCTTGTCAGGTCGCCGAACTCATTGATGGACCACCCATGTTTACCTGGAGATAATCCACTGAAAGTGCCTTCAATTCGAGCCAAATCCATATTCACCTGAGCCAGTCGAACTACACCAAAAATGTCTGGACCCTTGAATTCGGCAACAGCAGCGGAGATTAGAAAATCTGCACCATAAAAAAAAAATGAAAGGAAAGTTGTTATTGAAGCATATCAGAACAAAAGTTGAAATGACCTATAAAGCCACAACTATGAGGAAAAAATGAGTGCAAAACATGGGAACCTGAATGATAAGCTATGCAATGGAGCTATACAGATAACAGGCACGCAAATGACCTACATATATAATCAAACAGTATGTGGACTTTTTCCATATTGGTAGTAGCAGTATTATGCAAATGGGAAATTTCAAGTTTAAGGGCTCTGGGTCATAAGATCAAGAAGTATTGGGCATCTCAGTTCTTTTAAGGCTACAAATTTGCAGTTCCAGCAACAGTGGCAGCATTATCAGCATCATGCATTCAAAGCAAGATTTCATTACTCGAACTTTTAACACTGATGAAGAAATAAGAATTAAAACATAGATTTGAGAACGCTCAAATGAGTAAATTACCTAGCTATTTGACTTGTGATAGTAAACTCAAATAAAAATTTATTATTGTCCACTTCCAGAAGACCCTAAGGCACAAGACATTGAAACATCTAAAAATGAAGTTGCTGTGTAAAACTGGGCGTTTCACAAAACAATTACATCCCATTTCTAGTTTCATCTCTGTGCCAAAAGTGGCCTGTATAAATGGCAAGAATATCTGTAGCCATTTGCTATAATGAAAATTGGATTACACAGGATTGTAACGTACTGGTATAACCTTCAATTTCAATCATTGCACCGGCGGAATACATCACATACAAATAAATTAAATTGATGAACACTTGAGCTGCTAATTGTCATAAAGGACTAACCTTCAGCAACCCCTTGACCAATCAGGCGGGCATTTCGACCAGTCTGCTCCAATGCTTCGGTCAGCACCTTCACAGGTGAAGAACCGAGAATTCTTACCACTTGATTGCTCAAATCCACCTCAACATTCTTCACTCCTGCAAAAGTGTTTCAAGGCACAAGAACGAAAAAAGGATCAAACGGTGAACTCATAGGATATTTAAACAAAAAGGATGGCCAATAAAAACGACAAACTGGTCACCTACCATCAACAGCCTGCAGTTTACTCTTCACAGCATCGACACAACTCTCACATTTCATATCCACCATAAACTCAGTCTGACGACAAAGACAGGACTTTCAGCAATAGAACAAACCAAAGAACCCGCAATTTCCAATTCCGTTTTAATGGTAAATCTCAGTGTGCTTATTTATGTTGCTGATACATTTGACATTTCAAGCAAACTTATTATCAATAAAATTTGAACTCAATTAACAAAGAGAACAGAATCCATTCTTAACTCATGCAAGCACTAATTAATGGCCGGAGGGAAGATGATGGAGGGAAAGAAGCGAGTTGCTGAACTTACGAGAAGCTCCGGCAAGGCAGCACCATTCTGCACACAAAAGTCAAACGATACTCTCAGAATTCGAATCCAGAAACAAGAGGGGAAGAATTTTTAAGGGAAGAAGTGATCGCAAACAGCAGCAAGTGGGATCACCTGAGAGGTGGGTCTGTCATCAGATACCGGAGCGTCCATGTGGAGAGCGGAGGGAGCAGCGGAAGCGAGGCTCTTCTTGTCGGGACCCAGACGGTGCGGAGAGAGGAATTGATGCGAGGATGGGGTGCAGAGCTTCGAGGCCTTACTGGGGAAGTGACAAGAAGACGGAGCAGCGGGAGGAGGACGGGGAAGGGAAGGAGATGAGAAGGAGGAGAGCGCAAAGGCTGCGGGGAGAGCTGATGCGGCGATGGCTGTGTTAATGGCGGTGGATGCCCGGTGAAATGCCATTTTGGAAACTCGTCGCGGTCTGTGGGTGGGGTCGGTGACTGCTTCCCATGTCATGTCCATTTGAGTAAATATTTAACGTATAATATATAGTATATAATATATAATATATAATAAGATTATTGTGAAAATCTCTTTCACATTTTAACACGTACAAAAATTTTTCAATTTTTTAGAATTAACTTTACATATATAAGATCTAAATAGTAATTTACATAAGAAACTGATCATATATTATACGTTAAATATTTACTCTGTCCACAGGAGAGATTCTTACTACACAAATCATGTCATGCCAACTATAAGAGAAATTCTTCAATTGAGCAGTTATATTACGTAGATGATACCAATATAGTATATTTGTTCAATCAGAATTTACTATTTATATATTTGTCCAGTTATGGTTTACTATTATTAGGTTTTTAAAATTTTTTTTACTATTTATATATTTTTCAATTACGATTGACCATTTATTCAGGTTTTTATATTTTTCAAAGATTTTTTTAGATTTGATAATCATAACTGTATAATTATCGATTATATGTCAAGTTCCAATTGGATGGATATATCATGTCAATATTGTTTACGTGATATGACTAAAAACTTTCTTTTGAAGTCTTTCTCTAACTATACCAATAAATATTTAACACATTATTATAAAGTATTACATTAATTTTTTCTATCAATTAATATTATTAAAAATATTTACCGATATATCAAATATTCATTAATTAAATGTACTGATTCACCTAAGCATGGAACCACCGCCACACTAAGACCAGAAATCTCTATGGACATAACTTCCTCGTTCCGACTCTGACTGTCAAATTGTTTATATTGTTGGATAATTCTCAACTTGCTTATTTCCTTAAATTTCTGATTCGATAAATTTTTATTCGGTATATCAATTATGAGTATTTTTGGTAAATTTATTTTATTCAAATTGTTAATAAAACTTAGAGACAATATTAAATAATGAAGTATATTAGAAATTTAAAAATAAATTGGTAATTCATTAAACTTTCACAATTATACTAGAATAATAAAGATTAAATAAATATTATCTTATAAATTGTAATTATGTATTTGCAACATTATCATACAAAAAATACATGTTTTAATAGAATACGATTATTGAACTGTTTAATAATAATAATAATAACAATAATAATAATAATAATAATAAGTAGGAAACTATATCATATTAATTTCAGGACAAACTCCAAAAGAGAAAAGAGCAACCTCGGTTCCGTCCTTGGTTTTTCTTCGTACCCCTAATAAAATGTTAAAATTAATAAATACTCAATTTTATTAATTAAAAACTAAAATTTCCATTTATTAAGTTATAGTAATATTATAAAATAACAAAACCTATTCGAAAAGGAAATTGTCCTCCTACTGTAGTAGAAGTAAACACTTTCTTTAAGGGAAAAGTTTGATTTTGATCCTTAATCTTTTGGACTGTGTTCATATTTAATTTAAATATTTTTTTGAGTTGGTTCCGGTGCTCAACAGTTCAAATATCGTTCAGTTTTAGTCCTTGACATTATTTTTAATATTAAAAAAGGTAATTAGATTTTTTGATATTAAAAAATTGTAATTACAAATTAAAAAAAAATAGAAATCTCAACAAAAAAGATGATTAAATTTGACCATTACGATTCTTGTGAAGGCACCGACAATATCATAGACCGTTAACAACCTTTTCAGCGATGGTTTACAATCGAATTCCCACTAACCTCTCGTTTCTTCTATATAGAGTTTCTCATTTTTTATAATTGTATAAATAATTTTTAGTTAAAAATATTTTTTAAATTATTAATAAGGCAATGTTACCTGTCTTAATATTAAATTTAATGTAAAGGACCAAAGTTGAATAATTTTTAAAAGGCTTAATACTAAAACCAACCCTAAGAATAATTTAGGTTAAATATGAACAGAGCGTAAAAGGTTGAAGATCGAAACCAACTTTTTTCTTTTTTATGGATTGGTTAAAATTATTCGATATTTTTTCACTGAAATAAAATCTCAAATTAGAATAATGTGAATATACAAAAAATTCATATTAAAGAACTTCACTCCCTTATCTGATCAACCTTACCGGTATCTTAATTTGTCATATTTTATTAAATTTCTACATATTATTCAATATTAAAGAATGTGCAACGCATATATAACAGATATATTACATGACAATACCAATGTGAATTAATAAAATTCAATTATTTTTAATATTATTTTTTATTTTTAGATTATTATTAAAAAATTTAAAATAGTTAAATTTTATTAATTTATAACGTTATATTAACACCGTCACGTGATATATCGCAACAGACAATCCCTTCATATTCATAGGACATCAACCTTTATGCAGAAACTACTAGTATAAAGCCCACACCTTACAACAAGATATAAATTATTAAAAATATTTATAATTCATACGTTACGTAGTAAATACAAATATGATAACACCAGCCAAAGTAATATTAGATTAACTGTACGTTAAAGGAAAAATCACACAACATAAAAATGAAAGAAAAAATAAAGAAAAATAGACAGATAAAAAGGAAAGATAATTGAATGAAGGATTGTGTGAATCACTCTACATATAAAAATTTTTAAAAATAAAAAAATTTTATAAATGTAAAATATAAAATAAAACTCTGGCAGGCTACAAGATTGAATGAGGAGTTTATAAGCATGTTTTTTTTTTGGTTTTTTTTTGCTGCCCACCCGATGTCCGAGACCTGAAGGCTAGCCAACTAATCCGGATTTGAGGTACTGTTGGACGGTTTCTTGGGGACCCCTCCCAAGAAGGTCTGCTGCGTTCACAGGGGCTCGAACCCGGCACCTCTACTTAAGAGACACAAACCCCTTTTACTTGCACCAACCTTCATTGGTGTTTATAAGCATGTTTTACTATATAAAAATACATATTTAAATCTTCACAAATCATCTTCTAGGCTTCTAGCAAACAGAGCAGCTGCTGCTTCTAGTTTTTTTTTTTTTTTTAAATCAAGGGTCGTTGTTTGGTTCTTCTACTGCCAGATGTAATGACCGATTAGCCACTCCCCACTATTTATTTACAGTTCCTTGCAACTTATTTACAGACAAATCACGAAGCTTCTTCTAAAGGAATCGATTGACCAGCGACAAACAATGACGATGATTACGCCATTACGGAGATGGTTCTACCGCCCGCAGACACTGACAAGGCTACCGCTAGATGATTTCGGTCGATGTCTGCTGGTGGGGCCCGCCATCTCCGTCACCCCCGCGGAGCTCTGCCGACCACGGAATCGAGCTCATCGGAGGGAAGCAGCACTCGCAGTCCTCCCGGCACGGCTCCGGCAGGTTCCATAGGTTGCTGTCGCTTGACGGAGCTTCCTGCTGGTCCTCTCCCCCGTGGACCCCGGTTCTGGTTGGGGCGGCGGCGTCCCTCAGTGGCCCCCAGCACTCGATCTTGTTGAATTCGGGAAGCTTCGAATGGAAGTAGACCCACACCAGGGCCTCCTGCAGCTCCGGGTACTGGTTCAGCAGGTTGCCGTCTCCGTGCACGAACGCGCTCAGCACCTGCTCGACGAAATGAATCGGAGAAGGTTAGCCGGTTTTCACAACGGAGGAGAATCGCAGTTCGATCAATCTGGTAAAATGAAATCCTCTCCATGGCAGCTGGAAATCATGTCCAACCATGGGTAAAGAGATCTCAATATAGTACAAAGATCAAATTGAGAACACCTTCTATCTTCTAACTAGAAGTTTAAAATTGATGCGATCTTGACCAACCCGGATAGAGAGTGAAATCCGAATCCTTACTTAGATCGGAAGATTCGTTAAACCAGATCATGATCATATTGAAGTGGCTGAAGGAGGCATATTTACTTGAACTTACCACAGGGAGCTCTTTGCAGAAGATGAAGTATCTGAGCTTAGCAAACAGATCCAACAGGAAGTGGCCACCGCTAATGTGACAGTGGACATGGAGAGACATCTTCCCCTTCACCTTCTTCCACTCCGCCACCACCTCGTCCCTCTGCAGCCTGTTGTACCATCCTTGCAGCTGCAAAACCCCAGAGCCACCCCACTTTCTTCAAATCACCATGTCAACCACATCAATAGAAACATACTACAGACGAAGAGAAAAATGTATAGATTTCGGTAAATCTATGATGATCGGTTCCTCTGTTTCCCCCGTTTTTCTCTGTCCTTGTTGCTTGGAGCCTTTTTATGTGCTGCACTGTAAAAGCTTTGATCTTTTTCCTACTCCTCCTGATCACTAACTAGGGGAATCCTCGATAAGGTGAAGGTTCAAGTGAGATCGAGCATCCGATCTATCAAGAACTCTATTGAGGACAACTTAAAGATTATTACCTGAGAGTTGTTTATAGACTGTGATATGGCCAAAGTGATCTTGGAGGTTATATCACTGTGAGTGAGCGTGTAAGTCCTGGGGAGCTTCCCCGGGTGCTTCTTCTCATCCACTCCCAGGAACAGAACCTTCAGCTTCGAGGCCTCGAAGATCGCCGGCCCAAACAACCTCGCAACCTTAACAGATCAAATCTCTCAGGACATCAGACACGTAAGACTTTAAAGAAACAGGCCTGGAACCGGCAAGACAGAGTAAACTTACAGGAAAGAGTGAAAGATTCCTCTTCCTGGGGTGTCTCCTGTAGGGGAGAGCAGACCTGTGCTGTTCGAAGATCAAAGGCCTCGGCTTCAAAGTAAGAGCAGTAGAAGCAGTAAGAGAGCCCATCTCCTCCTGCAAATAAGAAATGAAACGTTCTTGTGCTGCAAGAACTCTTCCTCTCTTCTCTCTCGGATATGCTGAGATATCACAGTAGGGAAATATAGAGAGATCAGGAGAGGGAAGAGGGAATAATAGCTGTTCTCCTTCTTCCCTTTCTTTCCTCTTTGCTCTTCTTTCCCTTCAGTCGGTCTTCCTCCTTTTACTTTGGGAGTTTGCTTTGGGCTTGCTTGTGTGCCTCTACTTTGAGAAATACTGGTTTGATGACTGACGGAAGATTTGGCTTTCAAGGGAAGCGTTGTTGAGGTGCGTGTTGGCCATGGAAATGGGGATGGGCAGCTCTGTCTTCTTCCTTGCTCGGGCAGTTGATTTCACGGTTGCTTCGACCGTCTGACTTCCTCCCTCTACCATACTCTTGGAAGGGGAACAGGACACGCAGCTCCATGAGCATTTTCCACGTTGTCCTTTCCATTTCAAGTTCTCACGGAAAAAGGGGTTTCTTTACCAAATAAAATAATATGCGTGCTGAATTATCTCAAGAATTATCATTTTATAATAAACGTTATAATTTTCTTAGCTAAATATTTTAAATATTTACTAACTCCGTCTTTTTTGTCAACCTGAACCACATGTATCCAAACATTAAATAGGTCATGATTAATTCAGATTGAGTCTAGAATTCCCACTAGATTAGAATTTTTCAATCTTCCGAGAGAGGCTCATGATTCCATCTTTTGGGTCATTGCAGATAACGGTGCGCTATAGAATGGCTTCGATTAGAGTCCCCTAGTGCAAGATTATGATTTCATTCCTTTGCTTCGTTTTTGCATTTAGGGGACACTTGGTTCAGGTAATCTTGAATTACGGGGAAAAATTGGATTACGGAAAAAAATTAGATTACATGAAAAATTATTATTTTACATGAAAAGTATATTGTAAAATGAAATTGTTGTGTTTGATGAGGGTTTTAGGATTACAAATAAGGTAGATAAAATATAATATTACAAAAATGTCCAACCTCTCGCGTGGGGGTTTTGAGCGGTACAATGCTTTGAGGTGGGTCCCACTATGAGGTTTTTGTCATTTCAAATGTGGATCCCATGTAGAAGAAGAATTCCACTTTTTCAGTTTGTAAAAGCTTTGCAATGAAGATTCCCAGACCCCGCAAAGGAGAAAGTCTTTGGTGGAGCGGCTCCTCCATGTGGCAGCGCTCACATGGTGAAGCCGCCCACTCCAACGCCGACACATGTCAGTGTCGCTAATGTGTCTGTACGGGTGGCGAAGCGGAGCTGACACATGTCAGCGCTTGAGTGGTGCCGCGTGGTGGAGCCGCTCCACCAAAGAGCTTCTCCCCGCAAAGAGCTTGAGGCCCAGGAAATCCAAATTACAAACTATTTTGTATCCAAACAATATAATTTATGATGTAAAATAACTATTTTCCATGAAAAGTTTATGAATTACATCCAACCAAACAGGACCTTAAGAGATCTAACATGACTTTGTGCAGTTGATGATGTTTTCGGAGCACGCCCAACCAAACCCTAATAAAACTTGAGGATAGGATGAGGAGAGCACTGCATGAACTTTTTCTGACAATTCTGCATTATCACGTGACACGAGAACGAGTTATTTAAATTCTAGCAGATGGGTAAAATGGTGTTAACCGCTCGAGAAATTATGCTTATTATCAATCAAAGTAACTTCACTGACAATCTCACTAAATTTTATTATAAGAAAGCTCGGTAAAGATAAGGCGTTGCCTTGAACAAACAGTCAATGAATGAAAATTTTAAGTGAATCGAACTCACACTCACAGACAATTACCGAATTCGGTCAGTTACTGTCAGCAGAAAGGTGCCATGTATACTTAGAAGTTGATTATTTACACGGACAGACAAGAGCCAGGCTACGTGGGACAGCGTGTATTGATAAAATCAAGAGCATTGAAAACGTGCTAATTCAGTACCAATCACATCCCCGAGTCATTTCGCTCTGTTTTATACCAAGCAGACATATTCACATTTGTGCACATGATAAAGTTCAACCATCGAAAGATCCAGTGGACTCAAATGAAATCGAGACGGGACGAGAGCGAAATCACCGATGCTCATGACATATTCGGGTTACCGAAAATCTCTTATCTCAGTTGCAATTAGATGCTCCATCGACGGTAATCATTGTGATGGTAGAGCTGTGAACCTGATGACAAATGGCTGCGTTAAACACCGTTTCTCTAAAAAATACACTCAGATTGTACATATTTAGGACAATTGATGATCTAATCTGGGATAAGTTTATAGGTTATCGCTAAATACACTAACTATGATCCAGGGTTAGTTCAAGCTGATAGGACGTGCATCTGCTTCGTGAGAAAGTCCACGAGATTGGAAATTTGATTCCTCGTGAGCGTATAGCCTTTAATGAGACTACCAATACGTGTGTCTTACACATGAACCTACCTGAATCCATTGACTTATGGGGTGTTCATGGTTCGGGAGAATAGTTTGCCCACAATTGAGGAGAGAGTCTTGTATGGAACGATGTCATGACACACAACACGAGACTCTCGTAGTAGCGACCAGATCAAAAAAGAGTTTCCGGAACTTACTTATGTATTAAACCACAGAACATCATTCATTCTGGGCTACCAAACAGCCCACAAGCAATTTCAAATGCTCTGTTGCAGCAAGTGATCCACCCCCACCCAAAAAAAAAAACATGAAGAGAAGTTCTCAAGCAATGTGCATGGAAGGTTTATTGTATATATACGATCCAGTAATTCAAATTCCAGTCGGTGATCATCAGGCTCGGTCTTACAAAACAATAGAACGGTTTCTCGAAAGCAGCATTCCTTCAGTTCGATTCTTCCGTGGCCAGTCTCTCGTTCAATATCCGAACTCCCATGTACCTAAACAGTCACAAAAGAACAACATGAATCGATCGCACGAATCGAAGTGATCCTAAGAATTGAGTTGTCTGTCCTGCAATTTCGTACCTTCCCAGCATCATGACAGTGGCTTGAGGATTGGTCCCCGGAGAGGAATTGAACGTGGACCCGTCGATCACCCGGAGCGAGTCCACTCCCAGGACCCTGTAGTCGCGGTCCACGACCTTCCCGACCTGGCACCCGCCGTGGTAGTGCCATATCGTCATCACCGAGTCCCGGCAGTACTGCTCCAGTGAGGTCGAGGAGTTCTTGTGCTTCGGGAGCAGGTTGATCGGCGCGTTCACGGTCATGTTGAGCAGCTGCTGGAGGGTGAAGTAGTCGTAGGTGAAGTTGGCGAAGGACCTCGACTCGATCACCCGCTCGATAGTCGAGATCCCGTCGACGCACTTCCGGAGGTCCTCGGGGTCCTCAAAGTAGTTGAAGGTGACCGAGGGGTTGTCGTTCGGGTTGCGGTTGCGGAGCTCCAGGTGGCCGGTGGAGAGCGGGCCCGTGATCTTCTCGAGGATGAAGCCGCCCCGGAAGGCAGCTGGATCGAGGGCTTTCATGTCCTCCACGGCCTTCGCCAGGGCCTCCGTTGTCCTCTGTTTGGGCGGAACCGTGGATAGCTGGCCAATCTGCGCGCATATTTCCGACCAGTCTGGTAAAATAAAAACGACGTGATTTGAATTCCGTGCATTACACGGACGCGCATCTAGTTACCTTTGGAGAGAACATCCCGTAGTCTCCGGCGGCAAAGTTCTCACTGCCGGCGGCAAAGTTCTCACCGCTGGCTGCTTCAATGTAGCTGCCGAACTGTGTGATGCCCACGACCTGGATGAGGGAGACCTCTACCGGGTTTGGCGACGGCACGAAGATGGCGTTCATCGGGTTGTCCGACATGCCCTGCCCAACCAATGGTTGGTCCAGCACCACGGTTACGTTATGGGCCCTCAGCTGCTCTCTAGGGCCAACCCCACTCAGCATCAGCAGCTGAGGGCTCCCTATTGCCCCGGCCGACACTATCACCTCGCTCGCTCCTCCCGGCCTCAGGTACGCCCTGTGCTTTGTCCCCCTTGAGTCCCGGAACGTTACTCCATGGGCCACCGGCCTTGGGGTTCCTGCCCGGCGAAGCTTATCGAGTTAGCGAGAGATTATTACGTCGTGCTCCCGACCTACAACATCTAACCGATCTTATAAAAGCCGGCGTGTACCTCTAATCCCGAACAAGATCTTGTGCACGGAAGCGTACAGGAAGACGGTGATCTGACTCGGATTAGCGTATTGCAGCAGGTCAGCTGCGGTGTGCCGGTTTCCCGCTTTGTCGAAGATGGTACCACCGATCTTAGTCCCGTAAATATGATCATACGTGAAACCGTTGTACGGATGCACGCCAACTTCCACCAGCCCATCCCGAACCGCCGACTGCCATTGCCCGACCGTCGGCTCAAAAGCCACCTTCCTCTCCACCCACTGGTACGATTCATTCACCAACTTCCCATCCCACCCTACATCCCTGTACGTAGTAAAATTAAAAAAGAAAAAAAAAAGAAAAAAAAGAGAGCCAAAAATAGAAAAGAACCTTAAAATTCGATGTTAGACTCGTAGGCATATTTGTTTGCATGAAAAATAGTCCCAAGATCGGTGCTTGTCGAGGGAAAAAACGATTTTGTTTCCTCCATATACCGGATTCTATCTCCTCCGCATAAAGGAATTTGATTCCTCTCACAAAATTAGGGAATCGGATAGTGGAATAATTTATAAAATACAAAACAAATTCTCCTAAAAATCAACTAAACTCTAAAGATCAACAACTCATATCTCAAAAAGTCTTAAAAAGACAGACAGTAAAAATCCACCACATGAATAACAATATATAATCTGCATACAATAATATATAATTTGATGAATTTTTAATAGATAAATATTTTTATTTTAATAACCTTCTCATCTATATTCATTTTATTTTAATATGTTTTAACTATTTTTATTTCAAATATCTATAATTTTATCCAAACTATAATAAAAAAATAAAATTCCAACTTCATATTAAGTCAAATAAAAACTAAAAATTATCGTTATGCTCGGATTCCGTCCTATTTTATTTCCATATCCACACTACAAACCAAACCACCCTTATATAAAATTATTTAATTTTGAATCACCAAATTCTTGATTTTTGGGTAACATTACCTTACATATTTTGGGGAGGTCCGAGTGTAGAACCCGGCGTTGAGGCAGCTCCCACCGCCGAGGATCCGGGCACGGGCATTGATGACTCCGTCCTCGGAGATGAAGCGCTGTGAGGGGGACGAAGGGGAGAGGTCAGACAACGCCCGCCCGAAGGCGGCGAAGTCGGTGATGTTCGGGTTGCCGTAGGGAGAGCCGCCTCGTTCGAGGAGGAGGACGGAGTAGTTCCGGGAGAGCGTCGCCGCCAAAGGGCAGCCGGCGGTGCCCCCGCCCACGATGATGTAGTCGTAGTAAGACACCGCCGGGGCCTCCGTCGCATTGCGCATGAAACTGTACGGTGGCTCCGGGACAGCTGAGACAGGAAAGACATCGACAAATTATTTCGAAATTAACTTTATTTCGACTAAAATTTTATCAACACATCCGATCATCTAAAAACCAGGAAAAAAGAATTTAATTATCACATTTACCTCGGTCGATCGATAAATGTCGGAGGATATGCAGCGGTCGGACATTGTTTATGTCTTGTGGAGGAGGAATTCTTGCGTGGAATAGATATACCACATGACAGTACTGACGTGGTATCACGAATCAATTAAGTCAAGTGACTTTTACAGTTTTTTTTATCTTTTAGATTTATTAAGAAAATTCTAAAAATAATTAAAATGTGATTTTGTTTTAATATTGAAGGAAACATTTTCTTTAAAGTAATTTTTTTGAAAAAATTCTTAAAAAGTGCTATTTTTACATCGTCATCGATATATATAGTCACATTAATTTATCAAAAGGTAAAATTCTTCCGATCGTAAGTTATTTTCATATATATTAAACCAATTAAACTAACCCATAAAGGTATTTGAAACATTTCTTTTTAAATATATAATGCCAGTAATGAAATATATAAATATATATTTATTTAACATATATATATATATATATATATAGAAATAACATGAGAGTAATTGCAGTAATGATCATCCCACTTACAGCCAGACGTGTACATCAAACGCCCGCCCGTTTGTCAATCATTCAACTAACGCCGACCACATTTATCGCTTGCGACATTTAATGTACTCTCTTCGATTCATCTCCTTCCAAAATTTAATACTTGTACAGTTGAGCTAATCAGCAGTGATATGAAATCCATTTCGAGCTGGGATGACCCACTAAAAGATAAAATTTTCTAAAAGTGAATCTTCTTTATTCATAAAACTCGAACCCGAAATCTCACTTGAGGAGAAGAGGTGCTCTACCACCTCGTTTAGCTCACTTTATTTCATTAGACATTTTTGATGATCGTACCTTGGCACTCAGACGATCACCTCATGATTTTTGGATCCTGATCGATTAAAGATGTTCGATCGAGTTAACGGCACACACGGGTTGCCTGTGAATGGTTACGACACAACCACGATACAATGTAATGCGTCTAGGAATTCTCCTCCGACATTTCGAAACAAACAATTTCGGGAGCATCGACTGTCGATGCTATACACTACAATCTAAATGCAACGAATTAAGTATAAAAATCATATTTTATGAATATATTAAGGATGAGAATCTTGAAATTAAACAGCAGCAACGAGTATAAGAACAGCGCAACGCTACGTACTGTATTAAACGTATAATTGCATTACCTTCAACGGAAGAAGCACGGAGTCCCGCGTGCAAGAAGAGGAGAATCATCCCGACAACACGAGCGGCTTCGAGAATCCTCGGCCGCCGTTCGCCCACCAGATAACTTGTCATCGTGTACATTGTCTAGGGTTTCACAGTATGCTCTCTGTCTGTCTGTCTGTCTGTCCGTAGATATATAGGAGGGGAGAGCAGCAATGGAGTTCGGATGAAAGGAGGGATCTGCCTGGCTGCCCTGTCGGGGCAAGAGAGAAGAAAATGCAGGAAGCTATGGAGACTCTTGGCGACGGGGAGAGGCAGAAGAAGAAGAAGGCGGTGGTGGGCGCAGTCGTATTTAATGGCGGGGGAGCATTACAGATGGAAAGGAAAAGAGAGACAGGAGATGAAATTTCGAGAGGCGCTCGGCTCATTCATGCTTTCCAAGTGGTTTTCGACTTCTCGGCCTGGTCGCACGTCCTCTCCAATTAATTAATTGTGGTATGCTGTTGTGGGGGCATGTCCTACGAATTTGCCTCCCAAACGTTGTAGTTTTTCACTAGCCATGGAAGGAAATTTAAAATAAAATGAGAGAGACGTGGTAGAAATATTGAGAACGGTGAACCGTTTAATCATCAACCACGATCACGGGAGTCTAATCAATCAAAACGACTGATCGTTATATTCGATCGATTGCTTCTTTTTAAGCTGAGTACAAAATGTAAGCTCGGACAAGTGGACAACCAATTGTTTTTGGCGCAGATTACCGCAAGCAGTGTTTCAGTGTTGAATCTCTGGTCATCTTATGCGCCCTAATAAGTAATTAATTGACTTGAATCCATACTTAGAGGTGCTTCGCTTGCCTCTTGACATCGATGTAACTAGAATCACGATCTGTACTCCGTGCGGGATCATTAATTATACGATTAACTAGCCTCAGATTTGATCGTGGAGGTAGAAGACGTGAGGCAATGAGAGAATAAAACCGCTTCGAGAAAAGTAGGAATGAATGGGTAGAGTTGTGCAGAGAAGTGACTTCTCTAAAATATTCAAAATGACGATAAGAAGTTCGTAAATATAAAGGTAAATCAAAAAATTTACACCGAAAAAATTAGAGTGAAGGGTAATTTTAAAATATAAAAGTAAGACCAAAACCGTTATGAGACTGTACAGTTAGAATTAAATATGACAAAAAAAAGTGTAAAGAAGAGCATTCGGTCTCACTTACAAGAATCAATTTACGAGAGAAAATTCAAAGACTGGACCGACCTTGCTCCTGCCACAACATTTGCACATTTAGATGCTACGACCGTACTATCAAGAGGGTTGGCTGCCAAAGGGATCTATCCAGCAGTCGATCCTTTAGATTCAACATCAACTATGCTACAACCTCGAATCGTTGGTGAGGAACATTATGAAACTGCACAAAGAGTTAAACAAACTTTACAACGTTACAAAGAACTTCAGGACATTATAGCTATCCTTGGGTTGGACGAATTATCCGAAGAAATTTTGAGATTTTAGATTAAAGACGTGTTATACCAAATTTGCGTTCTTTTTGAGCATTAATTGACCATAACTCATTATATGTCTTTTAGATTAAAGATATGGTATTGTGTCATTATTATCACGTCGTACCACAAACTAATAATAGTTGGTTACATTTGTAATTACATGATAAATTTATGTTGTAAAACATACATTCAATCCTCTTCTTTTTTATGTCAAGAACTCTTAAAGACTTTAAAAAAACCTAGAAGATGGATATTTGATCATTCTTAACATCCTCCTCACCTTTTCGCTAATTGATCAAAATTTCTTATGATTTTTTAGAATTTCTTAGGATTTTAAAATTTTTATTTAGGTTTTTATTATTTTTAAAATTTTCAATCTAAGAAAAGGAGTTGAATATATATTTTACATTTTAAATTTCTTATTATGACACTGCAGTTGTGATGAACTATTATAATTTATGATAATACGTGATAATACTAACGTAGTACCACCGTTGCACCCAAGACTTTCTCACGTATGGTTGTGACATTCATTCATCACCTCTTTTCACGGTACTTAAAAATAGTTTCAATCTCCTTTTTCAAAAAAAGATAAAGAGGACTATCTAGCAATTCTCCCTATTAACAAAGGATAGAGAAAAGGAGATGCTAGTTCTCTTAACCAATACGATGATGCCACATCGCATCGAGACCGAAATTTCATGATCCGTAAACGTTGGACACGAAGGAGAGTGAGGGACAAATTTTAGGGAATAAAATCGGTAAAACTTGTTTGGGATATTGTAGATTTTCTCAAGTTCAGGATGACGATTATTCACACCCCGTGAAACATATATTTTTTTGTTTTTGTGTGTGCGTTACAAAGAAGTCCTCGTGTTTGAACGGGGTGGAGGTTCGATAATTAAGCACATTATTCACTCATTTTAGATCGAGAGTAATACCACTGTACCCAACTTTTATTTCTTTACCTTCACTCGATAACAACTGAGATAATGCCGGTTTCCACTGTAAGTACGAATAAGAATTTGACATGGACACGACTGCTCATTTAGCACTGCTGAGTAGTCATGCATGTAGATGTAGCTAATTAATCTCCATTAGTGAGATCAGGCGAGAGCTCCGACCGAGGGGGGCGAAAGTGAGAAATGTGAGGTCGGGTTTTACGGGATCGTCATCATCGAGTTGGCATGGAGGGGAGGTCCTTGATTTAATGAGAACCCAACTACTCATGAAGGGTAGTTCAGCTTCACTTAATACAGAACATGTGCAGGGAGGAAGAAGGAGTGGAGAAGGAGATGGAGAAGGAGAAGAAAGAGCTCTTGAGTGAATTAAAATCTGATGACATGTCAATGGAGAATAATTGAGCCCCAACTACGTACCACCAATAAGCTTATTTAAGTCCAATAATGTACATTTTACTTGAACGATCACTGTTCACGAACAGATACCCCTGAACCCAAAAAAATCAGTGAAACATTATTCACGTTTCACTTGATTTTATCCAATTTTTATTATTCTATTATGCCGTTGAATTTGTCATATTACTCTTATGTGGAGTTGCACCCTCCCTAACAAATTTTTTTGGATACCTCCCGGTTCACGAACCCGACGTATGTTCTGCGAAGGAGAGAGTTCTCAATTTTTATTGACATTATAAGAGACATATACCCCCTAAAAGTCTAAGTTATCGGGTGATAATACACTTAGTTCTCTTGGAAATATATAATTTGCAAAGGAAAAAAAAAACTTAAATTGTCATATCTCACAGTAATGTAATGAGAAATAACTAATTAACACAACGTGGTGAACCAATTAGCGACAATTAAGGTAACTACTCCTGTAATTAACACCAATTTGCATGTTTGTTGTAATTTAATTGGTATTTTCTGATATTATACGATAAAATAGGATAATCTTAGAATTTCTCACAAATGTGGTGGACATGTAATGTTCATGGCATACACAGTAAACCAAGTTTCTTGTGCAGTTGGCAAACCCAATCTTTCCTTCGCCTAGCCTCATATGTATCTTGTCGAAGTCGGGTCGGAACTCATTAGGCCGACTGGGCACACAATTGACCGATCAATACCGAACATCAGATCAGCTCGATGGATTTAGTGTCAGTTATCCGTCTCGAGATACAATAATTTCAAGGCAGTAATTGACTCCCAACAGTGTTTGAGATGGTAGGGTTTCATTTTGTTGACTCGTATCTCTTAAAGGGAACTTTCGGTCATTAAAAGGGCGCGGTGGACGGAGGAGTCGGCCGGTCGTTTTCCGTGAGGTGGGAATGGCAATTGAACAGGGAAACCATTTTCCTTCATGCGTTTTTCAATTCATTATTTGAGGAATAGTTTCTTTATCTTTAATGAGTATTTGTTCAAAAAATTATAAATTATTCGAGAATTTCTTAATTTATCATAATTATTTCCCAAAAAAATCACGAACTATTCAAGAATTCTCAATTTATCATATCATTAGTTTTATCTGTTAATTACTGATATCTACCGTTAATTTTACTGATCTTGTATACGGAATCTGACGTGGCATCACACGTGACATCTATCTAGTCATAAAAAATCACAAACTATTGTTAAATTTTTTATTTTATTAGGAGGATGGACGTGCAAATAGATATTCATTATTTTTATGACTAGATGGACACCACGTGTGATACCACATCGGACTCCACTTGTACAATCAACAAAATTAACAGCACATGTTAGCAATTTAACGGTCAAAATTAACGGCGTGGTAGATCAGAGGAAACAGAATATAGTTTGTGATTTTTGGGTTAAAAAAATAGTTCGTGATAGATTAAAAAATTCTTGAATAGTTTGTATTTTTTTTTTTTACAAATAATCCTTCTTTAATTCTAGGGTTGCTAGTTATTGCCAAGTGGCTTTAAAGATCTGCCTGAGCTTTCTTTTCTGTTTTAGGATCATAACTGGCCACGAACCAAACATCTTTCTTTCGATCTTGGATTTAACCAACTGCGAGTTCCAGACTCGAGACTCAGGAAGTGCGAGCCTACATGGTAATCTGTCACGATACCATGCAAGTATCCATGGGTTCTATAAGAATATTATGCTCATATCAACATACTTAAACTTGTAGGTAGTAGTATCCAATTCTCGTATATGTCAGGTTTTCATTCATTAATTGACCGATGCGAGATTACGAGATTAGGACAAGCTAAGCCTCGAATCAAACATTTTTGTAGGCACATGAAATTTCAAGTATGAGGGATGAGAGTTTCGGAAGGCGAATAACGAGATGAACGGGTAAATTTGAGAAGTAAATCTAAAGAATCATAGCAAAAATTTCAAGGAAATATGGTTAAAATCATAGAGACAGAGAAAGTCTGATGTAGAGCAGTTGCATCACAGTGGTGTTTCTTTACAATGGGAAAGTACTCACTGTATTAGGACCGGTATACATACTCAAAAAGAAAAGTATTGGCACTTGGTAATATAATAAAAATCTCCCAATTAAAGATTACCGACTGCCTTTTACAATTTGATAAAGTGCTAGCACTTACCTCTCTGTAAATTTGCCACGTCAGACACGGGTGTTTGTCCGAATTCTAAACATTCAGGAGATTTGTGTGCACAGAAGGGAAAAACCGAAATTTGTCAATGCCTATATCGTTGTCGACCGATTCATGACAGGAGATCATTATTGAAACAGACGAGGGGTCGGGCACCAGTTGACTGATACAGGCTAAGAGCCAACGGAAAGGTTAACCAATTAAATTAAATTATTTTTATAAAATTTTAAAAATAAAAAATAATTAATTTAACTAATTTTTCTGCTAGAAGACCACCCTGAGTTTATAAAAATGTAGTTTTTCTTTTCTTTTCAAGTCGCGAACTTCAAGAAATCATACAAAAATAAGGTAGCCAGATGAAATTCATCACAACTAGATAATGTAATTCTACATGTTGTGAATAAACAAATACAGTGTCACCGAATCACATCATTTATACCGTTATCGAGCAACTCTTTTTTTTAACCGGGCAAGGTCGGAGATTTTGATTTCTCCGATTTTAGGGTTTTTTTTAATTGCATGTCTCCTTAGTGGAATCACGAGGTGTCCTCGGACAATTGATGCAGTACAGATTATATGGCTTCTAGCACTTGAAAAAGAGAAAAGAGGAAAAATTCTTAGGTGAGCTGAACTCGATGTCTTATAAGCTTAATTAATGGATATTTGACACGTAAAGAAATGTTTTAAATTATTTTAAAAAAAATAATATTATTGATGAATAGAAAAAAGACGGTGCGACATTTAGTAATGATGTATTAAGTATTTATTGGTGAAGTTTATGGATGACGTGACGAGTTGAACTCGTACGAGAGAATCGGCATGGACGCACCTCTGGTGTACCAGTTTTCATGCCCACGGTAAACGCTGGATAGCCAAGTGCGGAGCGGATAACTGCTGAAAGCATCTACGCAGTAAGTCCACCCCAAGATGAGTGCTCTCCAATTCCGCCTTTCTTCCGTTTCTGAGGTTTCTTTTAGTTTTTTAGTAACAACGGATGACGGTATTGTACCTAAATAGTAAATACATGTAATAAATAAGAGAGTACTAAAGATTCGATCCATAGAATTTCTCAATTCTCACGCTAGGTACTTATTATTAAAAAAAACGTAGACACAGCAGCAGTATCAAAATTAATACCCACATTTTCAGGAGAAAACCATCCTCGGCTAGCACTCAATAATGAACAGAAAGCAACGTAACCCACCCTGCTCGTACGAAGGTAAGTGAAGCAGCCGCTTCTCCGGCCATTCAATAAATCTAGCATTGAGTGTGCAAATTCCGGTACACTCATGACGCGACTGGGCCGGATGTTGATGGAATTCACTTTTGATAAGTTAAAGACGATCTGTCGCAGTTTATGATATGCAAGTGGATGCCATGAGGCCAAGTTGACGAACAAGCCAGGATGGAGCAGCTCAGTTTTCAACCGTACAACTAACACAATGACCGACAAGAACCCGAACTCATAAACGAACATAATATATGAGAGAAGAGAAGAGCTCGTTAATCGAGCACAGCACTGTTTATTGTACTGCAACAGCATCTATGTACATAGATTATAAGTTGCATTAAAGAATTGGGAACAGAGCGTGAAGCAGAACTAGTAGAGGGAATTGTAGGTGTAGAGTGTGGCAATGATGGATGATATGCAAATCAGTAGTGAAGGAAGGAGGGTTACATTCAGAAGGTAGCTCTCGCCCAAGTACCCGGCAAGTGTGATCGTGGCATCGGCTATTACCCGAGCAATCGTCCCAGCTTCTGTCGAGAGTAACCCTCCATTGTAAGTCCCACGCGAGAGCCTCGACGACATCACACGAGATAGCAATGATAGGTTGACACCTGCAGATGCGACAAAAAAGGGAAGTCAAAAGATATGGTCATGGTGAAAATGGTTCGGTGCTATGTATCGTATCAGTTCGATTTGGCTCTCTCAAGTCCATTTTGCAAAGAAGGGAGCTTAAATGGTCCATTCAAGTGCACTTTAAGCCATCATGTAGGCTTCAATAGTGGACCCATAATCATTTTAAGTTGATATGATACCTTATAGCATACGAGAGAGGACCCTTCAAGGGATCATAGAATTTTCAAAGAAGAAAATTAGTCTTATTGAGTTTCTCCGTTCTCAGGATTCTATACCTTGTTTTGAACTGTTTAAAGAAAGTTGAGAATGTCTCTCTTTCAGTATTATGCAGTTTCCATATTCGACAGAGCTATCCATTGTTTTGAAAAGAAAATCAATCAGATGAAAATATTACCTTCAAGAACTTCTGCAGAAACGAACATGATGAGTCCTGAAATGACATACTGCGGAACAGTATATGGCACAATCAAGTGGAAGCTGAAGATAATGCCTATGCAGACCACGATTTCAGATGCAAGTAGGATTTGCCTACAATTCAGATTACAGAACGCTTAGTAGATCCCCGAATAAGAAAATTTGGAGGAGAAAGCAAAAGGAAAAACAAAAGAAAGAGCTGTGTCGTGAAGTTCCGGGAGTACCTGTCCTCGAACATGTTGCTGATATAGCTTCCCACTACCACATTTACTGGAAGAACTGTAAGGCCCAGGCAAGCGAGGAAGAAAGACACCGTGCTTGTAGACCAGCTAAAGTAATACGTGGTAATGACACTCGATTCCGAAAGGAGAATCTCCATTGCGTATTTGAGCATGAAGTAGATCAGCAATTGAACCTGATCAGATCATAGAGGTTTCAGTGAGAAATGAATGACGCCATGACCGAACAGCAATTTTCACATCTTTACTTATACTTGATGATTTCCCACCTTTACAGAAGGTGTTAGCAGCCTATATGCTGATGCAATTGAAGTGACGGGTAGTCGAGAATCCTCAAGGCTTTCTTCACTTTCGTCAGCTTCTTGATCACCGTCTTCTTCTTCCTGACGCTTATCCTCTGCACTGATTAGCAATGGCTTTTTAAGGCCATTCTCCAAGGAATCATTTTCTGATGATTCTGCAGAGGAAACCCAGCAGGACATATCAATAGATAGGTGCATGGAAGAAACAAAAGGCTGGGGACTTCAATTTGTGAGCATCCTTGTTCATATATAAAGGATCCAGCTCAACAAGAAGAAATGCATTTTCATGAAATGTTACTGGTCAGATTCAATCATCTGATGACTGATTAACTATTTAAACTCATACTGTATCTTCTTAATTGCATATAATGATATTGTGGAGCCTCCTAAGGATTTTCTGCAAAAGTTGAGAAGCAAGATTGCTGCAATTAACATACCAACAGTAGGCTGCGTGGGAGAGAGATTCTTCTCATTCTCATGAGAAGGTTCTTTAAATGAGATCCAAAGCCATATCAAATATATGAGCCATGCTCCAGTCATTACCCATCCAGGCAAAGTCTCTTGATTGAATGACAACTTCAGAAATCTAAAGTTGCATTGAAGCAAGCCAGCAAGTGCAGGACCACAGGCCATTCCAAGAGCACTGGCACTCACGAAACCCGCTGATGCCTGCATTCGAACTTTTATAGGCACACAGTCGCTAATATACCGTCTATTAACAGCCCTAGCAGAACCCAATCTGCAATGAAGCATAAACAAACAATAAAAATAAGACGATGAGGTTCGTCAAAGATTGAAATTTCTAAGGATGTAGTTAGAAAAACAAACAGTTACACTGACGGCTATCATGTCTTGCTCAACATCTTGTTAAAGGTGACTAAGAATTTTCTATTTGTTCAAGAACTGTACCTGCTATGGTTTCTTGTCCAATCTTGGTTTACAAAACTAGTGTTCAGAAATTGAACCTCATCCAATCTAGTAGAGCTAAATGCAACAGGAGTGCTTACCCACAGAAGAGACGGCCAATCAGAAGAACCGCAATCGAATTGAAATCATAAGCCAAAGCATACATGGCATTTCCCATGAGAAGAACGATACTGCTAAACACAAGAGGCCTGAAATATGATTTGTTTGACCATGCGCTGAAATAGACTGAAGAGAATAGTTGTGCTACAGCCATAGCTCCAATCACAACACCACAAACTGTAGCAGCAGCTCCAAGACTCATGGCATAGTCATCTGCTGTAGGCACGATGATGTATGTATTAACCATATAAAGAAACGTATTCACCAGATTTAAGAGGAGCGACATAAAATGGTACTGTTGATCTTCGACTTGATCATCAACAGGTGCTGGTAGCTCTTCTTGCATTATGAATGCATGTTGTGCCATGAAATGAAGGAAGTTCGTTGAGTGGGTCAACCTATCTACAGCTGATTTGATTGTGATGATGATCGGATCCTGCAGACAAAACGTGTTATTTATAAGAGGGAAAATAAATAGCTTTATAACTTGAAGAAATACATATCCGATGGAAGATAAACCTGGAGAGGAAGAGCAGGCTGGTCATATATTGATAAGTAGCTCCCCTGGCGGTCTTGTAGCTCCACAAGGTTGCGAGATATTGCTCCAACAACAGCCCCGAACCCCTGTAAGTTCGAGAATTGATCAGATAATCTCCAGGCAGGGACAGACATAACTGTCTTCAGAAGTCCGCTCTCTGTAGCCTTAGGGAATACTCATCACTTCAAACTAGTTGAAGAAACAGTATAATAATATCTGATAAAGAAGAATCGAAGAGAATGTGCAGAAGAATTGATCAATTTACCACATGCTTGAAGACTTGCTGGAGCTGTGAGTACGGGTGGTTGGCACGAGTCTTGACATAGTAATCAGTAAATTTATAGCCCAAGCGTTTATCAAACTTCTTCAATATCTTACGCAGACCAACCGCATTCAACTCAACAAAGTAGAGAAGCTTTAAGAGATCCAATCCAACCGCTCTATAAGCTTCTCTTAGTTCAACCAACTGAGAAATCTCAGGCTGCTGCTGAAGTGCTTCCTGCCACTCTCCAAGCTTGGCTATCCTACTTGCAAGGAGGCCTTGTTGTTCCAACAGGAAGAGAACAATCTTCTCAATCTGACAATACACAAATAATTGATATACATATGAATCTCTCAGCCAATATAACAAAGAGTCATTTAGGACCAACTCCATGTTATGAAGGTTCTTTTACCAGCTTCTACCAATTATGTTCTGAAAAAATGATGAGAATATCCGGTTTCTAGATTAAACGCACCATTTATTTCATGAACTACCACATCTATGTGAATATGTGTCTAAGGTACTTCAGCATACCTGGTTATCCAGCATTCTGGAAAAATCCTTGAGAACATATCGCCGTTCTTGGGATCCAGCTTCAATTTGCTGTGCATATTGTCTTACTTTCTTCTTCATCAGTTTATAGTTAATGTAATATCTGTTGGTGTTTGTAAGGCACAAAGAAGTTCAGAAACAATCCCAATAAAAATACTGCAGGAAAGATGAAGTTGAACCACAATTGTAGTGTTAACAGTGAGATAACCCCCGATTATTTGTTGCCAATGCACAAAATTCCAGGCAAATAGACATCATAAAGGACTACAGGCAACAGAGTTGACTGTTCTTTAAATAATAGTTCTCCCAGGACACCATGGTAGATCTCATACTAAATAACCAAGTCAAAAGTATTCAGTAGAGGCTCATCACAACTTCGTCTTTTCAGGATCAAATACTCCAGCCCAATGTCTGCATTGAAAACATTCCACTAATAGAACAAGACATCCATACAATGACCTCCTAAATCAGCAAAGCTACTGATTATTTTTAACTTCTACAAAGAATTATAGAAACCAGAGCATAAATCTATTGGACGAAAAAATACTAAAAGGAAAGGCCCCGTGGCCCTTCTGATACAGCGATGTTACAAGAGAATGAAACGTAATGTAATAACATGATATTGTGAAATCGTATTCCCTTTTCTCTTCTTTTTTTTTAATATTTTGATAATCAGTATACTTTCATTTGACTGTAGTAAATAGACCATCAATGATGCAATGATTGTAAATCAAAACTCCACAAAAATGCACCAGAAGTAGTGAGCAGAGCACAGTAAAAGAAAGAAAAAAAAAAAGATGCCATACGTATGATTAAAAAAACTACATTAGACCGATGAAACAATACCCTTGCCATTCTTGAATTTGCCTTTCCTTCAACTTTTTGCCAAAAGCAACCATCTTTCTGCAACATGGCAAAAAGTTCATGTCATTGGGCAAAAGCATTTATTCACATTGTATCCACAGATGGAAACAAATAATAACAAAAAGGTAAAAGATCATGCACAATCGGTGTCTAATGAAAGATACATAAGCATATGACATGATAATTCCCCCTAGGATGGAGTATCAAACTCCTATAAAGAAAAATTCCAGTTAACAAAGAAAGTCATTGACGTAGAAGATAGGAGAAAGAGGAGATGAAAGAGTGGTGTTTCACCAGTGAGAATTGAACATCTCAAGCCCTCTTGTCTTGTCAGAATTACTTTTAGTTTTGCTTGGTCGAGTTGAAAAGTCGATGCTTTTCTTTTTCTAAAACTTTCTGAATCCAACAAATGTAAAGATTGGTGTAAGATGCAGAAGTTCGCCGCAGCTATTGAAAAGTCGGTCTTTTCTTTTTCTTTATAGAAAGGTAATGAAAACTATCACCGCCTGACCTGAATTACCATGAAGCTACCAACTGATCTCGAGATGGACATAATTTAAAGTAGTTCTTGAAGAAAATAGATGCCCATAGAAGAACCCAATGCAGCAATCTGCAAACTGAAATCTTCCACTCCGTAACTCTACGGACGTAATAGGAAATGCTGGACCCGACCGAGAGGCTCAATGAAAGAGCCACAGCAATGAACAACAAGCTAGTGAAACAAGCCATGCCATGATGCTCTGCTCGGCAGCACATGAACATCGGCTGAGACGAACGCGAATCGAGCAGGCAAAATTAATGAAACAGAGCCTTCCACTGCTTTCCGTTCGGTCTTCGATCAGCCAAATAAAGCGGGGGAAAAACAAGAAACGGGAAAAAAATAGTTTTTTGTACAGGGAGGAGGAATGCATGAAACATTACCGGGAAGGCTCGAAGGAGTTTGTCCTCCTTAACTTCAATATGAGGAAGCTAGAGCTGTCAGACGACCGCGAACGAGCCGGTTAAAGGTGGAAACTTTGCAGTAGGAGGCTATGTGAATCAAAATTCAGAAGAACAGCTAGACGGCGGCGGCGGAGGAGGAGGAGATGGGGGTGGAAGAGGAGGACCGTCTGATGGGTCGAGTCGAGGGAGGAAGGTGCGTGAGACGGTGGGGGTGGGATTCGGGCTGGCAGAGAAAGCGGATCCCTTCCTGCAAGCGAATCAGTATTTTCGGTTTGATGAAAAACGGTCGGAGAAAATTTTGGAATTATGAAAATTATTGGAACCCAGAGCGGAAGGGAGGCGGTGAGATTCCTCTTCATCTGCCTCTGTTCTCGTTTCTATATGGGCAGCTTGCCAGTTGCCACTTGCCAAGGGCATGCTCATCATAAAATTTGAAATAAATAAATAAAATAAATAGAAATATGGAATTTATTAGAGTGATATATCATTAACATTTATTTATTTTTTATTTATTTTTTAACACCATATATCATATGCAAACCTGTGAAAAGTCTGGTATCCTTTTCGTTTTCATATTCTCCCTTAACATAATTTACTTATTAAAATTTATTTTATATATATCTTATTTTCAGATTAAGGCAAAATAATAATTTCATTCACTTCCCCTTCACCCCATATGTATGATACTCAAATTTTTTATTAACTGCTCAGATTCTTATATCTCACTCCATATCTATAATAATTTGAAATTGTAAAAATAAAAAGGTAAAATTGACATAGTATATTGATAAAAATTGAAAACGTTCTACTTACTACTATAAGTTATCGAATTTTAAATAAATTAAATTATAATAAATTATAAATAAATGATATAATTATATGAATTCGTTACGGTATTTCACATTTATCCATTTTTATTTTTTGCGTGCATAGTACGGGTCCTTGTCTAGTACATTAAGAAATTATGCTCTTGTTGATTAAGGGTAAATTACATTAAGAAATATGTAATTTGGTCTTTTTCTCAAAAAAAAAAAAGTCAAACACTTCAAATTTGAAAAGTCTAATCATTTAGTTTCATTTTATCATAAAATTATACCAAACCTTTCAAAATTTAAAAATAAAATCACAAGTTTTCTTTTTAATCTCAATTTAATTCAAATTTTCACATTTTAAAATTAAAAACACATTATTTTATTTCACTATTAAATTAGGCTAACTCGCCTAACTTGAAAGTAAATAAAATTTTTCTTCCCTATAGAATAAAAGTATATTAGAAATTTTCTTCAAATTTATAACAAATTCTTTTATATAAAGTTCTCTTCGTATTTTCTCATAACTAATACTAATCTTAATTTTGGAGAAAATTATTAAATTAATTTTAAATAAAATTACTTTACTTTTGTCGATTTGTAGATATATTATAAGAAAAGACCAAGTAGAATATATTACCTAAACATATACCTTTATATTTTAATATATTTGTCTAACTTAACAAAAAAAATAATATAATTTTTTTACAAATCTTAAAAAACTTGGCTTATTTTGGGAATAAAATAAAATAATGTAATTTTACTTTTCAAATTTTGAAATATTTGACTTCTTTTGAAAAAAAGAGAAATTATATACTTTTATACGTAATTCACCCATTGATTAATTAGATAGTTCATTATTCTTCCTCTAAGTAGATAGTATATGGATTCGTGCATGTACCATGCATCTACATGACTCGTGAATTTCGATCTTGCATTCCGTACATCCTGACACGTTCTTTTCTTTCGAGGTTTGTTCTTCACGTTTCCAAGTGAGTTTGCAGGGTCGAAGTCGATTTTTTTTACATTAACCATTACTACGCTAGCTCCAATCAAACTTACAAATTTAGATTTGATTTAGATCGATCCATTCGAAGACAGAAAATATTAAAATGATTATGCTCATATTATTCATTAATTGGTAATAAGTCTAACGTTTTTGTTATTTATTTATTTATTTTTGCGACAGAGCTGCTACCTTGCCTGGCCTTTCGCAGATTTCCCTTGGCCACTCGAACCTTATCTTGATTTGTTGCGGATTTTATTCAGCTAAAAACAAGGGGAAAAAAAAGAGATTGTTGTTGATTTATGTCCAATAATTAAGTACACGACAGAGGGACAAAATGCAGAGGAACATGTTCTTGCCTTAATAAATACATTCATTTTTTTAAAAAATAAAAATTGAGGCCATTATCATTATTGTTCAAGAATGGAAAAATAGCTCAAACCACAAGGGAGAAAAAAGGGGAAGTTGTATCCATCCTCGTCCTAAAATCGTAAGTTTGAATTCTCATAAATAAAATAGAAGTTTAATCGTATTATGTACAGTCTGCGTTATCTCAATAAAATTATCAGAAATATATATTCAAGCGCAATTGAGGAGTAATACATGTTAAACTTTTAAATTAGATAGCTCTAAAAGTGAACTGTACTAGTAATCTGTATGTACCGATAACTGATAAAATAGTGAGAAACGAAATATGAGAAATAAAAATAAATCTGTAGAAAAAATAGAGGAGGTAAGTTTTAAGCGGGAGAAAAATGGTGTAAAATGGGTAATGAAATTGGAAGTTGAGGAAAAAAAAAGTGGAGAGTGGAAATCTGTTTGTTAGGTTGATATGTTAAAATGACAAGATTATCCATACTTAGTTGTTTATCAAGTAAACAAGATGGACGGTAGTTTTGGAACAGTAAAAAGATATCAAAATCGTTTCGGGCTTGCATATTATAATAATAGAGATTTATTTGAACTTCATATTTCTTTGTCTTATTGGTGAAAAATGTAATGAATATTTTATGATAATTCAATTTTATTTTAATTTTAAAGGAGAGAATTATAAATTATTTGATGATTTAAAATTAAAATAACTCATATTTGATCTGATTAATATCTATAAATTTATACTGTAATTTAGTTTTTAATTTCGTTATGATTTGGTAGAGATTGTGATTTTATTTTATTTTTTTATTCGCACATGCCATTTAACATATAAATGTGTTGCTATAGATACCAGTACTCTAATATTCTTATATAATTTTAAATTTCTCCGCATTTTGTACTAATAGTTAGAGATCTTTGTCATTACGACCGATTAAAAAATACATTACTTTTTTAAGTATATAAAAGAAGTGGGATTTAATTTAATGATATTACAATCGATCCGTGACATAAAAATTTTGGACTTCAACCCATCGTTTTTTATTTCATTTTCCTTTCATATGCCATTTCATAGATAGTTTGAATTATTTTTGAAAAAAAACTTTTGGTCCTCAATCTTTTATATTTTTATCATTTTCATCCTAAACTTTTATTTTTTATCATTCACGTCCTCAACCTTTTGAGTTTTTATCACTTTAGTCATACCGTTACTTTTTCTATCCAAGAAAATAATACATCCAAAAAACATTTTTCAATAAAAATGTGTTCCAAAAAAGTATATTCGTTCATAATTAAGGAAATGTTAGTTATTATCTGGCGCGCCTTCTGTAATTAGAATTTAATTTCTCAGAATGAATCATGATTTTATAACGATAATAATCAATAACTAATTTTGAATCAGGAATGTGTCTAAATTTTATTTTGAAGGAGATATAACCATCAGTAAATCTCTACCAATACTTTTCATTTTCATTTGTTTTTTTTTCCTTTTTTATTTTTTAAAAGATATTTTTGTAAAAAAATTTGGTTTTTATGGAATATGTATTTTTGGATAAAAAAAAGTAACGGTAGGAGCAAAGTGGTAAAAAAGAACTTGAATAAAAAAAAGATTTAGAAAGAAAATGGTAAAAAATATGAAAGATTAATGATTAAAAATATCATTTATTCATTGTTTAAAAAAAATGGAATGGAGGGGCAGCAGCAAAGGATTAGTTCTGGGGAGTCATTTATTTGTATATTTTTTTAATATGGTAAATTTTTAATAAATCTGTGCAGTCATTTATCACGTACGAGAATGGCACGTACGATAATGCCAGTCTTTTTCGTAGGACAGGAAGGGACCCACCTCAATTATTTGCTCAAAAGGCTAATATAATTATTATATATTTTCTTTCGGTGAATTAATGTATATCTTTTTTTTTTTTCCATGGCAAGTGAGGTGTACGAGTTTTAACGAGGATAAAAGATAACGAAAAATAAAATTAACTCATAATTTTTACAGTGATGATTGAATCTCTAGTTAGGAATGGCAATGGGTCGGGGTGGGGCAAGTTTTTAAAAACTCAGGAAGGGTAGACCCGCCTCGCTACTCATGCGAAGCAGGGGCCGGGTGTAGATCGGCCCGATTTGCAAACAAGATTAATATTGCATAAAATATAATTTAAAGTTTGGTATAAAATTATGCATTTATAATCATTTACTTAAATAAATGTAAGAAAAGTTAAAATTTACATAATTTTAATAAAATAATATGGTTTTTATTTAGTTTATTTTTTATTTTGGTGTAATGGTATAAGACTCTGTCTCACAATCTAAAGGCTGGAAGTTTGATCCTCATCATGAGAGTTATACACCAATCTTATTTATTTTTATCTTTTATCATTGAATTAGACTTATAGGCTTCCTTAACCACCGCAAAAACATTAAATTCAGGGCACCTTGATCTAAGATGGATATCATTGCACCAACTTCCTCTTGCAGTTGGCATTATATTTTAGTTATTAGAAAGAGTTCAATACGACATTATTAATCCATATTTGAAAATGGATTAGTCTATTAAAAAATAAATAATTATAAATTTACTGTATTAATAAAATTTAAAACTCGAGAGTTCACTTAAAAAGGTTAAAATTTAGTCGATATGAATAATTAAAGTGGCTCCGCACCTCTTCAATGATATACCTATTAAAAGGCTGACTATAAGTGAAAATGGACTTCCCTTCCGCATTAATAAAATAAAATAAAATAAAATAAAATAAACTAAACTGCTCCAGCTAGTTGTCTGGCCTTTCATGGAATTGAAAGATCAACCCTTATATAATATATATATATATATATATAAAGAAAATCTATAACATTAACCCATATTTTTTTAATAATTTAACATTAGCCCCCAATTAGAAAAAGTTAAATCCAACAGCTTTGGCTCCTGTGGGTAAAAAGGTGGACACCCAGCCGAAGCTTCCAAAGAAGACATGGCGTGAGTGGGAGTCAGCCGGTGGAGCCACCGGACGAGAGGTTTGGCAAATTTGACCTGTGAAATATTTTATCTTAATAAATGAGATACCGATAATTCTATTTTTATTTAAATTTTATAAATTATAATTATTTTAAAACCTATTTAACTATACTCTTATAAATATGTAAATTTGTATTATATTTTGTATTGCATTTTGCACTTCATTTACTGTTTTTTGGCAAACCTACGAGCCCGGGCGCCAATCAATCCGTGAAGGAGATTGAGCCCACTGCCATTTCCTACGACCGACCACAGGTGCCCTACCTAGGAATGGACCGAGGGGACGACTGAGGGTGGCAAACGCAACCCTCTTATACTATGAAAGGCAAAACTAACACAGTCGTTCAAAACGTTTACGAAATGCGATATTTTGATGTAAGAATTATAAAAATAGCTGCTCATGGTAAAATAATTTTATAAATACGAATATTTTGTACAGATCGATAATTTCTCATTGCAGACTGATGACGCCGTCAGTTCTGTAGTATAAGTTTGTAAGATCTTATCATGTAATGTTGTTTTAGTTTTTCCCTCACGAGAAATTCCCACTGGCTCTCTGAAGATCCATTCCTCGAACCAAATCGTGCATTCATCCCTCAATTCTCCCATCAGCCACCATCACCATGCGTCGATGATGTTCATGCATGGGGCATCCATCCACCGATGGCCGGACAGGGTGGCCAGGGTGCGGGAACATCCTTACGTCGACCTAGGAGTTCGGCACGCCCGAACCCAAAAACTATAGGGGACGAGGAAGGGAGGGAAAGAAAAAAAAGAGAGAGCAGTTATATCATGTGCATGCAGAGATGGATTTAAGGGCGCGGAAGGGTGCACTGTCTTTGGACTTGAGAGGTTCTATAAGATACTGTACATATTTCACTCGATTTAATTCATTTTTTTTGCTAAATTATATTTGATTCGCCCTCACGAATTCGTCATATTACATCCTTATAGGGTTTCATCATCTGAACAAATTTTTTGAATCCATTCTTGTATGCACATACATATATGTGTGTGTGTGTGTATATATATATATTATAGGCATAGACACCTTAGGACGAAAATGCAACTAACTCGCATGATGTTGTTTGGACTCTACAGGCTCATCGGCCCCGCACCCACATGTTTGTGGGTTCCATGTACGAAACCGACTTGTGCTCGCATCTAGTAGGTGAGTTGAGCTCGTCGCAAATTATTTTTAAAAAAACACGTGTACTTTATCATTATTTTTACAATGAATTAAAGTACTGGTTTTTTTTTTTGGGCTAATAGTTTAAGACAAACTCACCTTAAAATTTTTCCTGCTTCTGTCCCAACTTTAATGAGAAGAGGACAAGGGAAGTGACTACCGACTGACTGATCGGACTGGTGATATGGAATTCGTGCAATCATGTAAGAAGTTTGAGCCGCGAACAATTTAGTACAGATTCTTTGAATAAATGAAGAGAAATTGAATCAGTTAGAAACGTTAAATTTTTAAATATTAGTGATGTAAAAAGACAATACTCATTAGGTTGTTCAGTCCTAAAGGTAATTTTGAGGAATAATTTCTTAGTCAGTTTGTGCACGAATTTCCTCTTCCGTAAGAGTGACGGAGCATTGTTGGTCTTATCATATGACCGATCTTATGACTTGGGGATACGATAGCACCGACCGTGTCATTTCTAGTCTCGGAGTGAGAATCCAATTCAAGATAGATTACGAAACCCTAACTCCCCTCCCATGTTACATGCTATGTAAATTTAAGGTTTCTAAGAATAAAAAGATTAAGAACCAAAAAAAAGATGGGTGCATGATCCCATGTTTTCCAGCTATTTCACTAAAATACATTTGACATATGTTTTTGTAAGGAAAAAGGAGGTGACCGGTAGCGGCAGTCTAGCCACTCTACTGTATAATACTTGAGATTTCATGTTCAACTGCGAATATATCAGATGAATCGAAAAATCAGTACTGATATTGGCCTCGTCAATGTAGCACCATTAAAGGTTTAGTATAGTTTAATAAGTCAGTGTCAGCCGTGACCCAGAATCAAAGAGCCTCTTGTGTCACTAATTTATCGGCCTTAGTACTAAATAGATTTTTTCGTTTATCCCAAGACAGTGATTCGAAATTATGTGAGGTGAACAAATGGAAATCTTTTAATGATGGATAACATAATAAATAATCATCACCCCGATGCCCTAAAAAGTAATTATGATATGATTTTGTTGATGTTCTTAGGTTTCAACCCGTATTTCACCGAAGAATTAATTATGATTGTTTGATACAGTACGTAGAATATATGGGATCTAGACATTTTTGTCCTCCGATCTTTCTTTTGGCTACAAATGTAATTTGCGAGACTGGAAGAAACTAAGAAAAGGGAAATAGAAGTTGATGCTACCATATGAGGTGGAAAAGGTCGGATTTGTCCCTCAATCTTTCATTACTTTTTAATTTTATCTTTTTTATATCAAATTTAGTTGTCAATGTTTTTATTTAGATATTTTGTTTTCAATCCTTTGTAACTATTTTATTATTAAAGAATTGTTAAAAATGTAACTGCTTAAAAAATAAATAAAACTGTAAAATTAAAAAATATAAGTAATTAATAGAATTGAGGATAAAGAGAAGGGAAGGGTGCCACCTCACTCTTCTTCCGTCGATACTGTTTACTTAGTGCGTTTTTGTTTAATTTTTTATTTTATTCAGTCAAAATTTTTAATAATTTTTATAATAAAATAATAAAGAATATTAAACCCAAAAGCTTGGAGACCGGATCCAACTTTTTCCCGTATCAACAAAAATTCTTAAGCGATTTTATTCCACCATGGTATAAAAAAATACCAATCAAAACTTGATAAATAAATTAATTAATACTAATATCTCGAACGGTAGCCATAATCCTATTTCTGCAGCCCTCGTATCATGATTCATAGCATGATATTTCTCGCGAAGGTCTTTACGTTCAAAGATGGACGGCTGAGATGGGCCCTCATGTGAAGAGCTAAGAGGTTAGAGCTGGCTTCATGTCGTCCGCCTCTTGGAATGAAAATCAATCAGTGGCGGCCAGTGTATTAGAATCTGATTGAGAGAATCCCCATGTGCTCATTTACTGTCCTATGTGAATTTTCACGTGCGGATTTTTGGTCGGGTGTTCCAATCCTTAATGATGAACTGGTGATACTAATGCAAGTTGTGAGTCTAACATGTCCCTTTCGCTCTGGAGGAAAGGGAATATGATTGAACCTCGATGATTTCATAATGTGGCACGTAGCAATTTTTAAGTCTAAACTATATGATATTTAAAAATTTTAAATTCAATGTGTTCCGAGAAACTGAGTTTGGTGTAGTAGTACACATGTCATCGACCTGAAATTAAGAGATCCGAATTCAGTTCTCATCGGTGGAACTTATCGTATCCCGTTTATTCCCTGTTTCTTCCATTATTTTACAAGCCTATGTACCTCCTCTGCACATCGAAAAGTTTTAATATATTTTAATTGATTTAGATTTAAATTGATAGTATGATATATGGCAATTTGGACTTACTCTTTTTTGGTGCACCGGGATGCACATGTGCCTAGAAGATGAGAAAATCTTGTATGTAACATATACATCATGACTCGTGACAAGTCATCTTTAGAATTATTTTTTCCTTTTAGATTTTCATTAAAAAAAATCTTAAAAATAACTAAATCTTATTTGCTCATGACACCATGTAATATATCCGCTACACACAATACTCTCTCAGGAGGATAAAAGGAATAGGAAATAAAGGATACCGGGTCCCACCAGTGGAGAGAGTCTTCGGTGAAAAGATTGTTATAATACCGATGTCAATGATGACATGACATATTCATCAAATCAGAACTTGACGTGTAATCAATAATTACCCATATATAATTACTAAACCGTGAAATTTATTTAAAAAATAAAAATCCTAACAAGTGAACGCTAGCTAATCGGACAAATACATAAATGATCGAGTGTAATTGGACGGATATATCAAATCAGTATTGCTCCCGCGGATGATAATCGAATTCAAGGCCCCTTGATCTCGAAAGAAGAACAAACTGTATTGAATTCCGCCTCCCGATTTATGTGATAAATCATATTTGTCCTTTCGTCAATTATTGTCGGGGTCCCACCGGACGAGGCTTATTTGAAAACACGCTGTCGGGGAAGGATGAAAGCAAAGCACATGACGCAGATCCGGCAGAGATGCGCACTCTTATGTCGTGCCAGAAGTTTCGCAATTATAACATTCAGCCAAACAAAAAAAAGAGAGACATTCCAAAGCAGATACTATCGACTAAGAAAACTAATGGCCAGGGGTGTAAGCAAAAAAATAAAAATTTAAAAATTTAAAAAAATCGATCAGAAAAGTCTTGAGCTTTTGGGCTCTACATAAAACATGGTCGATTTTTGAGGTAAAGGAAAATCGATCCGAGAAAGTGAGAGACCGATAATAATTTATCTTATTAATAGATTTATAATAAAGACGATACTTTTTATATTTTACACTTGAACTTTAATTTACATTTACCACTTAAAAACTTGTGTAATTAGTACCTGTTCTTATAATAAATTTTATTTATTATTTTTAAATTTAATTTTTTATTACATTAATAATCAGGAGATGAAAATATTGCACCGCTAGCGATTTGATTCTTCATTATCCTAAACGATTCTCGATATAATTTCTAGGATCTGAAAAAATTAACCCGAAAAATTCGGGTTTGACCATTTACACGAAAAGATACCGGACCTGACCACTTTTACCCCTGCTCGCCGCGGGATTATGAGCGAGTATTTACTCGAAAAAAATGTTAAAGTCAGTCCCCCGCTCTTTACTTGCTCTCATATTTTAACTTTAACTCTTTCTCTGAGTTGGATTTAATCTCTAGTCTTTTCTTTTATGCTCACTTTTAATCCTTTTATTATTTAATTAGGAAATTATTTTAAAAATTTTTTGAGTAAAAAATTAAAAAAATACAAAAACATATTGTATTAAATTGGAGGAGAAGAGAAGGGAATTTGCCATTGGTGACCCCTACCAATACTGTGGAATCAAAAGCGTATTTAAAAGATAAGATTAAATCCGACTCAAAGAAGATTTAGCACAAAAATTTAAAAATAAGAAAAAAATTCCAATATTTTCCATATTCACTGAGTGGTTCCGCTCTCTCGTCAAACCGGTTCGGATCTTGAATAGTTACGTAGTAAAATCATAAAAGTTTCTCTAATTTCATCAGCGATATTCATAAATTGAAAATTACTCTAATTAAAAAAATTCGATAATAAAACTTCTCGTACGATATTATTCTACCTGCATTCATAGTCCCTTTTAGATCTATAATCATATGCTACTGATTTTGTGACGGGAAAAGAAAAAAGGCTAAAGTCATTATGTCAAAATAGAAAAGCAACTCTCGCATTCTTTCACCTGACAAAAACATCTCCGATTTTCTTCAGCAAGACGGATTTCTTTTCTGTCATTTACTAATTTAAAAAAAAATCGGAAATAATATATTTAAAGTATATTATTTCTACTTAAAAATGGGGGAAAATGATTTAAAAATGATAATAATTGCAGTCATATATATGGTATTGGATGCCCCGAACTGATCGTCCAGCAGCATGCTACTGATACCAAATATGGGAGGAAGTCTCAAATGTATTTGATGTACGGCTTGATACGCTGATTTGTTATATCCGTCAAATTAGAGTTTACTATTTATTATAATTTTTTATAATATTTACGAATAATTTTCAATTATAACCGGATATAAGTTGATTTTATGTTAAATCCTGATTGGATAGATATGACACATTAATATTGCCACATGGCATATCTGATGCACTGGAGACCTTTTTACTTGATGATACCATAACCCAATAAAATTCAAAACTTTCAAAAACCAAAAACTCTCCCAAAAACTTAGGTAAATCCTAGGCAACCGTAAAAATTAGTATTAATTAACGAGAAAGAAAAAATATTATTATTTAGGATTTCTTAGTATTTTTAGAATTATTATTTAGAATATTAATTTGTATTTTACTACCTATCTCTCAACGTGACTAAATCTTATAAACTTATGACACTATCAAATAATACTAATGTAATATCTCTCGAAAAATGTCGGGAGGGCTCACCTAAATCGTGACCACACTGTACAATAGGGAGTCCAAAGGGACATCATGGGGCACGTCACTGTCATTGTTCATTGATCACGTTCCAAGTTATAATGATACAAGAAAAAGACGTAAAACCAACCTGATTGGGTGAGACGATCGATACATATCAAGTACGTATTATTCATTCATTATAAATTTGTTAGAATTAATTAAATTAACTTGACTTGAATATGAGTAACCGTGAGATCGATTTTTCACTTAAATTAATTTTGATTGACCTCTATACATTCATACATGCCGAAGCGTTATGGTAAAACTCCTAATTGTGTCTAACCCAAGGTGCCGTTTCTGTGTCTCGTTCAGTTTCGCTCCCCGTTGCAGCGCGTGAGAGGAGATGTTAAGGAAGACTAATTTCACGTAGCAAAGACGCGAAGAAAATCTTGGGAAGGTACGAACTCAATTAACTTAGACCTCTGGACTTACACGAGTCCTATCTCCTGCAGTACCACCGCAATATTTGATATAGTACCGGACAGTATACTCCACAACCTCTTAAAATCGCGACGGTTCACTGCTGGTAAGCTCCACCTAAACGGCTTTCTCTGTTTATCCATGTTCTCACCTACTTAGGAATGTACGGAGGACGAAAAACTCCTCGTTAAGAAAAAAATTTACGGACGACAAATGGGAAACGTGGAAGCTTCTCGGCCTCTTTTTGTGCAAAGTAGGACTTGAAGGCCAGGCCCAAGTCCATGGAAATTTTTGAGAATTTCCCAACTCAGATTGTTTTTTCCTATGCAACACGCACACACAAGGAACTGATTAAGATGATCGCTGCTCCGTCTTCTTAAATGAGGTATCGAGATCGAGTATCGTGGATAGAAAGAATTCATAATTGAGAGAATTTATCTCTTAATGTGGTGTACTTAGTTCGAAGAGTCATTGTCTATTGGATTTCCAAATGCGAAGTGATAGCATACCTCGAAGGAAAAACTTTCTTCGTTGGATTCCCATGGCTCATAAGTGTTTGAGTAGGTATCTATCTAAAAGTTCAAATAGATAGATGGTGGAGATTAAATCTCTTACATTCGAAGATTTTTTATTCACTTTTGGACGTAGGTTTGCAACCCTTAATAACCGCTCTTACTTAACAATGTGCCATGCCATTATCAGATACCCTTAAATATTCGTCCTCAATAACTGATATTAAGCTGTGCATTTTGATACGCTTGAATCAGGGACAGATGATCACGAGATAGTTATTTTTGTCCTTGTTTAGGCTCATTGACCACGAGTCTTAAACTTGGCTATGATGATATTGAGTCCCCACGGTGGTAACTTGACTCTACCACTATGTAAGGTCTGCATCGATAAGTTTGATCAGTGTTTTTTTTTTTTTTTTATCATCGTCATCATCGACTCCTTCATGTAGCAGGAAAAAAAGAGTCAGTTTCAATTCAATGAACCAATAGTTTAGCTCTTAACCATGGTTAACAATGCTTAACCAAGCTAATCTTATCAAGTAATTAGTCGGATGTCTTATTTGTTAAACAAATCACACCAATTATAAAATGGTACGAATGATTCAACTATTTTTTATTCGATTCAATTCGCATTGACCCTTGAAAATTGCTAAAACCCTTGAGACGACCTACTAACTTTGATGGATCATTCAACCCAAAACGGTACAAACCGAAGATCTTTTAGCAGTTAAACCTAAGCTAGCTCTAAGTCTCCCATATTCTGATGAAACAACCTACAAGGTTTTTCACTACCATCTTTTAGCAGTTAAACCTAAGCTAGCTCTAAGTCTCCCATATTCTGATGAAACAACCTACAAGGTTTTTCACTACCAGCAAAGGTTACTGCATCGACCAACAACCCGATGAGTACGGTTCCCGACATCCGGATATTTTCCTTCCGGTTAATCGAGTTTCTCAGAGATCGAGCAGGATCTCCTCCATCAAACTCCTTGAGACCTTGGCCGCTCTTAATTCCATGGCTACTTCTTCCTGTCCTTTCTTCAAACATTTATTTTACTGTAAAAACGAGACGACATAAGTTAGAATTGACGATTTGTATCATCATTGAATGATTTTAAGAGGAAATTTACCAAACTAAAAAAAAAGAGAAAATGTACATTGTTAAATATCCGCAAAATAAATGCACCATTCTCATAATTTTCCCATTTTATTTATATCGCACAAGAATTTGTCCGGCAAGGCCCCATATTATATATATATATATATATATATATTTGGCTAAATCATTCAAGAGGTATTATATATGAATTATAAAAATACAGAGTCTGTGAGTTGTGAAATAAAAAGGCCTACCCGGCAAGGCCCCATATATATACAAGGGGAAAGTTAACTTTACATATACCACCACCCGTCACGTCGATGACTTGGCAGATCACGGAGCTGGCATGACATGTAAGTCATTTGACCGTCCGCACAAAGTTGGTCATATAATTTAATCGAACCGGTCTGACCGGGAAGCAACCATCATCCCTGCCTGATTTTAACTTTTTACTCCATTTGCAACATAGACCCGGCCAGACCCCTGTGACACGGGCGGTTTTCTTCTTTTTTTCGTGAACCCATTGAAACCGGTCGCAAAACCCGGTTCACTAGAAAATTTGAGAACAGACAAGAAAAGCGGGAACCCACCCTAATCTGCTGGTTCTGCTCAGTGTTCAGGTGCCGCTAACCGCCTGCTCTCCGCTGATTCCTCGCTCTCGGTCGTCGTCGTCGTCGTCGTCCTCCTCCTCCGACTGTGGCACAAGATAAAGGTTACTCTTCTTCCTACCTCCTCTAATTGAATGCCCTTTGATCCATTATGCAGTTCTACGTTTGATCGTGTGGCTTAATCAATTCCTCGCGAGCATTTTGAAACTCGTCGTTGCTCCGACGATGCTTGGCTTTGAATGTCTGTCCAAGGCCCTCCATTGCTAAGCATTTTTCCTGAGTCGCTCCTCCTTCGTTACTGTAAGTGTTCGCAGGGAGATTCAGTTTGAAGCTCTGTGATTGTTCTATCCTCTTCCTGATGAAAAGGTTATAATGGTTTCTCGTAAAGTTTGAAAAAAATTGATTTTTATTAATTTAACATGTACATTATTGCCAAAGATCCTTTTCGTCATGTCAGGGGACTAACAGCAACTAAGGTTTTCTGAATTTGGCTTATCTACCAAAAATGTTGAAATCAAAATTAACCTTTCGAGAGGCTCTTGTTTAGGTAGCCTCTTGCAGGATCTTCAGGACACCGTTCAAAAGCTTTTCCTCAGTCGTCAAGAGCCCAAGTTTATTTTCTTGCATTCCGAGATGTGGACAATGTTAGGCCTTTTTCTTACTCCAACAGCCTCAATATAAACCTTTTGCGTCATGGAAAAAATTGTGCAAATTTCACCGATCTTATTTCCCTTGTCTTCTTCGTCTGAGTGAACACATTGGTGTCCTCTTTTTTCATTGAGAGAGCTTTGCTTCCAACTCCTGGTGCTCTCACTAATTGGTAAATTCAGTTGGTACCTCCATCACTCTGTATCTGGTTTCCAGGACTGTTCATTGAGAAGGTTGCGAAGTAGGTGGAGCAGGAATTTATCATGTGCATCCCTCGGAGTTTGAAGTTGTCCACGTGATAGTCGAACAAGAAGGGCTCCATAACCTGGAAAGTCTTGGTTGAGTTTTGTCTGACTAGTTTTGCTTTCTGAATTTCATAGGAATATTAGAATTATTACTCCATGTCAAGTTTTGTGATGTTTTAGAGTAATAATTCAGTAATGTTACATACTGTCCATAATTTTCTGTTGAAGTTGATTAGAAGTTATTTTTCAACTTTCACCCTTGAAGTTTTGGTTGAACTGCATTTTTGCTGCTCAGGTAGATCACATATGTTCGATTGCAATTTGCAATATTTGGTTTAAGTTGCACACCAAAATTTATATTTATTATTGATGGAGTTACCCTCTTGTGCTTTGTACTAACTGCATATGTATGAGTGGATTGGAGCCATCTTTTGATAATTGAAAATATAGTTTACAGTACAAGGACTTCAAATGGCAGTTGACTATATTCCTCTCTTTCTTATGATATATCGAGTTGGACTGATGCTATTTATTTCGGCTTATCTTGGATAATGTAAAATTTTTATTGTATTTGTGGAATTTGGATGGTGTAGTTGTTTTGTTTTTAGACTTAAAATTTTATATATATATATATATATATATTTGTGTTTATGATGTTTATGTTAAATACTTGAAGATATAAACTAATGTCTAATATATATCATTTTAGCTTTTTATCAGTAATTTGATATTATTATTATTATTATTATTATTATTATTATTATTGTTCTGATTGGAACCGTCGGACCCATCGAACCTGATTCGACCCATGAATACGTGAATCCATACCGTGCTCGGTTCATGGTCCAATTCGGTTTTAAAAACAATGCTTTATTGTCTGTCCATGGCAGAAACCCCAGGGAGAATGCATTCTACGAGGAAACAGAAGCTTTTGTCACCAATGACCAATGCCAGCTTATCTCATTCTCCGGTTTCGCTCGCTCCTCAGACCCCAACAAGTGCAGCCCCGCTTCGCCGATCTTCTCCTAGATTGTCTCTTGTGTTTGAAGCTACTACTGAAAAGACGCACGTTGATGAGAAGCCCACCGAGCACTTGCAGAGAAGGTCTCGGACAAATGCTAAGGACCTGGAAATTGGTAAAACCCCCAGCAAGACCCTTTTTGCTGAAACTGACCGAGCGCAGGAGATGTGTGATTTAGCAAGGAAATCGAGGCGTAGGATTGAGAATAAGACAAAGGAGGCTCCATTTGCTCCTGCATCACCGGATCAGTTTGAGACTCAGAAGAGAAAAAGCAGTGGAAATGAGCCTGCTAAGGTGGTTAAGAGAGCCAGGGCGTTGAAGAGTTCTGGGGGCAAAGCAAAGACTAGTGGTCGCAGTGTTCCGAAGAACAAGGTGTTCTACAAGACAGTGGTGTATGATGGAGGTGAATTTGGAGTAGGAGATAATGTGTATGTTAAAAGGAGACAAGACACAAGCTCAGATGATGAGGACCCGGAGTTTGAGGAATGTAGGATTTGTTTCAAAGCTGGAACAGCTATCATGATAGAGTGTGACGATTGCTTAGGCGGGTTTCACTTGAAATGCTTGAAGCCGCCCTTAAAGGAAGTACCCGAAGGGGAGTGGGTGTGTGAGTTTTGTGAGGCAAAGAAGTTGGGGAAGGAATTTAAGTCTCCAAAGCCACCTGAGGGGAAGAAAAGTGGGAGAACTGCAAGGGAGAAGCTTCTTTCTAGTGATCTATGGGCTGCCCGAATCGAGAGGTAAATGCACTGCTAACAATGTTATGTTAATTTTCAATATTATGAACAATCTATAATGAATGACTTGGCGCAGTTTGTGGAGAGAAGTGGATGGCACTTATTGGTGTCGAGTTCGATGGTACATAATCCCTGAAGAAACTGCCGCTGGAAGGCAGCCACATAACCTAAAGAGGGAAATATATTTGACAAATCATTTTTCTGATATTGAGGTAGACACTTATATATTGACTTATTTCATTTATCAATATTATGAATTCTCACTAGCATCAGTGATTGGTATTGAAGATAGAGTTATGGCAGAGTCTGCAATTACATTTGCAACTTAAAGTTGTTTAAAAAGTCAAATCTAAAGTAAATGTAAGTTGATTATATAAGTTAATTGCTGAATGATTTGTCACCGCCTGCATTGTTTCTGTTTATATAATCATTTTGACCCTTTGAGCTCGACAAAATATATTTTTCATAGCCTAAATTGTCTGTTGAAACTATCATTTTCTTTTTCTGTGTAGTTGGAATCTGTCCTCAGACAGTGCTCTGTCAAGAATCCTAAAGGATATGCCAAGGCCAGCAACGAAGGTGATGATGTATTTATGTGCGAGTACGAATATGATGTACATTGGCACACGTATAAGCGTCTTGCTGAGATCGAAGAGGTACTACATCTCACTTATAAGCTGTAGATCTTGGGTTCCTGGATTGTCAACTTGAAGCAACTGGGGAAACTATGGACTTACAATGTCTATATAATGTAGAATGGTGGAGAAGATGACAGTGATGAAGATTGGAACTTGCCAAATGATGCAGTCTTGGAATCAGATGAAGATTTGGACAATGATGAAGAAAGTGAAAAGAGTTTGCAATCAAGATCACCAACTGGTGAAATTGCTGCAGTATGATTGAAACTACTTCCTTCCACATTTGTGAATTGCTGCAAAGAAATATTTAACTGTTTCCATTGCTTTGTAGAATTCAAGGAAGGGGAAGTTCTGCAGACTCCAAAAGATTGGCAGCATGCGAATTCCAGAGCATGCCCGCTGTCACAAGCAGACTGAACTTGAAAGAGCAAAAGCAACACTTCTACTGGCTACATTGCCTAAAACTTTACCCTGCAGGGACAAGTGTGCAACTTCTCTAAATTTTAAGTCATTGTTTATTTGATTGAATGGTTTCTTCCCAAATAGAATGATCCATACTAATGCAGAGAAATGAATGAGATTACAACTTTTATAAAAGGAGCCATATCCGACAATCATTGTCTAGGGCGTTGCCTTTATATACATGGTGTTCCTGGAACTGGCAAGGTAGGCATCATTAAGGTCTCTTGCAAGAAGAAGACAAAATGTCTATATAAGTTTCTTCTTTTTTATTTCTTCTGCTTCTGGGGTCACTTGATGGCAGCTTCTTTTCTTGGGTGTAGACGATGACTGTACTTGCAGTTATGAGGAATCTGAAGTCTCAAGTTGATGCTGGCATCATGAAACCCTACTGTTTTGTGGATATTAATGGTCTTAAGCTAGCATCACCTGAGAATATCTATAGGGTAAGAAAACAGAACTCGGCCTCGGACTGCATATTTCCTCTCTTAAATGACCACATCTGACATCTTTGTAGGTTATTTATGAAGCATTGACTGGTCATAGAGTTAGCTGGAAAAAGGCACTTCAACTTCTTAATGAGTGTTTTTCAGATGGAAGGAGAAAAAGGAAAGAGGATGATCGCCCTTGCATTCTGCTAATTGATGAACTTGATTTGCTTGTTACCAGAAATCAGTCGGTAACCTTCTTTGTGCTGTATTACATAATAACTTCAGTAAATGCTTAATTGACAGTTGTTAGTCTCATATGGTCAGCCTTTTGTGATTGCAGGTTCTTTATAACATTCTCGACTGGCCTACAAAACCCAATTCCAAATTAATTGTAATTGGTAATCTTTGTCTTCCTTCTACATATGAACAAGAGAACTATCACATAGATGGTGATTAGAAGATTATCTTCTTTTTCCTGCAATTCAGGTGTAGCGAATACAATGGATCTTCCTGAGAAGTTACTTCCACGTATTTCGAGTCGGATGGGCATTCAGAGACTTTGTTTCAGTCCTTATAATTATCAGCAGCTTCAAGAAATCATAGTTACACGTCTCAAAGGAATTGATGCATTTGAAAAGCAAGCCATAGAATTTGCTTCTAGGAAGGTCGGTCCTATCTTTGTTTGTTAGACATGAATTTAATCTTTTCTCCAGAATATTCAGCTTAAAACACATTAGCAAGTTCATGATATAGTTGATAATTAATTTAATTTTTAGTCATTTTAGTCTCTTGCATCCCAGAACTTGAGAGTTGGATCCCTCTTCACATAGGTTGCAGCCATCTCTGGAGATGCCCGTCGTGCTTTGGAGATATGCAGACGCGCAGCAGAAATTGCAGACCATCATTTAAAGACAACCTCTGAGTCTATTTCTTCAGGAGGTAATCTGTTTAATACACCAGAATTTGTACTGTTCCAGATGATGAAAGTTTAAGCATAGCATAGATAATTCACCATACAAACATGAGAGGCCAGCATCTTCCATTGTGTCATTAAACTGCCTAATGCACACGACCATATACGAATTAAGCTATTGAACTTACAGGTTCTTGTGGAGACTCCAAGAGACAGTGCTTTCTTGTTCATTGCCCTTCCGTGCAAAGTGTTAATTCACGCTTAAATGCAGAAAGTGGAGTGGAAAATTAGAATATATTACTAGGACCTTTATGGTCCAAACATTATGTCCACAGTAGACCTGGTATACCTGACTATTCTTTTCCTGATGTTTGGTCACTAAGGACTATCACGGATTAGATGAATAATCTCCATGATCCAGTCGAAGATGATTATGTAGCAAGTTTTCATGACATGATTATTTAGTAGAATCACTGCAATATCTTACTAGATAAAGTGTTAGATCCTACTGGATGATCTAGGGTGGTTGTCTTCGAAATTGCTCTGCTTTCTTTTGACTGTTACCTATACCTTTTCCCTCGAGCATGTGGCCTCTCACTGTGGTCCAAAAGCTGTTTATTTTCAAGCATATGTGCTCATTCTCTATCCGCTTCTGTCCCATTAAACATTATTGGCCCAACTACTTCACAGGGAAAGCTCTTGTTGGCATGGGGGACATTGATGCAGCCATTCAGGAAATGTTCCAGGCACCTCATATTCAAGTGAGTTTGTGCCAACTATCTTTTTGCCATCATTATTACTCCACGGTGTTATTATCAAGATTAAAGATTGATGCTGCAGCCTGTGGCATTCAGATACTATAAGGATATGGGTCACTGTGAAAGATATTAAATGGTAGAAAAAATATTTCCTGAAATAATTTATTGATAACAAATTTTGCTGCCTTCAACCGATGCGTCCTGCAAAGAGAGGAGGATATTACATGGATTTGCAACCATCGGTGTTCTATTCAGTAGCAGCTACTTCAATAAAGAAAAGCATATCTACGGCAACTAGTTTGCTGACCAAAGCTATAGCATATATCTTTTACTTGTGAAGACAGAGATTTTGATGTGTCATCTCCTTCTGACTTCTCAGGTGATGAAATCTAGCTCCAAGCTTTGTAAAATCTTCCTGACAGCAATGGTTCATGAGCTGTACAAAACAGGGGTGGCAGAAACAACCTTTGAGAAGGTCTGACATTTAATGCTACCTCCGATATCCGATATCTTATTGTTGCATAGGACACATTGGTTAATGGTTACAATTGTTGCTCACTTATGGGGAACATTTTTGAAAGGGATACTAAGGCAGGGAAAATGGGAGTGGACAAAAAGGAGTGAAAGGGGCAGTCAAGTGGTAAAAAAACTGCATTCAGTAAAACATCGCACTCTTGTCTTATCAATCTGAGGTGGTAGTTTTGTCAATATTTTAGCAGTTAATCAACTTTATCATCCACTTCCAAGCGCCTAGTACATGGAAGGACTCAAAAACTACTTGTCCCATTGCTTCTTTCTCATGTTTTTTGTTGCACATACATTTGTAACTAGAGACTTTCTATTACTGCAGTTGGCAACAACAGTTTCATGTCTCTGTGCAAGCAATGGAGAAGCTCTTCCTGGGTGGGACACACTCATGAGAGTCGGGTAAGCGTGTCTTTATCATTTACTCTTCACAAATCGGACAGTGATCATCCAAGATCGATCAGTTCTAATCTCTTTGAGGGTCTCTTTTGTGTGCAACTGACTGTAAGAAAGCTTCGAAAAGCCTTCCTGCAGAAGGGAATGCCATATTTAATCGCATCGATCTTCAGAATACTAGTCGAGCTTTAAATGAATCGTGATAAGACTTAATAAACCTTTTTCTTTCCCTGCAGCTGCATGCTGGGTGAGTGCAGGATCATCTTATGTGAATCCGGGTCAAGGCACCGGCTACAAAAGTTGCAGCTCAATTTCCCAAGGTCAGTTGGAGAGTTTTGAGCTCCTTATCTCCTGCTGGATCTCATGTTTAATACGAGCATTCATCCATTCTTAAATTCTCTGCTAACGAAAATTCGAGTTTAATATGAGCATTCACTCATTCTTTAAGTTCCCTACTTCACAACACAGTAAATGTTGCTTGGTCTGTGGCAGTGATGATGTCACATTTGCAATGAAGGACAGCATGGAACTGCCTTGGCTCGCCAAGTATCTGTGATCCGAGAATTTCCCGAAATACTTTTGTATAAAACTCGAGCATTAAGTTCACATCTCAGATCCAAGTGTTCAACTCCATTTCTCTTCCATGTTCAATTTGATTTTTATGGGGTAATATGTCCTAAAGAAAGCAAACTTGTCAGCTAAAGGAGAAAACTTCCATCCACTCAAACAGGTAATTTCCTAAAATTTGAGAAAGACTTGCACAGTGAATGTTTATTCCAGCATAGTCAGCATATCAACACCAAAGAAGTCCAAGTCCGAAGGGCATGCTCTATTTTTAATAGATAGAGCGAATTTGAACATGGACAATTGGAATACCAATGCTTGGACCGTTAGACCGAGCCTCTGTGCTGATAGCGGGCATACTATGCTGGCTCTGCGAACTGAACTGCTGTCTTAACCAAGTCAACCTTCACAGGCTGCTTCCATGGAGGTGGAGCTCAAGCCATGGTCCCCATTATCAATTCCCAGATGAAATGGTAAAAGGAAATTGAGAGAAATAAGGACTTCAGTCAACATCGCAGATTGATGGCAGTTGCAGGGCTGGACACTTCTCATTTAACTGTCCAGAACAGTGTGGGCACTACTTCCTAAATTAAGAGAAGACAATGAGCAGCTTCATAGCTCTCTCCTAGTTCTACCTAATACAATACATCCAACTCAAGGCAGGAGTCAAGAGGGGAAGAGATAAACCAGAAATTAGCTTTCTCCAGCTCACTGCGCCTTATGGGCCTTGGATCTCGAGGGCTTCCTGGGTTTAATGACGTACCCAAGGAGGATCAATGATATAGGGAGAACTGTCCCAACATAGTACACACTCCCATAGGATGCCAGCGTCTCGCGCAGGCTCAGCACCTGTAACATTTAGGGATAGAAGCATGAGAAAAAACTTGCTGATAATTTTCCTCTCTAATTATTCAAAAACGTGGGTGAGCTTGGAATGAACTGAGAACGCTGGGTCGCGACATATGGTGACACTGGGTGTCTTTCCATATTGTTATGTCACTTTATGAAGAAGAGAAAAAAAAAAAATTTGAAACAAGAAGCAAATGGAACCGAGAGAGATGTTGAGAGTTAATCAGTGAGAGCCTACCATGAAACCAACAGCAGAGTAATTCAAGACCAAGAGGGTGTAGGCGAAGTTCAAGAAGACAAGGAAGTTCTTTATGAGAGCCATCTTCGGAGGCACAGCTTGCTGCCATCTGTATATGACTGCTCAGAAAGCAAAGAATAGCAACGTAAGTTTAAAAAATAGAACATCCCAATCACAATAATAATGCATGGGAAAATGGATAGACACAAAAGATTACCTCGAGAACCTGCTATCATCAGAGCTGACTGAACAAAGAATATTATGTACCCTGGGTATAACCCCTGCAATTACGAGATTCAAATGGAAAAGGCTGTTAAGGAAAGACCATCGAACTCAATGTGGACAATGAATGATTTTCTGGGGCCCAGATAGATCGCCTGTTCTATGAATATCATCCAAACCAAGCTGTAATTGGGAACCGAGAAATTACATGAATGAACTCCAAGAAGCCCCAAAACAGCTCCAAGCTCTTAGCTAGTTATGGATTTTTTATGACTATTGAACCAAAATCACCGATATATACAGACAAATAATACATTGGAAACATCTTTTCCACTGCCTACAGGAACTAGAAATTTACTCACATGCCAAACTGCGCTAACGGTTTGCGTGGCCAGCAATTGGAAGAAACCAGGCCTTTTGCCCTTCTGAACCAGCCTGTCATATACATCTGCATAAATAAAATTCCATTAGGTACACTTTTTAAGAGCCAGGTTTCTGCGTAAACAATATTCAGACATCCAGTACATGAAGAATTCCTTCTCTTGTCAATTCCGGATTGTTTCAACTAACTTTCTTTAAGGAGTTCAGACTTCTCATAAGAGAACTTAAAAGCGCTGCCACATATAAATGTAAGAGATCCACACATTCCTGCACAAGGTCTATCTAAGTTCTGAGAATCAAAAATAGTTTCAGTCCAAGACAAGTAAACTTGGCAAACAGAAGACACATAGAAACATGATGATTTGACCTCAAAGCTGAACTCGATCCAGTCTTAATTTGGAGTACACATAACAATTCCCCTGGATTGGTTTAGTTCACTTAAAATTTTCCAACTCACAGCAGTGGAAAGGATTGCAATTCCTGATGACACCAAAAATACTCTGAAGTCACAACACAGAGAGAGAAAGATATATACTTACAATGGCGGAGCCAAGTGCTCACTTGGATGTTCCAAACAAGTGGCAATTGTACCGAACTCTTTGCAAACTCAACCCCTAAGATATCGACATTCTTTGCCCTGTCCCACCGTGGCTTTGGTGGAGAAGATTCTGTCCATCCACTAAAGCCGAGACCAGATATGATGATAGATGCCTCTGAAATGGACCAGATAAAGTAATATTTCCAGCGAGCAGTGAAACCAGCCATGTATTGGTAGCTCAATCGCTTCCAGAATCCCCACTCATAGTACACTGGTTCTGTGAACCGTGTCAGAGGATATTGGGGTACTAAGTACAGATACACAGCCATGCAAAAGGCAGCTTGAGCAATTGCTCGAAGTGTTGCTCCAAAATGGGATGGCTTGGGTCCTTTCTCTGAATGACTCCAAATCTAAAGATAAATTATACGAGAGAGATGATTGATCGATCCAAATTGAAGAAAAGAAAGAGTAATCACTGAAAGATTAAGATATTGCAAGACTTACCCCCTTTCCTTCGGTCCATTCAAGATAATCCTTCATCTCATACACAGGACCCGCAAAGTGGCTACCACAACAGAGACAGTACCCAAAATACTCTATCAATGAAGGCAGCTTAATTAATCGATTATTCTTTTGAGCTTCGCGGAGATCATCCTCTTTTAGCAAGCCGTCATTGTAATTTATCGCACAGGAAATGACTTTCAAGGTTAACACCATTAAAGCCCCTGAGATGATGGCCATAGACATCCAATATTATTATGAATTTGTAAAAGTTGCTCAAAGAAATTAAACAATAATATGTGGGGGAAAAACAACTTTTACAAACTGTCTAAGCTCATATTTAATCCAATTTAAAACCAACAGCTTCAGCTGAGAAATTTGATTTCTAATTGATTAGACAATGCCAAAAAAAAAAAAACTTCATTGAACTCGAATAATGAAACTGCGATAAGATATCATTTCATAAGCAACACATGCTATAAAATTGCAAGATAGAAGTCATGCTTGCCTGTAGCATCAATTCCACCTTCCTTCCATGCATCCCCGCTCATGTAGTATACGTGGCTACAAGAATCGAAAAAAAGGGTCAATTCTCCTGAAAATTCGAACATTCTGTCCAAGCATGTTTAGATCTTTGAAATACAAGGTCCTAGCAGCTAGGGTATACTAAAAGCAGTTGAACTAGTAGAAACATATCAACAGAGATTTGTCCGAATGGGTAAGAAAGGAATATTCTGAAACTATCACTCAAGGCAACGCACGAAGAATAGATTTTACACGCTTGTTATCCAAAAAATGCAGTCCCAATAATATGGCCATTGATAAGAATCATTCTTATCTGAAATATAAAAAAGGGTGACTACTGATTTCTGCTGTTCTTGTCAAATTTCATACTCCCAAAAATCCAATTTTGATTTGAAGAAAAAGCAGAAAGCATGATGAAATCCGCCCCTAATCATCGCTTACAAATGTAGCTACAACACTAAAGAATTTCCTATAAAAGATCAAATTGTCATGCATGCAATGCCAAATAGAGAGAATCGACATTACAGAAAGGACTGAGCTAGTGAATTAGTTGAAAGTAGCCCTAAGTGTACCATGCAATGAGGTAGCCGAATCCAAGGAAGAAAGTCAGAATCCCGCAGATGGGGCGGAAGAGGAGCATCGAGAGGTAGCCGAGCATCATGGGGACGAGGAAGTGGAGGTTGGAGGAGAAGCCGAACGAAAGGTACGAGAGGATGGCGCCGGAGGCGGCGGAGTAGACATGCTTAGGGAGGCGGCCGGGGACGAGCCGCCAGAGGATGGAGACGGGGATTGTGGCGAGGAAGCAGAGCAGGAACCGGAACACCGGCACGGACAGGCCAATTGCCGCCGCCATGGATTCCATCTCCAGCTCCATCTCGTTCCTGGGAGCCCAGATCGGCCCTTCCGACTCGGCGGTGATTAATTTCCGGGAGAAGGGAGAACGGAGGAGTTGAGCGATTGAAGACAGCCCGGTCTAACCGTTCCATTTTCCTTTAGCCGAGAGAATGGAATTACCATAATGCCCCATACCAAGGGCAGTGGTCTACTAGTTTAAAGTACATTCCTATACGGTTTTGTAATGTCGAGATCACATATTCAAGTCTTACTCAAAATAATATTACCGAAGAGACTCTTAAGCTAAAACACACTCACATGCGGTTTAGTTAGATCAAGATCTCATGCTAGAGTCTCACTCTGAATAATACTGTCAAATAAACCCCTGAACTTGTATTCTGGCGAACTACTGATTTCTTAAATTATACTAGACCTTTAATGGTGGTACATTGATGGGTTATTAGTATCGGTTATTCAGTTCCTCTAATACATTCATCCATGAATATAAAAGTTCGAATTTTACATGTTGAATGGCGGGACCACCGCAACTACTATCACCCAACTTCTATGACCTTTTAGAACATTTTAAGAGTTCAAACTAAACTTTCCCAGTCTATCGGACTCGTAGTTCCACCTCCCTATTGATCCTACAAATCCAACATTGAAATAAATTCAACAGCTTTCCAGTGTCCAAAATGATAGCTCGTATCCTCCGCGTAAACTGGCCTAAATTTTGAATCACGCCGGCAACCAAAACCTTCCACGGCGATTGATTCAATCCGAGCAACGCTGATTATTTGGTGGGTTGGGGGACCAAACTTCTTTAATCACTGGATGAAAAGGACAATTAACTAAAGCTGGTCCGACTAGTCGAGTTCCATTCAAAGGCCAAGGACAGATGCTGTTGAGCTAATGACAATTAAAGAACTTCGGTTACGACTTCTACACTTTTCCCGACGTTTATCTTACCGGTCCCGTCTCCTTAGTACCAGAAGAACATCTAACGTAACTAAAACACAAATGGGGAACAGAATTTAAAGCTTCAAGCCTGAGCCCAACACCCAAATGATGAAATGAACGCGGGCCATTTATCGGCAGGACATATCTGTAAAACCGAGCTCGAACTATGCATAACGAGGCTGCATTTTACAGGCCCACCCTTCATGTTACAGGACCATAAACAACCTTAACTGTCTGATATTCAGAAGACTAGTAATTCTTTATTAAAACCTCGATAAGGGTTGTGACTGGATTGGTTCTACAGCTGCCCTCAACTTACTGATCAAAACCTCGACCAGGGTTGGTCTAAACAACCCTGCAATTTCCAATCCTGTCAACAACGCTGCCATAGATCACTACAAAACTTAATCTGAAGCTCACCGGCTCTAAACTACTTTAACATAGAACTGAAGGAAGAAACAGAAAAGTGTGAAAAAACTAGAGTTTTAGAGAAGAGTGCTTTCAGTGTATTTCAATCAACTTTCTTCACAGAGCCGTCCACACGACATCACTCGTAGAACAAGCTAGGATGTTCGAAAAAAAATCACATTTCCTGGCTTGCGCTACATGCATGTATAGGATATATGACACAAGAAGCATCTGGTCCTAATCCTGTCCCTAGCTTCTACAAAGACAGAGAGCTTTAAGGAGCATTAAAATTGCTTAAACCTCTCTTTGTATTCACAGGGGTAAATCAACACGGAGTCCAAGCACAGCCCGCCCTTGGTATGTGTACAGTCGATCTGGGTCATCGAGAACCTCACCCTTGTGGCGCTCGAGTCCTCGTGGCGGCCCTGAATGTTGAAATCGCCGACATGGTAGTTCACCCACTTCCCTGGCGCTTCCAAAAAGCATTGGGACGCCGAAGATTGACCCTCCGAAGCCCAGAGCTGGAACCGCACCGGTTTTATGTCCCAGCCGTGGACATGCTCAGCATTGCAGACTCTGCGCCCGAATCGTCTTGAGGCTTGCCCCAGATGTAGCCTGAAGAAGACGCTGTACGTGCCCGGTGGGAATGGGAACTCAACCTCGCCCTCTACTTCAAACCACCATGTTTGCTGAAGATAAGCCACGGTTTGGAATCTGCACAGGAGAATTCAAGGATTAGACCTCCCATAGTTTCTCCAAGCACATGGCAATAGCTAGACAGATCTGACATTCATAACATAAGGGTCGAATTGTTAACAGTATAAAGTTCTCAATGCATATTAATCATTCTTTTCAAACCAGGTTCGACCACAGGAGACTTCAGGGAAGGAGGAGAAGGAGATATACTAGGGCAAACATGAAATATGTGCTGGTGAAAGTTGTCCGGACACAATCGTGGAACCAGTTAAATAGCAACTATAAGTTCCCCTGTGAAAAACGAATATTACAATCCAAAAGAATGGACCAAGATAAAAAAGCTCTCATATTGACCATATATCCTTTGCCAGTATACCCGCTACGGATATCAACTTGAACGATTTTTTAGCCAAATTGACCCAAAAAAATATACATCCAATAAGCACAAACTAGCCTAATCATAACCTCTTCAAGTGGTTCAAACATGCCTTTATAATACCAGAATAAGATCAAATCTAGCAGCACACGACCATGAACAAACCGGAATTTATCAGACAGTTCGCGAGAAATATTGCAAAAAGTGCAGGAAAAGTTCATAATGAAAATGTCAAATAATGCCCTTCTCGTCATTCCCATGAACCTCAGACAGTTTATCAAACTGGACTCACCGAGACTCCTCAGTCGGGATGTGGCTCCAATATCTCCGATCGTCAATTCCGGTGATGGCTAAACCCTTTGCCGAAACGTGTAGACAGACGCGGCTCGTTTCTTTATCTAGCCACACTCTCTGCATAACAGGAAAATTGTTAAATCCCATTTTCACCAGTAAATTCCGAGACAAATGGATCGAACCAGCTACAAAAACACACAAAAAAAATCCATTTTTTCCAGCTTCTTTTTCACCGTAAAACATTCTTTTGTTCCTGGAAAAACCGATTGCACGGAAGAAACACGGCCTCCTCGTAACTTTCCTCAGTCAGAAAAAACATCGAACAGCGATTCAAACGGAGGACAAGGAGTTAAAAGATTCAACCTTTGTGCCACCATCGAAGGTACATCCAGCGCAGAGCATCGTGTAAATCTCTCGCTTGCCCAGATTCTCGGTCGACCGATTGAACAATTGCCGGAAGAGATCCCTGTAATTTTCCGGCAGCTTCGATTCCCAGACGAAATCAGCCCACGAAGCACCCCTGAAAGCCCGATTCAGCAGCGCCAGCCGGCATATGTCCTTGGGCTCCAGGCGGGTCAGTATTGAGGCCACGCAGCTCTCCGGCAAGTTTCCGAGACCTGTTGGAGGAGTAGCGGACGAAGAAACGGAAGAGCTCCGGGAAAAAATCGCACCCATCAAGGGAGGAGAGAAAAGGAGAAGCTGGAGGCAAAAGCGACTAGAATGTTCTGTGGCAATGAAGTTCTGGAATCAAGGCATGATAGAGAAGGCGGGGTTTTTTAAGGGAGACGCGTGAGGGAGGCGAAGATTTTGGGGCGTTAATTCTGGGAGAAGAAGACGAGGATTCTTAATTTTGGTTTTTTTTTTTCCTTATTCCCAATTTGCTCCCCATAGAATGCATATTGTCCCAAAAGGCAGCGTAGAGAGTGGCGACATATCTTGTCATAAGCCGGAACTCGAAGATCGGAAAACCCAAAGAATGAGTCGGAGATCAAATTCAAGATGTGAGAGAGGTGCTAACAACGATTAGTGATTGAGATCGCGATTAAAAGTATCGAATATCTTGGACATAATATATTTAGATATTTGAAAAATTCTGTTGATATTATTTTCTTATTTAAATAAGATATCAAATATCTCATTATCTATTTAATTTAAAAAATATGTATTCAAAGAGTATTTTCTAAGAAGAGAAAGAGGTCTTGTCAATATAAATAGGATTTTCTACGAGTTATGAATGTGTACTTTGTGCCATGAAACTAGAGACCTCGAGCTTGGTTGAGAGTATCTGGGTTTGGGATCGGTGGCATCTTTTGTCCGTGGATGTTTTCCTCTCGGTTTCCTCTAAGTTGAGGTGATCCCAAGAGGGAAAGATAGAGTTGCTTAGGCTACTTACCCCCTCCTACTAGAATTAGCCCATGCTAGTTCAAAATGTCGACTTCCAAAAGCAAGATCGAACTAAACGTACTGTCAGATTTCTCTCCTAATGCCATTGGCAATAATGCCAGAGAAGAAGACACAATCATGAGACTTCATCTCCAAGTTGAAGAATTTACAGTGTGAAGGTATTAAGGAGCACCATCTCCTTATTCTTACCTTAGCTAACATCTGTCCGATAGGGTTAGCTAATAGATGAACGAGGCCTTTGGGATGTAACCGGCGAACCAAAGGAGTTTGTCCCATAAGACCTTGCGTCACTCAATCCTGAGATCATTCCATACAGCAGCAACAGTAAATATGGGTTTTAGACACCGATAAGATGTGCCAGTGTCACAAATGCCACTAAGTCTTGCAACATTCAGACAGTAGTGATAACAAAATAGTTCGAAGATCTCATACAGCAATTACAGGAGGAGTTTCTATGGACAACATATGCTCTAGTGCGTTAGTTGATAGATAGAAAAGTTTGAAAGCAATTAAAAAGATATGGGTGAGGGGGAAGGGATGGAGCATTCACTCCAAAATTTCTGCAATTTCAATGCGATCCTGTATTAGCAGAGATTATTCAGAGATCTTTTATTAGTACACGGATGATGTTCCATGTGTTCAAATCTTTAAGTTTCAGTCTGCAACGAGTGCATAGATCAACCCCTTTGGCTTTTACACTCGGAGCATATTGAACTTGTCATCTCCATAGGAATGTTATAAATATTTGCTCGATGTTTTTTAATAAGTAGTTCGGGAAGGATGAAATGCATTATGCATGCACTGAAATTGTGGCATACTCTGTAGAACTAGGGCAATGACTTGCAGACAACCCGCACAAGAAAGAGGATGGGAAATCCAACTCTTAACCAAGGTAGTAATTCTGTCCGAGAGCCTTTTGTATAACTCTTTCTGCATAACAGGTATTTCATGTATCAATATTTATACGATATTACAAATCATTTAATTTCTGTTATTTTAAGAAATTTTTTATAAAAATTTAAAAATAAAAAATAATCATAGAAATAACTGGTTTTATTAATTTGTGTTGAGATTATCTTGCATGAAACCGGATATTCGTATGACCCGAAGATCTGGTCGAATTGGTGGAAATTGTGAAGGGAAGATATATTCTATTTTAAATTTGAAATATTTTGATTTTCTACAATCTTATTCCAAATTAAAATGTGATATTTTCTAGGAGGTAATTAGGAAATATCTGATATCTTTTTTTATTATTATATCGATCTCTTTATATATATGGTTGAATAGAATCTTGGGTATACAAGAGAGGAATCTTGTTATTGCCTTTTTCTAATAAACTTCTATGAAATGTTGGGACGTGAGAACTTGAGAGATCGGGTGGAGACTCTTTTTTAAGAGGGATTGTAACAGTGATTGGGCACGAGATCAAGAATCTCTGAAAAGCTGTAATTTCTTATTTTGATATAGTAAATTACTCATACTGTGCCGTTGATGTTTCCCTCAGCCTAGGGCTTTACCACGTACATCCAGTGCTCGTCTTTCTCCCCTTACTTCTCAGTTTTTTCCATTACGATCGCACTCAAAGTTCCAACATCTTGAAAGGAGTGAAATCCCAATAGTTTGTGACCCCACACAATCATTGTCACGTATACACTTGTTACATACAAAACTTTCTCCGTAGCGTATGTGTGATCAGAGGAACTCCGAGGCATCTAATGGGAAGTAAACTCCGGTGGAGCCATACTCGTCACGTTCTGCCACCCTCCTCTTTTTTTTTTTTTTTTAATTGAAAAGAAATGAGGTATAATGAGACAAAATGAAAGCAGGAGGAGTGATTTGCAATTGCTCTCAGACTACAGGGTGTGAATTGAAATTACTAATAAAGACGTCGGGAACTTGGGAACCGGAGGATGGCGGTCGTCGTTGTTCCGCGGTTTCGGAGTCTTGGAGTTGCTCTGCGGTTATGGCTACTGTTCATTAGGATTCAGACAAAGACAGCTTAGTGCTGTGATATTTTCATCAATTTAAAATTAAGAAGAATTTAATTTGATTTTTTTTTCAGCAGAATTTTTCGTATTATTTTAGAGGAAAAAAAAATCCAGTCAATGAAGGTGGTTATTAACGACAAACCAGGGAGAGAGAGAAATTCTCATATGGTCTTGTCTAGTCAAGTGGTAAGATAATTAAAATGTGATAAATGAGTAAATTAATATTAATAATATGAGTAGTTATCATAATTATTAATAATCAAAGTAATTTAACGGCTATTTATCTAGAAAATCAAGAACTATTCAAGAGTTTTTTAAACTATCACGAATTTTTTTATTAAGATAATCACGGACTATCTAAGAATTATTCAGTCTATCATGAATTTTTTGTCCAAAAAATCACGAATTATGTTATTTTTTTAATATATTACGTCGTTAATTTTGAACGTTAATTGTTGACTTGTACCAATAATTTTACTAACTGTGCAAACAGAGTCTAACGTAGTATCGCACGTGACATCCATCTGGTCATAAAAATAGAGAAAATCCATTTGCACATCCATCATCCGTTTGCACGTTTATCGTTATGATAAAATACAGAATTCGACAATAATCCATAATTGTTTATGACCAGTTGAGTGCCACGTAAAATGCCACGTCATACTCCATTTGCACAATCACTAAAATTAACGATACACATAAGCCATTAACAGATAAATTAATAGCGTGGTAAATTAAGAAATCCTTGAATATTTCTTATTTTTTGGATAAAAAATAGTTCATGGTAAATTAGGGAATTCTTAGATAATTCGTGATTTCTGGGCAAAGAACGGTTCGTGGTAAATCGGAGAATTTTTGGATAGTTCGTATTTTTCTGATCAAGTGACTCTAATTTGATTAATTATTTCTCGCTATATCATTGTAAGGTAGGAGTATCCAAGATTCGTTCGGAGAGATAATATTGAGGATGTCGGAATTAAATTAATCGACAAATTCTCAGTTAAGTCGCAGGCAGCCTCCGCCACCCTTTCGAAACTACGAAATCAGCTCGCCCTGATTTGAGGCCCCTTTTTTTTTAAGAGTATTAATCTGATTTTTAATCTGTATATTATTATATTAAATTCAAGAAGCACACGTTCAATGCCGATACGTATACACATCGTGTCACATTCAACTCTATCACAACGTAGATATATACACAGTACGTAGTATCCCTGTGTTGCAGTTCCAGTAGTTCAAACTCACATTCACATGATTTGATAAGGTAGAGATTCCAAGTTCGAATTTTTCCTCTAAGCAAAATTACTAGAAGAGATTTTCTCAGTCTGGATCTTGGCTTCTTAAACCATGTTGGGGGTTTGGTGATAGTGCTGCGCTGGCAGGACCGATATCAGTACTAGTTAGTTGGATCGTCTGATGCATTCACAATTGAACACGTAAGTAAATTTGAATATTAAACGGTGGAAATAACTGGGCCATCACTGCATGCCACTGTCGCTGCTCTCCTATTTTATGTGTGGTTTTTGTAAGAAGAGAAGCGTTTGGACGAATTTTTATAAGGCATTTTATTGACAGATGATGGCGACATTTTGAGTGGAAATTGTACAGGATGGTCGGGTCTCCAATGTGCGCCCGAGTCGGCACATCAATCCGGACCAGCTGCAAAGCCGCCGCCACCGCATGCCAATTTGGCTTTAAGACGACAGCTTTGGCTGGTTGTGGCCGAAAGTGTCTGCGAACGAGTCATTAAATTATTCAATAATTTATAATTAATAATTAAAATTTTAGGAAAACAGATAAAATAAATCATAATTATTTTTTACTCTTTTTTTTTGTGAGCATATATTTATCACACCCGAATTTTTTTAATTTAAACTATTGCTATTTAAAAATTCAAAAAATCCTGACTGATCTAGTATAAGTCAGAATGATCCAATAGGAGATAAAGCCCTTTCTACTGTAATATTTTCAGTTTTTTTAATAAATAAAGCACTTCCATAAATTTAATTATTAAGATATGAATTCTGTGCAAAGTCCATTATAGATAGATGGATGGATCAAAATTGCCAGGATATTTTCTCTCTCTCATTTTTTTTAATGATAACCGAGGTATTCGAGCTCCTTCTGGACCCGACTAGCGGTGGTTGTGACACCTCCTCTTCAGGGCACATGCAATAGCCCGTAAATCATGTATGTTGGGTAATTCAGGCAAATATGACTGGTTCGATGGCGATAAAGCCCCCACCCACGAGGAATGCGCCTTAGGGATTTGAACTCAAGAGGTCCTCAGAGACTTCCCAAAACCCCACCACTAGGGCTACCCCTCGTGGGTGCCAAGACATTTTCTTTCTATTAGTCCATTTGCATTACCAACTGTGAAAATTCTGAAGCTTTTCGACCAGGTCGGTGAACTTATGATAATAATTTCAATGGATATTTACAAAATTTGTTCTAATTACTAATAATTAAGATAATTCTTCTAGTGATTAATACATATTTCCACATTTACTATAATTTATTCAGTGTTTTATCGCCAGTATACGATGAAGTAGAATTACTGAAGAATTTATGGTTGATGGACATAATTCTATTAACATATTTTCAGTGCATTAGGCATTGACGCGAGCCAACCTCTCAAGAGTACCGTGTACAATAGGTATATTATGTGACAGTGCAAATATAGTATCGTAAACTAATAATATTCAATTATTTGAATATTAAAGTCCTTAGGACAAAGAATGGCCTAGAAATAACTTATTTACGTTGGTTTGTCCGACTCGCCTGAAATCATAGTGCATATTCAATATGTAGTAAATAACGAGTTCGTTATGCAGATTGTTGTTCATATCCTGACACGTGCAATGGCCGAGGACTTGCCAACTCAACTGGAGGGTCTTCTTTTTCACAACTTATAAAAATCTACATACATCACAATCCCAGTATCAAAAACCTAATCTCTGCGCTCAAATAGGGTTTCCATTTCGAGTCATATGAATGGGAAAAATCCATACCAATGGAGTTTTATTCCCTTAATGGGACGATCCGGTTTGAACCTGAATTGATCAAGGTCAATTGAATTTCTGGATATCGAACAGTACAAATGAAAAGAAAAGAAAAACCCTAATCTCTTTAACCAACCTCTCATGGTACTCATTCTCAACCTTCAGCGTCTTGAGCTTGGGGGGCGGTCCAGACCATCACCCTCGAATTCGACTCCCCACGACGGTCACGGTCCTTAGGAGCAACCTTTGAAGTAATTGGACCTGTAGGCGGACATTTTGGCATATATCTCCCTGGTAGCCTCCATAATTTTAAAGGAAGAAGGAAGAATAAGGAGATTAGGGATCCGTTTGAAAATAGTATCGAATTAGATTACTGAAGAAGAGATCGTTTCGGGTGATCATACGACCGCAAGACTTGCCGAAAGCAACGGACACAGCCGGCAGAGACGCAAGAGGAAAGTGACAGATAATACAGGGGATAATATAAACATCTGTCCGACAATTAAGGCACCAAAAGCGACATTAGCGGCTACTAACAAGGATGCCTTGAGCGCATTCTATGGTTACACGTACTTCGCATGATAATATTTATACAGTATAATAAATTATTAAGGACCAGCTATTTTTTATTTCTTTTTTAATGTTTAAGATTGTGTAAAAAGGATCCTATAATGATTTAATATCATTAGTTTGTGACACCCGTTATGTAGAAAATTCTCTCCCACAAGCGGTCTGTAGGTGTATTGCGGCTGCGTCCCAGCGTTCCTTAATCGGGCGTCTAGTTCCGGCACACATGTCGTGTACTAGGTTGCACGAGCATGCGTAGTATAGAACCAGTACGAGGATGCAGCCGTGCAGACCCGAGAGAATGTCAACACGGAATTCTCAAACTATGAAGCCGGTGCTTTTCCGTAGAAGTCTTGCATACGAAAACGAAGGGCAGCTGCCAGTCTAGACTGAAGTTAATTTGGAACCTGTACGTGAGGAAGACAAGCATCATCCATGTACCCGCCCCGATTCCACTGTCAGTCTTTCCACATCTGTAAACATTGAAAACTCCTTTTTATGAAGTACTAGCTGAGGTGAAAAATAGAGAGAAAGGTATCGGGAGTCCTATATGTTTGTCAAATATTCTTGTAAATGAGTCCTAATTAATGTTCCAAATTGTATGATGCCCGCATTATAATATCGAGTCATTTCCGTCACCAACTGTGAACGTGGCATCGATGTAGCATTGACACGTGTCAGCCTAATTAAAGTAACGGTACGTGACGGAAATGACTCAATGTTGTAACATGGGCAACATGTAGGACTTGATTTATCACTTTGAAATATTTATGATTCACTTATAAGAATCAATAAGTATATAGAACTCCGGTTATCTTTTTCTCCTAAAAAAATGTCATGAAATCTCCAGCAGGGACTGGGAGAAGTCCATTTCCCACAATTTCCTGTACAAAAATTCTGAAAAAATATTTGAATTTTGGAAAATTCTATACCCTTTCATTATTACAGCTGGACAATTCAGTTGCTGATCCGCAGAGAATTTACCAAACTGGAAGCGGTGTCTCATTCTTTCCAATGGTATTCTCTCTGATGTTTCGTTACCAGCTCGATCATGATCATAGGGTGGGAAAGTGGTCCATGCCTTCACAACTCGTCCTTGAACTCGTCCGCCAATTGTCCGGTAGAGCACCGGCTATCACTGATGTCCGCCAGTTGTTCGGTCGAGTACTGCTGTCCTCGATGTTGCAAATGTCGTGAATCGATCCCAGTTTTCGCCCGTCCATTTGCTGTGTGTCTGAGCATTATTCATATACACCAAAGAATCTGCCCACAACAGGTATCACCTTGGCTAAATGTGGTCTACCCCACACTTGTCTTACACTAAATCATGAACCGGTCGTATTTCTTTTCGACAAAATCTGACGTACGTTCGGTTAGTCCACTCTTCCAGGTGGGTCGAGACAACGAGGAAGTCTTATATGTAACCGTTGTATCACGTGATGGTACTCACGCAGTATCACAAACTAATAATAAGATCAAACTTTTTTCTAGGATTTCCTTTTTATATTTTCAGGGTTTTATCAAAAAAATATTGAAATGATTTAATCTTATTAATTTATAACACCACACAAATGCTGGCATGTGAGATAAGTGTCACTCAGAAGACTCTCTCCAGGTCAACAGTCACTACTTTTCTCAACTCAGCTCAACCCAACAACGATAGGACCATGTCCAGAAGTTGCAGATGGATTGCAATCTCTGTGAACGCCCGGCCGTGACTCGAACGAGCCACCGGCACCCCCCTCCTTCGAGGGCATTCTGCACAGAGGATGACCGGCCGGCTTTCCTTGTAGAACCTTGAATGTTCGATAGTTTGTGTGTTGCTGGAGCACGATTGAATGATGTTCTAATCTGTGTCCATCCGGCTCTCGAACTACATTTCAACACAGCTCTACGGTTTCGAGGATCAGATTACCCGACGGAAAGTTGGGGACCACCTCGTTCGAGGATAGACTAGGTTTCTGGTCGGACAGTTTTATTATTACTAATAATAACTATCAGTTTCGGACCCATGAACACCGACAAACCCAAAATCCAAGTAAGTTTACCTTTGAACCTAGAGAGAGTCTTTGTATGTAATGGATACACCACTAGCAGTACTGACGTAGTATCACGAGCCCGTAGAATTCAGTTATTTTTAGGATTTTTTCAATAAAACCTAAAAGGAGAAAAAATAATCCTAAAAATGGTTTAATTTAATTAGTTTGTAATACCACGTAAGCAATACACCCGCTACATATAAGACTTCCTCCTGAACTTGTGGAATTCCAAAAAATCTAGACGGACGTTATGTCAATTTGAATGGTTTAATCGGACAATTTTGATCTCTCTTATTATTTTTTTGGGCCCAATCAGCCCATGATGGGCCAGACTGAGGTCCAACCCAAATTGATCTTCCCCTCGATGCATGACCGTGACCATCTCCTTCCCTATATCAATGATCGTTAGTCCATTAATCTTCACTATCTTTCCCAATCATCGAGAAGATTTATGGTTAATCATTGGAGGTTAATTCATGAGACTAATGACGGTACTTGTTGAAAAGTCGATACCATATCGGACAGATAAGATAATAAAACCTGATTTATAAAAGAGCATATATCTCTGACATATCAGCTTAAATTTTTAAATTGAACGTGAGTCCAACCTCTCATACGCACAAGTGGAGAATTTTACATAATATCAGAGTCAGTTATCTCGTGACCTCGTACCACGTTATACCTGAATGTGGAGCTCAAGATGTGTAAACTCGAGACAAAAAGAAAAATATCATACTCGAACCCAAAGATTTAGCAATTTTTATTCGTTCCAAGCCATGGATTATTAAATGTGATATTAATATTTCCCTGGTTGGTGACCCCTCCCTAAAACAGCAGTGCCGCCGCAGCGGTGGCCACAGGATAAAGCGGTATTTAGAATTTTATAAAAGATTTAAAATAACCAATTTTATTTATTGATATTACTGTTGAGGTCTGGCGGAGAAATTCTGGTGTGATCCAGTTCCCCACCTCATCAATGCACTATTGACACGTGTAAAATATATCACACTAACTTTTTTTTAAAACCCCAAATCTTCTCATCTTTTCAAACTTCACCAATTTTAATCCCTCTCTCCCCTCTCTCTCTCTCCCGTCGCCTGCTTGCTCCCCATCAGCAACCATGGCCGGCTGGGTCGAGCTTTCGGTGACTCGATTGTGTTAGAATCCCAAGCTTCTCTTCGCGATAGTCGTTTACTGCCTTGGCAATATTTTCATCGCTTTCCCTCGATCTCCGACCTTCGAGGCTTGCACTTCCGTCTGTTGTTGCCGTCTAAAAAACGAGATCACCGATGTTGAGGTCGGATGTCGCCGGAAATGACAGAAAGGAAGGAGAGGGAAGTAGTTGGGTGTGATCGAAGATGATGGGGCAGGAAGAGGCGCGGGAGACAGAAAACACAGAAGGGGAGGTAGCAGGTGACAGGAGAGAGAAAATGGAGAGAGGGCGAGGAAGGTAGCCGTGGAGATGTAGCAGGCGAAGGGGGAGAGGGAGAGAGACGAGAGAGACTGAAATGTGTAAATTTTTAAAGGATGAGAAGATTCGGGGATTTTACACGTGTCAATTATTTAGCAGTTTGTACATTAACAAGGTAGTCCACTGCTAATTTAGAATTGGCTTAGCAGTTCTCTCATTAAATTTCAAATGAGTAATTTCAGGATCGAATTCAAGTTGGAAGGGTCAATGAGAATTTTTTTAGGAATCCCGATCGGATCGCAGATTAGTCTCGATGTGCACTTCGACTGGTTTGTTGATACTGTATGGTACAAATAAAAAAAAGAAGGTAGTGCACTAGAATTACACAAGAATTTATCGGTCTGGTGTAATGATTAAATTATATAAAAAAGTAAATATTTTATGTATAATATATTATAATTTTATTATGTGAATTATTATTTATATCTAAAGATGTCGATTTAATCTTAAAAATGGTGAAAGTTTTATATGTCAGTACTTGAACAAGATTTAGACAAAAAAAGTTGTTGTCCATTATAAATCGAACATTAACTTGGGAACCAAGGAGGTTGGACTGAGCGGTAAGCAGCTCGGCGCTGCTTAAGGAGATCTCGAGTTCGAGACCTCACGTACGCAGACACCCCTTAGGAGCCTCACCCGCCATTGCCAGGCGTGCGACCCGGGACGACCAACGAATTAGTCAAGTATGGTTGGCTGAAAGATGTTATCTCACCGCTGATGGGGCCTACTTGGATACCGTGGCTGGCGACCAAAAAAAATATTAACTTGGAAAAAAAAAGAGTGACTTGTCATGTCCATTCTTCTGTGTTGATTGATTGAGCTACCAGTCGCGCAAAAACAAAAAAAAAAAAAAAAACAAAAGGATTGATTGCGCTGCTAACTAGGGTTCTATCTAATGGTAGCCCTGCCATTTTTTCATAACTTTATTTGTCCCAGCAGTAATAACAATAATAATCAAATTTTATATTTTTAAATATTTTGAGGTGATGGACGATAATTCATCTTTTTAATATTAATAAAATTTTATTTTTTTAAATATTTCGAGGTGATCCATGGTAATTGGTCTTTTTATATTACAAAATGGATTTGTGAATTTAAAAATTTATAAAAATAAATGAGTATAAAAAAATCCCATTAATTCGAACGAAATTTGATACTTCATTTTTTTTAATTGAAAATAATCATTGTATCACCCCACCCCTTTATGCATAAATCTAGACATGAACATTCATCTCTTTGAGATCCTCGCCCTTGATGGGTAGCTATTTTCAGGTAGAGATATGCATTATTAAATGAGTAAATATTCTATGTATAATAAATATTAAATTCGTTATATATATCATTATTCAAATCTTAATACGTATAAAGTCAAATTTTAAAAGTTATAAAGATTCCACAAATGTCACGATCTGTGTGTATTACACACTGAATATTTACTCTTATTGGATTCATGGGCTGCATTTTTCTTATCAATGAGCAAATATTCAACAAGCATATAACTGTACGATTCAGAGCTTAATATATATAAAACACGTTATATTTACTCGTATATTCAACTGGTCCAAATGGCTGGAGTAGCGCAGTTGGAAGAGCAGGGAAATAGGTTAATGTCCCATCTCGTCGACCTGTCCCTGTCGCTGTCTTCTGCTGTCCGCAGTTCCATATGTGCATGCGTATTTGTATTCATTTTTTGTATTCGTGATGAACATGTGTAGACTTTATCAACGAACAGTAAGTAATGATGGAAGTTTGATGGGCAACAAGACCAAAATTCTAATCGATCTAGGTGGATGAAATTTAATGTGGTTGGAAATGTCAAATTTTTAATAAATGTGAAATAATATAATTTAATAAAAATATTTAAAAATTAACAAATTTTGTATAAGTTTTTATAGGTTTTATTGGGTTTAAAGGGGTGATCACACTCCATGTACCCCTAAATCCATTGGTGCCATGGTTAGATGGAAAACCTTCCCGAGTCGATTTGGTGATTAGGAGAAATATTTGAATCTCATTGAAATTCATCTGTATCGATCCTTGAATTTATCTTATCATGTGTATTTGTAGGGGTGAGATGCAAGCAGGGAAATTAGTAGGACAAAATTGAAAAAAAAAAATCCCCTTGAAATTACACGTCATACCTACGAGAGTTGGCACCGCCACCTCGTGATCGATTCGTCTAAGAAATAACATAAGGGGGATTTCCTATTGCTTCTTGAGCTATCCCATATCTCCTCTCGAGAACCCAGTCGAACACTCCCAGAACCCGCGCCCATTAGAGCCCACGGCTCGCTATCATGATCCTGTAGGGGCAACCAACTCATGGGATTGGCCTGCGGGACCTGGGTGGATCGATCCTAGGATCGTGAGCCCCCGATGGATCGTGTCTATGAGCTCGAGTCGGTAGAGAGAGATAATGGCTCGAGTCGAGGAGCACGAGCTCCCAAGGGGGGGACAAGGTGGTGGATGAGGACGGATCATTCAGCAGCTTAGTCATATGTCTAAAAAACGATCACACAAATTGAAAAAATAAATTTAATGACTCGTAATTATTTTCTTTCGCTTGGTAGACCGTCTAATGTTAAATAGTAAATATTTTCGGTAGACCAAATTGAAGTACAAAAGATTGAGTGTGAAAGGACCCGTGCCAAAATCCGAAGTGCAACTATGTACTGAGTGTACGATGGCCCAGTCAGTGAAGCGTCGAGCGAGGGATTAATGTGGCTGACTAGCTGAGGATCTTGACCAAGCTAGCCAAAGCTTTCGAGCACGTGCCACGTAAGCTCCGTATTGAAATCCTAGACAACGACTATAATGAAAAATCCTCAGAGTTTGTCGGGTATGTCGATCGAACTATTGACAAAACAAATGATTGAATCTAGAAAAAATTGTCAGTTTTGTGGGCTTATATCAGTGAGAGACTACAAGAGGCATGTTCGAATTTACGTCAGTGGTTGCCATATGATCAAACACTAAAATATTACATTATAATAATGAGACTCATAGTATACTGAGTCTGTTTCCATTCAAAAGTTTAAACTATTAAGTAGCGACACTCAGTTATCTTATAAACTCATTATAATTCTCTTATATTGCCGACATGAGACCTAACATTTTAAGTCCAATAAAGCAGCCCCACTGGTAGGGATTTGAGAGGTTCACTGTGACCTCCTAGGTTCAAACCCTAAGAAGGGTGTTTTTTTGTTAATAGGGGCCTTTCAGCCATCTTGAATCCGTCAAGTTCGCATGACTTGCCCGACACATGTGGTTTGTGAGCTATTGCATGCGTTCTGAGGAAGAGGTGTGGCAACCACCACTAGTTAAGACTTAGAAGACGCTCGGATACCTTGGTTAAAAAGAAAGAGTCCAACGAGACCATGTAAATGCAAGGATTAGCTCGATATCACTGTGAGCAGTCGATCAGATGTCGAAATGGTGCCTACACAGTCGATAGGGCACCACTTGAATAACATCTCCTATTAATTAATCAAGAGGACGAACATGTAATATTCTTGAGAATGAATTTTGAGCTTCATATGAATGGCAGGAGAGGGTTCTAGTATGGTACCTTAATCATAACATCGATTTAAAGAGTCATAACTTCATCAACTGATTAAGGTTTGATTGATATTCTTATGTCTTCAAAGAGCTATCTCAATTAAAGAGTTGCAAACTCAGTTTAAGAGATTACACTGAGGATTGATCATTTATTAAATTGATATATTATAATTATTTGAACTCAAGTCACACCGTACGATTAAAGTCGGTAAAATTTCCGTATGGGGAGACGGGTGCGCGCACCGAGGCGTATCTGCCGTCGGATCTGCGGAATCCAAAAACAGCGACTGGTTTCTCTGACGGGAAAATTGACCCATGTGGGACTCTGGAATGGGTCCGGATCCTTTTCCCATACATAAAGTCATCTTGTCTTGATTGGAATATATGTATATGTATATATATTATTTAAACCTGTATTTAACTATACTGTTATATGCAAATTTATAAAAAGTTTAGTGTGTTTTTTAATTTTTTACATTTGCTTTTTTATATATTAAAATTTATAAGATATATTTGATTTCTAGATTAACGATAAAATAATAATTTTATTCATTTTTCTCTCACTCTATATCTTAATAGTAAAGATTTTTCATTAACTGATCAGATTTCCATGTACGAAATCGTCACATTTATTTATTTTTATTTTTCTCGTGCGGAGTACGGATTCATATCTAGTATATATATTGTCACATGTATACGGACATATATATAAATATATATCGCTAAAAAAAACTCAGTTCAATTATATCACCCTTCGTTTGAAATTAAGAGGTCATGCATTTAATTTTTATGTACTCTCCGTATCACTTTATTCTTTCATCTTCGAGAAAACATTTTAGGTGCTCCTACCTTATATTAACATGATGCAAAAAACTAATTAAATTGCTTTAATCAGTAATAGTCATGGCAACTGTTTGAGGCAATCAACACTAATTTGCTCGTTTATCGCTTTTTAATTGGTGTCGCCACTTGACAAGGCAGAATCACTTAAGAGTTTCTCCTTCTTCTATTCCTTTTAGAGTAATGTGTCTCTTTTGTATATTGAGAAAAATAATATTTAACCAGTTTAATTTTTTTTATAAAACCCTAGAACAAAAAAAATAATTCTAGAAAATAATTAAATTTTATTGACTTTTTATATAATGTAAGTATTATCACATGATATACATGTCACGTGCAAGACTTTCTCCTCGATAAGAGGTGGGGTAGTCATCCGGTAGTGAATATGAGTTTACACCGAAGAAATGTGAGTTGATTTAAATAGTTAGGTACCTTGTTTTTCTAGTGCATAAAATTTGCTATCGAACGAGTTGGTCTTTACGAAAGAGGTTCTGCTCAAAATTAGATTTAGTACGTGTTTGTTGCGCTCTCAAACACGGGGATGATATCAATCTAAGAGAACTTTACCTCCTAGTGGACTCTCTTGATTTAAATTGGATTGGTCGGGGATCTGTTAGGGTTCTGGGTACCGGTAATTTAAAGGGAAAAAAAAAAGATATCAATATGGGTGGAAAGGTAACTTTTTCAATTCACATGGCAACGGTTAAAAAAAAAAGGTGCGTGTTCACGTGAAAGTAATTTTTGGCGGTGTTAAGGTTTTTGTGTCCCTTTCCGATGATGAACTATTGGAATACTGAGGTAAATCAGTGAATTTTGAAGGAGCGAATTCGATATAAACTTAAATAAAAAGTGTGAGAATGAATGTTTATGAGTGTTTTTACGAAGTGATTATTCCGTTAGTTTTTAATAAAAAAATTCATCTAACGGATACACCAGGAACCGGTCGGGTAGGTTCCCGGTAAATTCTAATGGGAACGGGGCATGTTTCAAGTAGAAAAACGAGGAGCCGGTTAAAATAGGTTTCGGTTCCATTAAACGTGACATCCAGAACCGGGACTAGAATCAATACCCGAAACCGTCAAATATATATTTATATTGAAAATAAAACATGACAATACAACATTTTATTTTAATAGTTTATTTTATATCTCTCTTCCCATCTTCAAATCATCGGTCTCTCTTGACTTTCATCATTTCCTCAGTTTTTATTATCTAATAATCTTCATTCTCTCGCAGCAAAAGCATTGTCGATCACAGAATCTCTCTTTATTGCATTCAATTAGATATTTTTGATAATTTTTGGGTATTTCAAGGAAGAAAATTATTAAATAATTATTCGATTAATCGATTTTAAATTTTAAATTTTATTTATTAAAGGAAGAATATGTTCCAACCGGGTACTCGGAACCTGTGGTATAATACAGGTTCCGGTTCTTAAAAACAACATGTTAGGGTTCGGTTCCAAATTTTAGGAACCAGTTTAAATAAGGTAGGGTCCAAATATCATAAAAAATATAGGGTATCCGAACACGATCACGCCTGAGTTAAATGACCGTTTCATTTGGTCCAAATATCATAATCTTTTAAAAAAGTTTGTGAAAGAGCATGATTTCTGCGCAAGACTCGTAAATCCGCTACCGAGATCCCCACGGTCGACAAGCTACAGATCAAGTGTCGATTTCGGCATCACTCCCACGGTCTAGGCAAGCGGTTCATGAAAACCCCCGACCATCGGGAAATCTCTAGGGAATTGCCGCGTTCGATATGAGCTTCTTTCTTAATAAATTAAATAATGACTACTGTATTTTATTGAAATCGAGTATATTTTAATTATTTTTAATTTATTTAATAATAACATTATTAATATGTGGATTTATATTGCGTTTCAATCTATATTTGTCATAATATTTGAATTTCTTTGCAGTCGAGCCGATCTGTGACCCAATTCGTCCCGTGCGGTTTGGGATACGAGTCGATTGCTCAATGGTGTGGGGGTGGGTCCGAGTGTTCAAACAATGCCCCGATTGCCATCCTTAATATGAGTTTTGCTTGTACAAGATATTGGATATCGTTTATTTTTTAAATCACTCATAATTTTTTAATATATATCATCTGTTATTAAAAAAATCCAATAATTCTAACTAATTGAGTTTTCAGCTGAGTACGTCCTTGGGATAAATCTCTTGAAATATGAATTTTTTTATTTATGAGATTCGAACTAGAGATATTGCATAAGGGAAGATATGTCTTACGGTTTTAACCAACTCATGACAGATATGTTTGGTAGGTATGAATCACATGAAAATAGATGGAATGGAATATGATGGGTCTTCCTTGATCACATTTGTTTTTATATAATTAATGATATGTATTCCATATAATAAGTTTTTTTTTTGCTAAATTTGATAGATGGAATTGATGAAATGCTCATTCCATCACATCTCTATATCCATCACAAAGCCACCAACTTTCTATTCGTATTATTTCATTTTATTCTATCGCACTCATTCCATTCCTTTCCAGTCCATTACTCTGTACCATACATAATATCATATTGATGTAGTGCAATTGGAGAAAGTCTTGTATGGAAAGATCTCACTACATAACAGTATTTATATAATGATATCAATTAATAAAAATTAATTATTTTAGATTATTTTCTCGTAATTAATATATTATATAAATATTATCATGTGATGAAATTTTTAGGGATATTAACCTAAAAAGACACGAACTTTCAGCGAATAACCAAATTATATCATGAGTTTTGAAAATGTCCTGTAAAATCATGAACTGTGCTTTCATTACTATAATCTATCAGGTAAGTGACTTGGCAGATGACGAAGCTGACGTGACATTACACATGACACTAATGTTGATGGCATGGCACTGGCGTGACGTTCATTTTGGTATAAAAACATAAAAAATGAACTTTGGACTGATGATTGAATTTATCACGAACTTTTTATAATTGATCTAACTATATAAGAACGTATGGTAACATGTTGGTTGACAAGGACGACAGACGGCTCTAGCCAAGAAAAGTAAGAACGAGGACGACGTCATCGTCTACCTTAACTGCCTTTCCAAGTAAGGATGATGTATAGCCTAATCATTTAATCTACTACTGGGCTCTCGATTGAAAATTGCACAAACTCTACCGGTTATGACGTTGATTGGAGAAGGAAGGGGAAAAATTATCTTTGTCCGGTGTGGAAATCCGGAAGTTGAAGAGGTAGAGGGGATGATCAAGCTTATTGCAGATGAGACAACTTTGAAAATGATCAGATGAAATTTTCTCTTTTGAAATAATTATAAGGTTTTTTAATTACAAAATTAAATGACTTTCATGTCCTTATTTACTTGGAAACAATAGGATTAATGCGTTATTTTTGTAATTCCACAAAGGACAGATGTCACGCCATCACCGTTAGTGCCACGTCATAATCATTATTGTAATGTGTAAGTTACATAAGTTTCGTTATCTGTCAAGTTACTCACTTGACAGATTATGGTAAAGGAAGTAAAGGTCGTGATTTAACAAATCACTTTTAAAATTCATAATATAATTTAGTTATTCACTTAATTTTAAGTCTAATGTTCCAAATTTATACGGACTTGTCCGTACAAATGGCTATATTTGTTTATGGCCCCATTAATCCCATTTCACCCTGAATATTCCTCTCCCTGCGCGACTCCCTCTCCTCCTTCCCGGCTAATGCCACTCCGAAGCCACCACCTCAGCAACCATCGCAACCACCGTCGGCACTAACCCCAACAAATGGGCAGAGCATCTAGGTGGTTCCGCCGCCTCTTGGGCCTGAAGAAGCCCGACTCCTCATCTCCCTCTCCGGTACAGCCTCCCCCTCCATCACACTGCAGGGAGAAGCGCCGGTGGAGCTTCGTGAAGTCGCACAGGGACAGAGACGGTCAGAGTCGCCGCAGCAGCTGCAGGGAGCCCGAAACCGTCGGCGTTGATCGGGAGGGGCACGCCATGGCCGTGGCTGCCGCAAACGCCGCAGCTGCCGAGGCCGCCGTCGCTGCAGCACAGGCGGCTGCTGCGGTGATGAGGCTGACGAGCAGCGGAAAGTGCTCCCCGCCGTGCCTTGGAGGAGCAGGGGGCCGTGAAGAGTGGGCAGCGCTGAAGATACAGTCAGCCTTCCGCGGTTATCTGGTTAGTTTCCCGATGCATCTCCGTACCTCCTCTCTCCCCTGTCTTCCTTCACATTTTCTTCGATCTCTCTCAGCGGGTCAGGAGCCGACACGCGTCCGCTCTTACCCCACCCGCTTCCCTCTCAAGCTCCTCCGTTCCCTCCGTCGAGCTCTCCATCCATTGAAATCGAGATCTTAGTCGTCATTCATTAACTCGCAATGGCACTCTTCCTCTGTTTTTTTTTTCCCATAACCCAAACTTTTCTTCTACATTTCGAGTTCTTGGAAATGCTTCCCATTCACTTCCACTGCCTATAAGCAGAACCTGTCGTCTGCTGTGGTGAGAGTTGCATTAAGCACCTGATCGTTTCAGGTCACTTTCCGTCGTCTCTGAGGACCCGGTTCTCTCTCTCTCTCGCCCTCGACCTGGGCTGTTCTCTGTTGTCGTCTCGCTCGATGCGTCGGACCCCAGAGTAAAAACCCCCGCACAGACAAAAGTCGCTTTGTCTCCATTGTGTCATTCAGCGGAAGGGAGAATATGAACCTTCTGTGGGATCATCGGGCCACGGGGACTGGAGTATCCGGTCGGCGTTTGCTCCTCCCTTTCACTATCCAGGGTCTGATACGGGGCATCTTTCAGCATTCAATGGCTTGGGAGAGATGGTTATGTGTTAATCAAGCCCTGTGCCACTCTGCTGATCGCTCTTAATTATGGTACCGCTTCTGGGCTGAAGATCGCGAAATTCGCTCTTGGGTCTCCTTACGCCTCCGAGAAGTCGGTGCTCGGAGCCAAGAAGTTCTTCTCAGGAATCTCCATGCATGAGAAAATGCTCCTATAATCCTCCCGATTGATAAAACAATGAACTTCAAATTGTCCCTCTCTTTCTGATGAATACTCGATCGCTCGGGTCAACCCAGTTCTCCGCAGTTTCTTTCTTACTTTCAGCTGCCTGTCTTTTTGAGCTCCTCTCGTTAGCGTGGCCGTTGTCCACCAAAACCTTTGGAGGATTATTGTTCAAGCTGATGCCAAAAAACTTCTGCAATTGCTAAATATGAAACCCATAAATTGGATTGGATTAAATGAATGTCATCTGACACATGATCTACTTGTAGATATGTTTGTATCAATGCACAGGCTTGTCTTTTTCGTGTGTATGAGCCAGATCTATCCATTATAAGAAAAGAAAACATGTTCAATAATGGATCTTTTAATTTTGACCAATCCATGTTGAGTGAGCATGCAGGCTTGGATACGAATTAAAAAAAGCAGAGATTTGTTGGTTGGTGAGTGGTGGAGCACTGAAGCCGCTCTTAGATCAGGCTATTCATCCTATTGTCTTTTTTGTGAGGCCGGCCACTGAAATGTCTGTCTTCTTGATGGAATTATATGAGAACCTTTTCCTCTACAATCAATAAAGCAGGAACCTATGACTGCCTATATCAAGACTCCTTGTTGTCGAGAAATGGGTGTTGGTGGGTGCTGGGTGGCGGTGGAGCAAGACCGCCTGGATTGTTTGGATTAATCTCGGTGATATCAACGGCTTGGTTTAGGTTTCAACCTTGGCGCCAAAAGGGCTTCCATTTTTCAAGCAGTTCACTAATAAGTGCCTGTGCTTTATTTATTGTTTCTATCCTTATTCCTTTACCTATGATCTACGACAACAGACTGATTTTACAATGCATTCATCGGCTGCCATGATCTTATTGTAATCAACCGAACTCTCATGCCCTTTACCTTGTTTTGCGGGTCCGTCGAATGAGTAATTTAGCCTTTCTGATAGCAGACTCTGGGTCTTCTGAGGATTCACGCCCGGTTCACTGCTGTCCCTAGCAGCATGTTTTGGGTCCGTCTTTGTACCAGACCCAGTCCATGTGATAAATTCTGGATACCCTTTTCGTTTGCAATCATCTCCACTATACAAATATTGCATCGTCTCTTCTTGTAATTGACCCATTTGTTGGTGTAAAACTTTGCCGGCCTGTCTTTAAATTCTCATCCGGGTTTTACGATTGACCAGTGTGGAATTTTCTGTAGGCAAGACGAGCACTGCGTGCATTGAAGGGTCTTGTGAAGATTCAGGCACTCGTTAGGGGCCACATAGAACGAAAGAAAACCACTGTAGAGTTGCAGCAGATGCAGGCAGTGCTGCGGGTTCAGGCACGGGCACGCTCAAAAATTTCTGAGACTTCACAATCGAGCAGCAAGTCTTCTCACTTTAACCATCCTGTGAGCTTTCACATTCACTTTTACTTGTTGGCGATGTAACTGAAGTTGATATCTGGTTGATCATTGGATCTTTACCATCATCCAACCACTAATGTCATTTCCTCTGTTGGATAATATCTAGCTAATCAATACCTACACCTAAGCCATATTTTCACAATCTTTACTTTCTAGGGACCAAAGACTCCTGAAAAGTCCGAACAGTCCTCTCTGGTGAAGTGTTCAAGGCAGGACCAGTCGCCGAATTTCCGGGTACGTCTGTGCCAAACTCTACAGTATAATAGCACTTGTCAAAATAGATGGTAACGCTTTTGTTAGTTTGGGACGCCTCTGCAGAGGAATGGCTCAAAATCATGTGGAAGAACAATTAGTTATCAGCATGGAGCACATTTTGGTCGGAACAAGTCAGAGCGCTGTACAGGCGAAGGCCAGTGGAACCTGCAACGAGGTTCTTTGGCTATAAATTACCCTCCTGATGAAGAACACGGGGATAAAATCCTTGAAGTTGATACGGTAAGGCCACTCTACACACCAAAGGGGAAAAAATTTGTGCCTTCCATGACAGCACACTACCAAGTTGAGCTGAACCCGAGCCTGTCTTCCGGTGAAATGCAGTCCCTGAGACCTCTTAAATTCACACAGGAGATGGAGGAAACTCCATTCTGCACAGCTGATAATAGCCCACAATTCCAGTCGGCCTCCTCTCGGGGCAGCTCTCAGAGAAATCCCTTTACTGCAAGTGATGGGTCAGGGAGCTTCTTTAGCCGGTACTCGAACCACCCGAACTATATGGCTTACACCAAGTCGTCGAGGGCGAAAGTTAGATCCCTAAGTGCACCGAAACAGAGGCCTCAGTTTGAGAAGCTGGGATCCAATGGGTTCGGAGAATCAAGATCGGCTTCACAGGTTCCTTCGTCCCTGCAATCCAGCTTTGCTAGTAAAGCGTACCCTGGATCCGGTCGACTGGACAGGCTAGGGATGCCAGTTGCTCGATGTGGAGTCGGTTCAGGATATCGATATTACAACTAATGGTCGCTGGAAAACATTTCCCTGCTTTTGTTTTACTTACTGGGGGAGCTAATCTGACTGCTGAGTTTCTATGTGGTGCCTGAGTAATGAGAACGAAGTAAACCCTTTTTCTTAAGTTGTAATCTCCTCAGCAATGAGATTGTTCCATCAGTTTAAATTGTCTTTTGGGCAGTCACTGCTGAAGTCTTCAGTGGATCGAGCGGGCCACCACAGTGATTGAATGCTGCTCGAGCAGTTTTGTACCGTCACTGAGCAAAGGACATTGAAGTAATCGAACGCTGCTAGGCTTGAAGAGCACGGGGTGTTTTGATATAATTATGTAGAGACATTTGAAATTAGAACCGATAAAATTACATCTAAGTTAGTTTTAGATCACTAAATGACTAGCCTTTTTTTCCAACCAAAAAAAAAGAGGATAGCCTTTTTGTCTTATGGGTAAATCACAACAATCAAATGTGAAAATTTAAAGTTACAGTAAGTTTTATAATAATTATGTCTACCACTACCAAGTTTTAGGGTCAGTTTTGTATTTGCAGGGTATATCGCGTAGTAATTTTTATGTAATATTATATTATAAAATAATTAGGTTCGATGGTTATTTTTGGAGTTATTTTTTTAATTTTAAAATGATCAAATTTTATTAATTTAATATCACATAAATACTGTAATGTAGTGTGCCCGACTATAGGTCACTCTCTCCAAATGGAGAGGAAGCAGATTTTCCATAAATAGAAGGTCTATTTACCCAAAATAAAAAGGAAAAGAAAAGTCTATTTGTCATTAATATCGTGGGGAATTTTCTCTTTTCTTGATAAAATAATTAAATGTCAAACCGATGTAAGGAATGATTAAATATATAATTAATTATTAAATTATACTTCTTATTTTACATATTTTTTATATTTTATAATTGTTATGAAAAAAATAAAATATGCGTTTTCATATTGACGGTGTCTGTACTATGATAACTGATAGATGCGGAAATCATGTTATACTTGGTATATATTGTATGAATAAAAGTAATTTATCATAAATTCATATATAAATGAAGAAAATTAATAAATATAATTAATACATATAAATAAGAATAAGTAGAGCGTAAAAAAAGGAAAAGGAATAGGTGGAAAGAAAGAAAAAAGTGAGAGTAACCCATGAGAGAAAAAAAGTGAGAGAAAAAAAGTGAGTTGGTAGTTATACTTATTAGATATATTATTTTATTTATATTTAATTTTCAATCTAATAATTATTAAAAAATTAATTATTATATACAATTAATAAATATCAAAAATTAAAAAGTAAAATTAAATAAAGTAGTAATAAAAATTTAAAAATTTCAGGAAATTTCAAACATGAAAATGATGAGCCCCATATTGAAATGAACGCTGCAAAAAGCTAAAAAGTCAGTCCAAGGCGCTTTCTTCTCCTTGTTCTTCACCTCTCTCTCTCTCTCTCTCTCTCTCTCTCTGAAGAGATCTTTGGTTCCTTCATCAGTCTTTCTCCATAGCACGGCGCTGCTATGGAGCCTTCCCTGCTGCACCAGTACCGCCGCGATCGCCGCAAGCTCTTGGAGTTCCTAATTTCGCTGTCATCGTCATCGCCGTCAGCTAGCCTCGGTGCCGCCTCTCCCTCGGACGTTGATTTGGACTATGTCAGCGTCGATTATGTCCTCAGCCGCATACTGTCTGGTCAACATGTGCAACAACTCCAGCTGAATTTTGCTGCAGCTAGGCTCAAAAACAAACTTATCTTTCACTTTTACTGAACTGGTTGCCTTTTCCTTTTCGTGTTACTAGGTGGAGCTATTGATATTGCCGAAGCGTCGGAGCAGTACCGCCGTGAATCTACGTACCCGATTACGGTGAGGACGCGTCTGGAATCTCCTGTCTTAAGTTCAAATTCACTGTCCTTCTGAAGTCAGTATGTGGCTATCAGTCAGTAGCGGTTGCCTTTTAGTCGTCAATGGTGAAACAGACTCAAGAAGCTTCTCTGCCACTTGGAGAACGCCGTCTATATCATGGTTTTTTCCTTTTCAGGAATTGATATTATCAAATAGTATCATTGCTATTGAGCAAAAAGAGAGTAATTTGGCAACCATTTTAGTCTAGCCTGACAACGTTTCGAGAGCGAATTGACTGTTTCTCTTCTAATCTTGGTCCACTTTGTTAAAGATGATTTTCCTACTATATTAATTAGCACATATTTTATCAGAAATGTGAAATACGACGTAAAAGAATTGCTAATTAGTTGAAATGGTTTTAAGGGGTGAATCCTCATGCCGTAATTAGGTGAGCGCAAAATGGGTTGTTTTCAATCATAAACTGTGAATGCCTTTTTCCCCCCGGTGGATGCCCTTTGAATGCTTTGGAAGGTCATCAAATGATCCATTTCACCTATGGAAATTTATCTAAATTTCTATATTATGATTTTTTTAATATTTTGTCATAAGCTCATGCATTTCTGTTTTCGCTGGCAGATGCATTTGCAATTAAAGAATTCTTTTTTTCTAATAACGGATCCTGACTTGTCTGGATCTCCACCTCGCCGCATGCCTCCTCAACCAGTTGTAAAGCGTAGCTCTGATCATCCTCCTACTTCTCCACCTAGCTTTGAGGCAAGAGGTGATGATGGTGTCACCTACCGAAAGACCTCATTTACGCCTCTTAAGCCTACACATGGGGAAGTTCCTTCACTAGGATTACCATGCCTGGTAACAGGTAGTTGTTCTTATTCAACCTGAAAAATATTTTTTCCATTAAGCTTATGGTGTACTTGTTCTGTTCTAATGAAGAGTAAATTATGTGAAAGAAAGCCCGAATGACAGAAAAAGTGGGTATCAGGCGATGGCGATGTCTATATTATCTTATTTATATGATGAAACCTGACCTTTTTACCTTGTTGGGGAACTGATACATAGCTTCAGAATTTTAAAGGATTGTCTGACGATGACTTGCAAGGATCAGCCTACGAATTATTACTTGCATCTATGGTTTTCAATGGGTATTCTCTCCTCTTTCTGATAGAACTCTTTTGTCTCAATTTCATCTAATTGATCTATGTTCCTACCTATTCTCCTACATCTCATTATCAATTTTCCAGAGATGTAGTTCTTTCTGGATTGAATCCTAACTGTTGTTTCAATAACCAGGATGGACCTGCTTGTACAGGAGAAGAAAAGGGAAAAAGGTTCTAGACTTTTGTCAAGTATGAAGAGCAAGAAGAATAAAGTGCATGTGCCATCTCAACCTCTCGAAAGACATTTGGAGCTCATCAATACTCTCCGCACTCAGATGCAGGTGAAGAGAATTCTTTGTATCATGAAATAGTATACTGCTAATTAATTTTTGTTAAAATGACGGATATGCAACTATTTACTTCTTACATTGGTGCATGTTTGTGCAACTCATAAAAGTTACTGTGCATGTGAGGTTTTGACATGACATTTGATTGCATATTTTGCTCTCATAGTTTATATTGGTTTTTCATTTCTGAAAAATTGAATGCTTTGACGTCATGTCATTATGTAAAATATGGCGGATCTTGTTTCAGTGAATTGCATTTCATTCAATGTAGCAGTTGATATTTTTCTTTCCTAATGGACTGTTGATTTCACTTAGGATACATTACTTGATTTTTGGAAAAGAACATGGCTAAAAGCTAGGCTCTTTGATCCATTGCCCAGGAATCAGTATACTTTGTTATGTGATATGTATCATCGATGATTGGTCAAGTAGAGAATGTAAGGTCAGTGGAAATAAAGGCCTGGAAGTTAGGAGAAAAGAGAGGCTGCTTATGCTCATTAAATGACTAAAAAAGTTGAGACTGTTCTACTCTTTGGAATGGACATTGCTTTGAAGGAATTGCCCCAAGCTTCCACAAGAGAACATTTTAGCCAATGTTTGCAATCTATAAATTAGAGAACATATAGAAACAGGCTGATGCAACAATAATTTGAAAAACAGGAAGGAATGAATAAGAACTGGGAGAAATTTTACCACTTTATAGGTGGGGAAGCTTGGATAGGTAGTAACTGATGGTGTAAAGCTAAGTTTTGGTGCTTAACTTTGTCAGTCAGCAGTTCTTTGTAGTTGCATGACTAGTTGCTCTTATTCCTTTTTCTTTCGTATTTTTGTTATCTATTCTCGAAATTGAAAAAACTTCCTTCTGTTTCTAGATTTCAGAAGCTACGGATTCATACATAAAGCGGATATTGACAGCAGTATATGAAAGTAGAACTATTGGGCGAGTTGATGTTCCTCAAATCTCCTTGGGATTTTTGCGTGGCATTCATGAGTTTGATTTCTCTGGTGAAAAATATTATGTGCAATGGAAGAATAGACAGGTAATATCAAATGCCCGCTTTTCATTTCTTATAATCCTATTTTTTGGAAGCTTGATATGGTATGCTGACTCAAATTTCATTTGAAAGTAGTTAGAGGCCTGGTTGGTCATGAACATGGCATTTTAATAATGGCTCTATTTGTGGGACAGCCATTAATGTGGGTGAGGCAGACCTGCTGTACTTGGCAATTAAATTTAGGACCTTGGTTAAATGGCCCCTGAACTGAGAGGAATTAGCTTTGATGTTCCCTGCTTGTAGTATATCTTTGCTTTTTTTCTTTTTTTCTTTTTTTCTCTTTTCTTTCTATGGCGTTAAGTATTTGGAACATATTATATACCTCAATATCTAAAAAGCCTAGACTTTTATAAATACTGAAACGCTGTTATGATCTTGATCTCCTTAAAATCCATTTTGTAATGGGAAACTCCTTGTAATTTGCAACAGCAGTTGAATATTGGGCATTCTTTGAACCCCAGGATTGCGCTTTGATGACAACAGACGAATGTGATAATTTTTTTGTTTTTATCGTAGCAGGCGAATGTGATAATAACATTTTTTGTGTTGTTTTTTGTCTGCCTTCAGCTGAATATATTGGAAGAGATTATCAGTTCCTCTATTGATCTTACAGAAAACGAGCATCACATTGTCAGAACTGCTCTTGCCAAAAGCAGAGCTCTGAAGGCATGTCTTCTTCTTCTTCTTCTTCTTCTTGTTCTAGAGTTTTAGGTGCTTGTACATCTAAAATGTCTGAAAAATAGAAACCTTTGAAATGCTTCCTTCCCTTTTGTCAATATCTTATGACAGTAACATGGTTCCTTTGCTGCGAACTGCAGGACTGCAGAACTAAGAAGTCTCCATCTGTAGAGGCTGAGGTTCTATCATCTCTTTCGCAGGTTGCTTCGAAATTGTCAGCTCTACCTGGAAAGTTTGGCCTTGAAAGTGAAACCTACTATTGGACTTCTGGATATCACCTGAATATTAGACTTTATGAAAAACTACTTCTTGGCATATTTGACATTCTTGATGAAGGCCATCTTATAGAGGTATCCTTTTTCTCCCCTTTATATATGTTGTTGGTCACTGATGTATATCGCTGCTTAGTTGACAAATTTTACCTTTTCAGGAAGCAGATGAAATTCTGGGACTTATACGGATAACATGGTCTACTTTAGGTATCACTGAGAAGTTACATGAAGCCTTATATAGCTGGGTCTGTTTCCAACAGGTATGGTTTATGTCAGAATATTCCAATTTCCACCTACGTTTCAGATGTGGGCATTTGTAGTTACCTTCTGTTCTACTATATAAGAAGCTTCAGATTTGGTCTGATTTTCTGTTTTCAAATAAGCCCGTGTATGCAGCATTTTTTTTTTTAATCAAAGCCTAGGATGCAGCATGTCTAATTGATTTCATTTAAAAAAATGATGTTGAGATCTGATAAAACAAGTGATTTTAGTAAACCAAAGAAAAACTATTAACTCCATTCGCCACTTCTCTCTCACTTCTGTTCACCCTTCTGCTCCTCATTTCAATGTCTATTCTCTCTCCCTCATTTTGGGCATCATATTAGCTTTTAATTTTTCCCTCCTTTCTTCTTTCTTGTTGTCATTTATTTTAAATTTAAGCTGCTTCTTTAGTATATTTAACAAATTTCAAGTTTGGATTATCATGATAAAAGTAATTGCACGTTCCATGGGTCGTAGAGGTTTAATTAAAATATTTATTAGTTAAAATTTCATCCTTTTTTTTTTCAATTCATTGAACTAATAAGATAAATATCCCGGTCAACTATGAACTTGTTTTTTTACTAAGTTCAACATTGTTGTAGCTCAGGTAAGGTCACTGGTATATATAATTAAAGGCGTTCTTATAAGATGTGTGCATCTATTCTCCTCAATTTGTAAGAAATTTGTGGAGTGATTTCAATATGTGCCTTTTTACTATATAATGCCAGAAATTGTTCTTAACAAATGCAAAAAATTAGAGAACGAATGGAAAAGAAAAAAAGATGAAGAGGTGATTCTGTCATGTATCCTTGATATGTTTTATTTTATTGTGTAGTGTGTTCTGGGAGAACCAATTTCTTTCAAAATGTTTGGCTTCTACCCATGTTTTTTGGGGTTCTTCCATAATCTAGAGCATTCTTCAATTTAGGGCTTGGGGGAAGTGTGAATCTTTGAACAGCTTCTGAATGTGAAAAGTATCTATCCCCTGCGTTTTATTATATAGTCTGGTTGGGAAGTAAGGTACCAATCTTTTCCCGATGGGACAGATTTTCCATTCGTTTAATCGACTTAGTTCTATAGGTATCATCTTTTGAAATAGCTCTCCTAAGACGGGACGCACAGGTGTCCTCAATATGTTTAATAATTTCATAATTTCTGTGCTTTCTAATTGAAGTTTTTGGCGACGGAAGAGGCTTCACTGCTAGAGGGCATGATTCTCAAGTTAGAGAGAGTTCTTAGTGCTGAAGGCAGTGACCAGAAGGAAGACCCTTATGTAAGCGCCCTTAATTGTTCATGGCGGTGCGACGGCATTGAGAGAGATTTAAGTCTTGTGCAGGCTATCTTTCACTCTATTAGCATCTGGTGTGACAGTAAATTGCAAGATTATCATCTGCATTTCAGCAAGGTAGCATTTTAAAACTTTTCATTAGCTCAATCGTCATTCAAAATCTGTCCCCTCCTTTGTAACCTAAATCTAAATCTACATCTAATATTTTAATCTATCTTGGCCATGCTGTGCTCATATGTAGTAAATTTGGCAACACTTTCGGATTTCAAAATTCAGTAGTAGTTATTTACTTTGTTATATTGATTTTATATTATGAATGATGCACTGATTATAAAATTTTTTTTCAGGAGCCCTCTAACTTTGGTAGGGTGATGACCCTTTTGTCAATAACTGGAGTTCCAGTCATGGATGACTCTGGTGAAATTAAGGTTAGTTAATAAATGCAAGAATTCTCTGGTTCTGGAGACTGCTAGTAGCTATTGGTTGAGACAGTTGGGAATACTACAAGCATATAATAAAAGCAATTTAAAATTGAAATAGGGATATTGCTCGTGGTCAGTAATATTACGCTGAATATCCATACGACCGCCATATTATTCTAGACATTTGTTGACTCATTTGGTGTGATCAACATTTGTAAACATTAGGTAGAATTGATTAGTCATGTGGTCAAGGCTGGCTTACGTATGCTTATTTTGCTGGTATTAATATTGCTTTTGTCCTTAGAATTTGTCAAGTTGCATTTTATGAAGCTTGGTTTGTGCCATACAATTTCAAATTCAAATTTCCATTTTCTTGGAATTAGACCCTGGAAAATTTTCTGCATTTGACTGCCAATCATTATGTTCTCGCAGTAAAATTCTATAAATCCCGGTGACAGTCATTTGCATATTTGAAATTAAAAATTAAGCATGAAATCAAACTTTCAGAAAACAAAGTATATACAGTCAATTAAGTCATAAAAATATTGTATAGTGAATTTGAAAGTGATGATGCTACTGGGTAGAATCCTCTGTTGAAATACCTGCAATGAGCTCTTACTGTGGTTTTTTTTAATGCCCATATGCTAGTGTAGTTAGATTCTGACACTGAATAAAATCTGTTTGATCTACTTTAAGAATTTGCATATACTAACTGCTGGTATTTTATGAAAATAAATTCATATATGCAGCTCTTCCAATTAAATGCTTTGGACGATAATGCTACGGGAAAGCTCAAAAGTTATGTGGAGAAGTCCATTGAGGCTGCTTATTGTCAGGTGAGCCACTTATATACTTTATTGATGGTATATGTATTTGGATCTATGTATATATATGTATACTATTTACTTTTCCAATTAGTCACATTAGATGTTTTCATTGTTAGGTAGCAAGTACGGTTGATTTGGAATCCAAAATGGAAAGAATTCATCCTCTTGCTTTACTTGCAAATGAGCTATACCTGGTGGCCAGGAGAGAGTTTAGCATTTTCTATCCAAAGCTTCGTGGTTGGTGTCCTGAAGCTGGGATGATTTCATCTAGGAAATTGAAAAAATTCTATGGAGAACAACTGGTTTGAAACTTACATGTAATTTTTGTTCCTTCCATTTTTTCTGTCAGTACCTTGCTTTTCCTAATCTTTTGGGGCTTTTGATTTCTCTATGCAGGGGCCGTACCTCAATAAATTGTCACATCTCTCTGAGGATGTTAAATCAGTGCTTTCAGCTGCCAATAAATTTGATCGTGGTCTTACCCGTTTATATATGTCAGCTTGTGGTGATGACAAAGTGTTGGTCCATGACTTGGACCATTATAAGGTCTTTCTTTTCCATACAAGTTCTTGTTATGATGAACTGATTTTTTCTCATTTGCTCGACTCTTGATTATTAATCATTAATAGATAGATGTTGCTGTTTTGATAATCTATTGTGGCAGAACCAGTATCCCGATGTTTGGCATTTTCTTTTAAATTCAATGCCTTTTTTATGTCATGGGAATGTGTAACTTGTAATGCAAGGGAAGATGTGAACACATATCCAATTTGATCCTCTAAAAATGGTAGACCCTACGCATACTGAGGATTAACAGTCTTATTATGAATAAATTTTTAAAGCAAAGTTGTAAGGATTACGTTTTAACTTTTATATCTGCATATTTGACATGTATGTCATTAGCTCTTCAATTTGTTTTCCTGATATATTTACTTTTAGAATGCACTATCCTTTCACTGTAGCTTATAGATAATTTTGTCGATTCCATGTTTTTGACATTGCCTATATTTTGAATTCTACAGATTGAAGAAGTTGCCGGGCCAATAATTCTTGATTGGGTCATTGCACAGCATACTCGTATCTTGCAATGGATTGAGCGTGCATCTGATATTGAGGTGAACAGTAGTAATAGCCATATTTATCTGGATAGCAACTAAATTGCATAGGCCCGCGGGGAGCAGTCCCATTGGTTGGGCATTGGGAGGTTTGTAGATCTCCCGCGTTCGAATCCCAGTGGGGGCGTTTTTTCGTGGGTGGGGGCTTTGTAGCACTCGAGCTTGCTAGGTTTGCCTAGTTTACCCGGCACACGTGGTTTGCGGGCTATTGCGTGTGCTCTGAGGAGGAGGTGTTGCAACCACCGCTAGTCAAGCTTGAAGGCGCTTGGATATCTCGGTTATCAAAAAGAAAAAAAAAACTAAATTGCATAGAAATTAATTACATGTGCTCTTCATATGAAGAAATTTGGATAGTAGAGGACAGAAAGGTCATCATTCTCTTTTAGGAAGAATGGGAAGAATGTCATTATCTTTTGGGGCGGTGTCCACATATGTATTATATGCAATAATTTCTGGTAGATTGTAATATAGGATCTTAACAAAATGGAACTATTCAAAATGACAGGATAAAAAGCGACTAGGTATCTCTTACAAGAATTTATTGTATGCTTTTATTTAATAAGGCATAATTCCCATATTAATTCAGGCCTGCTTTGCTACAACAATTGACATTGCAGGAGTTCTTGGAACATTATGATCAATAGATAGGACCTCTTAAGTATCTACTGCATGGAGTTTTAGATTAATAAACGCCTGAAAATGTGATATGTTGTTTGGCAATCGTAGGAGTGGGAGGCTTTATCATCTCAGCAAAGACAGGCAGCATCAGCAGTTGAAGTTTTCAGGATAATAGAGGAGGTATGTAATTTTTTCCTCAAAAAAGGAGAATGTAACAGTTGTAACTTGGAAACTAGTTATTCAACCAGTGTTGCAGCTACTAATGAATTTGCCTTTGTATCTTGTCTTGAATAATTTATCATGATGCTGTTGCTGCATAATAATCGAAGTATAAACATGTTTTTTTAAGTTGGAGTGAAGCCAAATAGCCTTCAGATTCTGGATGATATGTCCAGAACTCGAACATCTTTACAATTACAGAGAGAGATACCCATGCGGTGAGCCCACTAAGGCTGCTTCATGCTATATTTTGACTTTAGTTAGATGTACAGGAAGACTATGTTATGCTTGATCTGTTAACATGTTTCTGCCTAATATTTCATAATATGTTGTTGGAAGTTGCTACACAACTTCTTTTACCATTCCTATTTAAATAAAAAGTTTTCTTTCCTCATGTATTTTGTTCCTGTTTATCTGCTTAAAAACTGTATACTATTTGCTGTTTGATTTATTCATTTCCTTAAGCTCTGCAGACTGTGGATCAATTTCTCGTGTGGAATCTTCCGATGAATATTACGCATTTACAGGCGCTCCTTTCCGTAATTTTTCACAGCTTGGATGCTTACTTGTTGAAAGTTACTGAACAGATAGGTAAAAAAAACCCGTCAGCTTTCACATATTTGTCCATAAGAATGTTAGCGACATAATTTCTTTCTTGCATGATCTATATTTGAATGAAATGAGGCAGTAAGGGCCTTATGATCTGGTTTCTTTAAGGTAATAGGGTTTATTGTAGCTGATATCTTCTTGAATTCTAAGGCTTCATTTGGATGAGATTAAACTTCATTGCTCATTTTTATGCAGTGGACAAGAAACATTTGTTGCCATCTACTCCCCCTCTAACTCGCTTTACGGAGATGAATATCCCTATAATCAGGAGAAAGGTGACAGAGTTTACTCTCAGTGACAACACTGTGAACGAGAAAATAGCTTCATCAACCATATCAAAGCTCTGTATCAGATTAAACACTCTTCAAGTAAATGCACTTTGTCATCCACTGGGCTATGCAACAACTGGCTTCAGCATTTTATATTCAATTTGTTATAGCTTACTCATTCATTGAACTATTTAGTTGACAGTGTATATTTATATATTTTGTAAAATTAAAGAAATCTAGTTTTTGTAGCTAGAATTTGTAGTCATGGTCGACTTTAAGAGTCATAAAGTTTAGATGCAGGGTTCTACACAAACTAATTGTGTCATCTTTGGTCTCCTTGCAGTATATTAAGAAACAAATTGGCATATTGGAAGATGGACTCAGAAAATCTTGGGCAGAATTGAGATCATCTGAAAATGATGGTTTGGGTAAGTTGTTGGGGATGGGAAGCTTTTACCTTCGACTGCAACTTCCTATTTGTCATACTTAAAACTGGGTTTTTGGAGTTATTAACTGTATTTGTCATATGCTGTTGCCCTAAACATCATCCAGGAAAAGAAGAGCCTCTGGAAAGTTCAGGAGTGGATTTTCTGACATATGATGAAACAATCGATGAACTCTTTGTTACTACATTCACTGGCATTAGGGATTCCTGTACTGATGCCATTGGAAAAATTTGTGACTTGATTGGTATGCTGTTCTTTATCGAATTTATATAAACAATTCCCTAATGAGTTTCATATGGGATGTGTCTCTCAAGCTTCGCCCTGAATAAGCTGATGATATTTCTACCATCTTCAACCCTAGGGTCAAGAATGGTGTTTTGGGATCTTAGAAATACATTTCTCCTTTGGCTGTACCGAGATAGCGTTGAGGATGCTCGATTAGATAGATTTCTTCCACAATTTGATTTGGTAAGAACGATTTTCTCTCTTGTTTTTTTCTTGCATTGTTTTTTGAAACTTCTAGCTTGGAGTTTGAAAATACCATCCTGTCAGGTCCTTGACCAAATATGTGGAATACTGGATGATTCTCTTAGAGATCTGGTGGTTTTAAGCATCTGTCGAGCTTCGCTGGTACTTTTATCATTCTCGCACCACGTAATTCTTAGGATTAGTTGCTGAAACCATATGTTAATTCAAGTTAACTATCAGGAGGGTTATGTCTGGGTGTTGCTCGATGGAGGCCCTTCTCGTGCATTTGCTGATTCAGATGTTTCTCTGATGGAAGATGATCTAAACACATTGAAGGTCAGTCCACTCTTCCTTACCTTTCATTATTAAAACTATTATCTGTACAAAACATGCTTCTTTTTCATCTGCAGGAATTCTTTATAGCCGAAGGAGAGGGACTGCCCCGATCATTAGTGGACCAAGAATCAAAAGTTGCTGAACATATACTACACTTGTACTCCTTTCAGGTCTAAAACAACTATTTAAGTTTCATGATTATCAAGCTCCTTGAGGCAGGAAAATCACTTACTTAGCTTTTCCGCAGGCCGATTATTTGATCCAGATGCTGTTAAACGCCAGCGAACACATCTCATCAGGATTAGATTCACAAAAACGTGGCAACATCCCTGAAAATGCTCAAATTTTGATTCGGATCTTGTGTCATAAGAAAGATCGAGAGGCCTCGAAGTTCCTTAAAAGGCAATATCAGCTTCCCATGGCATCAGGTAACTAACTTTCTCCAATGAAAATTAAGTTGGCAGTGCATGATAGTTTTGGTATTCCGGTTTACACATTTGGCGTGGCAAGAGCTATCGATTATTGTACATTTGCTTATGAAGATTCTCTCTATTCACTAACATTTAGGTTTTACGTGAGATATAACTATACTAGGCCACTGGGGCCACTATTAAGCACTAGTTTAATTTGTTTGATATGTTCACGTTTAAGGGTACCCTGTACTTTTGTCATGGTACCTGAACCCCATCCTATATAAAAACGGTTCTTAAATTTTGGATTTGAATCCTATCCTATTGAATCTTAGAACCGGATCCTACCTAGAACCTGTAAGATATTACAAATTTTGGGTACGGTTGGGACTTGTTTATTATTTATTTTTTCTCTATAATATAAATTACTTCAATATTTTTTATAATTATTATAATTTCATATAATTTTTATCATAATCAAATGTATGTAATTTTCAGTATGTTTGCATTATATTTAAGTGTTATTTATTATTGTTTTTAAGCTATAATTGTATTTTAGACATGAAAAATTTATCAAAATGCATAATTGTTATGTCAAATGAAAGTTCATCGAATTATAAATACAATGGTTTAAACTGTTCGTGAATTGGAGTTTAAACAAAGAAGCTATGAACATTTAAAATTGCGAATCGGTTAACATGTTTAGGTTTCGGGTACCCATGTGTTGGAATCGGAATGAGAACTGACCGGTTCCTTGATTTGTTACCTAGAATTTAAGCAATTTTTATTGTGATCTACTCGCAACCTACCAGATAGGATAGGTCCCTATTGGTTCTGGTTCTACCGTATATCTATGCACACCCTATTCACATTTAAACACGAAAACCCTAATGTTGCATAGCAATGGCGGGTGGGTCGTCACTACTACTGTCTCTTTATATATATATATATAATGGATTTTTTGGGGGAGAGACATGAAATTAGAAGCTATGTATTTCTATAGATTCATCTCTTATAACCTATTCTTAGTATCTCCCTTTTCCCTTTTTCCCAGAGTACGATGACACTCCATCAAAGGACCCCAGAGGACCAATGTCGGAGATTCTCAAGCGAAGCACCTCCACGGATTGGACTACGAAGGGGCAGAAAAGTCTACACTCATTCAAGAAGAAAATTCAAGAAGCCACGTCTGAGATCCGGCACGGTGCTTGGTAACTTCATCCCAGGTTTTCATCTTCGCCCCCATTTAACATATATGCATATTCAGGTACTGAGTGATTTCTGCTGCAACCCTACCAAGTTGGATTACTTTGATTTTTTTCGTTTCCTCGGCAACTTGTTAGATTCTCGGGCTAGCTAGTTCCTAAGCAATAGATGCAACTGTGCCATTAGTTCCCTAGCAATGGATGCGCTGTGCCTCGAAGCCTCTGATCGAGGCACAGCTGTTGACATTAGCATCGGTAGTCCAGAAACCAGTAGTGAATTTAGTTTTGCATTGCCAAGACGACATTGATGAGATGCAGTATTTTCTCAGAATGCCATAGTCGATAGCTTCGTTTCTCGCCCTCTTTACTTTCCTGACAGTTTACTTGCAAGTAACTGATACATGGAAACGGTATTTCAAAGTGTCCATCTCTAACTTATTATGGGGCGTACTTTAGGGATATGAATGGGGCGGGGCCGGCATAGGTTGACCCATCTATAAGAAAATAAAATTTACTATGCAAAATATAACTTAAAATGTTATATGAATTTACATATTTATAGTAGTACGGTTAAATAAACTTAAACAAATTATTGATAAAATAAAATGATTATTACCCAATTTATTAGGATAAAAGTATTCGTAAATTAAGTAAAATTAAATTTTTAAATATATAATTATATAATAAAATATATTATGTAATAGTAGCGGGGTGGGCCTGACTCATGCACGGCGTGGGTCTGACCCACCCCAAAACAGTGCGGGGAGGGGCAGGTCTCATGGGTCTGGGGAAATTGACATCCCTATGGTATTTTAGTAGGAGGAATGGGAGTGGACGGGAATGGTTTGCGTTGCGAAATTGGGTTGTTTTGAACGGTAATCCTCTCATTTTTATGCGATTCTGCGGGCTCCCACCCAACCATAACCTCGGTGGTTGCCGGGTTTTTAAAATGAAGCTTCGACCAAGAAAGTAGCTAGGACTAGAAATTTGGTCTGTCTGCTATCAGGGATCAGATATGAGGCTGGTTGCACGTGGTCCGTGGTCCATGGTGTGCAAAGGACACTTTTCCATGTGCTTCTCTCGTCTCTCCATCGTCTGTCACTGTCATGCCGATTTCATAGTAATAAAATAAATAATTATAACAACAATTATTTATGTTACAAAAATAAATTAAATAATAATAATAAAAGAAGTCTTTTTGACCCACAGGGGTTGATAGCATGAATTCTTGATTGATTCCTCTTTTCTTCTTCTTTTTTTTTTCCCCTTCCTTTTCCCCTCCTCCCTCCCTTGTCACACATAATATGGGAAAAGGCCAGTTTGGGTATATGGGTGTCAACTGTATGTTAAAAAAAAATTATATAACTAAATTAATCAGAGTAATTTGATGATGTTTTTCTCAAGTTGAGATCTCATTAAGAAATATAGAGGTCCATACTACGTGAACCAATCCATTATGGTTTCCTTGTTCTCTTTTATTTGAGACGACGGTCCCGAAAATATTAAGTTTAAAAAGTGGTTAAAATGTCAAACACATATCGTGTGAGTGCGCGATAGAGAGAAACGGTGATGGATTTGTTATTGACTCGTCCATGATAAGACAGGATTGCATCCGGAATACGGTTCCACTATTAATTCAATCAATTATCAAGAAACAAATCTGCATAAAAAACAAAAAACGGATGCAAATACTGGTCAGATGGCTCAGATGTCAGCGTTGAAATTTCGCGGGGTCTTTCCGTAAATCCCGGTACAACTTGCGTGCCTAAGCAGCATTCCCAGAGGTTGGGGTACCTCGGAAGCTATAACAAGCTATGGATTCAATTCTTATCGGATAAATTATCCTTTCCTATTTGATGAGAAAAGGATTGCCCTTTTCTATACTTATAATTTCTTTTATAATTGAAAAACAAAATAACAAATTCCCAATTGTTTAATTTAATCAGCCATCAATTAACATTACGCTACACAGTAGCGAGACCATTCATTGTTTTATTCTTCTTTTTTTTCAGAGTGTATTCGTTAGTCGTAAGTTGTTTTCGATTACATCTTCTTTTTGCCCCGTGCAGTATCACGGGATCAATCGAAGCGTACATCGAGACTAATCCGCGGTCGGGTTGGAATCCCTGAAAAAATTCTTTTTGACCTCCAAATTTGGGGATCGATCCTTGGGTCAACCATTTAGGAAATGGTGAGGGGATCACTAGGTCAACCTCAGGTGATAATTGTTCGATTATATCATTATCGCTGAATGGTTCTAAATTGCATAAACTTCCTCCACTTGCAATGCCACGTTCCTTGATCGTCTACCACAACCTGACTACAGCGCAAAATCATGCCTTTTCTTTTTTCGGGCTTTTTTTTTAATTAATAACTTGTCTGTATTATTCACTGTACTGAGACTGACAAGAATAATTATCAAATACACAGACCTGTTACATCTAAAGTTACACCAAATTTACATAGGTTATGAGCTGAAGTATTCTTTGTCCTATTAACCAAATAGCAAGAACTATAATCAAAAGATGATAACAAAAAATCAAGAGGGGTTGGACCGAGTGGTAAGCAGCTCGGTGCCGCTTAAGGAGGTCTCAGGTTCGAGACCTCACGTACGCAGACACCCCTCTTGGGAGCCTCACCCGCCATTGCCAGGCGTGCGACCCGGGGCGACCAACGGATTAGTCAAGTATGGTTGGCTGAAAGATGTCATCTCACCGCTGGTGGGGCCTGCTTGGATACCGTGGCTGGCGACCAAAAAAAAAAAAAAGATGATAACAAAAATCAAGCTTCGTTCGTGGCTTCTTTTCAGAAAGACGTACAAACCATAGCCTGAATAATGCATGCGTGTAGACTGAAATTAAATTACGCGTCGAACTAACCCAACCTTACCCAGCCTAAACAGTAAACAGGGCTATGAGCATTACTTGTTCATTATAAATGAGTACAGTTAATCAAAATTAATTCAACTGGATTATGTCTTATTAATTTTTTTCAAACCTAAATTAATTTGGGCATGCCCTCCTAGTATTTAGAAGTCCGTTCATGGAGGTTTTCACCCTTCTTGAACCCGTTAAATTTGCCTGACTTACCCTACACACGTTATTTACGGGTTATTGCGTGTATCCCGAGGAGAAGGTGTCGCAACCACCGCTAATCAGACCCTGAAAGCGCTTGAATACCTCAGTTATTAAAAAAAGTCATTTGTACTACTACTAACTAATCCGGTTCAAATTGCACCAGCCCGATAAAAACTTTCTTAATTCACAAACACTCGAATTCCAAACCATTGTTTTAGAGGACAAACCCCTTACTCCTTACTACTTGAAACAACTTATATTAATTTTATTTAAATTAATTTGATAAATATTACTCACCCAGCACATGCTCCCTCTTTAGAAGGAAAAAATCTCTAGCTCATTAGACATACGACATGGTGATGTGGACGTAATGTACCTGTGCGATCAACACTCATACAATTATAACTATTAAAATTCTAAAAAAAATTCTAACAAATAGCAAATATTAATAAAATGAATACACCACGTCAGTTACCACGTGATATATTCGACACACTCGAGACTTTCTCCATCCGAGAGACAAGGCATGTCAACGTTCAACGGCACCTCGAACCGATTCTTATCCCACCGCGCCATCAATGGTTCACCGAGCCACGCTCCTCGTAATTCAGAATTTCAGCTTTTGGGCCGGAAAGGAACCGGCTAATAACTTGACTTTCGCGCAATTGTAAGCGGGTGGAATAATTAATTCCAGTGCCACGTTGCAGACCGTCACGTGTCGTCTCTGGCAGGCATAGTGCCTCCTGGCACGGTACGGCGACGTTAAGAGGCAGTCACTTTCCTAGCTCCGGCCACGAAGGGTTATGATTGTCCGCGCTACCATCTAACGGCTCTGATTTCACTTCCGACACATCCTCGCTACCTTGGGGCTGCTGCACCTGATCCAGCTCCCGCCTCTCGTCTTCGTCGTCCTCGGCAGTCGCTGGCGTCGTTCGCTGCCGCTTCGCTCCGATCGAGACCCCGAACAGCCGCGGGTTTATCTCCTCCACCGCCGCAGTAATAGATGCGCCGTTTTCCTCTGCCACCGGAGGCGGGTCCAATCTCCCCGGCATCAAGTCCAAGGGTTGGCCCTCCGCCGCGCTGCTGGAATCGGACTGCCGTGAGATGTAGTTGTTCATCAGGGAGAATATGTTGTGGCAGAGCCCTCGCAGATGAGACAGCTCCTGGCTCATCTGCATATGCTCCTTCTTCAGCCTGTCGTTCTCCACCAGAAGCTCCGGCGTGGTGGAGCAGCTCGGAGACTTGTGCAAGGTGGCAGCTGCAGCGGCAACGGGCACCGGTGGTGAGCTCGAGGTGATCACCTGCTCTTCGCCCGAGTCAGTCGGTGTGACAGTCGGGACCGCCGCCACAGTCACCGTCGCAGCAGCGACCGCCGGCGAAATTTTCCGCCGCTGTATGTCACGGAGAAGGCCCTTTTCACCTCTCCTAAAGGAATCATTTGCGAATTCCCATCGATCTGGCACTACTTTTCTGAATCCCTAAGGAGAACGTGTATTATAAGCTTGCAAATCACAACCATCTAAGTTCCATGATTGCAGAAGTAAAGGCCACAGGAGAAATCAGATCCTATTGAGTAGTGTATAGAGACCAGGAAACTGAGCTTCGTCCTTAAAGAGACTTACGTAGGTATTGAGCTGACGAACGAAGCTGGAGAAGTTGTTGTGCTTGAAGTGCTTCGGGAGCAAATCTCTGGCGAACTCCGCGGGTTTCCACACTATGAACGTCGTCCCGTCCTCGTTCCAGGATATCAGGTCGTCCACCGCTGCATCGTCTACGAGCTGGTAGGTCTTTGTCAGGAACGGTGTTGGCAACAATCTCTGCGAGTCGCTGGCTGGAGATTCGCCTGCTTGATCCATCGGCAAGGGCGGCGGCGGCGGCGGCTCCAGTTCTAGATCCGAGAGAAGAAGCCTACAAGGCTGGAAAGTTCCAGAAAGATACCTCTCTGTGTCAGCTGACCGCTTCAATTGTTCTCATGGTTATACTGCATAAATCACTATAGACACCGTCCTGCAAATTAAATAAAGACAACCAGAATATCTTACTGGTCAGTGAAGGAGAAGAGAATTCAATACTACGATGAAGGAAGCGAAGCTTCCTCCTAGGAGGAGAGAAGGCTAACATTATTGACTATTCCCTCTCACTTCAGGAGAGTTCCTTAGCCTCTCCTGTATCTTCCAAGTATTCGTCATCATCATCACTATCACCATTAAACTATTCAGCATATTATATTATTAAACAAACGAAGGCATTAGAAGCGGAGCCGAGGAAATGAAACTCCAGCTTCCATCGGTTTCATCTTCTCCTCCTCGACTCCCAAGAGCTGCGGCAGGTGGCCGACGGACCAGAGATCGTGCAGTTACCTGGAAGGCCGAGTGCCAGATGGGGAGAAACACGGAGGCGCCTCGTGTTTATCCACGAAATCGGAATAAGGAGCAGCTACTGGCGCCGTATGCCGGGGAAGCGGGCGGCTCCGACTGTGGAGGTGTTGGCCGGTTAGGTTTTGTTGCTTCTAGAAGGTTCTCGCGGAGGTGGGAAAGGGAGATAGGGCTGAAAGGGAAGGGATGAAGGAGAGAGAAATTCGGAGAGTTCCAGAAGGAAAAGGGGACCGCAGGAAAGGAGAAGTTATTACCAGTGTCCAGAGTAACGACTCTGATTGAGCCTACCCAATCAACAAAGGACACGTGTACATTCGAGAAAGGGGCATATTTTGCCCAGCCACTCCCTGCCCTTCCCCGGCTCCACCTCCCCCCCTGCACTTATCACCTATGGCCACCGAGAGCCAAGGCCCATCTCCGCCTCTTCTCCCCAGTGCTCGGCCAATAGCCACACTCAATTCCCTGGAGAAATCCGAGCAAGTCGTGGTAGCCACCTGCCTCCAAAGAGCTTCCCACGATGAGCTCGGCAGCTCTGCTTGCTCGATGGCGGCTTCCTCCTGCGAGAAAGGAGTTGAGGTTGGCTTTTGTGGGAGCTAGATGGAGGGGAGGGTGGCCGGAGAGGAGAGGGAGGAGAAGAGGGAGTGACGGCCGTAGAGATGGGGTGGGGCGAATGTTTGAAACGGAGAAAATTTTGGACTCTTCGTGAAAATTATGGGGGCTTGCCATGTCATCAAGCGAGATCCACATGTCTCTCCTCTATTGGACAAGCTCATATGTGAGTGGGTGCTGCGGCTCATGTAACAGTTTCTCACGAGGAAAATGAGAAAAAGAGCTAAAAGTGCGGGCCCACTCATCATGTAAGGACAGAAGATGGGATTGGGAAAGGCGAGTGGGAAACGAAGGTGCGGGAAGAGAGAGCATGCCTATAAATCTCGTCCACAGCACACGGATTTAGGATTTTTATATTTGAAAAAGTGAAAAAAAGGAGAAAAAAGATTAAAAGGTTTCGAGCCATTTTACGCCCGCAGAATTTAATTATGTAATGGATTATAAAATTACACTGTTTATTTTAATTTGTAATAAATTTTTTATATAATTTTGCAAATGGATTTTTTTTTCAAATATTGTTAAATTTTATAAGATATATCATGAATAAATAAAAATAAAATAAGATTGGACAAAGAATATTGAAAGGTAGTCATAATTTTAAGTGATAATTATAATGCAAAAAGTAATTTTACAATTCGCTCCAATTGTCTTTTTTTTCTTACTTGTTGAAAATTTACTTGTCAAGGGTATTTTAAAAACTTTAAAAGTGAGATCGTAATTTCTTTCTTCTCCCTTAAAATAATAAGCGATAGACAATAGATACAAAGAAGTGGTAAAATAATTCAATAAAAAATTAATGAAATGAAAAAAAATATATATAATGTTTTATTCCCGTTGCCGTTTATGGGTGGCAATTCAGGCCGGCCAGCCCCGCCCATTAAGTATTTTGGGTTGGGGGTGGGGCTTGAGCATAGCGCACAACTTAACTTTATATTATATAATGTGTTAATGCTGAAAAGTGATACCTTTTTTCTCTCTCTTTTGTAAATTGCAATATTTTATATGAAATTGTAAAACTAGCACCATTTTATATTGAAAGTCATTTTTACCCTCCATTCTCTTTAGCTCTCTTTGTCCCCATGAAGCTCTCTCTCTCCCCCTGAAACTCTCTCTCCTCTGAAACCTTTCCTCTCTCTCACCTCTTCTTCCTCTTCCTTCTGCAGCCGGCGTCGGGCGTCGGGAGACTACGTGGCGGGCGGGCGGGCGACCGTCGATGGCGTGACAATTGACGGTGCCGGGTGACGAGTGTTGGTGTGCCGATGCTGCAGGTGGCGGGAGGAAGAAGAAGGAAGAGAAGAAGAGAGGGAGAGTTTTGGATGAAAATGAGGAGGATATTTAGGGAATTATGAAAAAGTTTGTAAAAAAATGTATATTAGTGCTAATTTAGAAAAATGTTATAAAATGGTGTTATTTTTTAAACTCATTATTTTATTGGTGCTAAAAAAATTTTCACCTCTTATATAATTATACAATTACGCTCACTTGCCCATACTCGATCACCACCAAATCACGATCACAGCACACTTTTCCTTGCTCGACTATCACTAACTCGCAGCCACCGAACATCCTGAGACCACCATCAAATTAGTGTACCTCCCGTGCGCTTTTCTTCCGCTCGATTAGTCCTCCAGATTAAAAGGATAAAATTGTCATTAATTTTTTTATCCATTCAAATATCTTTTCTGATAATGATATTCAAGTGAGTGATTGAGATGAATATATTATTCTTTTATTCCTCCGGATTCCTCCACGTGGTTTCCCTGCCCTGGCTCCGCAAGAAAGGGCCCCGCACACTCCGTTTTTTCCTTCCGATGACGCCCCAGTTTCCTCGGCTCCGCCTCGTGCGCGCGGTCCTGTCAGAACCGGTCCGGTTCCCACCGCTGGTCGAAACAGCTTCGTACGTAACATAAATAGCGCAGTCTTCTTCTTGTCTAACAGTTCGTCCCCTCCTGCAGAGCGTCAACTCCCTCGTTGCCCAGCCGGGACCATCATCGGCCAGGAGGAAGGATCTCCCAATCCGTGCCTTTCGTCTACTCGATTCATCATGGTTCAGGGAAAGCTCGAAGTCCTTCTCATCAGCGCCAAGGGTCTCGAGAACACAGATTTTCTCTGTGAGTTAATCGTTCTGTCGTTCTTCTTTTGCTGCTCTGTTTCAGATGTCCTCGGGACGCAGGCATAGTTGTTTGCTGTAGGCCCCTCATTGATGCTATAATTTCAGAGTTTCCGTGGATTGACGGATGGTCCAGTTCACCATTTCATAGCTCAATTCAGTGAATTTCGGCAGATTCCTCGTTGCTAGATCCAGCAACATGATCTCAACTGTGCAAAAGTCAATGGTAGATAGATAGCTATTTTGGTTATCTGTGGAGGGGATGATCTCAGTGAAATGATCACATGAACAGTGGTCTGATCCGTAACCGAAGCAGCCAGGAAATAATTGATCCTCCCGAGATCACTCGATTTCTTTCGGGATTCAAAATGGCATGTATAACATAACAGTAATTGATGATGCAGGTAAAATGGACCCCTATGTCATCCTCACTTGCCGATCACAGGAACAGAAGAGCACCGTTGCATCAGGTGAGATCCAAATTTAGCCTTTTCCTTTAATGATCTGCATTTCCGCGACACGTTGGATCCGCAGCAACACATTTTTGTTGCCACCTGGGCATCAAACGAACAGGTTGTTGGGCTATGAGATGATTCTCTGCATTGTTTAGAGCAGGATCTTAATCGTAGGGGTTCTGCTGAAAATGTGTAATTCAGGGAAGGGGAGCGAACCCGAGTGGAATGAGAATTTCATATTCACAGTGTCGGGTGGTGCATCGGAGCTGAAGCTGAAAATCATGGACAGCGATGCCGGTACATCCGATGACTTTGTCGGTGAAGCCACGTAAGTGTTCGGTCACTGTCATAGCACAACAGAACATGAAAGGACCAGAGACCGGACATACATGCTTCTTTTGACTACTGATGTTATTATGTACACGCTCTCTCCAGCATACCTTTGGAAGCCCTGTTCGAGGAAGGAAGTCTGCCGCCGGCTTCGTACAACGTTGTCAAGGACAACGAGTACTGCGGGGAGATCAGGGTTGGCCTCACCTTCAGTCCCGAGGTAAAATCTCTTCGGCTCTAGATCCACGTAGGATGGAATCTTTATCCTCGTACGGGAAAATGATGAAGTCCAGTCACGATGATGTTCTGTCGACACAGGAATGTGACGACCGGGGTCTCCCGGAGGAGAGCTTCGGGGGATGGAAGGAGTCCTCGTTCGATTGAGTTTAAGACAATGGGTATGTGTTCTCGGTTAATGGAGTGAATTCGGTGACACTGAAGAACCTGTTTCTGTTTCTGTTTCTGGTGTTGATTTCTGGGTCGGCCCCTGCTTCCTTATGTTGTATTTGACAAGAGTTGTCACATAAATCAGGTGTTCTGTGTGTGTGGACTGTGTTGTGTTCGATGTCTAGTTTTTAAGAATTCATATCAAACTTCTACTCATTTCAAGAACTCCATATTGGAATCTCTTCTACCAAAAAATATTTATTAAAAATGTGCATTTTAACATGAGCTTGAAGGATACTGACTACGTGAGTTATACTAGATCTTTGGCAATGGGGCTAGTATTGAGTGTTCAGTTCAGTTCATCTAATATAAGAGATAATTACAATGTAAGTCCTATATATTTGTCTTTTTTGCCAGTCGAGTTTTATGAATTTAAAAATGACTAATTCAGTCCTGTAATATTAATTTCGTTATACTTTCAGTTCAAATCGTCATTGTTTTGCTGACGTGGACTTCACACTATTAACCATTTCGTTAACAGAACAATGACGATTCGAACTGAAAGTGAAACGGAAATGATCTTATAGGACCGAATTAGACATTTTCAAACTTATAGGATCCAACTGCAAAAATGATAAACATAGTGTTACTTTTTTTCCTCTAATATAATCGCGACTGAGCACGAAATTCCGAACATACAATAACTGTGGTGATTGGGTCACTACTACTTCTATCGTTTAAAATGAACTTGATCGTTACAGAGAAACGAGACTTAATAGAGTGATACTGCCTTTGACTGGAAACCAAGAAGTCTAATTTCTCTTCCTTCTATCACTTTTAATTCTCTATTATGTCAAGTCGAAGATTGGGCTGTCAACTGTTCCCCATTGGCCGGGAAGAAAAGAAACTATGTTGAAAGCCGACATTGTCTACAATTCTTCCGATCGAGCCCAATTAAGCCCAAATTCAGCGGCCTCTGTTTTCAAGGCTTCCTGGCCCCGATTACATCGAATAGGGGAAATTCCCTTGTAGTCCCTAAAACCCTTCCAAGTTCTATGAACTCCTCCGACTTCTCGGTTCCCTTAAAACCCTAAACCCTGTCCCCGCCCTCCCCGGCCTCTCAATCACCAGCAAATGTTCTCCTTTCTCCTTCGTGAACGTTCCAGGAGGCTCCACGGCCTTCTCGAATGCTCCGGCACCGTCGTCTTCGCCCGTTCCATGGGCGGGGGACCGCGGACCTTTCCCGGCGGACTGAACAAGTGGCAGTGGAAGCGCATGCACGAGAAGAGAGCCAGAGAGAAGGAGAAGAGGCTCCTGACCCAGGAGAAGCAGCTTTACGAGGCGCGGATACGGTCCGAGATCCGTGCGAAGCTCGCCGGAGAACCTGAACAGGTGCACAGCCCATCCGCCACTCACGGCCCTATGACCCCGAAGGATCACATCAAGGCCCTAGCCGATCGGTTCATGAAGGAAGGGGCGGAGGACTTGTGGAATGAAGATGATGGTCCGCTCAGACCTCCTCCGCCTTCCATCCCAAGGTCGTCTAGTCGACGGCCAGGATCAATTCAGTCGCCTCTCGATCTGAGGAAATTGGTGTCTGAGGCGGGGATTAATTTATCAGGCCGTTCCAGCGGTTTAAGGTCGACCGATGGAAGTAGTAATTGCGACCATGGGAGGAGTAGGAGTTACTCTGTGCAGAGTAGGGGGAGGTTTCGTAGAAACGAGAGCTCGGAGAGCGATGATGACACTAGCTCTGGGAATGATTTGCATGGCCAAAAAGAGAATTTCAAATATTTCAATAATTCAAGAAATGTGAATGACAAATCAAGGAACGGGGCATTTCCGAGGCAGAGGAAGATGTATTTTAGGAATGACAACAGTTCTTCGAGTGATAATGATTCGGATATTGACACGGAGGATGATGCACCGGGTGAAAGTACTGGTATTTCCAGGTGGCCGAGGCTGGCTTTGGGTGGGGCAGAATTGGAGCAGGATGAGAAGGGAACAGAGGGAGGGGTTAATGTGAAGAAATTAGGGGGTAGAGCTTCTCTTGGAAATTATGATGTGAAGATCAAGAAAAGAGTGCCGCTGCAGCTGCTTGAGGAAGAGACCGATTTTTCACAGGAGGTGGAGTTTCTGAGGCGTGAGCTCAGTAAGAAGAAACTGGTTGAAAGTCAGGGGGGAAACTTGGAGGAGGATTTCCTTCTTACTCAGAAAAGGTGAGGAAGTGGCATCTCAGCCTAAGGGAATGGAAAGATTTGTGTTCCCACTAGGATAGAAGATTAGCATTGTGCTGAATCTTGGAAACAAATGAAACGTGTAGAGGACATAGAGATTCTTCTCTTAAATTATTGTATATTGTGGCTTCATCGCCCGGCATTTTCTGATCTGCTTCATCCATGAGAATCTGTTACAGCAGGATCTTTTAAAAACCCAAAAAGTATGTGGATGCAAGTAATTTAAACAGATATAGTTTGGAATTTCTCCTAACTTTTGTGAATCTGCTTGTTCAGATTCAATGAATGCAATATATCATTGCTGACAATTAAGGCACTCTCTTTAGCTGGTTATACTCAAATGACCAGAGTGCAGGCGGCTGCACTCCCAGTTTGCCTCGAAGGTCAGTTAACTGATTTTACCTGACATTACTTTTTACAAATTGTCAACTTCAAATGAATATATCTCAATATCTAATGTGTTGTGGCAGGGAAGGATGCTTTATTCAAGGCTAAAACTGGGACAGGCAAAAGTATAGCCTTTTTGGTAGGTTTTTCTTAAGGGCCTTTTCTTCCTTTGAAGGTATTTGCTTTGTTATTGAAAAACCAAAAGAAAAACTTTTGTTTAAACATGCACAGCTTCCTGCTATTGAAACAGTTTTAAGGGCGAGTGCCAACACCAATCAAAGGTTGCCACCAATTGATGTGCTCGTTCTTTGTCCCACAAGAGAGCTTGCTAGCCAATTAGCTGCAGAAGCCAAAGCTTTGCTGAAGTATCATGAAGGTATAGGTGTACAAACTTTAGTTGGGGGCACACGTTTCAAAGTCGATCAAAAGCGCTTAGAATCCGACCCATGCCAGGTCTGTTCTCATTATTTTCTCACCTCATATTGTTTCTGTCATGGTATTCACTCTGGTGGATCTAGACAAATCAGTTAAAGTAAGGAAGATCCACAGGGGCACTGAAGCATGAAGTTCTCCAATTTTCCGGACTTATGCAGATTATTGTTGCAACTCCTGGTCGGTTGTTGGATCACATTGAGAGTAAATCGAGTTTGTCTGTTCGTTTAATGGGTCTAAAGATGCTTATACTTGATGAAGCTGATCATTTGCTGGATCTTGGGTTCCGAAAAGACATTGAGAAGATTGTTGATGCTTTGCCTCGTAAGAGGCAATCCTTGCTATTTTCTGCTACCATCCCAAAGGAGGTGAATCTTAGTTTTTGTTCCTTAATGATAATCTCAAAGTTCAACGAATCATTTCTCATTATATTCAATTTAAGTTGCAGGTGCGAAGAGTATCTCAGCTTGTTCTTAAAAGAGAGCATGACTTCATGGATACAGTGGGTGCAGGTTCTGTAGAGACTCCTCTGAAGGTATTTTATTGATCTCGATACCAAGATGGGGCCTGAAAAAATGAGTTCGACTGGTATAACACTGAAGGAAATGACTGAATACCCAAGCTCTCTTCATGCAGGTCAGGCAATCATGGCTAATAGTTCCTCATGATCAGCATTTTCAAGTAATATACCACCTTCTTAAGGAGCATATTCTACAAACACCTGACTATAAGGTAAATTGTTGGAGTTCTTGATCATTACTTTGGATAGTGATATTTTGAACAGGTCACTGAACATTTGGATATGTCTTCAGGTTATGGTCTTCTGCACAACTGGGATGGTAACATCACTCTTATATTTGCTTTTACAAGAAATGAAAATGAATGTCCGGGAGATTCATTCGAGAAAACCTCAAATTTATCGGACCCGTATATCTGATGAGTTTAAGGAATCGAAGCGACTTATTCTTGTCACATCTGATGTTTCCTCACGTGGAATGAATTATCCTGATGTTACATTGGTCTTACAGGTATTAAAAATGCTCGTAGAAATCAACTTATATTCTGCTTATATCTTAGTATGTTTACCTTATCATTCTTTCCTACTTATTGTATTGCAAACATTAAACATGTGAGGTGCTCGGATTGCATGTTTTTGAAGCGTAAGAGTTGGGCTTCATTTCTGGTCTTTTCTCTAAAGCAACCTGAGTTCCATGCTCACCAGGTAGGCATTCCTTACGACCGCGAACACTACATACATCGTCTTGGAAGAACTGGAAGGGAAGGGAAGGATGGCGAAGGCATCCTGTTGCTTGCCCCATGGGAAGAGTATTTCCTCAATGAAATAAAAGATCTACCAATGGAGAAACTTCCTTTACCGTCTTTGGATCTGGAGTCCAACCTTAAGGTTCTCATTTGTTCACATGCTTCTGTTGACATGCAAATTTCCTAGGACATCTCCACCTAAAGTGGTTTTCACTGTTAAATCATGTAGCTGCCCTTTGGTTCACATAATCTCACATTCCTGGGAGCCTGGAAGGCTGGAACCTCTGATTCCTAATTCAGAACTGGGCACCTCGTGATGAGTTTAATGGTCATATCTGTGAATAATATGTCTGTGGATCGTCCAAACAAAATATAGGTTATGTTGGCTTTCGATAATGTTCAACATTTATTGCACAGTGAGGATTGCCCTTCTCTATGCGTGTTAGATTTCGCAGACAATAACCAGCAAAAGTATTTAGTGCGGCAGTACATCTTGCACATCGTTTGCTAAGCTTTCTTATATCAGAAAATGATGCTCGTTGACTTGCTCCCTTTGCAGGTGGAAAGTTCATTGTCAAGAGTGGACACCAGTGTCAAGGAAGCAGCATATCATGCTTGGCTTGGGTACTACAACTCGATTAGAGAAATTGGCCGGGATAAGACGACTCTGGTAGAGCTAGCCAAACGGTTCAGCGACTCAATCGGACTACAGAACCCCCCTGCTCTCTTCAGGAAGACTGCCCTCAAAATGGGTCTGAAAGGTATACCTGGAATCAGAATCCGCAATTAATTCTTCAAAGGGGTTTGAGTTCTCATCAGAGTCGGTCTCATTTCGACGCATCAACTCGTCAATGCTCTCCCTCTGTCTCTCTCTCTCTCTCTGTCAAGAGAGGAGGCAGAGTTGGCGGAGTGTCACAATTCTGCCAGATGGGCTGGCGCTTTAGCTTTGCCTTGTTGTTATGGTGATGATCTCTCTCCGCTCAGGCTCGGAGCCAGCTGACGCCCATTTATCTGGACGTTAGTCAGCTTCATCTCTACCTTATAATGAAGGTAAGCTGATTCTTGCTCTTTATCCCTCTGAGCCTGCATGCGAAGGTGTTCCCGGGCTCAACTTAACTTTTATGTGAAGTGATGAACTCATCTTAGTTCCATAAGTTTTTGACCAAGTGCTCAGGAATGAATCCCGTGTCGAGGATCGAAAATTTGTTCATAAGAGAATTGAATATCATCAGCTACTAGTTTAAGCCTTTGAGTCGGATGTGTGGGCCTAACATCTTATAGGCTGAGGTGGATGTTTTACAATTTGTCCATTTAAGAGGGAAGAAAAAGAAGCGTAGCAGTATCGATAACATGAGTTAGTTGAGATGGTAACATATATATATATATATTTATCTCATAAGTAAGGCAGGCCTTGGATTTCATTCTTAAAAATGGAGAAAAGAAAATTCATGTTATGGGAATTTTGTTCCGTAATGGGTCGACCCGGCTTGAAAATGGATTCATCCGGGTCTAATGCCCTTTTTCTATTTCATGAAAATTTGATTTACTATAATATTTATTAAATAATTTTATCACAAAACAAGAAAAGAATTCTTCAACGATGGTCCTGCGTACCTCCACACGTGAGAGTATTCAGCGGATTTAAGGAGATGGATTTGGGTGTCTTCTTACACGTGGGCATAATTTAAGGAATCTTTTAAGTAAATAAAAATAAGGGAGGAGCTGCGATGGCGTAGTTAGTGAGTAGTAATCATTTTCTTAAGGAAATTCAAGTTGCTAACTCTTTGTGCGGATGACAGTGGGAAGATGGGATAGAAGGGAGAAGGAAAAAGTGGGTGATTTTTTTTTTTAATCTTATTTAAACATGACATTTTAGAGGAGGTAAAAGGAGAGCAGAAATTAAATATTTATGTGTTACTCTCCTCTTTAAAGTTTTACTCTTTTAATCACAAATTGGAAAAAAAAATCCCAGTGTGGCCCACGTGACAGTGATATGATGAGAAACAATCAATTAAATTGTCTTAATCAATAATAATTAGTGCAAACTGCTCGACCAATGAACACCGATTTGCTCATTTGTCAGAATCTGATTGGTATTTTTTCATGTTATGTGACGAGGATAAGAGTCTAAAAGCACATGAAGTTTCATAGGATAGCCAAAATGACGTCATTAACTCAAGAAATTGCATGTATGTAGAAATACGGACTTTTAACGGACGGTTAAATTATATCACAGATGTAGAAATCACCTATAAAATCACAAACTTCACTTTCGTTATCGTCGTCCATGATGCAGGTACATGTCAATCCCTCTGCCGAATGTTGAGTGTGAATTATGATAGTATATATTAAATGAGTCCTGAAAATCATTAGTGATGTCTAATTTGCTTCGCTTGCCAATCTGTTAAAAAAATTCAAGCAGACATTAACAAGTATTTTCTACTAGTGATGATCTTCGAAAACCATTACTGATGCCCGCTTCACTTACGTGATAGATGATAGATGATGGTAACGGAAGTGCATTTTATCTTTTTTACCAATAATTTGTACGATTTATAGTATAATTTGACCATTCATTAAAATTTTTTTATTTTACAAATAATTTTTATAATCAGTGACGTAATTTAATTATCTGTTGAAAGTTACTGTGTTTTAAGACTATTAACCCCAAATTAAATTCTCTCTTTTCTAATAAAGTCATGTAAAGAGAATAATATAATCAATTAAATTTCTAAAAAAATAATATAATCAATTAAATTTAAAAACTTTCTCCACCCAAAAAATAAATAAAAACCATTCCTTTTCCTTCCATTTATTAGCCCATCCAAAACAAGATTAAAATTTCTCATTTATTCCCAACTCTTGACCTTATTTAAAACCTTGAGACAAATAAGAGCTAAGTGCAGGTAGGAGGAAAGCAGAAACAGAAACACGTGGGAAATTCTACTGATGAGAATCGAGCCGAGTGCCCCATGGTCTCTTGTTCGATTGATGTCACTGCACTGAACTAACGTACTCAGCAATCAAAGGAAAGCCTTGGCCTCCACCAAATGAATAATTAAACAGTCAAATAGATAAATAAATAAAGCATTGGCTCTGGTGTATTTAATTTTACAAAAATTTCAGTTTTAGCAATCCACCTCAATCGTTATTTTAATTTCTTTATAAAAATTGCAAAAATTAGTTCAATCCATCAATTCCCATTTTAAGATTTGCCACCCTATCGAAGGTTTGATGCTCCAACCACCACCACCACCGAAAACACAGTACTTAATTTAGCACTTCTATTGAAATAGGAAGCCCCAAACCTTTCACTAGTAAATTCATGTTACCCATCAAACTTTCTTCCTTGTCATCCTCAAATTTCTCTCCTTTTTTCCTTTGTAGCAAATTTCATTTTTTGGGTTACGTTAGAACAAATAAATGACACAGAGAATCTTACTGACAAGAATTCGAGTCGAGGAGTTCTTGATCATAGCTTCGAGAAAGATGCCAGCTGCACGACATTCTCTCCCCAGCTCTTCTCTGTAACATCTGCATAGTGTTAACATACGAGGAGTTTTTAAGGAAACATACTGAATCTGTACAGGTAGTTTGTCTTTTTTTCGCCCCAAAAATCTCTTCTGCCTAACTCCACTCACCGACACCATTTAGGAGTTTCCAGCAGCACCTTCTTCATTCATTTTGATCAAATAGTGATCGGAAAGGCCTAGTTTCTGGCGTAAGGGAGCTAAAGACAAGGTTTTGATTCTCTGTTCTCTGCTGCTAATCTGTGGGATTTCTGGTGTGGCTGCTGGATTATCGGTGGAGTCTGTGATGGAGGAGGAGGTAAAGAAGGCTGACCCTTCTCAGACCCGACAAGAAGAGAACCCCAAGGATGACAGCAGTAGTGTTCATGAAAGTGATGCTGCTGCCAAGGAAGGAGAAGAAGTGGAGAAGAAGAAGAAGGTCTCATCTGCTCCAAGTAATAATTCCCTTTCTCTTTGCATCGACGGATTTTGTTTTTAAGGTGAACGTGATATGCATGGTCTTGTTTTATGATCTCATCGCTGTCCCGAGGAATGCGAGAATGCAAGTTTTGATCCCATGCTGATGCAAGATTAGATCCTAGGATGTTTCGGCGTGGATCGGGGCGAAACCTGGAGATCTGTTGAGTATGCAATATCTTATCAGACTCTTGCAGGTTTTCGATCTCTCTGGATCGAATTTTAGTTTAAACAAATGTGACCTTTCTCTGCTGAAACCTAGTACGATGTTGTGTTTGGATGTTTCTCTGGTAACTCGGTTGCTTTTTGCTTGCAATGGATGGCAGAGGTTGCATTCGCAGATCCAATTGAGAAACCATGCGAAGTAGGTTCAGCTGATAGAGGTAACAATTCAGGGATCTGTAGGTTTTGGTTTCGATCATCAATCATCATCGTGCTTGAGAATCAGCATACGATTCGATATCTTACCGTCTGGTATCGGTTTCTCAGATGCTGTTCTTGCTAGAGTCGCGGCAGAGAAGAGATTAGCTCTGATCAAGGCATGGGAAGAAAGTGAGAAGATCAAGGCAGAAAACAAGTAATTCAACTGCCTTATGGCATAATAGCATTCATTTTCTTTTTCGCGTATGCAGGCTCTCAATCTCTCGATGTCGTAATTCATGCTCGATTTTTGCCTGTCTCTGATCGGCCTAAAATGTGACAAAGGGCGTACAAGAAACTCTCGGCCGTGGAAGCCTGGGAGAACAGCAAGAAAGCCGCCGTCGAGGCAAAGCTTAGGAAGATCGAGGTACCGTACTGCCCAACTGTCCTTCCATCTCACCATTTCTGCGAGCACGGGGCTCGTAAACACATTGAACGGTCGATATCAAGAGCACATGGGTTCAGCAGTCTAGTCCAAATTCCATTTTTTCTGATACACAGGAGAAGATTGAGAAGAAGAAGGCGGAGTGCGCGGAGAGGATAAAGAACAAGATGGCGGACGTCCACAGGGCAGCAGAGGAGAAGCGGGTGATGATCGAAGCCAAGCGTGGGGAGGACTTGGTCAAGATAGAGGAGGCGGCCACAAAGTTCCGGTCGAGGGAATATGTCCCGAAGAAGTTCCTCGGATGCTTCAGCAGCTGATGACGAGGAGTTCTCTTTTCCACAGTTGACAATGGTAGACGACACCGTCTACTGGAAATTATGTTGGGTGGTTTCTTGCTGTTCACGGGTGCTGCAGTATACGGATGGCATTGGATTTCGTGGTCTTAATGGATCGTTTGAAGGCCGAAAAGGCTTAAAAGGGCTTATCTGATCAGAAAGTCCGATGTCTATTTTCGATAGAATGGTCTTCTGAGCCAAACGCCGTGCTCGTGCCCGGCGTCCAACGTGATTTTAGCCGAGTTCCATCGTTCAGGAGTTAAAACAACACCTTTTCATCCTGTTGTAAATGTTTTTAGTGGACGATTCCATCATTTTCAATCATGCAGGGACTGCTCCATGATTCTTGTTATTTTCTGCTTCCAGCGTTTCGTTTATTTTGCGATTGTCTGGCCTCTCGAGGCCCGATTTTGATGCCCCTGCGATTCCGATATTTTTTTTTTCAACTTTTCCGTACAATTTCTCGGTATTCAAGAGAATCAAACGACCTTTTTAGACTGTAATGTCGTTTCACCATGCTCGCTGCTGCATCAACAGGCCAAGAATTGGGAAGTTCAGGAGGTGGGTGTGCTGAATGTGGCTGGGCCTTGGTTGGGAGAAGTCCCACATCGACCTTCCTGGGCTACCTGTGAACAGTTTCAAGCTGACGGCAAAGGAGTTTACGGTATGTCTTGTCGTCACTCACACATGTACTTTACACGGGGAACCTATTTGAATTCATGGGTTTGTGTGATGTTTCTGGGCATCGGGAGAATAAACTCTCTGTCACCAAAAAAAAAAGTTTCAAGTGCGGATATTTGATCTTGAGATTTGCCAGTGGTAAGACCAAATATGATCCAAGAAACTAAAAATAAGTGTAAAAGAATGAATATATAAAATAAGATAATTTAATAAGAATTAAATAAAAACTAATGAAAATTACATAAAATTTTACGGTTTCTTCCAAGTTTAGATGGGCAGTCAGCCCCCAGAGAGGATGTCCTTTAAATCCATGCCGTGACCATTGGAGGGTGTCAGTGAGGTCAGGTTAGTTATTAGTTATTACAGTTGCTGGCCCAGCAGCAAATTACTTTTTATCCTTTTCGGAAAAAAAATAATTATAAAATTATTTAAGCCACAATATTTTTCCTCGGTTTTTGTGTCTCTTTTCCTCAGCTTTAGCAAAAGCTTAATGCATACAATTCAACCGAGGTAGAAAATCATGCGTCCGAATCCATCACCTCTGTCTGCCCTTTCGGCCGCAGAATGGGGAGGAGACACAGTCTTGAAAGGCCTCTCTCGCTCACAACGACGTTTCGCATCCGTTGATTGCTATGTCTGTCGATCGGTACTGAAACTCGTCACGGTTTGGTGATACGTTTTTGAGAACACTAAAAATTGTATTGAATTTATAAATGTAACGGATTATATTGACCGCGTCATGCTCGGTTTGCTAGATAATACATATCCGTATGTTACAAATGCAAAGATTATTTGCCATGTTTTTCCTTAAGCGAAAATCTCGGGCACGGAGTTTACGAATATAAAAAATCCATGATGAAAAGAATTCCACTTGATGGGAAGTCTGTCCTATATTGGACAAATAAGATATTGAAACATGATTTGTAAAAGAATCCAGTATTGCCATCGAAACTTAAGCTTTTGGGTTGGATATGGGTCCAGCCTCTTGTAGACTCACGTGGATGTGTTACGTCGCTATTTAATTAATCGACCCGACTCAAAGATTTTCGAAAAATTCTTAGATGATTCCACCTTATTGCATGACGCGAGAAGATATCAATTACATTGTGACAAGCGAGCAAATCGATTTTAATCACACGACCAATTTTCTTAACTATTTCTAAGCAGAGCAATTTATTAATTATTTTTTCTCACCGCCTCACTGTGGGGTACGATTAAATCATATATTCACACAGATATATATGATATGATGGAGCTGAGTCTAATGGGCAAAGCAAAAATCACGGGCTGGGCTGGGACCCTTTGAGACTGGAATTGAGCACAAAAGCGGGTCGGTCCCACCCCCTTCACGGGCACCCTCGATTTCGTTAGTCTACCCACTTGGTCCATATGGCCCAAAAGTTAAAATCTTAAAAAAAAAAAAAAAACCTTAAAAAGATAGTGGGAAAAAAAAAACTAATGGCAGCTTGCTTCTTCTCCTTGTCTGGTCTGTGGATACGGGCGAAGATTGCAGTTGAGTTTTGATTTGCTGCATTTTAGCTGGAAACAGGAGTCTCTTATTGGTGAAGATGGGTGGATACAGTCTCGGGTGGTCCATCTCATACCGTGGACTGTACCTCAAAAATTTAGCCAGCAATTCTTTTGCCACGTCGAATGATCGTGACACGACATCGAGCGTGACGTGGAAGCCAATCGAGGTCGTCCCGTGCGTGTCCTAGTAAAAATGTTTCATGTGAAATCGATGTATTACGGGCACGAAATCAAATGAAGCGACGGAACATGGTGTAGACAGTCGAATATACCCGGCGAGTGAAGCCATCAAACGTACAACCCATTTTAAGATACTTCGAATCCATAAGATACCATTCGGTCTATTTTTTTTTTTAATTTTGTGTCACATTAATAAAAAGTAATATGTGGGACAATCGAGTAATTTTCACTAGAATTTTAAGTAAATCAAGCTCATAAAACGTTGCTTTCAGCCTGGCTACTCAACTTAACAACGGGTGACGCAATAAATCTGAAGAAATTCATGCTCCTCCGAATCGTTTATATGATCATAACACACGATCACGCACGGCACGATTTAAGTCCTCCGTCGATAACTCGGGAGATGATTGAGCTACACGCTTCCCGGGCCGAAGATCACGAGAGCTTTTTTGGGATGTAAATCACTCCATGGATTTGCTGAAAGCAGAAGGATTATGTACATCACGTTTCTACCCAAATTGCGAAGAGTTCATCGCTTAATGATGTGCGGATCAGCAATGAAAGAGAAAAAGACAAAGGCATTCATTCCTTTTATCGCAATTCTGATGCCAAACGTGCTTAGCGGGTAACTCCTCCGGGCACCCTTTTCTCTGGGAATTTCGAGTAAAAAGTTGACTATCGGAAAGAAATTTTTAGATACGTGAGAAAATACCGATCAAATTGTAATAAATGAGTGAAATTGTGTTAATCACCTGAGCCGTTGCCTTAGATATATTTACTACCGATCAGTGCAATTTAGCTGATTTTTCATCACCGCATCACTATAAGGTAACGCTATTTAAGATTTTTTTCGAGACATTTGGGTGTGGATGAGGAATGAAAAGGAGTACCCAAGATCAGATCTCGGGTCGGATTACAATATTATGAGACTTATTTAATTATATAATTATTTTAAATTTTACCGTGTATATACGAGAGAACGGACTCATATCTATGCAAAAGATCGAGCTAACGGACGCTAGTATCTGGCCTCTGTATTCTCGAAATTTTCTTTATATTTATCTTTTGATATGGAATTATTCTACTGAGTTAGTTGGGTAGGGGAGCTTCTCCGCTCAAAACTGAATAGGATGAACGGGACTGCGGTGAAATCAATCTCCCACCGAAATCAGTTCTTACGCATTCAAAGTGGATCAGTAATACGCACACAATATCCAAAAGGCACCGTCTCTCTTCCACTAGAATTGACAAATCTGAGAGCATTTCATCCAGACTAACCCACCGCCACCTCACCACCTCCCAAACATCAGCATCTTGTGTGGTTCACATCTCACTCTCTCAACTTCTACATGGACATCGATCAGGAGGACCAGCCTCCTCTCCCATCACATCCTGTCTTTCAAGGAGCTGCTGCTTGATATTCATCAATCTTCAACAAACCAACATATCACCATTGGATTATCCGCTCATGATCCCCGTACACTGTTACGAAGACGAATGTATTCACGCCGACTATGGTTCTTTGTTACCATTGAAATTCACTGACAACTAGGCTCATGTAACACAGCATTGTGGAGGGTGTCTTGCAACTCTTTATCAAATTATAATTCTCTTTTTTTTTAAAGAAGAAATTATTCGGAGGAGTTTTACCGAGAGATTCATACACGGGTCAAACTCGTCACATCACTGTTTTTTTTCCTATATGCTATTATTAATTTTATAAAATAATACGACACCTTTCACTTACATGTTGAATAACTGTTGGTCCAGTTAAGTTCATCACGACATGCACGAGCTCATTTCACCGGAGAATTTCTCGGATTTGCCGCCTTCCTTTTTTCTGTTGGGTTTGATGTTGGTGAGTCGGCAAAGGAAGGGAGTTAGCTCAACTCATACGCCTTGACTTAGACTCGGTGTATCCGAACAACTAACCGTTACCATTTCCTGGTCAACCCGGCTTTGAAGCCAAGTAAACCCCTTGGTTGGATGGATTGAATTCAAGCAAACTCACCGGCCTGTCCATTTCCTCCAATTCCTAATAAATTACTGTGCATATAAGTCTAGGTACGTAAGAGTGCCCATGGCCATGGCAACGCGACGGATCGGAAAAGACCGCACGGGGATAATAGTTAGGGATGATGATTCTGGCCCGGTTCGTGAAGATACGACCGATGCAGAATCATGTGGATTGTTCGTGGTTCTTGAGTAGTAGTTGTTCATGGAGAACTATTAGTGTCTAACCGAAGTCTATATATTTGTCAGAATCATCGGTCGATGAGATCATGTTCGAGAGAAAGTATTTCATTAGATGCTGTAAACAAGTGACAGTACTCATGCGGTGACATCAACCAATTTGAAACATAAGCTTAGGATTTTCTTACTAGCCCCACCTTTTCTTTTTTAATGAGAGCTAATTTATTTTTATGAGAAGAAAGTGAGTATAAAATAACTTTTAGAATTAAAATTGTTAATTTTTTAAAGGAAAGCTATTTTCAGTGTGCACCACTTAATATTCGGAAATCTAATGAATTTTGATTAATTCAAGTTCGAACTGGGTCGGCCACTGAGGAGGTAAAACTCTCTTAACATGAATTTTATCCTTTTATAAAACTTAAAACTAGATATCTTACTCAAAAAAAGAGATATTCTGTCATTCCAACTAACTCAACTGGTTTTTTTTAGTAACAAACCACCATTGGTTCATGTGACACCTGTTTGTCTTCAGTGTACAAGAATTATGTCATGCCTCCTGTTTATACATTCATATATATATATATATATATAATAGTATTATTCTCGATTTGAGATTAATGAATTCCATGTTCCATTCTCGTTAGTAAAATTTTCCGTCAGTTGTTTTTTTTTAAAAATAAGGATGGAGGGTAATCTGAACCATTTATGTTCTTATGATGCCAAGGAAAGAGGTTTGGTGGAACTTTCTCCTTTCATTTTTTTTTAACTGAAAAGCAACTTCGGATACACATAACCCAAAAGGAAAAACAAACAGATGGAGAGGAGCATTTCATGAACGGTTGAACTGTGATTATCACAGGACTAATCGCGATTATCACGTAACTAACACCGTTTCCTTCAAATTTGCCTCGATCCGAAATCGGACCTCCCTCTCGATTAATTATAGTAGGACAAACGTGTTTACACAACATCACATCCATGCCGGGAGAAAAATCCCTTGGAACACAGCAGCAGATCGGGAAGATGCGGACGCGTGTTTCTAACCTAAACCAAGATTCAATCTGATCCATGGTGATTTGAGGACAGCTAAGTCTTGAGATAATGAATGGAAGTTGTTACTGTGAATGGACCAAAATGTGGGGGAGCCTAGAGCGGAAAGCCACCCATTGACACCTCAAATGGTGGAACCCCGACTGAAGACACCACACCCTACCCACTAGACAAAGGATCTAATTACAGGGGATGTCATGGAGAGGGAACACGTCAAAAGGTGTCGACTGAGCGGCTGTCGATCTTGTAACAAGGTCGATACTGATGTTGGTCGGCACTGCTCGATCAACCCATCTTTATGGAACCACCTTCCTTACCTTGTGGGACTGATTTGTTTCTTTTCTAGGAACGGTGCGATGCTCATCTGAATCCGGATTATGGATTTGGCAAACCAGAATCAAGAACCAGAAGATGGGAAGAGATAACTTGTAATCAAGTTAGAGAACATGGCAGAAGCAGGAATTCATATGTTAATGTCACGGTTCATGAAATCCTTCAGTTTGTGTCTGGAAATGGAACTTAACTGTTCCCCCACAAATCTGCTCATTGGGGAAGCTTCCTCTCGAATTCTCTCCGTGCTTTTTCATCTTTATCCACTATTAATATTTAAAAATTTAATGAATCTGGCCAATCTATATCCAAGTATATTCAGTTCATTAAAAAATACAGCACGTTGAATTATGAATTTTTACTCATTTATAAAACTTGAATATGAAATCCTACTTAAAGGAAGAAATATCGAACCGCCTGAATCGTCAACATCTTCACCTGGAACCAAGATTAAAGAAGAAAACCATATTCCTATACTTAGTAACTTTTTTTGATGCCTTGTTTGAAACCAAAAATTGAAAACGAATAAAATAATATTAAAAAGAGAAAAAAAAAAAGAAAGAGATGAAGTAATCATCGTCAGCTCCGCTGAAAGCGAAAGAGACTGACAAAAACCACAGCAGAGCAGAGAGCACCCGCAAATGAAAGCAAAGCTCTCTCATTTTGGTCCCCTTCCCGTTGTTCTTCCATCATTTCAATCCTTTCCCAGCTCTTCATATATGCTCGCCCTGCATGCGCATTCCTCCCTCTCCTACCATCTGAGAAGATGGGCCGGAAAGTGCTGATGGTCCTGCGATTCCAACCGGAGCTCCGGTGAAGTTCCGGCGGTCAGGAGAGTGTCTTCCGGCGGAGGGAAGGATGTTCAGGCCAGGGAGATGGAGAGGGGAGAAGAACAGGGTGGCAGCTGTGTTCAAGCTGCAGTTTCATGCCACTCAGGTACCTGAGCATTTTCTCTCTGCCTTCATCATTCCAGAAAAATCGCGACTTTTCTTTGTCTGGTGATGGGATTGGTTCATTCTGATCTAAATTTCGATTGAGCTCAACTCTCGGTTCTTAGTTCATTAACTTCTACAGCAATTCTTTGCAATGAGAGGACTTGTGTCTCTGTTTACATACATAATTTTTATATGGATTTTTGGGCAAAGAAAGTAGAAAGAAAATTAATAATAGGGAGCCTGGATGTGGGTCATTTGCCTGCTGAACAAAGTGCAATTAAAGATTTGGACTTTAATCATCCAGAACAAAGATAGTTGCCATTTCTGTCTCGATCTTTTGTTGTCAGTGATGCAATGTTCCTGTTATCTGATACTGTGATGCTATTTAGCCATGACGACTGCGGAGAGCCCAGTTTCTGACATGGATGTTTTTCTTTATGTAAGAATGTTGATTGTGGGGGGAGGAGGAAAGAACAAAATGACTGAAAATCTAGTTTTTTGCTCATTCATTGACCCAAAAAGGATTGGTACTACTTGTTCTTTATTGCTATTGTTGTGTGATTGATCGGGTGGGTGAAATTGGATTCAGGTGTCCGGGATAGGAGCAGAAGGGCTAATCGTGTCGGTGGTCCCCGTGGATGCTGGAAAGCCGCCTGTGAGATCAGAAAAGGCTTCGGTTCAAGATGGTAGGTGCCGGTGGGAAACTCCGATCTACGAAAGGGTGATATTCACTAAGGAACTCCTGACAGGCAAGATCAATCGGAGGATCTACCGCTTCATTGTTTCCATGGTATGGGATGTTGATCAAATTTTCAGGAAATTTTTATAGCTGTGGATGTTGACTGTGAATGATATTAGATTGAGATGGACTTGGTGTGAAGTAGGGCTTGGGAAGGGCTAGTTCGGTTGGAGAAGTATCGGTGGATTTCACGGATTATGCTGAGGCAACAAAGGCTTCCTCTGTTTCTCTCCCTTTGAAGAATTCCACCACCAATGCTGTTTTACATGTTAGCCCTCTCTCCATATATACACACACACATACATATCTTGATTTCAGTTTCTCACAAGACTATTCTTCTTTTCATTATGTAAGACTTCCCCTTTTTTTTTTGTAGGTTTTAATCCAGAGGGTAGAAGATAACTCTGATCAAAGGTGAGGAAAGAAAATTGAGTTTCAGTTGACAGTCTCTCAGCAGTTGTCTCTTTCATTATTCTGTCATTATAAGGTACTATCACCGAAGAATTTCTCGTATGATACTCTTTTTGTGGAATTATTATGCAGTGCAGTGGATGCATATGAAGATACAAACATCAAGTACGAGGAGAGAAATGCCGTCTCTCGTTCGAGCAATGCAGAGAAAGATGAGAACATGAGGAGCAATTTCACTGAGGTACATACTCATCTGCTTTTCTCATCAAGCCTGAACTTCTGTTGATTCCAGAAACTGAGATGAATCTACCAGTTTTCACCTTCATTTAGTTGATATGAGAAAAACAAGCTCATTTCTTTTGCTTATTCTCTTTGCCTCTTAAGCTGAGATTAGCGAAGAACTAGAAAAATAAGAATGGTTTCCATAATCTTTATATGATTTTCTCCCAGAATGCAAAATTGGATGGTTATGGTAGAGCATCGAGTGGGTCCGATCTCACTCTGTCTACGACCTCAGAGAGCAGCAGTTCGGGCCTAAACACTCCGAGAGAAGTGGGAGCAAGACATGGCAACATCGAGCAACAAGATCCTGCTAGCTTTCTGTCCTTACTGAACTACGCTTCTCTGCCTCCGACACCAGCTTTTGAAGCAAATCCAAAGTCGTATGAAGATGATGGAAGACCTCAGTGGGAATGGACCTTCGACCAGAAGCCTGGAGCTGATGATACCAACGGAAGACCTGATTCTGAGATCACAAAGCTGAGGACTGAGTTATCTGCTATGGCTCGAAAGGTGGATGTTTCAGAGATGGAACTGCAGACCATGCGAAGACAGATAACAAAAGAGAGTAAAAGGGGACAGGAACTTGTCAAAGAGGTTGAGAAGTTTAGGAATGAGAGAGATTCACTCGAGGAAGAATGTCGTGCTCTCCGTGCTTTCAAGGCCCGTTTCGAGGAGTCCAAGGCTAAGAGAATTCAGGGCGAGGATGGGGGAGATTTGCAGGCTATTCTAGAGGAATTTAGGCAGGAAGTAAATTACGAGAAGGAAATGAATTTGAACCTTAGGCTTCAGCTTCAGAAGACACAGCAATCAAACGAAGAGCTGATCCTCGCGGTGAGAGACCTTGATGAGATGTTGGAACAGAAGAATCAAGAAATACTGGAATTCTCGAGGAGAATGGAGCAGCCCGAGAAGGCTGAGGTGGTCACGGATGAAGAAGATCAGAAGGTGTTGGAAGAACTGGTTAAGGAGCATAAACAAGGCAAGGATTCAGCCCCCGAGGAGACGAAACTCGTGGAAGTTTATAAGGAATTGGATGTTTGCAGGAGAGAGAAGGACGAGCTTGAGATGCAGATGGAGCAGCTGGCTCTGGACTATGAGATTCTGAAGCAGGAGAATCATGAGATCTTGTACAGATTAGAGCAGAGTGAACTCAAAGAGCAGCTCAAAGCCCAGTGCGAGTGCTCAACGGGTTTTGAGCTAGAAAACCGAGTTGAGGTCTTGGAAAGGGATCTTGAGGAGAAGTCAAAGGAATTATCAGATTCTCTAGCAACGATGAATGAGCTCAAGATCCATACGAGGAATCTTGAGGAGGATCTGGAGAGCAGGGAAAAGGAGTTTGCGGCTGTTTTGGAGGCCATAACTAGGGAGAAAATCGAGCAAGAGAAAAGGGCTATTAGAGCAGAAGAGACCCTGAGGAAGATGCAGCTGCGGAATGCGAGTACTGCTCAGAAGTTGCAGGAGGAATTCAGGAGGCTTTCACTGCAAGTGGCCTCGATGTTTGAGGAGAATGAGAAAGCGGCTTTGAGAGCGATGAAGGAAGTGAGTGATCTGAGGAAGGAGAAGAGCCGGATCGAGGAGTTGCTCAGGAAAGCTGATGAGGAGACTCAATTGGTTAGGAAGAGTTACGAGGAGAAAGTTGCACAACTTTCTCATGAGCTCAAAGCCAAACAGGATGAAGTTGAATCGCTGAAATCTGAGATCTTACGGCTGAGAGAAGAGAATGATCTTCTTCCCGAGAAAGTGAAGCAAAATGAAGATTTAATCGTGGAGTTGGGAAAGTTGGAGGCTAAAATGTTGGAAACTGAAGCGATAATGAAGAGGGAAAACGAGGAGATGGATGAAATGTCCGATATGATAACCATGTTGAAGGAAGAAAAGGAGGGGAAGGCGGAGATACTTCAAAGACTGGAATCAGAATTGGAAATGGTTAGAGCAGAGTTCAGAAACTCGAAAGGATTGATTTCAGAACTTGAGTTGGAAAAGGAGAAATTTAAGAACCAGGTCTCACAATTGAAGAGTGACCTGCAGAAGAAAGAGGATGCAATTACAAGGAATGAGAAAAGGGGCACCGGTCGGTCCACTGTTTCAAATGGAATGAGGAGCCCTCTGAGAAATAGCAGACCCGCTGCCCCGGTTAGTCCTGGAAATAGGGAGGTTTCGAGTCTGAAGGAGAAAATTAAGATGCTCGAGGTGAAGCTCGATTTGAAGCATATTCTTTAGTAATCTCTTTTGAATTTGTTGACACTGACATGAATTAAAAATCGAGTTGGCATGATTATACATTTCAGGGAAAGATCGAGTTGAAAGAAGCTGAACTGAGAGACTCTACAAGCGTGTTTTTGGAGAAGGAAAAGGAAATGCAAAGCAAAATGGAAGAATTTGAAAGAAGACTGGAATTGGAGAAACAGAGACTTGCAAGCATGAAGGGTCAACAGTTTCAAGAGGAATTTGGAACTGGCAACCAAAGGTATCTTTCCTTGTCAGTTTTCTGTTTTCTTCATCCTCTGATACGTAAGGCAATTGAGAACTAAGACAAATTACTGATGAGGAACGCACGTGATCTTTAGCAGAAACAGTGCAGGAGAAAGGGGGAGGGATCTTGAAGCTCTAATAACTGAATCGGAGAAACTGAGAGAGAAGAACAAGTCAATGGAGATGGAACTTAAGGATCTCCAACAAAGATACTCAGAGATGAGTGTGAAGTTTGCAGAAGTCGAGGGAGAGCGACAGCAGCTCGTTATGACTCTACGCAACTTCAAGAACCACCCAAAGAGCTTATCATGATCAAAGTATAGCAGTAAGTTCGACTTTAGAACATCAACACTATCTGTAAATACATTAACATCCTTTTATCAGACATTTATTATGTTTCTTTGTATAATCATAAGAGGTTGCGATCACTGTAAATGTTGTGAGGTGCATTTTTCTATTACTTGGTATGATCGATGTTTCTCACTTTGGTTCTACAATTAAACTCATTCCATTATTCTATCTGTTCAAAAGGAGTGAAAAAAATCCATGTATTCAGACTAAACGATGCTCAACATTGGGAAAATTGTCGCTTAAACTTGAAAAGAATATGCATAAGGATAGGTTGTCATTACAAATAGAAACCTCATGTCTCCTGGCATTTACTGTAGAACCTTCAAACATAGGTAGATTATACTTCACACTAGTGACAGGAAGAAAGAAGACTTCTTCAACAAAGGGAGAGATTGTTGATGTCTAAGGACCTATTTCCGTCTTGAACGGGAGAAGTGGTTGTCATTTGGATTCCTCTTTCCACTGAAAACGGCTAAGGCCTTCCTGACGGGAGGCTGAAAGGGAGCTCTCTTGTCAGTATGGTGGAGGAATATGTCATCGGCAGGGAAGAAATCATCATCTCCCTGCACATCATAAAGTACAACCCTGGTTGTAGTTCCGAGCAAGAAATTACAGGAGCTTTAAAGGTTCTAGTTGCAGTGATCGCAGGTGTGATTGTAAATGCACTGGCAGGGAGAACTATAGGAGTACAGATTTTCACCTTCTTGTGTGCCTTCTTTTTGGTTTTAGGATAAAGGTACTTCTGGGGCAGTTGATCTTCACGCAATATGAGATTCTTTGAAATTGCATCCCTTCCCCCTTGTGGCAATGGCAACGAAAACTGCCCAAGAGGAAACGGTCATAATACTTTTCATGGAATGGCAAAACGTTATTTTTTTCCCTTTGAATTTCAGAGATAGCAGCAGGATACAACAGCTGGCACTACGAAGATACAAAGCAGCAGCTAATTGAAACAAATGAAGCCTCAGAGTGAAAGCAATAGTATCAGTCATAAACTTTTATCAAAATAATGCAGGGATTGATTCACATAAGCCACAACAGTGTGAAAGCTACAAGCCACAAGATCATCACAAGCAATTACATCCATCATCATTCAGTAGCATCAATCTACTCGTCCATTTGTCATTCATTTATATATTCTGAATGAACAAGTTATTAGAGGGGCTTACCTTTGTGCCACGTAATCTAATACGGGGTTGATGTGCAGCCATCACAATTCCATTTTCATTAACAGTGACAGCTACCTTCCGCAAGGTTCCACCATTCCCGCACTTGGGGCAGAAAATCCTACCGATCTCACCAGTTACAGTATAGCAAGCATGACATTTCAAAATCCACCTGAAAGTACAAAATACCTAAGTATGAGCACTCCAGATGATATAAATCATAAACGACAGCAAGATGTGCTAAATATATCAGAGGGGGAGCACCATAACAAAGATCGAGAGAACCTGAGATCAATTAGTACAGCAATTCCACCAAGATACCAACTTTGCAGCATTCATGAGGAAGTTGGTTCATTCCTGGCATTATCAAGGCAATATACTAGAGAAGTTGACCAACAGATAGAGGATATGCATACCTGTGAAGCTGACGAATTTGCATACCAGCTGAAGCTAGCAAGCGCAGACCCATCTGGAGAATGACATTTTGCATTGCAAAGTCACCGGTCACACAAGCCACACTAGACTCCGAGAGTGATCTCAGCATCCAGCTCTGCTCGCTGCTTCCATCATCCAAAAAAGGTGATTCAACACTTTCATTGGCCTGACTCATGTTTTCCAGATGGTCAGATTCCTCGCTGATGGCATCATCAGCCTCATCTCCTTCACCTGAAAGGTGTTGCCCTTCTTGAAGAACAGCGAATGATTCTTCCTCCAGCCCCATTTGATCAAAGACTGATGAGAGGCCATCACTGTTGCAAGTATCCTTTGAAGTCTCCTCCGAAATCCCATTAACAGTATTCACTTCTTCAGGAGATCCTTGAACCTGCAGTTGGGCAGGCCTAGAGTCCTCAAACTGGTGGCTCTCTGCATCTTGTTGACTTTCTTTCTCTGACAATGCATCATAATATTCACGTCTAGCTTTTCTTCTCAGATACCTTCTGTGAGTGCTTCTACTGACAGCAGGCATCCAGTCACTGCCATCGGCATCAAACTGTCCTTGTGATGCATCGATTCCATTGGCAACCATCTTTTTCCCTTCAATGTTCACCTCCTTCTTCTGCAGGGGAAATCTCCTGGGCTTCCTCACATTGCCATCAGCATCCACCTGGTTCTCAGAATGTGCATCATCATCAGCCGCAGCCAAACCTTCCATGGAGACCTGATCTTGAGGAATCACATTCAAGTTCAAGTCTTTCAGTGGAAGGATTCTCGAAGTGGGATTCGCTCCATCCCCAGCTTCATGTTCCAAGGCTTCCCACTCCTCCAAATTCGGCACATTGGAGCCCCATCCTGGCATTTCTTTCTCTGGAAGCCTTCTTACATTAACTGTCTGGACAGGAGGAGGGCAGTCCCTTAGATGCTTAGTCCCATGAATTTGAGCCTCTAGCGTGTAAGTTAGAGCAATGAGTTTCAGATCAACTTCTGAAAGGGTCTGCAAATCACCGGTTGCCCTTGCGAACTTGATAACTGCCAACACAAAAGGAAATAGGTCAGAGACCTCCAGCTTGATATTTGGATAGCAGAAAATTCAACTTCATGAACATTAATGATCTATCAGTCAGCCGAAAAGGTAAAACTTTACAGTTTAGAGCTTCCCCTATAAGCATAAACACTTCCACAAAAAAAAGATGGCGCTTCCAATCATTCAAAACAATCAAGTAGGCACAGATCAGAGCAATTAGATGATTCATTGAGGTCCATTATTTTCACTAATGGAGGAAGCGCTGACCACCATCGATTACAATCCCTAGTAGATAGTTTCATCCTAACCTCCCGCCAAATCAAATTGCATCTCAAGTTTGTCTTTACAATAGCTACCTTTACTTAGGGCTTCAGGGGAGGGCTCCATGGTGTCAACTGTGAAAGGGACGAATTCGAGGCGTCGGCGCGAGACAGGGTCGCGGACCTCGTCCATGACCTCGGGCACAGACACGAACCGGTCCGCCAGGCTGGAAATCCGATCGCCCCCCTCGATGATGGCGTTGGCGTCGAGCACAGCCACCGCCACGCCCTTCGAGGACTTGCAGCTCTCCACGAAGATTTTCTCGGCGGAAGCGCCGCTGTCCTGGACTTGGGTCTTCGCCGACGGCTGGCTCTTCACTATGTTGCTCCAGCATGATGCTGGCGGATGCAGAGGTTGTGCCGGTGCTTCCTCCATTGTCGACTTCAACCCGCGGAAGAGAGAACGAGGAGGAGCTCTAAAACCCTAGCCACCTTATAACCAAAGCCGCTAGCCAGGTATGCAGTCGTGAAAAGTCGGAAAGGCCCTTAGATTTGGCTACTTTTTCAGTGTGACCATAATCATACCGTTACTTAGAACGTGGCAAATTTTACTCATAAAAAAATAGAATGAGGCAAATTCATTTTTTTAAAAAAATAAAAGATTTAAAAAGTTATTATAAACAATTTCCTAAATAAAAAAATAAGAACTTAAAATTAGAAAAGAAAAATTACAGGATAAATAAGGGATGTCAGGAGATAAAAAAAATATCTGGGCATAAAATCTGGTCAGTGAAGTTGGAAATAGTTGTGTCACATTGGAGACCTTTTTTTCGGAGAGTTCACATGTCAGGAAGTAGGGATTCGAGCTACCACGATACAACATTTTATCAGCTCGGCACGCCAATAAACACGTATGACAAGGCAAATGCAAAAGTGCTGGCTAATTTTAAGGTGATTCAAACCTAGGATGAAAAGAATACTCGTGCTTCTCATTACCATCGAGTCAAATCCCTTCGATTATCTCTTATTTATATTTGTTTATATCAGGTATCTATTACTATTATAAGCGAACATTAGAAAATTTGATATCTTTTTTTTATTTTTCACATTTACCTTCAATCAAATTTATAAATTAAAAATTTATTATATGTATATGATTTTTAGATTATAGATAAAATAATAATTTTATTTATTTTTTCTCTTATTTCATATCTACGATCTTAACAATAAAAAGCTTTCGTTACCTGCTTACATTCTCTTATTTCACTTTTATCCCTCCATATTTACAATTTTATAATAAAAATTTATCACGAATTTGAAATTGTAAAATTAAAAAGATAAAAATTGATATAATATACTAATGACGATTGAGAATATTATATGAATTTATTCGCATTCGTTTTTTTTCTTCCATACATAGCACGGGTGGGATCTAGTATCAGATTTAAAGGGACAAAATCCAACAATTTGGATTTGTGAACTGCCATGCCACGTATTTTCTTAATGTGCAATTACAAAATCACCCTCTTGTGTCTCATAAATGTTTATCTTGTTTCGAGGAGACCGATATCCATATGATGCCAAAATTTTTCCATTCAAATGCAGGAGTGCTCTTTCCAAATGGTGCTTTATCAGAATTTTTGGATAATTAAACATCGAGCGTAATATTACTGTATGAAATTTTATTTTTTATCAGACTGTTTATTTAGATCTTGGAGAAATGGAAATTGATAATATGTTAGAAAGTAGAAACCGACACATTATCAAACAAGATGGAACCAACATGCATGCTTTTATCTGTTTACTTTCCCCCTTTTAAGGTACAAATAAGTTACAAGTTGCCCGAGATAATCCCCAAGTGGAAAAGGAGGGTTTGCCGTCACCAAATTACATAGGAGTCAGGCACTGAGTGCCACTACCACTACGCATGCAACAATCTCTCGGGCCTGGAATGAGCTGTGTTAGCTCGATTTCCCTTGTGCGCGAGTTGAAGTCTTGGGTTTTCGAGGATGCATGTTTTTAAAGGAAATTACATTTTGAACGGGTCGGATTCGGACCCGATAATATGATACAAGGAAGAAAAAAAGGGTAAGGTGAGAAAGCCCCCGAAGTGAAACACGTTGAAAAATCACGAGACTTGATGCTCATTACACGGCACGCCCCTTTATTATGTCCATGCTCATTTCGCTGGGATCAGTCGCTTGCAGCTCGACCTGGATCCCGTCCAGCTCCCTCTTGAACCTGTCCTTGGAGCTTGCGTACAGCATCTTACTCCTCACCCTCGACGTGTCCGGAGACCTGCAAAAGACGGAGCAGTGATTGTTACTCGATTTCGTATCGATTTTGCTCGAATCATAGTGGATGTTTATCCGAGGTTGAATGTCATCCCCCATACTACCATGCAATGAAGAAGATCTTGCTCTTCTGACAGTTCTCGTCGGTCGTGAAATCGTAGTCGAAAACTGCGTAACGGCACTCGTCCGCAGGCAGGCTGGCCGTGAAATCTTCGTAGCTCTCACCTGCCTGGCCGAGTTTTTCGACGGACACCTGCTGAATCTTCTCATCGATCTTGAACACTATGAACCTGAAGGTCCTCTTCGCTTTCAGCTCCAGAAACCTGAGCTTGCAGTCATCATGCACGGCTATGCCAGATGCAGAATTTGCCTGGGCCCATATCAAAAGACTTGCAGGTTAGTTCATGCATTAAAAGCTGCATAGAGTGTCATTGCACAAAATCTTATTCATCATATGCAGCTTCCAATTATTGGTCGGCTTTTGAATGATCGAGGGACTATGAAATATCGAACACGACGTACCATGTTGCCGCACTGAATGGGAGAGGGAAGGAGGAGGCCTGGAGAGGACTACAAAGGGGAGGTGGGGGCCAAGAGAGGCTCAATTGGAAGAGTTTCTTGGAGTAGAAAAAGGGAAGAAAGCTCCTTGAATTTCATAGGGATCCATTGTATGATGGGTGGGGAGGAACTCAAGGGACGGAATTTTCCTCTTACCATTCATTTTTTTTTTTACCCAATTGTTGACTTATCTATTTTTAATTGTTGAACGGGAGATGACCCAAAATAGACAAAGTTCAAGGTTGTCCATTTTGTCAAAAGTGGTACATCTGTTGCACGCATAGTGGTATTTGTTAACTCTGTCACCGGAGATAATCGAGAAGTCTCGGCACTTAGAGAACATATACAAGATCTTACGAAGGATGACTTCTGAAAAATATGATCAATGAGGCCGTATGTTTCGTAATCGTCTCCGATAGAGACTTGGAGGAGGATCAATTTGCAAATTCCAGTATCTTATACGGGATGTCAGTTATTAGGAGTCCCTGGCCTACATGAATCCTGGAAGAATTCATTTTACTGTTGATTCGAAGGCCAGACAGTTAAGAAACATTAGATCGATGGAGAGGCGAGAGATGTTGATACTAAACAATTCATTGATAATCCATCAATTGTGTATGTGCACAAGAAATGAATGTGACTCTCGACCAGCACCGTCGATGGAGGTCCCAGGTTACAACCACTTGATGCTATGTTACCGGTCCTGAGACTACAAGATGATCAGGGCTTACGATTAAGCCCCGAACTTCGGGACCTTTGCAGTGGAGATCCGGGCGAGGAAGTGCTCTGCGATGATCCTGCGCTGGATCTTCCCAGAAGCAGTCTTCGGGAGAGAGTCGGTGATGAAGACCTTCTTCGGGACCTTGAAGCGCGCAAGGTTCTTATTGCAGAACTCGATCACTTGGGTCTCTGTTATGTTCACTCCTCTAGGAATCACGGCACAGTTTATCTGTGGAAGGACAGTAAAATGGATCGGCAACTGCCCGAAACATAGAGTCAGCATGGAGTAATGGATGAACAAATGGTACCTCTTCGCCGTACTTATCATCAGGAACTCCGAATGCGACGGCCTCAGCAATGTCGGGATGCGACAGGAGTATGGCATCGACTTCGATCGGTGATATCTTCTCACCTGCAACCAATTACCAAATCAGTGATTAATCCCAAGGACATCCATGGTCACAAGCATCCAGTCAGAGTAATGGAGCTTATACCTCCACGGTTGATGAGCTCCTTGATACGACCAACCAAGTGCAAGTACCCATCTGCGTCCAAGTACCCGACATCGCCGGTGTGAAACCAACCGAACCCGTAGGCCTGCTTGTTGGCCTCCGGTCGGTTCTTGTAGCCCTTGGTCACATTGCACCCCCTGATACAGACCTCGCCGCTGACACCCTCCTTCCGCACTACCCCGTTCTCGTCCAGGATTGCCATCTCTTGCCCCACCGGCTTCCCAACCGATCCGGCTTTGTGAGGCCCATCCTCCGGCAATGGATTCGATGCCATCAGATGGGACGCCTCGGTCATTGCATACGCCTCGAGCACAGGGGCCCCGAAGCACTCCTCGAGCCGCTCAAGGATGCTCGGGGCGAGGGATGCACTGCAGCTCCTTATAAACCGAAGCTTCGGGTAACATGACTCGGGCTTGTTGTGGTGCCGGTCGAGGATTATCTGGTGGATTGTGGGGACAGCAGTGTACCATGTAGCGCAATACCTGTTCATGTCGGTCCAGAAAGTCGAGGCTGAGAACCGCCCGGTGGCGGGCAGGGCTACGGCAGCCCCAGCAGCAAGTGAGCTGAGCAGACCTGCCAGCAGCCCGTGGACGTGGAAGAGCGGGAGAACGATCACCGTGGAGTCCAACTCGGCGAGCTTATAAACCGACATGATGTTCTTCACCGACGAGGACAGGTTCAACTGAGTCAGCGGCACGCCCTTCGGGCGGCTCGTGGTGCCTGAGGTGTGCAAGAACAGAGCAACGTCGTCGGGGTCATTTGTAATCTTCGAGACTGATTCTGGGTTTGGGTTTGATGGATTTGAAATAGCAATTTCGCAACCGGAGGAGGGAAGGGTGACGGTGAAATGGGGGATGCTGAGCTTGGATGCGGCAACTTCGGCCGATCCATTGCCTTCTTTGGGCGTCAGAAGAAGCTTAGACTCGGAGTCGGAAAGGTAGAACTCGAACTCTTCGGCGGTGTAGGCGGGGTTCAGCGGAGCCGCCGTGGCTCGGCAGCGTATCACGGCCATGAACATGATCACAAACTGCGGGAAGAAGAGATGTGAATGCTGTCCCTGCTTCGATGGATGGGGTAAAGTTTTTGGAGTTGCAGAGCACATACGTACCTCGACGGTGTTGGGGAATGTGAGGGCGACGGCGTCCCCGCGGCCGACTCCAGCGGCAAGGAGGTGGGATGCCGCGTGGTCGACGAGCTCATTCAGCTGGGCGTGTGTCAGGTCGAACTTCCCGGAAACAGAGATGGCTCTCCGGTCCGGGAATTGGGACGCCGCCTTCTTCAACAAGCCGGTCAGGGTCACGCTCTCCATCTCTTCTTCTCTTGATTTTGTTTGAGCCCAGAAAACAGAGAAACCGAAATCGATGAGCGAAATGGCGAGGAGCTGTGGAGATTTATAGGGGAGTAGTTGTGGGGGTAGGCGGCGGTTCTCGGGAGGGATGGGGGGAAGGGGGCGGAACGATCTGGTAAGTGAAGTTCGTCAGAGGGAGGTGGCAACCTGGCGGAAAAAAAAAAAGGTGGCAACTGCCAACTGGTGACGTCATGGAGTTAGTCCCCGGGAATCTAGCGAATTTCTCCGCTCTCTGTTTTGCGAAAATTCTTTAGTTAGGTTAGTTTGTTATACGAAATAAAAACACTGGAAGTCCTATATGTTTATCGATTTTTACAAGTGAGTCCTAAATATTTCAAAGTGTTGAATCAAATCTTATATGTTGTCCACGTTACAATATCGAATTCTTTTCATCACTTACCATTATTTTATGCTGACGTGGCACTGATGTGGCACTGATACGCGTCAGCTTAAAGTAACGATAAATGACAGAAAAGACTCGATATTGTAAAACTGATAATGTATAGGACTTGATTTAACGCTTTAAAATATTTAGGATTTCCTTGCAAGAATTAATAAACATATAGAACTATCGATGTCATTATCTCTTTATTATATTATTTGTAAACTTTATCGATAAATATTTAATATATTATCATATTATTACTTTTTTCTATTCATTAATAATAATTATTTTTTAAGATATGACTTGACATATTAGTTTACGTATCAAATATTCATTGGTTAACTCAGTACGTCATCCGTTAATTCAGTTCACCTAAGAATTTAGCATGTTCTGTGTAGCGAAAGTATAGCCCTATAAATAAAGAATTCTTAGGTAATCCTACCTCATCACGTAGTATAAAGAGGCATCAACCAAGATGCGATAAATAAATAAAACAGTTACTATAATTAATACTAATTAAAATAAATTAATTGGTTCTTTATCACAATATTAGTATGAGATAGGAACGTGTAAGATCTTTTCTTTTCCTATAAATAGTGATGAAAGAGTCAACGATTTGAAGCGATGCAACGGTTTACCCCCATTGCATCGTTCCACACCAACTTAAATTTTTGAATATCAATAGTACTGAAAATTCTTAGATAGTCATATTTTTATCATATGGTACGAGAAAATATTAATCAGATTATGACAAATAAGAAAAGTGATTTTAACCACCCGAGCAGTTGCATTAATCATTATCAATCAGAGCAATTTAATTAGTCATTCATCACAGTGTTAATATAAAGTACGATTATCTAAGATTTTTTCAAGTGGTACAGATCGAAAACGAAGTGACACTATCATCTCCGCCACAATTCATGTTCCAAAAGAATGAAGTTTTTTTTTTTCAATTTGCTCTGTACCGTATTTAAAAATTTAATATATCTTAACTAATTAAAGTTTGAGCTGAGTCGGCATATAAAAAGATTAAAACTTCTCACAATTATGAATTTTTCTCATCATAAGTCTCGAATCCAAAAATTCTTTTAAGAAAAATATGTATTAAACTATGCCAATCAACTAATATTCATCCAAAAGTATAACTCTTTTTTTTTTAAAAAAAAAAGGCACATCCGAGGAAAATTGGATTTTCTTTTTTTTAACCTGTCAACTCCACTGGTGGAAGAGGCAAAAACTTAGAAAGGCGCCTCCATGAACGAAAGGGACGACAAGGATACAATAAACCATCCGGTCTTGTCGGCTTCATGTAGCAGGTCTCACTCGCGCTCAGTAAATAGAATCAACTGCGATAGATCGATCAACGAGATCTATTTAATCAACATGCTTCTTGTACATACTGTAATGTTGGGTGTAACCGCACCTTCGATGGATACTGCACGACAAATTTGCGGCACGACCATGATAAGTCCTGAAAGAGATGCTCGATACCAGCCGAAAAGTCGGGAAAGGAGCGAGAGGGATAACATGAAGACGATATTTCATAGTACAGCTCGATGTCATAGGCAGTGATTGTTGTTGGATGGCAACCGCGTACCGCGTCGGGATCTTCAATCTAATGTACAATTTTCTCAGTAAACAACATCAAGTGGCTCCTTTTATATAGATTAAAAGCAGGGATTATCGATGCTAATTGGTTCAAACGGTTCGGCACTCTACTTATGCTGGTGAGTTTTATTTGTTGGTGGGCCGATCCGACTCGAACAGAAAAAGTAATTGCATTTCGCAATCGAATCGGTGTCACGTTCAAAGGGATAAGTCTCGGCTTCTCTATCTGTAATAGATTAGTTACCAATATTACTCGATTTAATAAGCCACCGATCTGATTGTTTGATATTAAATAACACTAAGTGCTTAAGTATTTATTTGTTTTGAAGTCTGTGGGTGCACGGAAACTTCTGGCCCGGTTTACTATGGCGCACTTTCCAAAATTCCCACTGACCAGATCCGATGTATTATTATTTGATAGCTATATTCGAGTCAGATTGATCGATTATGAAGTAGAACTCTCGAGTGATTGATTTTCCGCACTTACTAGAGTCAATCGAATTCGAAGATCTCACATATTGAAAATGATATTGATTCATCTCAAATTATAACCGTTAAAGACGAATCCGTTTCCTCTTCATTGAAGACTCCTCCCAGGGATTCCTGGTTTAAGTGCTCTACACTCATGGCAGCCTCGAAAACTCTCGCCGTGGAGGACCGACCGGGGTTTTCATGAGCGTTGGCCGGCCTTTCAGGGGTTCTTTAGGGACCAATTCGCTCTGCGTAGATTGACTGCTGAAACGGCGTTACGGCTTCCTCTTTTAATTAAAACGCATGTCGCTTGTCTGTTGATGAGGTTACTTAAACCAACATGCTCCCGCGGTTTTTCTCTTTCAGAAATATAACATACAGATAAATGATTAAGTAAGTAAATAAATAAATGAGAAAAAGGGGATGCGAGAAATAAAGAAATAAAAAAAATATGGACGGTTTCATTGACGAGAACAAGATGAGAGAGGATCTCTTAATGTAAATCGAGCCGGAATGCAAGGCAAGAAACCATTTTTCTGGTCTTCAAAGGTCGGCCGCGGGACGAGGAAACCAATCCAGCATTGCAACATAATAAGTCTTCAGGTCAACGGGAAAAACATAATAAGTCATCAGGTCAACGGGAAAAACGGAAAATTTTCCCACTGAAGGGATTGGTTCCATGTAATTTGTTGATTTTTCAGGAAAAATAGATGAATTACCATCCACATTATCATGTTTGGCAGCAATCCTCTCCTCATTCTCAATTTGCCGGGCCAATGAAATTTTACCGGGACACGGTACAAACCTTGGTAAAGGAAATGCCACTCGAGGGGTGGAAATCCGACTTTCCCATGGGGTCCACATCAAAACACAAGCATTTTTCCTGTCACGATGGGCCCAACTACTAATTTTCCGTCAGCTTTTACGGATCTGCCCTCAATTTTATTTCAACTCTTATTTAACAAAGAATGGTAACATTGTAAAAGTATATTTATTTTCTATCACATCAAAAATTATAATATTATATTTCTACTCACTTTTTCAATAATTTAAAATACTTACCAAATACAATAATTTTATTTTACAATATACTTTTCATTTAAAATAATAATTTTTATGTAACCCAACTTTTCCCCATAATCTAAGATTACCCGAACCAAATGCCCTCTGAGATCAAGATGGATTCCTGTTCTGTGTCCCCAGTAACTAGCCTGTGTATGCAGGACACGTTTTAAAAATCTGGAACCAGACCCTATCATGTTGCTTTTTAAGAAATAAACTCGACCAAAAGCTTCTATTAAACTTCAAATTTTGGATACCTGGTTGGAACATGTTCTTTTAATAAATAAAACTAAAAATATAAAATCGACTAATTGAGTAATTATCAAACAAATTCCTTCATTGACATATCCGAAAAATGTCGAGTATAGCCAATTGAATGCAATAGGAGAGAGATTTTGTGATCGACTCAACTCTTGCTGAAATAGAATGGAAATTATTGAATGTCAAGATTTGAGGAAAGGGTTGAGAGTCAAGAGAGGCTGAGGCTTGAGGATGGGAAGGAAAGATAGAAAAATTAGGTTAAGATGTTGTATTTTAAAGTTTTACATTTAATATGAATATAAATATATATTTTTATCTGTTACGGATATCAGTCGCAGTTACGATTTCAAATATCATATTTAATAAAACTGGAATCAAAATCAGAACCGAAACCTATTTTAACTGATTTCTCATTTTTTTTTCCTATTCGGAACCTACCCAATTTTTATTAGAACTTACTCGGTACCTGTGCACACCCCTAATTTTTATAAAGAAGATTAGCAAGCTAAAAATTAGAAGAAATAGGAAACTAAAGACATGCAAAAAGTCACATTAAAGATGTTAGGATCTAAAGATGTTAAAAATTTGAGAAACTTGACACTATATATGTGTGTGTATATATATATATATATATATATATGGGAAAACCTTCAACCTAAAGGGAAACAACTCAAATCAGATTAGTCATCAGGGATACCACTAATTCCGAGTCCCATTAAAAACTCAGCACAAAAAAGATTCTCACGCCTTAATACTATCGAGAAATTTATCAAAAAGATCTCACGCTAGACTCACCCAACTTAGTCGTAGGGCCCCTAGCATTTTACTACACCACGGTACACTTTCACAACTCGAATAAAGATGTTGCCTAAGGAGAAAAGTCATCTCATCATTTCGTTCAACTTATGTCAGTTTGATCGTCACCCTTTACAAAGTCAAACTTGCAAGTTTCCATACCAGCTATGACCTTGCGGTGCGGATATGAAGTCAAAACTCCAACCTGAGTTTTGCTTAAAATGAATACTGGACGATAAAGAGGGTTTAGCACAATTATAAAAGTTCTGGATTCGATCTTATATGTGGGACTTCTTGTACCTTTTTTCTTCTTCTTCCTTGTGTCCTTTTTAAGTATATATGTCTCCTTTGTACACCGAAAAAAAAAATGGTTGCTGGACTTTGAAGTTTCAAGTTGCCATTTTTTTTTTTGTTCATTCCGTGTGCTCCGCTAACTCCATTGTTGACTTTGAAGAAAAGCAATATAACACACATGCACACATAACATATGTGGTTGACTGGACTTTTTTCAACGTGCACGAATTCAATAGCGTTCTGAAAGTTCGGTTAACCCGAACTAACTTGGGCCAAGTCAGACCGTACCGTTAACAAGTAAATCTCTCACGATCCAAATAGTCAAATATACAGGATGAATCGGAGCTCGACAGAGCTTGGTAAGTCCTGGACCGTCTAAAGGAATGACCGGAGCCGTGCCATTTCTGTCCATGACAGAAGACAAAGCGATCGGGGCCGTCTGGAGTAAGGGCGCCAGGGCCAGCGCCTTGCCCTTTCTGTCCACGGCAAAAGGCAGGCAGATGTGGTGTCGACTCACACGACCATGTTCTGTTGGGTGGAAACATATATGATCGATTTCAAAATCTGCAACGACCGAGTTAATACGATTTTAGCGGCCATTAACAGACAAATCCACCGTCCTCTGCATATTAAGCCGGTCACTCACAAGTACGATACGGTTTTGGAGCTGAGAAAGCAAGAACCCTCCCCTCGTGGCCATTTCCGTGCATTGTTTCGAGAGTGTTATGCCATCTGTTCAAGATAACTCGGAGTCATGTACTAATCTCAGCTCTATGAGTCGTTGCATCTTGGGGTACAGATTCGTTAATCGAACTTCTCTATTATTGCAGTCAATCTTGTTTTTAGCAGTCAGAATATCTGGAAATTTCAATTACCATTTACTTACTTGCCTTCTAACGGTAAGTGCTGAATATTCCCAAAGCCCATCTGACCAGACAGTTCATCTCGTTGATTTGAACATCACATGTTCTGATCTCCGACATTTGTGACAAATTTCCAAGGGGCCCGCTGAGCTTAAGCATTCCTAAGCTGAATGAAATGGGCTCCAAACCTGGACCAGCCCGGTGCGTGTCGGGCCCTCGGATGTCGGTTTATAACTGAATACAATATTACGGTCTTTTTTTTCCTTTTTCTTTTTCTTTTTTTTTTAATCATTGTCGACATTGGAATCAAAAGCCATATCCAGTTGTCAAAAACTTATGTACTGAGAAATGGGATCTGGTGTAGTGGCACTATTCTTGATCAAAAATTAATAAGTTTCGAATTTAATTCTAATTAATAGCATTTCCGTACACTTTTACTATACTCTTTTCCCTCTTATTCCTTCTATGTTCATGTCTTTTTCCTACTAAGACAATTGCAAGGTTAATCACATTTTATTTTCTCAATCCTAGGATGACACGCATCTCCTATGTAAAGTATCCACCTAACCTACAAAAGAATCGACCCGCTTTCATCTAAAATTCTAAAATTTGTGACCGGTGAAATCAAATTTATCTTATAAATCAGGCTTCTATTTATTATTTATCTTATGTGAGATTTCATTTCTAAACATATACAACCTTTTATCTTGAGATACTGTTTATGTTATTTTTTTCCGGTCTGTACCACTAGTATACAGAAATTCAACCGATCTTGACTCATCTAGTTCGAGCCGAGTAAACCCATTGAAGTAAAACTCTCATAAGATGAATTTTTTTCATTTACAAGACTCGAATTCGAAATCTTATTTAAGTGAAAGAGACGTGCTGCCACTTCAAGCAATTCAATGTGGTATGTCTGTGTTATTTTTTCTGGTCTGAACCATCGGTATCCCCGGAAGTCCAGCGAGACTTAATTAATTCAATTCGAGTCAGGAGAGTCCACTAAGAGTTATTATCCTTTCAAGATAAATTTCCTGTATTTACGAGACTTGAACTTGTATAGCTTTTTTGTTTGTGTTATTTTTGAAAATACATAGTGTGGCATCACATTTTTTATTTTTATTTTTTGGTCGCCAGCCACGGTATCCAAGCAGGTCCCACCAGCGGTGAGATGGCATCTTTCAGCCAACCATACTTGACTAATCCGTTGGTCGCCCCGGGTCGCACGCCTGGCAATGGCGGGTGAGGCTCCCAAGGGGGGTGTCTGCATACGTGAGGTCTCGAACTCGAGACATCCTTAAGCGGCACCGAGCTGCTTACCACTCGGCCCAACCCCCTTGGTAGTGTGGCATCACATTGATAGAGATACAGTATTGAATTTTTAGACGCGTGGCACCGCACGCCGGGTTGAGTTAGATCATTACGTAGATCAGAGTTTACATGGGGTGGGTGGTGCCTATCCTGTTCCCATCACGCCCTCACGAACATTTTCCCTCTCACATTCTTTTATATATATATATATATAGAATTTTATTCGAAAAAATTTTAAAATAACTGAATTTCATTAGTTTGTGATATTACATCAATACCCTCACGTGATGTGCCCGTTACGCGCAATACTCTCTCCAATTAGCTGCATCAAAAGCACATTTACATCAATCTCTCAATCATGTTCGTAGATCCTTATTTTTTATTACTCCATATAATATTCTCAATATCAAGATATAATCTTCCAAAAAAATATAATATAATATCTAAAAAATAAGAAAATAAAACCGAATTTAACCGCATTTAAAATGCAAGACAGGTGGAACGATATTCTTTTATCAACTATCGTGCGCTCGTTGAATTTTCCGGTCCAGTTGCTTCCTGTTGGCACGTGCCGCGCCTTTAATAAATTAATTAAGATTCATAAAAAATACTGTCACGTAGATTCCTTTCGCGTGTCAATTTTTGAAATTGATTTAAATAATATTATGAAAGTTATTTACTGCATGCAATTGCATTTCAAATTTTCATTTGCGAAAGCTGCTGTCGAAGGCACATTCTCTCTTTTAATATGTAAAATTAATTAAAATAAGAGGGAGATTGACCATTTCCAATTAATCAATAATATCATGGCCAAGCACCCGAGAATCTTTTAGAATCTCTCATTTTCGTCGATACGCGTCATATGATATTTAAATATTTAATTCGATCCTTACTAATTAAGATATAAATTGAGTTGGTCCGTTAAAAAATAAAACTCCGTTTATTATACATTTTCTCCGTTTGTGATATTCGAACCTGACTTAAGTGGAAGATGTCATGCCGCCACGACCAATTTATATTATTAAAATCTCTAATTTAGCTTCACTAAGTGTAAATTACATTATGAGCAAATAAGACAAATGAAAAAGACATCAAATTTCACAAATATTTGCATATAATATATTCTAGATATGAACCAGTGCTACATACAGAAAGAAAATAAAAATAAACAAACATGAAATATTGAGGTGAGACTGTATAATTAGATTATCTATTTATAACCTATTACAATTTAATTTATTTGAAATTCGTTAAGTTATCACAGTAAGCAGGACATTCTTAGTTTTCATCAGTATACTATATCAATTTTATCGTTTCAATTTTTTAATTATGTGACGAACTTTTACCACTAAAATTATAGATATAAAGTGATGCGGAGTGTGTCGAGAGAATATGAGCAGTCAACGAAATATTTTTGCTATTAAGATAGTAGACATGAGCGAGGAAAATATTTGAAATTATTGTTTTACTCTTAATCTCAGTGATTCTATAAGGATACGTAACATTAATATGTAAATTAGAGAAGGGCGGATATGAAAAAAAAAAAAAAAAAACACGAAGGTTTACCAAACCTTAGGAACATTTGCATATAATATCATAGTATAGAAGATAGATAGAAGATATATATATATATATATATATATGTATGTATGTGTGTGTGTGTGTGTGTGTAGATATGCATTACGAAAATTAATAAGAAATCCTATCGGTTCAGTTAACAAGTTTGACTTTACAAAACAATTAATTACCATTTTAAAAAATGTTTAATTGATTGTTCAGGATCCGGGGACTTCGGAGAGAAGACGCAATTCCGTACAAATCCAACACGACTCAGGCGAGTTGATCACTTGAACTTGAATGCACTTTGCATTACTTTGAAGATTTCTATGCTTTTCGATCAACTTTATTCGTTCGCAACGTTTTCCTCGATCGATCTGTACATCAGGCAGTTCATGAATGAAACTCCTCACTATTAAGTTAACCATGACACACTGCTGGAGCTAAATCTTGACTGATTAATTATTATTTTGCTAATTTTATTAAGGGGATTAATTGAATTAATTAATTAATTAGGATACGTTCACATTATTCGCTGGTAAGTTGATAACGTGCAGTAGGTCGGGTATAGGATCCGACTCCTCACGGGAGCCGGTATTTGGGGATCAATGGCGGTCCCCAGATTGTATAATACACCGTCTAGTGGACTAATCGGTTGTTATAATATCAGATATCGTCGCTATTAAAAAAAAAACAATAAATAGGCCTTCTGTCGGCTTAAGCCGTAACCCAACGACAGAAACTTTCTCATAGTAAAATTTGAATTTTAAAATCGTGCAAATTAATTTTGCTAGTGTGAAATTACTTAATATGTTCACATTCTTTCTTGGTAAAATCTTATCCTCAAATTAATTATTTATCTGAAGTTTTTAATTACCCTATTAAAAAATTATTTAAATTAATAAAATATTTAATACAGATTGTCTTCTTGAATAAATTCAATCCGCGCATGTTCAACAGTTGGCATCCCTAAATTTCTCCTCTCCATCCACACGTAGGACGGTGCAGGAAATATGGAAGGGGCGGATACAGAAAACTTGTTAATGGATAAAGATCGATGAAACAATACTAATGAATTTAGGGAGTTGAGATATGAATTTTCAAGCCATCTCAGCTTGCGAAATGGCTCGAAAAAACGTCAATCAAATTATGATAAACGAGAAATTTAGTTACTTGCTCAATTATATTGTCATAATTATTATTAACTGTAGTAATTTAATCGGTGGTTGCTCACGATGCCATTACAATGGCAGGACCGTTCAAAATTTTCATCAATGCTGTAGATATTCGCATCCGGTTACACCGTATTTTTTTTATAGTAGCCGGTCTATATCCTATGTAAAACTGACTCCTAAATTTTAGATTCGAACCCTACCATGTTGAGTATTGAAATCGGAACCAACCCAGAACCTGCAAAATGCCATCGGTTCTGGGTACTATGTTAGAATATATTTATTATTTATTCATTTACATCTGTAATACAAATTATTTCGATCATTTTCATGATTATTATCAATATTATTTTATATAGTTTTTCTTAACATAATCAAGTATTTTTAATTTTAAATAAGTTTACGGTAACTATTTGTTACTGATTTTAAGTTATAACAATACTTTAAATAAGAAAAACTTATCAAATATGTATAACCGTTATGTTAGATGAAAATATATCGTGTCAGCAATACAGTAGTTCAAACGGTTCGTGAAATTGGAGTTTAAAAGAATAAGTTATAGACAATTAAAATTAACCGTGCGAACCAATTGATAAATTTCGATTTCGATTCCGAATACCATGTGTACTAGAATCTAAGTCATAACTCATCGATTTCTTACTTTATTATCCGAATCGTATTCTATTTTTTTTTATTACCATCCATTCAGAAGCTCACACCCCAATTTGCCGGTAACATCACTGATGCGATCCTCAAGGTTCCGAGGGCCCTTTCAGCATGACGGAGCTGAGGACGTATGCGGACGGAAAATTCGACAGCCGTTAGGGTACCGCCAGCGAGGCAAAATTCCCGCCTATTTTATTCGGTCAAATCTTAACAACGAGTACAGTGCGACCCGACATCCCAATCTCCTGTAAATTTCCCTTCCTTCCTTTTTCTAACGTCTTCTAGCGGACTCCGTTAATTTAGAGTTGACTTTGTGGTGATTGGCGGGACTCCACCCACCGAACCTTAATCCTTTCCCCGGCGACAAAAGCTCTACCGTCTAATAATTAAATCGTTAAATAAACCAACGAAGGTTGGCGCAAGTGGAAGGGGCTTGTGTCGCTTAAACAAAGGTGCCGGGTTCGAGCCCCTGTGAACGCAGCAGACCTTCTTGGGAGGGGTCCCCGGGAAACCGCCTGACAGTACCCCGAATCCGGATTAGTCGGCCAGCCTTCGGGTACCGGACACCGGGTGGGAAACCAAAAAAAAAAATCGTTAAATAAATAAAAAAATAAATTTCGTGCATTTTAAATACCTAGGATAATTTAATATGTGGGAATAATTACAATAATTATTATTGAGAAAATTTTAATGAATATTTTGTATTTTTATTCTTTTGTTTATCAGTATTTGGTATTTTTATTCCATTCATTCTTTGTTTTTAAGAAGGTGATATTAAATAATAATTATTAATTTTTTAAATGAATCTGGACAGGTGGATGTCCAATTACGTCGAAATCCAGCTTTTTGGGATCACATGTCCATAAAAGTGGTTACATATATTGTTAGTGGCTATCGCGTCCCCCTTACGCACCATGCAGCCTCTTCTTCGCCTAGTATAAAATACGGTAAGTGTGTTCGGATCCGGTTATCCTGTATTTTTTTATAATATCTAGATTACATTCTATATAAGACCGGTTCTTAACTTTTGAATGCGGATGTTGCCATGTTGAATCTCAGAGCTAGACCTTACTCGAACTCTGTAATATACCACAAGTTTTGGGTACCTTGTTGGTACCGTTTATTATTTATCATTTATTTTTAAATATAATATTTTTTTTTATGATTATTATTATCTCGTATAACTTTTTATCGTAATAAAATGTGTGTAATTTAAGTATATTTACATTATATTTAAATAATATTTGCTACTGATTTTAAATTTTAATGATACTTTACACATGAAAAATTCATCAAATATACATAATGATTATTTCAAATGAAAGTTCATCAAGTTGGGACTATAATGGTTTAAACGGTTCACGAAGTAGAGCTCAAGCGAGAAAGTTACAAACGATTAAAATTAACCACGTGAATAAGTTTACATGTTCCGGTTCCGGTTCAGGTACCCTGTATGCTACCGATTGCTTCATTTACTACCCGGAACCTACTATATTTTCATTGAGATAATACCCATAACCTCCTCAATAGAGCAAGTTCTTACCCGTTCTGGATCTACCATATACCTATCTACACTCCTATAATATTTTTTTTACAAATATTTTTTGAGGGTTTTAATAAAATTTTAAAATTTTTATTTTTCGCGTAATTCTCCCGAATCTACTTACATGACTAATTTACATTAGCTTGTGACGTTGTCAGGTAGCATTAAAGTGATATACTCATGGCATACAAGACTTTCTCATAGGGAAGATGAGGCCTTAACGCTAATGCTAGTCACTTGAGATAATTCAATATTTTTTATTTCTTTTTAATTTAAGATCCTGATTTAAATCTCACAATAGAAAATTTTTATAATTGAAGGGTTTTGTAGATCAATTAAATATTGAGTCACTGCATTTTGAGTTATCAAATTTTGCACTTAAATGTCACTTGAAGGTGATAATGGTGAGGAACTATCTACAGCCACTGGAATTGCCATGCGTGACTGTCTTCTATCTCTCATTTGCTACGTATTGATTTGTGTTTCCTCCGAGAAATTATTAATTGATGATACCTCGTTACATGGCGTGATAGAGTACTAGTTAAAATATAACAAATAAATAAATCAGTGTTAATCACCCGACTATTTAATATAAGTAATATTAATCAAAATAATTTGATCGGTTCTTCCTCACCATATCATTGTGAGATGTGACTGTCTTGACATTTTTTGTTTCTCCTATCACGTAGTAAGTTAGGATCACCAAAATTTTTTTAATGATGGTAATAAATCTTTGATAATTCTATCTCATAATAATACGGTGAATAATCTATAAAAATTAATTAATAATAATTACTCGGATATATTCATTTGCTCATTTCTTAAAATTTGATTGAGATGATAAGATATATGTTCGTCTTAAACAGATTTCATGTGAGAAATTCTTATATGGTCCTACCTTAATACGTAATATGAGTAAATATTAATCAAATTATAATAAATAAATAAGTTAGTATTAATAATCTAAATAATTATTATAATTATTATTAATTAAAATAATTTAATTTATTTTTACTCGCCCGTGTATTTTTTTAAAGAAGCAGAGAGTTGCGTAAAGCATTGCTTTACGCATTCCCATTCCCATTCCCATTCCCATGTTTGTAAAATCTAAGCGACCGTCCGAGGATTTCTCGTTAGGAAATTCAAAATTTTGAAGTCCGCGACTATTACAGACCGACTTGATCAGAAGGCTTCCCCCTCGTCGGAGCACAGCAAAACTTTCGAATTCAAAGCTTCCATGGCGGCAAAGTTCCTGGATCTGACCTGTCTGCGGCGGGTCACCTATGGCGACGTCTCGCCGATGCCGCACTACCCCTCGATGCCGACCAAGTACCCCAAGGGCGTCTCCCAGCAGGAGAAAGAGGTGGAGGGCTCCGAGTCCAGAGCCGTGTTCTCCGTCGTTGGGATGACCTGCTCTGCCTGCGCAGGTTCCGTCGAGAAAGCCATCAAGAGGCTTCCGGGGATTAAGGAAGCCGTCGTCGATGTCCTCAACGGCCGCGCCCAGGTCCAGTTTTACCGGAGCTTTGTCAACGTAAGTCGGTTTCCCGGATTCAGTTTACATATTTCCGCACTCCTGCTCGATAACTCTTGGCCTGAATGAACTGCAAATGTCTCGAAATCCCGAGCATCAGCTGAAGACTCGGTTGATTTCAATTAGTTGGAGATCGTTGCCCATGAGAATGGACTAGGACTAAATTACGCAATCTGACAGCCCTATATCATTGTTTTTGTTGCATTTGCTTCCTTGAAGCCAAGCCATCTTCCTTAGACTGTGAACACGGTAGCTTTTTTGACTTGTGTAGAAAGAATCAATTCGTGAAGCAATAGAGGATGTAGGGTTTGAAGCGACTATCATTGAGGATGGAACAAGCGACGGCACATCCCAGGTATGCCGGATTCAAATCAATGGGATGACCTGCACATCCTGCTCCTCCACGGTTGAATCTGCTCTTCGTTCGATCCACGGTGTCCACAAGGCCCAGGTGGCCCTTGCAACCGAAGAAGCGGAGATTTACTATGACCCGAGGATCACAAACACTGATCACTTGTTGAGCACTGTAGAAGATACTGGGTTTGAGGCGATCCTCATAAGCACCGGTGAGGACATGAGCAGCATACAGCTCAAGGTTGATGGCCCGAGTACTATCCACTCAATGAGAATCCTGGAGGACTCTCTCCTAGCCCTTCCCGGGGTCAAGAGTGTTGAGGTGGACCCACTTCTCTCCAAAATTTCCCTTTCGTATAAGTCCGATCTGACAGGCCCGAGGAGCTTCATCGAGGTGATTGAGTCAACTGGATCAAGACGCTTCAAGGCAGCAATATTCCCTCAGGGTGAAGGAGGGGGAAGAGATGCTCGCAGGCAGGAGGAAATAAACCAATACTATAGATCGTTCCTGTACAGTTTAGTTTTCACCATCCCTGTGTTTCTACTCTCCATGGTTTTCATGTACATTCCGGGTATCAAGCACGGGCTTGATTCGAAGATTGTCAATATGATGAGCATCGGAGAGCTCCTCAGGTGGGTACTTTCTACTCCTGTGCAGTTCATCATCGGGCGGCGATTCTATACTGGAGCATACAAGGCTCTCCGCCACGGATCTGCAAACATGGATGTGTTGATCGCCCTGGGAACAAATGCAGCGTACTTTTACTCGGTCTACTCAGTTTTGAGGGCAGCCACTTCTCCAAATTTTAAAGGCGTGGACTTCTTTGAGACGAGCTCGATGCTCATTTCATTTATTCTGCTTGGGAAGTACCTGGAGATTCTGGCAAAAGGAAAGACTTCTGAGGCCATAGCCAAGCTCATGGACTTGGCTCCGGGGACAGCCCTATTGCTTACCCTTGACAGTGAAGGGAATGTGATGAGCGAGAAGGAAATTGACAGTCGGTTCATACAAAAGAATGACCTGATTAAGATTATCCCAGGGGCAAAAGTGGCATCGGATGGGATTGTCATTTGGGGCCAGAGCTATGTAAATGAGAGCATGATAACGGGAGAGGCTAGACCCGTGGCAAAAAGGAAGGGCGATACGGTAATTGGTGGGACTGTGAATGAGAACGGGGTCTTGCATGTCAAAGTGACACGGGTTGGATCAGAAAGCGCACTCTCACAGATTGTTCGTCTTGTCGAGTCAGCTCAAATGGCCAAAGCACCGGTGCAGAAGTTTGCAGACCGAATTTCCAAGTATTTTGTCCCTCTGGTATGGAAAATTCTGTTTTCTTACCGTATAACTGCTAAATGATCGCTAAGCCTTTAGGAAAACCTTGGTCTATATCAAGCATGTCTTCACATTCTTATCCTTCCCAAGGGCAAATAAACAGATCTAAAGGGTCTCTAGGCTCCAAATTCAGGACAGCTTACAGCAAAAATTGAAGACTGATCTAGTAGATTGCTTAGCTGAATCGAAAATCATCCTGATTGCAATTTTCCTTTAAATGATATCTCGGGTTATCCTTTTTTGAGCAGGTGATTGTCCTGTCATTCTCGACTTGGCTCGCATGGTTTCTAGCAGGGAAATTCGGTGCATATCCAAAGTCATGGATCCCAGCTTCAATGGACAGCTTTCAGCTTGCTCTCCAGTTTGGTATTTCGGTGATGGTCATTGCCTGCCCCTGTGCTCTTGGGCTTGCAACTCCTACAGCAGTTATGGTTGGGACTGGAGTTGGTGCATCTCAAGGTGTTCTCATCAAAGGAGGCCAAGCATTAGAAAGTGCACATAAGGTTAAAGGAATCTACCATACTCTCACACTCCAAAAACTGACAGATTTTCATTACTACTCAATAAAAAACTATATATTTGAGTTTGATCGTAAGTTTAATAAATGATAGGCAAACTGCATAGTGTTTGACAAGACGGGGACACTCACGATTGGGAAGCCGGTGGTTGTTAGTACACAGCTTTTGAAGAACATGGTGTTGCGAGACTTTTACGACGTCGTTGCTGCAACTGAGGTATGTTTACTTTGTAGAGCAACCTGTACATTTGAATGAACAATGTAACCTACATTGAATGTTGAGCACCACAAATATTTATCAGGTCAACAGTGAGCACCCTTTAGCCAAAGCAATTGTTGAGTACGCGAAGAAGTTCAGAGATGATGAGGAGAACCCGATGTGGCCTGAAGCCCGTGAGTTCACCTCCATCACGGGCCATGGGGTGAAGGCCATTGTGCGTAACAGGGAAGTGATCATCGGAAACAAGAGCTTGATGTCGGAGTGTGGCATTGCTATCTCACTTAAAGCCGAAGAACTGCTTGCAGAAATTGAGGAAATGGCTCAGACTGGGATTCTAGTGTCCATCGACCAACAACTGACGGGGGTGTTAGCGATCTCTGACCCACTAAAACCAGGTGCTCATGAAGTGATTTCCATCCTCAAGTCCATGAAAGTGAGGAGCGTGATGGTCACTGGTGACAACTGGGGCACCGCGAATTCGATAGCCAGGCAAGCCGGGATTGAGACAGTCGTGGCAGAAGCCAAACCCGAGCAGAAAGCAGAGAAAGTGAAAGAATTCCAGGTTGTCAACAATTCTTTGTTCTCTACCAGTATCTTTACTTTTCTGTCCAACTACATAGATTTGATCATGGAAAATTCTCGTCCCATGGGCGATACAATTTACTGGGGATTGTCCTTGGCAGGCTTTGGGTTACACCGTAGCGATGGTTGGTGATGGTATCAATGACTCGCCGGCTCTCGTGGCTGCAGACGTGGGGATGGCAATCGGTGCAGGGACTGATATCGCAATCGAGGCGGCAGACATTGTTCTCATGAAGAACAACCTTGAGGATGTCATAACAGCTATCGATCTCTCCCGAAAGACATTTTCCCGAATCCGCCTGAACTACGTGTGGGCCCTGGGCTACAACCTCCTCGGGATCCCAGTCGCTGCTGGGGCCCTCTTCCCTAGCACAGGGTTCCGGCTTCCTCCATGGATTGCTGGAGCTGCAATGGCCGCTTCATCGGTGAGCGTCGTGTGCTGCTCTCTGCTGCTGAGGTACTACAGGAGGCCGAAGAAGCTGGATACCTTTGAGGTACGTGAGATAATGATTGATTGAAACAAACGTAGGGAGTTCGGATTCTCTGTATTTCACTTTGTGGACAAGTTTATGCATATCGATAACTATAGCAAATAAGATGCAGATGTTGTAAATCTCGTACTGTTGTGTAGCGAGGGAGATTAGTGATTTAAGCAGCGTGATGGTGTTGTCTATATAAATATGTTGTTGATATGTAAGAAGTACTGCTCTTTTTTCGAAGTTATCTCTAAAGGGATTGATCTCGAGCAGCTATTCCATTGCCCATATTTGTTTCGTCTGCTGGAAGACAGTTCGAAGATGAGAAATAGATTTTTAGTTGAACTCTTGCTTGCTTACTTTCCACAATGTTATGTTTTCGGAGATTTCTGCGTTCTTCTCGAAACTTTCTGCTGTGAGTCATAGGATTACAACTGAAGCCTGGTTTAGTGTCCTGTTCGAGTCTCCAGGATCACAGAATTTAGCAGGAACAACTGCAATAGTTTCCGAATTTTGAGCTCGAGGCAGAGGATCTCAAACTAACATCCTTCGATAGATACCGTAGCAGAGGCTGAGTATCGAAAAGATTAACTCTGAATGTTAACTTCAGCCAGGTCCTGAAAAGTGGTGTTGAATTGACGAGCCAATGCTGGATCACTTGACATCAAATGAGCTTGGACAGCCAGAGAAGTGGTCCAGTAGTTCCAAACTCATAGTCATATGATTTGGTGAGTTTCAGAACATACGCTAGAACTATGCTCTTTGGCTAGATTTGGAACCGAGCTTGAAAGACCTCAGTTTCTGTTAATTGTACTGGTCATTTCGTGGTGTTTTACTGTCGGTTTAACTGTTTGTTCAGTTTATATGATCTGTTTGCTGTTAAATACGAAAATTCGAACATGATGTGCAGCGGGCAAAAACATGCCTTTCTCGAGATCAAGTGCCAACCTCAGTTTCTCAAATACTTCCCATTTGATTGTGATGTTATCTACGGGCACCATATATGTCCCCCAATTCAATCCTCATCTGCCAGTGTCTATATGGTGACATTGGTGACACCGGCTAATTATAATTAGTTATTATTAGAGTTATTTTTTTATTTTTTATGTTTAATAAAAAAAATCATAGAAATAACTTATTCTGATTGGCTGGTATTATCACGTAGGTACTACCACGTGGTAATACCATGACGTAAAAGACTTTCTTGATATTGATACCTATTACAGGTCCAAGTATTTTTCTCGATATACAGAGTGAGGCACATAAGCCTAGAAAGGATACAAGGAAGATGGAATAAAAGGGATACGGGAAGTTTCACAGGTAAGATCAAACCCGGAACTTCTAGGTCGCAGGACAGAGCAGTACCAACTGTACTAAACCCTCTTCCTCAAGGTCCAAATATCTAGTTGAATCAGTTAAACGTAATTGGATTCGGTTCAGATTGAAACAATTTGGATCAAGCTATTTAAAAAGTTGTAAGATATACTTATCTTATCATTGTCTCATATCTTTTCGATATTGAAAATATTATTTTCCTAGTCGAACTTTCTCTTAAAAGATATGTTGTATCATTGCAAGATACTCATCTTAAATCTTTTTCTTTCCCGCAACGATTGATGATAGCAAAGTGTATGAGATTATATTAGGGAGACACTTGCAATTTTGGCCTGAGGTTGCTGGGAATGTTGCTGGATTAATTTGTCCAAGATTCCTAAGTCATGGTCCCCCTTCATAGTGCAGATTGGCCCCTCCAATGAGAACAAACTGTGTAAATGAAAAAAAAAAAAGGGAAATTGCGTGGTGTTAGGTCCTTACATCACAAATCAATAAAATTCAGTTATTTTTATATTTTTAAGATTTTATAAAAAATTTTAAAATGAATAAATTTTATTATTTTGTAATATCATATAAACTAAGTCGTGTGATATACTTTTTACATGTGCCCAATGGTCTCTCATTAGTGACATAAGAAATGCATGGCACTTGAAAAGTTGATGGAACTAACCTAATCAAGGTCATAATTTTTTTTTGGTATTATACCACTGGTATTTATAAATATAACAATTTATTATTAATTCAATTTGAACCCTACAGTCAAATCCAATGCCTTACTCAAAAGGAAGATGCGTTATACTACCTTAACCCATATGAGTTTGTACTGGTTTTAGAAGTGTACAGTGTGAAAAGGGGAAATCAGATGGGTTGGGTGTGAATGCAGCCAGATAGGAAGCGTTGCTCCGATCGATTTCCTCCTCCGAGACTTGCTGCACGGGGACATTCGATTCGACCCGTGGTTTCGTAAATCGTTGACGTACACCATGTTTGCCCATCGCTCAAGAAACAGTGTGAAACCCCCCACAAGCCGCTTTCTCCGATGTCGTCCAGTGCGCATCAATGTCGAACAACGCGAACCTCTCTTCTGTTCAGATCTTCCTGCCATGAAGGGTCAAAGCGCCTACGTGGCAGGTACGCATCTTTCCCATGTGGCAGCCAGACCTTCACAAACCCCTCGTGACGTCATCGAGCCCGACCGCGATAGCTTCTAGAAATCCCCAAAGAGTGAACAGGATCAAGAATCGCATCTCCACCTCCTCCTCCTCCTGTATAAATACCCTAGATGTTCTGTTCGCCCGGATCTCTCATCGCGGTTTTGTTCCAGCTCCAGGCGGACCCAGTTACTGTTGAATCGAAAATTCCACCTCTCGTGCATATTGTTCCAGTCGTTTCAGTTCCAATCCTACGATGGCAAGCCAGTCGAAGACTTCCGTTCACGATTTCGTCGTCAAGGTTTGTCCTTCTTGCTGTTTTCCCTCCTGCAATAGCTTACGGAATTCTGAAGTTCGTTCCTATTGTTTGTTAATCGATTCGATGTATTGCGAATTCAGAGAAGAAGCTACAGACACCGATGATATTCCGGAATTGCTAGGCAGTATCTTTCTTTTTAATATCTAACCACCTAAAAGCGGATGCTTTTGGGTGGAAATGAGCCCGATCTTTCATAAACTATTTGATTACATGGCAACTTCCGGTATAAACTCGGACCTGTCTCCTTCTCCAGTAGTCACCCTTCACGATGTAAGACAAGCCTGGCAGTCCCCTCTAGGCACAAGTCGCCTACTTCGCCGATGGGTCGCCCTTCAACATTTCTAAATTGTAATGGCTCTAACTTGTGATGGAATTTGTGTCATCTGTGAATCAGGATGCCAGAGGGAATGATGTTGATCTCAGCATTTACAAGGGCAAGGTCTTGCTGATTGTCAATGTTGCATCTCAATGGTAATTCAAGGGCTTTTATATGGTTATCAGTTGATGAGGACAGGCTCTTGATGTTTAGTTCTTAGTGTCTGGTCTGACTCTCTGTGTTCTTCTTCCTCCCTGTGCCAGTGGCCTGACCAACTCAAATTACACCGAGCTCGCCAAGGTTTACGAGAAATACAAGGATCAAGGTGGGTTTGATGGATGTCTGACTGACATAAATATGAAGCATGTTGGAGTTTGATTATTAAAACCAGAGACGGAACTGTATCCTTTCGGAGAGGATTTTGTTGAACTTTTGTGATGTAAATTGCTGTAGGTTTGGAGATTCTAGCATTTCCCTGCAACCAGTTCGGAGCTCAAGAACCGGGCACGAACGAGCAGATCCTTGAATTCGCCTGCACCCGCTTCAAAGCCGAGTATCCCATATTTGACAAGGTAAATTAGCTGAGTATCCGAGGAACCGATCGTGGATTTCCATTGACATCTTCATAGAGACGCAAGATCTGGACTGGTGCTGAGTTCTCTCATGTTCTGTGTAGGTGGACGTGAATGGCGAGAAAGCTGCACCGCTGTATAAGTTCCTGAAGTCGAGCAAAGGAGGATTGTTCGGCGACAGCATCAAATGGAACTTCTCGAAGTTTCTTGTTGACAAGAACGGGAATGTTGTCGATCGCTATGCTCCCACGACATCGCCCCTCAGCATTGAGGTATTGGATCAATCTAAGCATTTCATAATGGAACTGTCTGTCTTGGTTGGCTGACTAACGTGCTTGGTTAATCTGGCTGCAGAAGGACATAAAGAAGCTGTTGGAGAAGAATTGAGAGCTGAAAGCTATTGCCATCTGGGGATCCTAAGATGATGGAAATAAGTTGTTGCAGTAGCAAGTACATTACCAATAATAATCTCCTCCCCAACTTGTCTTCGATTATGTGATCGTTTGCTTTTTCGATGTGAACAACTTTGTATACTGTTTTTCCGAATGTTGTTTCTGTTTTAGCATGTCTGATTCCTATATGTATGCTCCCGGAGTTGCAGTTTTCGTGCTTGCAGATGTAGAATGGAACATGCCTTGTCCATTGATAGTTCAATCACTAAACTGACTTCATGATTCAGTTAATTTAAGAGTTTCTCCATCAGTAGCAACCAAGCCATTCCACTAACAGTTGGGATACATTAAATTGTCATTTCCAGTAAGGAACTTAAATATTAGAGACCTAGAATTGGCTCATTTGATTAATTAAATAGTTGGCAGGTCAGCTACATGCTGGACAGATCCAGAGAACGGACGAATGGGTAAAATTCTATAGAAGGAACGGAGGAGTAAAATTCTACAGAAGAATAGTACGGCAATTTTTTTCCTAAGTTCAAAGGGTGATCTGACGCCCCAAAAGAAAGAGAAGAAAAAAATGGCCATCTTCAACTGTAAATAGTGTTAATTGTACATCCCCTACCTGTGCAATGAGAAGCACCTGATGTCCCTTGAACTCGAGAGAATCTCTTCTTAAACTCCCTGAAGGATCCACTTGAAGTCTCAGAGCGATAGAATGTCCAGATAAACATGTTTTAAGACCGCCTGTTACTGGGAGATGGTTTTCACCGAGCAGTTCCTGGTAAACACTGAACAGAGAGAGCCACTGGTATGAACAACACAAGGTTGTGTCCATGTATTATTGAGCAGCTTCCGACTTCAGTTTTCTGTTCACGTAATCGAGATAACCCTGCCAAATGATTATCGCATCAACAAGTCACTGTATATGGGGGACACTGAGCATGCAGTCTCAAAAAGAATGTTTGAGAACCTGCAACTGCAACAGAGAGACAATATGGAATGGAGATTCTACCTGAAGTATCCCGACCGCGGCAAATTTATCAACTATAGTCTTTGCTTGAACTGGATGTGTATTTACAGGTTTCAGCAGCAGTTCTGCATTCTGTAGACAGGTGATGATCCTCTATCAATGCTTGGAATTCATCTAAAACCTTTTTCAATGCTGCATAACTAGTTGTTTTCAACCAGTTCCTGATGCATCAACTTGACATGGCTTGCAGCAACAATTGCTACACAAATAGGCTGTGAGCACCCACCTTTGATGTGAAGCTCTCGTTCCAATATGTATAACAGACACCTTCAAGTTTGCCCGTTCTTGAAAGCTCTTCTATTAGAAGCTTCACTTGCCATCCCTAATAAAAAGCATAAATGAGAAAAACTAACATGAAAGTAATACACTGAGCTAATTGCTGTGGTGACACAGACATACATCAGGAGTGTTAGATCGTAGCCTGTCAAAAGGGCAACCAACAACAAAACCCGCAATTGAGAGTTCGGAAATCTGCATAAATTAAAATGAAGGAACAGTTAATTCTAGGAAAGAAGGATGCATATCCCGAGATTTCATCTCTACTTGTAGTATATCACACCTTTTATTTTGTATAAAAGTTTTACTCCCACGGAGTGGCAAAGGGAGGAATGCTTAAGATAGTTAGAAAGAAATAACATTAACATATTAAACCTCCGAACCACATGGAACTCTAGAGTCTACATAGTGAAGGAAGAAAGAGAAACTCACCAGACTGTGAAAATCAGCTGCCATCAAATCAATATTTGTTTTCTTCCTCAGGAGAACACTGCCATTACCAAAAAAGAATAAAGAATAAAATAACAATAGTCAATAGAGGCAGAAAACAAAACATGTAACTCAACAATAGGACATGCTGTGAGCTAGAGATGCAAATCTAGGCTCCAGAAATTACGTGTTTACTCGTTTGCAGAACAAATGAGTACCTTAGAGGTGATGCAATTTTGTTACTTGTATCAGAAACTGCTACACCCACATACTTGTCACCAACATCTAATCCAAGCAACCGTGCAGATCCCTTCTCTCGGGTCTTGAGCAGATCAGTGAATAGGATGTAGGGCCTCAAGTATCTCATCTATAGATCCAGTGAATTGAGTGAAGAAGTGTTAAGTCAATGCCTCAGAACAAGCTTCAGACAAATGCAGGGTTATGAGAAATGACAGCAGCAGCTTCCATTGATTATGTCTGTTCTTTCGAGCAAAAGTGATAGCTCTCAATGGTGAAGATCAAATTATTCTGCGAAAGACCAAGAGAACACAGAGGATGAGGGCCAAGTTCCTCTGGTATCTCGACTCTTGAAAATTCTTACATAAAACTTTGCATTCTATGCTTTGGTAATCGAAGTACAGTGTCGCCCAATTCCCCTGCTGCAGAGTAAAAGCTTGTTTTGAAATTTCCATTTCATGGATGCTTTAAAAGCCGAGAATGTTGCTTTCGATCATACAGTGAATATTTTGCTTAACCCAAAATTCAACTCCCAGACATCAAAACTAATGAAAATTTTCTCAGTTCAATACCATAACTAGCTAGAATGACAGATGGAACAGAAGCGTGGAAAAAAACGAAGGGAACTCGTGAAAGCTTTATGCTTGATGATCACATTTCTAGGATTCACTCAGGCAATTTTCCAAACAGGTAGACGGCTCCCGCCTCCACGCTGTGAAACCCAACAAAACAACGCATTCAGCCGACAAACAGCGCGTCCAATTGATGGAAAAGGGCTTGCCTTTCACGGTGGAGGTTTTCAATTGGAGGAGGGGGGGAGAATGAATCCGATGCGAACAAGGCCAGGGAACGAAACCGAGCGCCGTGTACGGAAACCGGGGAAGCTGGAGCAACTGAACTGATCCTGATAGTTCCTACCACGATTTCCTGATAAGAAAAAGGATTAAGAAACAAAGGGAACACGGTCCAACATCAGCGTGTTTCTTCCTCTGATTCTGAAAAGGAACATCGATGTTTCATGGGCTACCTCACTGGGACTTGGGTGACTGCCAGTGCCAATGCTGGCAGAGCTGTCGTGAAATCTCTATTACCATTAGGCAACATACATAGTTGATCTCCTTTTTTAATATTTTAAAAATAGTTATTATTAACTTTTTAATTAAAAAAATAAATAAGGAAAAAGTTGAAAAATTACTCAAGAAAGTGTAATTACCATTTCATTAAAAAAAATTTAGATAATCTTATCTTACAATAATATTGTGAAGAATAACAGATCAAATTACTTTGATTATTGTTAATTATAACCATTGATTAGGTGATTAATACTAATTTATTTATTTGTCACATTATAATTAGTGTTTTCTCATGTCATGTGGTATCGTAGAAACACATAAGAATTTCTCACCATTTCAAGTCATAACTACCTTTAGTTTTATTTTTTTAATTATATTATATATTTATTTTTATGATACTATTATAAAAATTAAAACTACTGCAAATATTAATACTCAATTGTAAAATTATATAAAAATATTATTGCATAAAAATAATACAAATTTGTATTCAACTGTCTAATTGACAATTCCGTACATAATATGCGTTGATGTCTAGTCTTATTGATTAAAAATGACCGCCTTGTGCCGGTCGTGACAATTATTCAGGGTTTTCATCAATTTCTAAGAATTTTTAAGATTTGATAAGTATGATCATATAAGTGATAATTAAATATCAAATTTTTATTGAATAAAAATATCGCATCAATACTATCACGTGATTAAACCATCGGATGTAGACCTCCCGAACAATAGGAGCGAAGTTTTATTTTATATATTCCTCCAAAAAACATGAATGGGAAATAGATTCCAAGTAACTAGGAGGGGGTAGACATTGACATTGAAGAAATGTAAGGGCCACAAAGAAATTTCACCTATTTTGGGGCGCAGCCTTCCATGGCCTCGTTCCTCGAAGAAAGTTTTCTGGAGAGCGGTATATCACATACTTGAAGTTGATATGATACATCTCTTTAATTAGAATTTACCATATACCTTTTTTTAATTAGAATTTATAGTTTATTAGATTTTTTTAATATTTTTTACTATTTATATGTTACTTCCACTAAGAGTTTATCATTTATTAAAATTTTTTTATATTTTTTAAATATTTTTTATGATGCAATAATTATAATTGTATAATTATTAATTAGGGTTAATTACATCAAAAAGTATGAGATTAGCTTCATTTCTTAAAAAAAGTCAAACGTTTTAAATTTTAAAAATAAAATTATGAGATTTCGTTTTGTTCCTAAATTAAGCCAAACATTTCAAACTTGAAAAATAAATCATGTAATTTTATTTAATTCTCAAATCAAGCCAAACTCTTCAATTTTAAAAAATAAAAATTATATTTTTTTTATTTATTAACAAGTTGACTAATATATTAAAATATAAATTGATATTCTTGTGCAATATATTATATGTATTTGTTTGTCATGTACTTACAAATAAATAAAATTAGCATGATTTTTATTGAAAAATAATTTAAGAATTTTCTCTTGAATTAAAATTAATATTAGTTATTGAAAAATATAAAGAGAACTTTATATAAGATATTACTGTAAATTTTAAAAAATTCTAATATACTTTTACACAACGTTGTAGAAAAAGTTACAAAAAATGAGTCACGTAAGTATTGAATATCGGGTTAAATGAACTATTTTAATAGTAAAATAAATAATGCGATTTTAATTTTAAAAAATGAATTGTTTGGCTTAAATTGAGAAAAAAAGGAAACTACGAGATTTTATTTTTAAAATATAAAAGGTTTGGTTTAATTTGGGAATAAAATGAAATTATGTGATTTTATTTATCAAATTTAAAATATTTGACTTCTTTTGATAAATGAAGCAAACCACGTATTTTTTGATATAATTTACCCTTATTAATTATATATTAAATTCTAATTAAATGAACACACATGCCAGTATTTTCTGGTATGATGGCTAAGGATTTCTCTATTCCTTGAGGCAGAAGTTAGAAATAAATAAAATACATAAGGACCGCCGGTCAGTCTCTCCGCCACTAGACCGCCGTTTGCTACACGATAGAGTGGCGGAGTACCGACCCTTGCCTCCGAAAAGCTCTCGTCGTCCGTTCTTTTGATAACATCCGTCCGCCCACGCAGGTCGGAGACCGCAGGTTTGCATAGCTTGCGATGAGCGATGACGAAGACGATTCCCCTTGCATTTTTGCGCGGGGTAAACGCCCCGCCAAGCACGCTAACGGCGGAGGCGAGGCTGAGACAAACGGCAAGAGGAGGAGGATTGTAAAGGCACAAGACGCTGAGAGGGAAGAGGGATCCAAGCGGGAGGTTGGGGAGGAGAAGAAGGACGCGGAGGATAAGGATCTAGAGGATGCAGAGAGGTTGCAGGAAGGAGAGTATGAGGAGGAAGATGAGGAGGAGGAGGAGGACGCGAGGCCGATCGGCGAGCCGGTGAGGGTTACCGGCAAGGGCAGAGGCCGCAGGGACCACTATGAGGCATTCGAGTTTGACGGTAGCCGCTTTGAGCTTGTGAGTGCTCGAGCCCTTTCAGTTTATCCTCTGGCACTGCTCATAACGAGAGCGGTTCAGCGGTCATTTACCATTTCTCTTGCTTGCAATTCATATGCTTAATCGATCGGTTCAGGCATTGGCGAACTGTCGAATGCTGCTGTAAGTTTTGATAGGATGATCTGGGCTTCTATCTCCAGTTGGAATCCTCATTGAATAATCTGAGCTTTTCTGATGCAAGTACAGATCAGTTTGTAACAGGGCATTCATATACTTAATAGATCGGCTGAAGCATTGGCAAACTGTTGAATGTTGATGTAAGGTTTGATAGGATGATCTAGGGTTTTATCTCGAGTTGGAATCCTCATTGAATAATCTGAGCTTTTCTGATGCAAGTACAGATCAGTCCGTAACAGGGCTGCATGCATTATCATGACTGAATTCATCTTCCTGCTGAAGCAAATAGCCCTTGCTACGATTTTTATTTTCAGTTTTTTCTTTCTTAATGGTAGTTGTTTTATTCTGTGTTTATACAGGAGGATCCTGTACTCTTAGTTCCGGAAGTGACGGACCAAAAACCATATGTGGCTATCATTAAGGTAAGTGATTTCAAAATCATTTTTTCTGCTGTCGTTTAAGTCTTTTGGTTCTCTGCAGAAAATTCTCTCCCAACATGGAATTATGATTTTAAGGAGAAAAAACGCTAAAAAAAGAGAGATTTTGTTTTAGTGCATCTCAGGTTAAAGGATACTTTCATTTCATTACTTTGTGATTTCATCATTTGTTTTCTTGTAGCAGGATTTTGTATATTTAATATTATACTTTCTACTTATGCATTGTTTCTTTCAAATAAATAGGATATAGCTCAAACCAAAGGTGGAAGCATGATGGTGACTGGACAGTGGTTCTATCGCCCTGAGGAAGCAGAGAAAAAAGGTGGTGGAAGCTGGCAGTCTCATGACACAAGAGAGCTATTCTATAGTTTCCACCGCGATGAGGTTCCAGCAGAGTCTGTGATGCACAAGTGCGTGGTGCACTTTGTCCCAATAAACAAGCAGATCCCAAGTCGCAAACAGCATCCTGGTTTCATTGTCCAGAAGGTGTATGATACGGTGGAGAGGAAGCTGTGGAAACTGACTGATAAGGATTATGAAGACAATAAACAGCATGAGATTGACCTTCTCGTTCAAAAGACTGTGTCGCGTTTGGGAGATCTTCCTGACATTGAGCCAGAGGAGGCTAATCCTGAACAAGAAGAACACCAGTTCAAGAGCAAGAGAAGTTTTCGGAGAAGAAATACATCGCCCCTTGATGTTCCAAGGGAAGAAGATGCAGTGTCACAGCAACTGAAAGCGGAAACACCAGGAGGCTGCCCCAGCAATGCATCGGAATATATTGTGATTTTAGCAAATTACAATGCGCTAACCGGTGATACACATCGGGACAAGTGTTTGGAGAAGCTTCTTCAAGGAGTACAGTACATTTTCAATTCTGAAGGAAATAAAATTGAAGGTGATAAGTGTCCAGAAGGTTCTAATGGATCTCAAGAAAAGGATCATCACAAGGCATGTGGTCTGCAGTTCTGTTGTTCTTGTTTTATTTGTCAAAACTTTTGCTTTGGTAAAGTTTGTTAGGAGGAGTCGGAGCCTATTTGGAAGTTTATTATTTTAAAGATGTGTGGCAATTGAAACATAATTTTTTCCTTTCTGCAGGATAGGAAACCTTTGGTTTGGCCTGATGATGCGGTTTCTGCAGTAACTGCCCTTGAGCGGGCATCACATGATGCACTTTCTTCAGATTCACAAAAGTATAATCAGAAGTTGAGGCAGCTGGTCTTCAATTTGAAGGTGAGAAAAGTGCCTCTTTCTCCTTGAAGTTTCGAATACCATCAGGGGTGTACTATCTACTTTTCTCTCTTTCCACTTACCCCTCTGTCTGTATATGACAGAACAGTGCAGTTCTAGCCTGTCGTCTTCTGAATGGAGAACTGGAGCCTTCAAAGATACTCAACATGTCGCCTAATGAATTGAAGGTATGTTATTTTGTTGCCTGTGCTATAAATGGCCTCACATGTTCATTATGTAAACTTTTTGTGTGCAAGATGTTATCCAAGAATCCCTTAAAACTGAAATTCTGGTCCAGCATACACCTCCTCTAATTACGTTTTATTGTCGCAGGAGGGCTTGACTGCAGAAGAGACTGCTACGAAGGAGCCAGAGGAGTCTAGCCAAATGCAGGTGAATTACATTGAATCATGGAAGATTTTGATTGCATCATTATGAATGTTCCTTGTGTAATCCCCTTATATTGCAAGCATCCAGCTGATTGCTGACTTGATATTCTGTGAGACAGATGACGGATTGCATCTGTTCAAGATGCCGAGAGTTCAAAGTAGGTGTGAGGGACATAATCCATGCTGGCCGTGGAGACCGTTACCAGGTTGTACTTTTAACCATTTCGTTAAAACTTTTGTGGTGTATTTGTTCTCCAGTTGATGCGTTTTCTTCCTGTTGGATATGATTAGTGTTGCTCTTTTATGTTGGTAAATCATCTCCTTTTGGTCTTATTTCCCCCCTTATATCTCCTGGATACTGATATCACTGGTCTTAAACAAGACATTTGAAGCTTGTGAAATGACTATCCATGCAAGATTTTTTTTTTCTCATTTCTGCTTTGTGCTTGGAATCTGACATCTTTCTCTGACAAATTCTGCACACATTTTTTTTTCAGCTTGAGTGTATGGGCTGTGGGCATTCCTGGTATGCATCCAGGGACGCGATCTCAAAGCTGACCATCAACGCTCCAGGCTCAGTCACAAACGTGGGGGCTGCCCCATGGGCTACAGCCAAGTTCGAGAATGTTGAGAAGCAGCTCACCAGCCACTCCGGCGAGTCAGGGAAGTCATCTGCAGCAAACGACGCTCTCAGCAAGAGCACTGAACCCTACATGCCTGTCTTGGAGAGGCAGACGTCGATGAGCAGCAAGCCCGCTACTAAAACAACAGATGAAGCTTCAGAGTCCTCGAAAAAGGGTGAGTAGAAATTAGATATTCAAATAAGCTGATAGATATTAATTTTCAGATCTAGGGACCAACAGGAAGCTGCGTATATCCGATCCTATGGTTGCAATATGCACAATCTTTCTGAGATTTTCTTTTCCCCCATAAGCTTTTTTAGTGCTGGTGGTGCAAAGAGGTAATAGAATAGATACATGACATATAGTTGGGTCCGCATAATCGGTCTTGCATTACATTAGCTGCATTCGATCATTACTTTGAATCATTATCGACAGGTCTGCTTATATATATATATATGTATATATTAGTTCATGCAAAGACCTACGTCATAGTTTTTATTAGCAGTAGTTGAGACTATTATGTGCTCGGCAGCTCGAGTACAATGGAAGTATCAAGGAACTTACATTACTTGGATAGAGAGGTTTATGAGGTTGTGCGGAATCATGTCTTCTTCTATCATATCATAGATTTACTCTTGTTCCTATCAAATTATACATCTACTCGTGACAAAAATTTTCCTGTCTGCCCTATTGTATTTGCATATACAGTTTCAGGATTGTTTCTTAACTTACTGGATCAGTATTTTTTTTCCCCTCCTCGGTTCTTTCATGGAGGGACTCGTTGCTGTTTGTGTGTATATAAACAAAACACAGTATTCAGGAAGCAAAGCATCAATCTTCCACGTTTGACTTCATCTTGTCTTTTGTGTCTTCTCCCCTATCCTATGTAAAAATCTTAGACGGTCCTACCTCACAATAACGTGGTAGGAAGAACCAATTAAATTGCATTTATTGGTGTTAATTATGACAACTACTCATGTGATTAATATAAATTTGTTTAATTGTCATATTTTAAATCAGTATTTTCTCACGTCACGTAACGTGATAAAATATATAAGAATTTCTGTGTCACCTGCCCCGTCTTTATCTTCCTTCGTTCCTTATGCCACTCCCCTTGGATGTACGCCAAGCATGTCTCGCACTTTTGTCCGTGTCATTTAGGTGACTTTCACATCCTTTTTGTCGGGGTGTAAGGTGAACGAGAATTCTTGCGCCGGGCTAATTGATCTCACGGTGGGGGAGTTTTTACGGTCACTCTAACCCCTTCTCTAGTTCGTGAGAAACTGAAATAAAGCGATAGAGGAAAAATTGTATAGCAACTTCGCCCCCATCTCTCTCTTATTCAAATAAAGCCTGACCATCGGTTGATTTTCCGATAAGTCAGTTAATCTCAATCACAATCCTCTAGCAGTTTTGACGATGGAATTCGCCCGATGACAATCGGTTCATCTTTATTGCTAAGCACTTACATGCCATTTCAAAAGCAAAAGTTACTTTGTTCTAACTGTAATCCTTTTCTGGTTTCTTTTACTCTCAGGTTCACATATAGCGGTTACTATGCTTTTTTTCTTCGTGATAGTTTTTATTCTGAAATTAAATATGAATTTTTCCGCAACCGTGATTATCTCAAGCTTTGTGGAGGAATGGGGTAATTCGGTTGATTTACTTAACTCATGCATAACATCATTTTTAGCCTTTTCAATTTGTACGCGACGATGTTCACCGTGCGTAGCACGGGTCATTCGCTACTATATCTTAAGTACGGATTTGGCAAAATGTTGATGACAAGTAATGGTTTTATATTTTAATGGCACCATTATGACCATTTTTAACTAAGGTTAATCTTAATTAAGCTAACATATGAATCAGGAAGGAAGAAACAATACCTGAATTAGTTGGTGTGATTTCATATTTTTTAAATAAAAAATTAATGATTGAAATAATTTTATTTCTTGGCCGGCGAATTTGATTCGCATGTGAATTAAATGAGATTGATTTAAATTTTTTAACATCGGATTTTCTTCTAATAAATATAGATTGAGACCATAGAGTTTTTTTTCTCGGAAGTAATAATGATTTTATCATTATTTTAAAAATATATACATGATAAAATATTTAAGAAAATAAAAAATTATAAGATCAGAAAATACAGTGAGATCATTCAAGCTAATTACAAAGAAAACACATCAAATAAGTACAGAGCACTTGTAGATCGCTAGTAATAATAGAAATCCTAATCCCAACCATCTGCCAAATTACATGGACCCCAGTGAAAACCGGAAAGGAAGGGCCCTCAATCTATTTATTCATGCGATCCTCAATTATCTTATACAGATATTTATAATAAATATCCGTATAAGAGCAAAATAGACAAGTGCTTTGGACCGTACCCAGTCCACCAGCACCAGACCCAACTTCTCTTCCATATCCGTCTTCTCTTCCCCTGGCTAGATTCGGCCGGATCTGATGGGATCGGAGCAGATCCATAGAGAGTTGTTAATAAAAGAGGAAAGAGGATTCCGTGTGTTGCATGTGGACCGACCCGATTCAGTTCCTCCCGCCTTTGTACCTCCCAACCCAATTTAAAAGTTAAAAGGGCACGTGTCCCGACTGGTCAAATGGTCAAAGCCGACGACGACCCCCCACACCACTTTACCAAATTACCCTTCCTTTTTATTTTTTTTTAACCGTGGAAGACTTTCGAGACTGGCAACGGTAAAAGATGCTAGCCTTCCCCCATGTCGGAGTTTACGTCCAAGGACTCAGCCAGGGTTTAACCGTGTCAGTGAGATCTCCATCTCTATAATTTCGAGTCCAACGGGCATCATCGAGGGCGTAACTTGTTCCCTCGATAATTCGAGAACTCACAGTCTTCCCCAGAGCTCGGATGATTTCTGGGACGGTTCCATCACATCATATTCGTTGTCTATGAGAAACCAACTAGGACTGATTTAAGTCAAACACGTAGGATTTTACGTCAATTAGTTTTGACCGATTATGCTATATCTTTAGAGGATGGATAAACCATTCGTGGAGACTGGGGGGCATTTCGGTCATCTTACTGGACCGGAAGCTTGCCGATCGTACGATGAGGACTTGAACGTCATTTCAAAGTGTTGCCTGGGCGATCTGTGATTTCCGTCTAATTCATTTCAAATATTTAACTCCCAATTATTGGAAACAGTAAAAAATTAAATGTCTGGATCCAACCCAAAAATAAAAAAATAAAATAAAATAAAAACAAGAAATTTAAATGTTGTGGGAATCATGTCTCGATATCTTCAACTCTCCGGGCTGTAAAAATAATGATGTCTTTGTTGCAGAGAGGTTTGGAGCTTCGAAATCTCTTATGGGTTTTTTTAAAAAAAAATTATTTATAAATCTGCAATAATTTAGATTTGAACCAAAATGATCCCAAAGCAAGTTTCCAAATCATGACTTTCATTCATCTATAAGATTTAAAATTGAGATCTTATTTAGAGAGAAGATGTATCAAATCGGCTAAACTAAGTTGCTGCCAAATACCGGAACTACCCCCCTGAACATATTATTGCCCTATGCCTTAAACGAGGCTAAGATGGTCAGAGAAAAAATCGCTATCCAAATCAAAAAGGGCCTCGATAACTGGCCACGATGGGGGAAGAAAAAGAGAGTTGTTGATTAAAGTAGTCTTTTTTTTTTAAATATTTCTAAAATTAATTTTCTCCCGGAAATATTTTCTATCCTAGTCGTAAAAGTACTGAAGTGGTAAATATTTTATTTAATTTATTATTTATCATCCAACTCACCCTTAAATAATCTGATATGACATCCTACTCACTACTATGGGTAAGTAAAAATTGGAAACCCGAGAATCGAAAAAACTGACCTAACCCTAGCCAGAAAAACCAGATTTATGAGTCCTGAAATAAATCCAAGGAGGCTTTTAAGGTGCAGAAAATCGAATTAAAAAATTTGGCTCCCAACCCAAAAAACCCTACTGAACCCGAGACCGACCTAAAAATTATATTAAATAAATATTATATGTAATAATATACCTTCTCACTAGATTTTGACAATACACCAGTGACGTTCTGAGTAATCATTTATCGTTCAGTGCCTCTCCAAACTTGACCGCTCATTAGAATATCAACTGTATTATTTCTGTTGTCAAAATCTAATAATAAGATGGATTATTACATATAATATACACTTAACATAATTTTCAGGTCGGTCTCGGACCCCATCGGATTTTTCGGGGTTGTGACCCAAATTTTTAAGTCCGGTTTTTTCCGCCTTAAAAAACTCTTTGAATTTATCGCAGAATCCATAAATATGATTTTCCTGTTTCGGGTTCGGTTGGTTTTTTCAGTTCTCGGGTTTCTATTTTTTTTTTATTTATCCCTAATAGTGAGTATGATATTACATCAGATTATTTAGGGATGAGTTGGAAGACAAATAATAAATTAAATAAAATTTTTATCACGTCAGCACTTTAAAAACTAGAATGAAAAATATTTCTTGAAAAAGATTAATTTGAGAAATATTTTTGAAAATAAGACTACTTCGATCAAAAACTCAAAAAGAGGGAGGAATCGACAAATAATCTTGGACCTCATATAACGCCTATGCTAAAACTTATAAGCATGTCCAGCACTGACCTTCGTGCGAAGAAATTCTTGTATGTATCAGTGTCATCACATGGACACCAACTGATAAAATCAAGTCATTTTAGAATTGTTTTTTTTTTCCTTCTAGGTCTTATAAAAAGAAAGTTTAAACATTTGGCTTATTTTATTGGTTCGTCACACACAAAAGTATCTCCTATAAAGGGGCGCTCGGTTCGGATATTGTTAGATGACATGAAAAGTTAAAATTATATGGAAAAACGTAAACTGTAGCAGAATTTCCTTGAAAAATGGATTTGAATATGAGATTGTGGTATTTAGAATAACGTAAAGTTGACCGTACAATTTAGTGGATATAGGTAGAAGGACTATAAAGTTGATGTAGTCTGATAATGTAGCATGTTTTAAATGTAAAATTTTTAGTAGCCATACTGTAAAGCTTTAACTATTATAATTTCATATTACAATCAACTTTACAATCAAACACTGTAATTTATAGTGTAAAATACAGTGTACTATAAGATTATACCACACTTTGCAACTAACTCGTGATCATAATTTTGTATCAAACATGCCAATTCTCTTCAAAGCATCTCGGCCAAAATTCCGACCTGTGATCTGCTTGAGCATCACGATAACTTGAATTTTTCGATGAATGCGAATTCAATCTTTTAGAAGCTGAGAGTAATATTTACCGGTTTGCATGTAACGAGGACGAGAAAACGAAGATGCCATTTTCACCTTCCTTTTGTTTCTTTCCGGGGTGGTTCACATTGAATAGTATTAGACAGTGAACAGAAGCTTGGCAGCTCCCTGTCCCTCTCTTTTTCACTTCAAAGGCATTATTACATGGCAACGAGGCATGCATTCCCATCTGTCATTGGCTTACCTCACTCTCTCTCTCCCGCTCTCCCTCTTTGAGTGCGAGTGTGTGTGTGTGTGTGTCTGCCTGCTTTACGGCTCTAGCCGTCTCTGGTTGGGTCAAGTCGCCGTTTCTTTCCTCCCCCCTCTTCTTACTCTGATCGCTTGGGAACTCTAAAGTGTGTCCTCAGCGACAGGCTCACACCAGAAGCTGACTGCGCAGGGTTTCTTCTCTTTCTCTTGGATCTCTCTCTCTGTAGAAGATTGGCATAGCCAAGAGGCGTTGAGCTCAAGAGCTCCCTAGTGCGCTTTGATGGGCATTATTGCATCTGCTTGCTGTTTGTTGGGTCTTGCTTGAGCCTTACTCATCTAAGATCTAGTGGGTATGGCCCAAGTTTGAATCTTTCTCACTTCCCGTCGCTTGTGATTACTCCTAATCGTGGAATGCAAGTGAAGTTAAAGACCTAATCTTTATATATGCAGCATTTTCTTCTTGCCTTCTAGAGGATTAAGAACAGGTTTTCCTTTTTCTGATTTTTTCTTTGGGATATCTACTTCTTATTCAAATATGGGATTGGAGCCTCTGCTGCAGAATATTCTTGGTAGAGTAAGATCACGAGCCTGGCTGGGAACGACTGGTTTCGTGGTTTATTAATTATGTGTAATTTGATATTTTGAATAATCTTGTGGATTATATCGGTTGGAGGTCTTGTTTAGCGCTTCTGTGCTTACACAAGTTCTTATCTGCAGTTTCTATTTGACTGGTAAATGGTATTTCAATAGTGTACCCTGCAGAGAGTAATTGCTTTATGCATAAGAAAGGAGACAGATCTTTCTAATTGCAGATCGAGTGCACCATTCCCGTGCAAATTTTGAAAAGTACATGCTTTTTCTATTTCCACATGCTCTTTTTGTATGAATTATTCACTCCATGTCTAATCCTGGAATTAGCTACACGTTAATTATTCATCATTCTTGCAAAACTTACCGATTCGTTTAAGGAGGCTTCCATCCTCAGCAAATGAATGGACAAAGTGCAAGAAAATTTTCCTACTGAGTTTTTCCTTGATGTCCACAGAAGGGTAGATTTCTTAATGGGGCTGGAGATGGAGTTGGACTTTGGGAGAACCTGTACTGTGGGTCACAACCCTAAGGCCATTCTTGTCCCGTCTCATCGGCATCGTCGCCCAAGCATCAAGAGAAGGAACTCAAATTCATCTACTAAACCTGTTCGTGGAGATGATCTGCTGAATCTCAGCGAAGACTTTCTTGAGATCGACTTCAGTCGCTTCCGAAGTGTCTCTTGCAAGACTGTTCCCTCTCGGCTCTCAGGGCTTGAGGACAAGGTAGAGCTGAAGCGAGCCTCAGTATATCAGAGCTCAGGAGCAAGTAGGAGGACAAAGAATATGGGGACCTACGAGCGCAGAAATATTGTGATGAAGTGTGCGGGGATGGTTGAGGAGAGGAGGAAGATTGAAATCTCGAGGGACAGCAGAACTGCCTCGTGTTTGAGCATTGTGGATTCCTTGTGCAGTTCCGACGAGGGAAGCCCAAGGAAGAGATCTCTTTCTGGTGGTTCTCTGCTAAGCTCAGAGGTTAGTAGAAATCCTCCTTTTGTGGAGATTGCTGAAACATCAGCTAGAGATTCGAAAGAGAATGTAAGATTTAGGTGTGAAGAGATCAACAGTCGTGTTAACGATGGTAATGGGATCAGAGAAAGTGAAACTTTTCTCACTTTCCCAAAATCGTTGTCGGCAAAATTGCAGCTGCCTCATTCACCTTCTAGCTTGGAGAGAGGAAGGGTAAGCTCGAAAGTTCGGTTCAGTCCCATCAGGAAGATGTTTGATCCTTTAGTGAAGTCTAAGTCCCTTCGAAACCCTTCAGTCTATGCTCAAGAACATCGGGACCTTAAACCGACAGAAAAGGTGGATACGGCAAGAGACAGAACTTCTCCAAATGATATCTCCAGTGTGGCAGAAAATTGTGAATCGGAGACTGGAACTCCAGAGACTAAGAGTGTGACTACAGCGATTTCATACTCTCCAGTTCACTTACATGGGATCCTCAGATTGAGGGAGAGAGACAGGCAAGGGGATTCGTATTTCGACTTCACAGTGCAAAGTTCTGAAGATACCTTTCTAGCAAAGACATGGAAAGAGAATAACAGTAGTGCTGCATTTAATTGTGCGTATACCTTTCATTTATTGAATAGTCGGAAAGGGAGCACAGGATTGGGATCAGAGTCTTTAGAGAAGGACTCCACCGTTGTGGGGAAGATGCGAGTTTCTTGTTATTTACATTCAGAGCAGAAGAGCAATGGAGTACTGGACAATTGTCTGGTGATAGAATCTGTTCTCTATGACACTGCCCAAGCAAGACAGAGCAAGACCCAGGAAAGACCTGACTCTTTGCCTGATGTGAGATCACCACAGAGTTTGAGCTCGGGATCAGTTGGGAATGGAGATCTTGATTCAGTGAGTTCGATTCCTTGGAGATCAGGTGACAAGAATTCAGAGCTTGAGAGTGCAGCTATTGTTATTGAGGTTCCTCGCCAGAAAACAGAGAGGCTTCTGCAGAATGGCTCTCGAGAAAAGGTCAGGGTGGTAATTCCAGGTGGAAGTCATGGGCTGCCGGAGAGTGATTGTCACGGCCCTCTGTCATTGTTGGAAAGATGGAGATCTGGCGGAGGCTGCGACTGTGGTGGATGGGACATGGGCTGCGCGCTCACCATTCTTGGCTGCCCGAGTGCTCGGCAGCTCGAAGATCAGAAGTCTATGGGGAGAATAAATCAACGGCCTCTCGAACTTCATGTTCAGGTGACACGAACTTTACTTTCTTACTTTGAATTTTGTTAAATGAACTTTTTATGACTTAACGATAGAAGGTTAACATATGACTACAGACTTCTCATCTTTGCTGACTCTTTAACAACGCGATCCATGTCTTTCTGACAAACACCCTGTCCATTCTCGTTCTTCGATTGCCTACAGGGATCCAAGGACGCGACCCCGGCATTAGCCATGGGTTTCATCCAAGAAGGGTATTACTCGGTCGACTTTCACGCACGGATATCCTCGTTACAGGCATTCTCGATTGGCCTTGCGATGTTTCACGGCGCCAAACTCTCTGCCTCGCAGTGCAACTCACTGAAGGCACTCATGGAAGAGGAAGTGCATTGCCTGATCGATACAGTTGCTGAGGACAGGAAAGTCCTGAAGAAGGCCGAAGACATCCCAGCACGTTACGCGCTGAACCCGCCCTTCTCTCCAATATCTCGAGTATAAGGCAAAAGAAGCTGCTTTATTGGTAGAGGTTAAAGGGACGACTGGATTCTTCCTAGAACGGTCCTAGGCAGGCAGCAATCCAAACAAATGGAAGATGCCGAGACTTGTGACAGAGGAACAGCCCGAAGGTTTGGACTGCATCGTATGTTCTGGCTGGATGGAAAGATGCAGCAGCTGTCAATAATAGGAAAGATAGGAGAGGGTGAGGGGGGAAAAGAGAGGTTTAGTGAACAAAGTAAATTCATATTAATGATCGACTCGACTCGAACCAAATTAGTTAGAAGTAGTAGGGATTTTGAATACTGGTAGTGTGGCAAAAAACTGATAGAAATGTTAGGAAGATGGGATAATCAATTTCTGTGTATGATATAAAGATAACTTTTTTTATTTCTCTTGGCGGAAACGTCAAACATGTACTATTTTTTTATGGAAGAAAGACTTTTTTGATTGTCTGCAAAGGAGACACGTTAGTCTTAGAAGAGGACAGAAGGGAGAGGAGGTGAAAGGGCACAGGGAAATCTATTGATGAAAATTGGATTCATGACTGTTGGTTTCGGATTCATAGATGTACCACTGTACTAAATCTTCTTTTTCGGTGAAAGGAAAATTATACAACTCGAAGTCCAAGTATAGACAACCAAATTATATCGCGAGAAAGGAGAGTATCAATGCTGATAGTGGTGGTGAACTGAAGTGATCAAGGTCTTGAGGGAGAATCGGAGAATCAGTCACCAGTTAGCCTGCACATGAGTAACCCTCCCCGTAAATGTGCAGCAGACGGGTGTGCCACTGCGACTTCATATGATCCACGACCGCTTGAACTGATGTACCAATTGGAGGATTGCACGGTTCTTGGCTCAAAATTAAGTCACAAACAAGCTCCGGGTCAACATCAACAATCACATGACGAAGTATCAGCGTCCAAGCAATTTCCAAACCCGATTTAACACTCCATAGCTCTGCAACTGCTGGGATGGAAGTTCTGATGTTATGGAACAATCCTCCAAGCCGACGCCTATCCAAGTCTTGAAGAGTGCCACTGGGCCTCGCCCCGAGTTTCCTTAACAGGCTCTATCCATGTCTAACTTGATCCATCCTTTCGGCAACTGAAACTATTTAATCCATATTCATTCTTTTCCCGGCTTCTGTTGAATTCGGTCGGTGAAATCATTGCTCGCATCAACATTGGTATTCATCTTGAGTGTAATAGGGCCCTCATTAAACGACTGATGAAGCCCTTGTTCGCATAATTCCTTGTTTCTCCAAGACCGAAGCAGCCAACATCCCACGCCAAATACAAGTGACCACATATTCAGGTTCATAGACAACCACTCACGAGAACTCTCGTTAAAATCATGACTTCAACACATTAGGGATAATAGCATCTCAAACCCCTTTGAAAATGAGCATGATCACGTAACACACAAGTAATTGTATCATCCTCGTGCAAGCGATGATGGTGAAAACTCGAGGTAGTGGTGAAAATGTTAGACCAATAAGAGCTGGTCAATAGATGATCGTGGCCCACTAGCTAGAGAAATTGCCGAGCACGTTGCATGCTCTGCCGATGCCAAATCTTCTTCCACAGGGAACTTCTTTCACCACAAAAATTTGACACTGAGAGAGAGTATATGCAAAAGTGACCGAGAATTTACTCGAGACCTCTCCTTTCCTGTACAACACATCCGAAGCATCGTGAGTAGTTGGGGGGCTTAATGGTTGCCAGCTGAAGGGCCGAGGCATGATCAATGCAGGGGGTTGATCATCTCCCACTTCCATTGCTCTGAAAAGGATACAAAGTAATAAATTCGTTGCCCTTTTTGGACCGGGAACCGGTTCTACCAAGCAAGCAGACCTCCATCTCTAGAACTGAATCGAAGATCCATCCAGCGGGCAACCCCGGTGGCAGGGAGCTGTTTGACTTCCCAGGTTCGAAACCCAGTAGGTGCATGCTAGCGGAAGGGGGACTTTCAGCTCTCTTGAGCTAGTCAGGATTTACCCGATACGTGATTTGTGAGCTATTGCGTGTGCCCGCGAAGGAGGTGTTACAACTACCGCTTGTCTGGTCCGGAAGTTGCTTAAGAGATTTTAAATTCGATATTTACTAGATACCCTTTTAAGTCTTTCTGCCTCATATTTTTCCACATGTGTCAGACTCATTTATAAACGAAAAAAAGTTTTTTTTTTGTGATTGAGTTTTATTTCCCTCCACACATGTAACAGTATTATTACGTGATAGTATTTATCAGATGATACCAACTAATAAATTAAATTATTTTAAATTTTTAAGAATTTTTAATAAAAAATTCTCAAGACATAACTTAATTTTATTGGTGGGTCTGGTACACTAATCAATAAAATTAAAATTTTTCTCTCTTTTTTTTTTTTTTTCACTTGCAAGTGTGGTATATGAAGCCTTTACTTTTTTTTTTTTTGATCAGATATGAAGCCTTTACTTATCACACGGTGCTTGCGACAATGGAAGCTGACGGAGGGCCGAGAGAACCATCAACAAATCCAGAGCCCCCGAACTTGCAGCCGGAGCAGGATACTTCTTCCACGTGTCCCTCCGCTCCGCTGGAAGACGGTGGGGAGCGCAGAACGCCGGTCGACCAGGCGGAGATCTTCAGGGCCCTGGAAGTGGTCGAGAGGGACTCCCTCGCCATCGCCGAGAGCTTCACCTCTCTCTTCGCTTCTCTTCGCCTCGCTCTTTCTGAGGTCGGTCGTATGCTTACCGCCTTCGATTGTTGGATGTTTCTCATTCATATCCTTATAATGCTCGCCAGTCACTCTGCAACTTCTATGTATTTCCTTTGGATGTGCTGAATGTGTCAATCGACGTGAATGTCTGCAAATTAGTATATGCTTCGATGCAGAAATGTGTTGATTTGATGATTCAGTTGAAACACAGTTAGGATTTGAATAGGATAATTGACACTGGCACAATGTTCTCCAGAACAATTTAGGCGAAAATAATCGAACAGTTTCATGAAATTGTGATCGGAGGAGCTCTACGATGTATTGGCTAATTGAAGTGTGTTTCATCAATAACTTGCCCCATGAAGGGTTGGGAAGCGGGGGCTGCCGATTTTGGTCCAAATTATGCAGTAGCAGGACTCTCCTCTGTTTATCCAGGATATGAACGTTCATAGGAAGGCTGTCGTTGAAATAATCATGAACATTGACATCAATGCATTTCTGCAATACTGGGTTATGGATTTGCAGTCTGAAATAGTGCGTGTGCACTTGGTAGGTCACAAGCTGCTCCGTCGATCACATGCAGTGTTTCAGTGATGCTGCAGGTCAACTCCAAGAATCGGGTATGCTTGTGATCCTGAGAACCTCAGCAAATGTTTTATTTAATTGGAATTCTAGTTGAAGAAAACCTTGTTAATTGGGAGCACCTACTTCGAGTGTTTCTGGAAACAGATCACTTATCATTTTCAGTTAGGAGAGGTGTTAAATGTGCACACTTTAGGATGAAAGGCACAGGATGTATTTATCCTTTATGCATAGATCTGCCTCAAGGGCGCTGGTCCTGGCTTGCAGGATATCACCCCTATCTTAGACCCCTGGATATTAAGTGTGCATAAGCACAATTACAAGGGATAATTGCATATGCTGTTCTTTTCTTCGATGTAATTATGATTCGAATGCTAGTCTGTCTTTCTTCCATTTTGATGTCATCCTTACTGCTAGCTTTTGGTGTTTTCTGCAAATGCTGTTATATCAGCTCTCGCTTGTTTCTTAAGGAAGTTTGCATGCTATTCAGTATTCTGCTTGAACTGGAGCATTCTTGGTGCGGTCTTTCAAGTATCTTATCTGATGGATCTATTCTGGTGTTCTTCTCTTGTAGTGCTTGATGCGGCAACAAAGGGCAATCGCTACATAAATTCTTGTCTAAGGTAATGGTTCTGTGTCTCATGTGCAGACAAAGGGCAGTAACACAGAGCTCTGTATGCTCTTGTCCATCAAAGAGAGTCCCAGGTGCTTGAGTTGTTCATACCTTAAGCATTTGTCTTAATGAACTTTTTGTAACTTTATCTTGGCAGATTGAACGAGGAAATGAAAGGCATTGAGAACCTAGCAATGCAGCTGTATCCTTTTAATGGTTACCTATAGTTTTGCTCATAAGAAAATAAGCTCCAGCTCCTAAGCCTCTGTTATTTGTGCAGCGTTCCTACTAATTTCTTACTCCCACGCTTTGGTATCAAGTTTGCCTGTCTGAGATTTATCAAGCTCATATCTATATCATTTATGCTGGCCATATTTCATCTTTACCATCTTGAAACAGATTCCGAGCATATCCCTGGTATTATGCTTCTTTCCTTAATGCTTCCTCAGGAAAATCTTAAGGAGAAACGTGGATGCTCTAGATTCCGCTGTAAACAGGATTGTCCGGCTTCCATGACAGTAAACCCAATGTCTTATCAGCGTTTTAACATTCTGTGAGGAGTTGTATTAACATTTTGTGAACCTGGAGGATTCCAATATTTTCTGTGTGATCTTGCTTTTCTGTTGATATATTGCCAAAGCCAAATGCTTGCCATGGTTCGGCAGCTCAACTTGGCATGAGTTCAGCGCGGGCAGAGGCTGAGGCTTTGTGAAATGCTGCGAAGTGTCACTGGGAGTTTTGAGTATATGCTGTTGTTCTTGCAACGGTAAAATGATGGTTCCAAACAGCTCCAGGAATCTGACAAAGAAATACTGCAGGAGAACTATGCTGGGCCTATTTTCATTCCGGGCCTCTGCCATGGAAGAACACCCTCTTTGTTCCTCTGATCAATGGGATGGACGAAGCCCCAAACAAGCAAAATCAAGCTCAGCCCATGAATGAATCCCAAACAGCTCCGACTTCGAACAACCACACGATGTTGATATTGATTTTTTTTTTTTAAGTCAGAAGTCGTTTGGACTGTGGTGCGGTCAACCCTGAATCCGAAAACCCTCAGGCTCGGTTTTTCTGGGTCAGAATAGCATCCATCAAACCTTGACCTGTGATTTCTTAAAGTTGGGTGGGGGCTTGTGAGAGCCATTGAATCCATGGTTTAGGACCGGGCAAAACTATTCAATGAACAGAGGAGCGGCAAATCTAATGAACTTGCTATGGAGTTCGGGTCAAAGTCAAACGGAGGGAAACGGCGACGTTGCGTACTGGGAATTTTCAGTAGAAAACATTGAATTTATCCCTTGTTCATCATATCATACAATAATACATACAAAATAGTTTTAAAAAAAGTCAAGATATGACTAATATATTTGTTTGTCGCCACCCTCATAAGTGCACCTAATCAACCAAATCATCGAATTAAATAATCCATCTAGATCAAGTAAGGTTATCAGGTCTCTTCTCTTAAATAGTACTAGAGGATGCCTGAACTACTCATGAAATTGTCAATTATTTATTTCATTATAAAAATCTAAGGTGATCAAAGAAATAAAGAGCTTGTTAAAGAAAATAAAACTTAAGATTGAGTACATAAAAAAAGAGCAGTTCAAATCAAATAAAAATAAAATAGAACTAGGGAATTAACAAAGCTTTTGAATAACTAGATACGGACACGTGCTACACATAGAAATAAAATAAAAATAAACAATGTGGAATATTGAAATGAATCCGTAAAATTATATTGTTTATTTATAATGTAATGCAACTTAATTTATTTAAAATTCGTTAACTTATAGTATCAGATAGAGTATTTTTAGGGGAGAGACACCGAGAGTCCTATGTTTGTCCATTTTTACAAATGAGCCTTAAATATTTTAAAGTGATAAATCAAGTCTTATATATTACCCTGTGTTACAATATATAGTCATTTCCGTCACTTATCCTTATTTTAAGCTGGCATGACATTGACGTGGCATTGGCACATGTCTGTTTAAAGTAATAGTAAGTGGTGAAAATGATTCGATATTATAATGTGGGCAACGTATAGAACTTGTTTTATCACTTTAAAACATTTAAAACTCACTTACAAGAATAGATAAATAGATAGGCCTCCCAGTATCTTTTTCTTGTATTTTTAGTTACCATTAGCATACTATGTCAATTTTACTTTTTCCAAATTTACAATTCCAAATTATTTGTTCGAAAAACATAACAGATTTTGCTGCTAAAATTGTAGATGCGGAGTGAGAATGGAGGATCTGAATAATTAATGAAAGATTTTTACTGTTAAAATTACTGAGTGAGAGATAAATGACTAATGGTATATGAGAAATTAATAAAATGGACAAAAATACTGAAATTATGAAATGGCGAAAACTAAATTTGATTTAGGGTAATTTTGGAATTTGAAAATGAGATCAAAATTATTTTAGAGTTGCTTAAAGTAATAAAGATATATATCTCAGATTATAAATCGAAAAAAATCTGTCATATCTATATATATATATATATATATAGTGGAAAGGCTCCATTGATCCATATCCCCCAAGATCGGTTTCACTCGTGAACGCGACGTCAGAGACTTGTTTCATCACGATCAATCATCGAGCTCGGATTTCACTGACACGAGTCATGTAAGGGCGAGCGAGACAGAATAAACTCCTACTTCCCACGTAAATTAAGAGTTCTTGTCACGTGACGGGGGCAATCGAGATCGATGTTATGACAATGTTGCACGGGTCCGAAACCGTTGCACGACAACTTCCCATGCAAGCGAATAATTGCCCAGATTCCATACACACATCTATATGTATGTATATACTATAAGCTGCCGGAAAGTCGCACGTGCTGGTAAAGGACGGGCTGCTTGCAAGTCAACATATAGAGAAAAATGTTATATATATGATACTGTTTTACAATTGTAGAGGAGAAAATAGTGATAAGATTATCGTGTGATCAGTGATTGTTATAGCAATTATCGGAGCAATTCACACTCGTTCATTTGCTGTTTTTTAGTTAGTATTTCTCCAAACACATACGTGGGTGTATTGCATTCTACAATTTGAACACGTGCTTTGAATTATTCCCCTCCGATTCTGATGTGACCTACCCACCTACATGTTGGAACAAATTGGAAGGGCTGGCTCGTCGGAGTAAATATTCGGTGTGTAACACACATCGAATTTATTATATAAATCACTATTTAAATCTTAACATGTGCAAGATTGAGATTTCACTCTGCACATAAATTTATGTGATAAGTTTTTTTGTTTATTACGCACTGAATATTTACTCTGCTCATCAGACTCAGACTACTCACTCTCGACCACGCCGTCAGCAGTTTTTTTGGAGAAATCGTGACGCTCTTACTCGATCTTTTACGGAGAGAAAATGGAGTTTAATATGGTAATATCGCTCTGAATATAATATTAAGAATTTCTAAATTCAATTCTCGTCTCTGATTATCATTAATAAGTTGTTTATTTGAGTTTTTTTTTGGGAAGAAATTGCTTAATAGAGGTGTTCCGGATAGCCGCCATGTAGTACAAAAGTGTTGAAAGTTTGACTATTCAGGTAGCTTGTTAAGGTGATTTAGCACTTATTTTTAATAACATTTTTAAATCGAATTATATAAATAAAAAATATTTTTAATTTACAAGATTTTATCTCTTAATAAACTAATTTTATTTGAATATAAATTGGTCGGAATATATTAAATTTTCTAGGATACTGGGTGGTGTCAAAACAATGTGGGGGAAGATTGACTGGTTGGTGACGGGTAGCTAGATCCTCACCAGGGAATAAAAGGGGACATTCAAAATTAATCAATATGATATGCATAATGCATGGGCTTCATAGTACCTTTTTCTCTCTCTGTATCTATATTTTTTTTGATTCGATGGTGTCCGGCGCCGTAGCAACCGACTAATCCACCGGAGGGTGTATTAATACATGCAAATGTTCGAGATTTTGATTTTTTTTTTAAAATTTTCAGGCTACCCAATAACATATAAAATTGAATTATTTATATCTATTAGATCAAGAAAAAAATAACAATGTGACAGTAAATTCACTAGTATTTAACTGCCGAATCTTTCTCTACTGTTACTTCCGCTCTCCTTTCTCATTCCATACATAACTGTGCCCACAAAAAGTTCAATTTTTGCTGGCTTTTACTTTTCCTCTGTGCGGAATGTGGTTGCAGTTGAAGTAAATGTATACGCATAAGAAAACGGATGGGTAATACAGTTGATATCGTTTTCGAATATAATATCAAGAAATCTTAAGCTCGGTCTCATCAGTAGGACTACCTGTGCTGCTAAAAGTTAGGGGTGTGAGTTAAAAACAGGAAACCCGAAAAATTGAAAAAATCGGATTTATGAGTCTCGGGATAAATTCAAAGCGGTTTTTAATGTGGAAAAAACTGGACCGGGAAATTCTAGCCTTGCCCAGAAAACCCGGTGGGGCCAAAACCGAACCGGAAATTACGTTAAATTTATATTATATGTAATAAACTATTTTATTATTAGATTTTGACAATACAAATAATAGATTGATATTTTTAAACTTGAATCTTGATTCATATTTATATATTTTATCTTCTTAATAGAATAAAATATTTATAATTAGTGTTTCTCATTTATTATAATGAATTTTAATTTATTATTTTTGTATTTAATATATTATTATAATAAAAGTCGAAACCCAAAAAAACTATTTAAAAAAACGAACCCGAAGTAGGCGGTTTTCATAACAGCAAAACGATTCTCGGTACGGTCTTTTAACTTGAAAAAATCAGACCGAAAATAACCGAGACCCGATAATTTTAGAAAAAAAGACCCGGACCGCCGGCTTATAGCCCTACTAAGCTGAGGACTTCTTTTACAGCCAAAAAAATATATATGCATAATTAGTCAGTCCCCTGGCCTTGTTTATTTAACAAAGAAAAGAAAAGAAATATGCATTATTGAATTTTCTCACTTTTAATAATGAGGGTAGGTTCGTTCGACGCATTGAATGTTTTGTTTCTACGCTCTTCAACATTTGGATAATCTTTCGTCAAAAACGTATTCTCTTTCGTTCACAAATATATATATATATATATGTATATACACACAAACGCACACTAGACACGGATATGTCCTATGCACGTAAAAAATAAAAAAGTAATATAAAATATTTGAATAAATTCGTATAATTATATCGTTTATTTATAATTTATTACAATTTACTTCATTTAAATTTCGTTAACTTACTATATTAAGTATAACATTCTCAAATTTTATTGATATACTATGTCAATTATACCTTTTTCATTCTTACAATTTTAAACTATTCCTTTCAAAAATATGACGAATTGTTGTTGTTAAAATTGTAAATATTAGTGATATGAAGTAAGATGAGGAAATATGATCAGTTAATAAAAGATTTTTATAGTTAAGATCGTAGATGTAAAGTGAGAAAAATAAATATAATTATTATTTTACCATTAATTTAAAAATTAAATACATGTTATAAATTTTAATATATAAATTAGATTGAGGGCAAATGAAAACGAAAAAAAAAATGAAACTTCTTAAATTTTTACATATAATAGTATAGATAGATAGATATATTATATTTTGTCAACATTTTTCAAGAAAGGCAGCCGCTGAAAATTATTTTTTTGTGGTCAATCAGACGTGGATGGACAAAATTGAAGCTTTGAAGTTAATATACGATAAATATATTCAAATATTGCACGGGGTTCAATGTACTTGCTTTCATGTACAGGTTTCGCAGCGAGAATATTGATTATTAAGAATATGATTTGCTAAAATAAAATGATGATGGAGAGAATATATAATGATAGAGTTGAGAGCTGTGTGCTGTGAAATTTCCACCTGTCCCATAAGAGGTTGGACCCATATCCATCTCAAAAGCTCAAACTGATAGGATGGTGGTACTCGCTCTCTTATAAACTGGGTTTCAATCATCTATTTATCCGATGTGGGATTTATACTCAACATGTGCATCCATCGAATAGAAAAATTTTAAAAATGAAAAAAGGAGAATTTCGCAAAAAGTAAAAGCCAAGAACAACAGTTTAGAGTATTGTGTGGGTCCTATTGCATATAAAAAAAATGAAAAACAAAATTTTAAGAGGTTGCCGCGTGACGGATTAAGATGGTTTTAACTCTATTTTACTATATTAAGAAATAGATAATAAGATAATGCTACCACATAATTGATTTTAGAAAGGTCCTCAAAAAAATTCCAACAATTTAGTCCGATAAGTAGGGAGTCTCCAGGTTAAATTGCCATCCCTAAAAGCCAAAGGTCTAATATATTTCAAGAAATCGGTATCCACCAGCACCCCTATCCTGGAAAGCACAACTTCTCGCTTCCCGTAAACGTTTTAGGACAGATGTAATCAGTGATTCGAACCTACAATCCCAAATTGACCAGATCGAGTGTGAATGAGTCTTGGACTGTTGAGCAGAGGTAGCTCGTCCTCTCTGTCAGACCGGTTTGGACAAATCCGCACGTATGCTTGTGGAACGCATTTTCACTTAAGTAATGTGGAGAGAATTGCCGTCAAATATTTGGAATTTGTTTATGAGTTTTTAGTAAGTCTCACAGCTGGAGCTCATCCAATACCTTTGTATCTCACATCTATATCCATGGTTGCAATCAGCTTCATCCTATATTTGAACTCTATCAACAAATATTTAACGTGTTATTATAATATGTGATATCACATTTTTCTATCAATTAATAATATTTATTTTTTAAATATAATTAAAATACTTATAGACGTGTCAAATACTTATTTATTAAGTTTATCATGTTATTCATGAGCTCGACTAACTCACGAATTTCTACTTTATGGGTTATTCCCTCGTAGGCTTGGTTTATCTGATGCAAGAGGAAAAGTAATCTATATAAATACAGGTCTAGAAATTGAATAGATAAAATTAATAAAAATTTTAAAATAATTTATAATTTATCTCCTGCTTAGGAGGAGAAAGTCCTGTGTGTCATAGGGTATTGTGAAATTTTCCACCCGGCCCATAAGAGATTGGGCCCATATCCATCCCAAAAGCTCAAGCTGATAGGATGGTGGTACCCGTTCTCTTATAAACTGGGTTTCAATTCTTCAATTCTCCGATGTGGGATTTATATCTCAACACCCGCCCTCACGTGGCAACGTGTTCACACTTGACACGTGCCCTTAAACACCCGCCCTCAACAACTGACCTCGAGCCGGGCATTTCACTTCCGGTCTCGGGTGAGGGGGGACAACTACCACAAGGCGGCCTTCTCTACCGTCCTCGGGTTAACAACTGGCCTCGAGCCGGGTATTTTTCTTCCGGCCTCGGGCTAACAACTGGCCTCGAGCCGGGTATTTTTCTTCCGGTCTCGGGCTTACGGGTCACGAGCTCCACACTCGGACCTGGCGTGGTGTGAGCCCACACGGTTGGCTCTGATACCATGTGAAATTTTCCACCCGGCCCATAAGAGATTGGGCCCATATCCATCCCAAAAGCTCAAGCTGATAGGATGGTGGTACCCGTTCTCTTATAAACTGGGTTTCAATTCTTCAATTCTCCGATGTGGGATTTATATCTCAACAGGTATATCACATAGTGATGTTAATATATTGCCATAAATTAATAATATTTATTATTTTTATAAAATTATCTTTTTTGTTCTCAGAATTATATTAAAAAATAAAATATCTAAAATTTATTGATTTATAATATTACACGAACACTATTATATAGTATATTTGCTGTGCAGGGTACTCTTCTCGCGTTTGAAGAGGCGATAACACTGCGTCCGTACTTTAATTCATCGGACAACCTATGGGCACCCACACATACACACATAAAAAGAATTGAGAGCAAGCGATGGATGAGATATGAATGAATAATCCGGATCTGGTATCGAAAGAAGCGCCCTCTTTGAGAGCTCGTGAGAGATGAGATGGCTAGCAACGAAAGGGCTGGGCCAGAAAAAAATGAGTTTTTTTTCACTTCAATGGCATTTGACATAATGATTGTTCCCATGGGTACCCTTTTGTTAATTCCTGATCCAAAGATCCCCGTTCCTTAAAGAAACAAAGATTTGAATATTTACTTAAACTAATGACCGTGGGAAACCTTCTCAAATTCCCGTTCATGTCTGTCCCCACTGGGTTTCCTGTTGTCGTCTCCGTCTCTCTTTCCTCTCTCCCTCTGCTCTCCTCCTTTCGCCATTGAAGCTGTTCATCATCCATCCTGAGTACTTCTTTGCTGTAGCTCTCTCCCTCTCTCTGAACAGTAATCCATTGAAGGAAGTATTTTGAGCTACTTCTGGTGGTGAATTGATAGTTCCCTTCAAGGAGAGCAAGTGGTTCTCTCTGGCATCTTGTAGGACCAGAATGTTTCTACTCTGTGAGTAAAAACAGAACTAAAAAGCAAGAAACAAAGAAGGGAAGAAGAAGAAGAAAGCCGTGATGTTTTATTAGCTTCTCCTGAGTCAGCTACTGTTCTTGGTACTTAAAAAAAAAAAAAGTTTCTGGTTATATGATTGGAGTCCCTTAAATTTGACCGAGATCCATTTCATTAGTTGCTTCCGTATATATTGCAATCATTGCATTCCATTTCATACCCTGTTGAACTCTTCGATGATGAGTCCTCTTGCTGCAGCTTCTTCTTCGCCCATCTCCGGTCTCTGGCTGTCCTGAACTCAAAAATCCCATCTTGGTCATGGCTCAGTGAAGAAACTGAGCTAGTTTTCTGCTTTCAGAAAAGATGTAACTGTGGATGTTGAAGTTGGAAAAAGATATATCAGTGTCAACGAGAAAGTTCCCAGCTTGTTCAGTCATAGTAGCTGAGTGAAGATTGGGGCCAGTTTACCTGTCTGACCCTTAACCTGCTGTCCTCGACGTTGGATTATGGCTCAAAACAATCATGGCAGAGTACCGGATAACCTGAGGAAGCAGCTCTCCCTTTCTGTCAGAAGCATCCAGTGGAGCTATGCAATCTTTTGGTCAATTTCTGCTACACAGCCAGGGTAGGCTCATTGACAGTTTCTTTCTTTTACTGGTAGTTTTTCTTGAGCGGATGCCTTTTCAATGATTTCTTGTTATTCCCATAGCTATTTGTTGCTGCTCTTTCATGAGTTGCCCCAACTAGGTCTGTTGCATACTGGTTGGGAGAGGCAGACTTTTGGTGCAAGGCAAAGATGGTGATATCAAGATGAGAATGTTATGAGATTTGATTGTATAGAGTTCTTTGTTTTGATAATGTTTCCCACTGTAGTATTTGCAGTTCAGTAGATTGCTTTTTCCAGTCACTGCTATTGTAGAGCGGAGATGGCTTCATTTCAATATGAGCATTGACTGGAAATACTCGCTAAATCGCCCTGCTCATTGCTATCCATTCTGATTGTTTCCGGTCTTTGTTGTCTGAGTTCTGACTATCAACTTCTCCTTCTGCTTGAAATGACGCAGAGCTGGCTTGAGCTTCAATGGACTTATGTTGTTTATCGAAAAGGAATTCTAAACTGCATCACAAATAGACTATTTACTCTCTCTAATCTTGTTTAGTTTGGAGCTTAGAATAACATTCTCTTGGGCTTGCAAACATGTGATGTTTGATAGGGTCTTGGAATGGGGAGATGGGTACTACAATGGCAACATAAAGACGAGAAAAACAATTCAAGCAGTTGATATCAAGGCTGACGAATTGGGATTGCAGAGAAGTGAACAGCTCAAGGATCTGTACGACTCTCTGGCAGCTGGTGAGTCAAGCCCACAATCTAAAAGGCCCTCTGCTTCCTTGTCCCCAGAAGATCTTTCCGACACTGAATGGTATTACTTGGTCTGCATGTCTTTCATGTTCAACATTGGTGAAGGGTAAGTTGTATTCCTCCCATATTTCTGATAAGGGACTGCATTAAGCATTAGAAACATGTGCAGGAAATTCTTTTAATGCTTAAAGCATTCTAAATTATATTTACTTGCAGTTTGCCTGGAAGGACATTAGTGACTGGTCAACCTGTTTGGCTATGCAATGCGCCTTATGCAGATAGTAAAATATTCAGTCGATCTCTGCTGGCAAAGGTTCGTCCGGTGCCAACTTCCATTTGAGATCTGTTTCCATTTTGCAACTAAAAAGTCTTTGTGTGTGTTATTTCTGTCCAATTACCAAATGTCTGATGAAGCTTACTTTTCCTCTTGTTTGAATGCCATTCCTTGATCGGGTCCTCAGAGTGCATCTATTGAGGTATAAGTTTTCTTGCAGCATATTTGTATTACAGATCTTCCTGAGATCATTTTCAGAAATGAAGGTTTTTGCCTCCTCTTTTTGACTTTCAGACTATAGTATGCTTTCCATTCTTGGGGGTGTGATCGAGCTGGGAACGACGGAATCGGTATTACGTTAATGCTATTGTGCTTTTATCATTTTTGATCATTTTAAGTACAATAGTTTTATTCCATTGTTGATATACTTGGAAGGTAATGGAGGATCCTAGTCTCATTCAACACATAAAAGTTTCCTTTCTAGAGATACCATATTCTATCGACGGTGAGAAAACATCTGATCTCCATGTGGGAGATAAAAGAAGCATCGAAGGCGTCGACTTCGATGCTGTCTTTGACACCGAACTGATTCCGGTCATTGGAGAACTAGAAGTGGCATCTCCCAATATCAGTTCGAGTGGGTTAGACCCTGATCATCTCCCAGAAGATGCATTTCTGTTTGGAAGAGTAAATGGGCCGGCTTCCCAAGTGCTGAGCTGGCAGTTTGCGGATGATGAGTTCAGTAACGGCAGGGCTCACTGTTCCATGAATTCCAGCGATTGCATATCTCAAACTCTTGAAGAGCCGGCGAAAGTTGTGCCATCTCCAAATGGAGAGAAGATGAATGATCATCACTATCCCGAGGAAGTGGGCTGTGTGGAGCCTTGGAGCAATGACTTGCATTACCAGAGTATTCTCACATCCCTTTTGAAATCCCATCACCAGTTGATATTGGGGCCTCATTTCCGACGAGGTAGGCAAGAATCGAGCTTTATGAGCTGGAAGAAAGAAGACATGTTGGGCCTGCAGAAAGCAAGGAGTACGACCCCACAGAGAGTGTTGAAAAAGATCTTGTTTGAGGTTCCTCGGAAGCATGATCGTCAGTCTCTCAAATGCCCAGAAGAGAATGCCAAGGACGGAGTTTCAAGGCCTGAATCAGACCAAATTCGTCCGAATCAGATGTCATCAGATGGGACAGAGAGAGAATTGATCAGAGACCGCTTTTATGCTCTAAAATCAGTTGTCCCTTCAACAGGCAATGTATGTAGAAATAGAATCCTATTATTACAAACCCAAACACCTTAAGAGTTCTTGGAATCAATTTTTCAGTTTGTGTTCTGCAGGTTGACCAGGTGACATTGCTAGACGACACAATCGACTATCTCAAAGAGCTCAAGAGACGGGTGGACGAGTTAGAATCGATCAGGGAAGAGCCCGGAGACATGGCATCAAAACCAAGAAAGAAATCCCAAGAAGCTTTGGAGAGGACATCAGACAACCGCAAACATATCAGGTCAGGATTCAGCAGGAGGACATCGGGAAGCAAAAGGAGATCCCGTGGTGATGATGACGAAGTGGAAGAAAAAGAGATTGATCGAAGAGACAGTTCAGCCGACAACAGTTTATCCATTAGAATAAAAGGTAAGGATGTGGAGATGGAGTTAAGGTGTGTTTGGAGGGAAGGGTTGATGCTTGAGATCATGGAAGCGCTCAGCAATCTCCGTTTGGATTCACAGTCGGTTCAGTCATCCAATGTCGATGGGGTCCTGTCCCTCAAGATTAATTCCAAGGTACGGTTCAGATGTCTAATGATGTCACAGTTCATCTGGTAAGAGCATTGTTTTCCCCGGAAACTATCCTGATCTTCTGGTCATTGACCCTCATCATATCATGTTTCATATGTCCTCTGCACTTTGATCACCGTGGCTTTTTCCTTGGTGAATCGGATTAGATATGCAAACCTCAGACTCTTCATGCGAATCGGTTTTGGTCTGCAGTTTCGGGGATCGGCATCTGTGTCAGCAGGAAAAATCAGACAAGCACTTCAAAGAGTTGTTCGAGGAAGCTGAAAGAACCCATGCACCATAAGCCCACGATTCCTCGAACAATCCTTACTGGCGGAACCGACCGGGGAACAAAAAGCAAGCTCCTCGAAAGTGTCTTATCGGCATTTTTCTTGGGTACTCAAACGTGCTTCTCACCGACAGAGGCCTTCAACTTCTCTCGTTCCTGCAGCCTTTGACTTGCAGCAGCTGCAGGTGACTCCATAGCTGAGAATGTCGAGAAAACGTAATCTGAACAGACTTGAAGATCAAAGGATGTTCATTCCTCTTGTCCCGGACCGTGTACAAAGATCAGATGTATCATGACTGTTGACTGTTAGGTCGAGGACAACGTTCAGTTACATGGGGTTAGATTAGATTGTTTTCGGCAAGAAACCGATTATATTTCATGATGTTAACATTTATCGGATTGTTGAGAGAGTTGATTTGAAAAGATGATGATACAGAGCCATGAGAAACAGAGGTTGTGACAACGAAAGGTTGGCAAGAGGGACAGACATGGTCAGAGAAACTTGGGAGTCCCTTTGTCTTGTAACGCAGAGCAGGACCAGGGCAGAAAACTACGGAGGGGGAAGATCTCTGAAAGAGAACAGCGGAAAAAGGAAAAAAGGAGATTCTGTCAGTATGGACAGGTTTAATGGATAAGATGACACGTGAAAAGATTCACTGACAGAAATTTTGCCACAAAGATAAAGGACAAATTTCTTAAATTTGATTCTTTTCTGCAGCACGTGCTCTAATAGATAGAAACAGAAAAAAAAAAAAGCTCTGTAGAAAATAAAATTTCGGAATCTCCATTTTTAAAACGTTTGTAAAAAGAATAAATACAGAAGTCGAGACAACAGAAAAGGCAAATCCAAGCAAAAGATTAGATGAGAGATGAGTGAGTGATGAAGACGAGATTAATGCAACGTAACTCGTGATAAATTAACCAATCCTGTAAAGAAAGAAGCATGCGATAAAATTGATCCGATACAATGATGGTATTCTCGATCTTAAATCGAGAGGTTACAGTCTCGAGTCCTGCCAATGGGGATTTTTCAGTGTTATCTTATTTCACTTTTCTCATATCTCTTTTGAATTCATGGATCTCATTTCTCATATCCATGGCACTGACTAAACTCGGACTTGTAGAACTTCTCTTTAAATCTCCTCCATGTCCCTCCCTCTTCGACATCTCCATCTCCTTGTTTCCGTATTCTTGCAATAACATCTCAGTATCAGATTGAAACCAAAAACTATGAGAATCTCTCGAAGAGAAAGGAAGGGACAGCATAGAAAAAGAAAGGAAAAAAGATTTTTGGTCCTTAACCATTCGCATTTTTACCATTTTAGTCCTAAATATTTTTTTTGTCATTCATGTCCTCAACCTTTTGTTTTTTGTCACATTGATCTTTCCATTACTTTTTTCATTCAAAAAAGCATATTTCATACAAAAATTATTTTTAACAAAAATATTTGTGTAAAAAAATATATTTAGTCCCTAATTGATGATATACTGATTAACAACAATTGTTTCTTCTACATTTAGACCTAAGTTTTATCATAATGAGTCACGATTTTATAATGATAATAGTCATCAATTAATTCTCAATTAGGAATACGTCAATTTTAAAGGGAATATGCTCATCTGTAAAACTCTACAGATATTTTTCACTTTTATTTACACTTTTTCCTTTTTATTTAAATATTCTTTTTTTAATATAACATGTTTTTTTGAATAGAAAGTAGAACCAAAATGGCAAAAACTCAAAAGATTGAGGACGTGAATGATAAAAAATAAAGGTTTAGGACTAAAATAGTCAAAGTGCGAAACGTTGAGGACCAAAAGTGTCATTTGCCTAAAAAGAAAAAGAGAAGTTCTTTAGTTAACAAAGTTCATGGTGCTGGTGCCCTGAGAGATCATCAGCAGATGACCTGGCAGAAGCGGAAAAGTCAGGCATCCACACTCCTCGGTTTCATCATGAAGCAAGGGGATGCAATGAAACGCGGAGGGTGGCTCTTGACAAGCTGCAGGGCCAAGCTCCAGTTTCAGTTCTTGAAGAAGGGTGAAGATCTTCTTTGAGAGAGAGCAGAGTAGGCCGAAAGTATTCTTGGAGATTTTGCTGACTTATGACGCAAAAGAATCTCCATTCTTCACAAGCATGAGAAAGAGAGGGGCAGAGAGAGATGCCGATGGAAGGGTGGTTGAGATGAATTGAGCACAGAGAGTTGAATGGAAGTATTTGGCATGCCCTTACATGGTGGCCTAGCTAGGCGAGCATGTAGCATTTACCTGACTATAGACTGGGGTAGTGACTCAAATTTTGCACTAAAGAGGACCTTCGGGGAAGATTCTTAGGGTATCCATAAAAAGAATTCCGGTATGCTATTGGCTAATAACGCATACTTTTAGGAGGAAGGTAGTATAAAGCACAAATATCTGCCATTCATGAGGACAAACAGGTGGTGGAACGGGTAATGAGAGACATTATCCACAGGTATCAAGAACAAAAAAGAAAAAGATTTATCAGGTGGAAAATGCTTGGAGTTGATTGTAGGGACAGGCGAGAAACACCAAAGTACCCACTAATGAAACTGACCGACTGTTCTCAACAATTTTAATAGGGAACAGAATCTTATCATCACTAAAGCCCACAAATACGTAAGAGCAAATATGTGTTCAACGGCAAGCAAGATTACCAAAAATTTCTACTGTGAACCAAAAGGGTGCATTTTAAACAATTTGGGGTGAAATGAAAAACTTCGGAGAGTCTCAAGAATTCTAGCAGGCATTACCAACAATGTATAAATGACAGTTGTGGAGAGCATCCGTAATAAGGTTGTGGTTCTTTACCTCTAACACTGCTGCTAAAAGCAGAAAAGTCATGCAGTATCAGATGGTAAATTTTACATCAATTTACTTCTTGCTCATCGACCCTAAACATAATCAAATTGAAAGCAAGGTTCTAGCAATCAAGATTTTTGAGACTGTGGCCTACGTGAAGTCAGAAAAAGGCCCTTACTTTCGCCAAGGGAGACACGGTGGTGTCATTCCCACTCAATTGTTGATGGCGGTTTCGAAGTAATGTCTTGAACAACCCGGTTGACCCCACGAACGCTATTACATATCTTTCGTGCCACGTCATCCAGAAATTTGTGCTCAAAATAATACCTGAAATGCAGGACCAAGTATGTTGAGAGCTGGAGATACTGTGGAGAGAAGGTTACACCACTGCTGGAATGAGATGACTAAAAATTTCTATTCCCCTGAAAGCAGTGAACACCATAAAATGGGAGGCTTACCAATCAGCTGTCATTCCATCTTGACTTGTAACAGCTCTAAGGGCAACAACATGGGAGTGAGTTCTCTGGTCACCTTGAACCCCAACAGATCTTACAGGCAAGAATACGGCAAAAGCTTGCCAAATTTCATCATAGAGCCCAGCATCCTTGATTGACTGGATGAAAATCTCATCAACCTAAGAAAGAATGAAGAATTAAAAATACAAGGCAAGCCCCATAAAAGAATTTTGAAGTTCCAGCATAAACCAGACATACCTGACGAAGGATATCCAAAGCATTATTCTTTGTTACATCACCTAAGACTCGAACTGCAAGGCCAGGACCAGGGAACGGGTGACGCTTCAGAAAGCCTTCAGGAACATTTAGGATCCTCCCAAGTTGACGAACCTTGTTAAATAAGGATATAAAGAGCATACTCGATCAGTATAATTAATTAGAAGGAAAAGGTCATCCAAAATAGATGGCACCACATGGATTTGAAAGTGACAAACACCTCATCCTTAAATAGAAGTTTGAGTGGTTCAATGAGCTTCAATTTCATGTCCTTTGGGAGGCCACCGACGTTGTGGTGGCTCTTGATTGTGTGGGAATGGGTTCTCCCAGTTCCTGGAGGCGGACAGGATTCAATCACATCAGGGTACAGCGTTCCTTGAACCAAGTAAGCAGGCTTCTTTCCTAGTTTCTGCTCCAAATCATGGGCAAATGCATCAAAGATGCAAATAAATTCCTTTCCAATGATCTTCCTCTTCATCTCAGGATCTTCTACACCTTTAAGCTTACTCAGGAACTGCTCTGTAGCATCAACACAGGTGACAGGCAAGTGCAGATCTCTTTCAAAGGTTTCCATAACACGCTCCCTCTCCTTATACCTACGGGATGGAGTTTACAGTAGCATATTCAGAGAGTAACCCAACAAAACTTATTGAATAACTAAACCTATGAAATTGAAAATTTCCTGCTACTCTTACCTAAGAAGACCATTGTCAACAAAAACACAATGAAGCCTCTCCCCAATTGCCTTATGAACAAGCGTTGCAGCAACAGTCGAATCTACACCACCTGATAAGGCACAAATAACATGATCCTCAGGCCCCACTGCGCCTTTTATGACTTTGATTTCTTCTTCCATCACATTTTCCATCTTCCAGCCTGCTTTGATACCACAGATATCAAACAGAAAGTACCGCAGCATTTCCATTCCTTCGGGTGAATGAGTCACCTGGACCACATTTTAATAGACTATAACGAGAAACTGAAAAGGCATGCCAGATATTCAAATTCCATTAACTAGAACACAGTAACATGATTTCAGCAAAAACAGAAAATAGCGATGCAATTTGGCGTACAAATACACAAACTCATTCTAATAGTCTGTGACAGGTGAATTAGCATAAAAATCCTCAAGCTTGTACCTTTTTGCAGTAGAATGAGAATTTCATCAACCAATAAAACAACAAAGAATGCACTCAACAAAATTTTTGCCAACTGTAGAATTGAAAGTTCACATTCTTACCTCAGGATGATACTGGAGGCCATAAAAACGCCTGTCCCGACTCTGAACTGCGGCCACTGAACCTTGCTGGCTCCTGGCCACAATCTCGAATGCCTTGGGCAATCTTGCCACCTCATCCCCATGGCTCATCCATACGGCCTGCCTGTCCCCAACGCTTTTATTCCCGTATATCCCCAGATTGTGCCCCACCTCAATCTCCATCCTCCCGTACTCCTGCTTCTCCCCAACCCTAACCTCTCCCCCCAGCTTCTGCACAATCAGCTGGAGCCCATAGCAAATCCCCAGCACGAATACCCCGTTGGACTCGGCCCACTCCACGAACCCCTCCGGGAAGCTCGGGGAATCAGGTGTGTGGACTGAGTGGGGCCCGCCTGAGAGAATGACCACAAGCGGGTTAAGCTCGGTGATGCTCTTGAGAGGAGAGGTGCCTGATATGCAGAGGGAGAAGACCGAGAGGCTCCGGATCCGGCGGGTGATCAGGTGAGTGTACTGCGAGCCATAATCAAGGATCAAGACGAGGTCGGATTTGACGGCCTTGGGGTCCATGGCTGCGGTCGGGAGCGGTCTGGCGCTAGGGCTTTCGAAGCGGAGGTGGCGGTGGAACCTTTACGGAAGGAGATAAGGAACTGAGGTGGTTAGGGTTTTGGTCGGAAGGGTTTTGATTTGGCGGGAAGTGGGCCTCAGTCATATATCTGCCAATTAATTAACATTAATTAATTTACAATAAATTACATTTTATGTTTTTTTAGACATGCAGGTTAGGTGAAAGTGGTTTGGATTGAGTGAATTTTTTTTTTCAAATTTACAAAATTATATCTAGACTATTCGGAGTAATAAAAATGCAACTATAAAAAGTTCGTTTTCCAATGTTTTTTGAACTCTTATTTTTAATATAATAATAAATAAAAATTTTATAATTAGTAATTACAAATATTTTAATTTATTAATAAGCTAAACAACATAAATATGAACCGAAAAATTTCAAATACACCTTTTTTTTGGGTCAAAATCCAAAAGCAAAATAAATTATATTCTATTTTTATATGATTTCGTTTATCTTTGGCCCCGTCAATTTTTTTCTAGTTGGGCCCGAATTTCTTGGGGTCAATTTTTTCACCTCTAAAGAGCACTTAAAATTTATATAAAATCTCATAAAATTTAATTTTTTTAAAGATTGGATTAGAACAATTTTTTGATTTTTCAATTCTTTATTTACATCACTGTGTCCAGGAAATGTTATTCAAGGTTTCCTTTTCCTCTTCAGGGCAGAAAATTAAATTTTAAGGAAAATAATCATAACCTGTCAACTTTGTTTAATCGAATGATTCAATTTTTTAATTAAAATTTTGGTTCTAAGAATTATACATAGAAAAAAAATTAACAATTAAAAGAATTTTATTTTGATAAATCATCCAATTTAAATATGAATTTATCAGAATTTATTAAACTTTCGAGCATAAATAGGAAAAGTATCTTCAAATATGAGCACATATATTGATGTATTAGTTTATGATGCGGATTGGGAAAATTTTACAGTTCCATAATTGAACAGTTAAAAAGATGAGTGAGCTTTTAATGGAGCAGTCACACCACGTATACAATACTGATACGTTATATCTGTCCAATTAAATTTTATAATTTATATATTCATCCAATTAGAATAGACTATTTATTATTTTTTATATTTTAACAAAGTTTTAGAATTTAATAATTATAATTTTATAATCAGTTATTAAAACTCAGCTTCTTATTGGATGAATATATTACGTTATCATTGATACGTGGTATAACCGTTTCACTGAAACTTTCTTATTAAAGACCCCTTCTCCTCAATGTTTAATGAAAGTAGGATTGATGTTTTCTTTATGATTTAATATAAAATATATTAAATAAGTCAACCCAGCGACAGATGGCCTAAACACGACAGATTTGAGATCAATATTTATGAAATCAGATGACATTTTTCCCTAAAAAAAGAGTTATTTCCTTGTTTAAAATATATATAAAAAAACTTTCAAGTTTAACAGTATCTCTCTGCCTTTTCTTCTTTCTAAGATACTCTTGCGGCAGAAAGGTTGATGCAGAATACGCTCCTAAAGCCACACGATCTCAACGCGCTTAACCTGCAATGTGAGAAAGTATTGTGTACGACAATTGTGTAGGTGATCACAGAAACCCGTGTTAGTTGATGCCACCGCACGTAGAGTAGGCGGACTTTCCTCTACTCGGATCTCGAGAGGTGTGGGTTAGCAGGTCTATCTTAGCTCAGATGGAAATAAGGTTAAGTGCCCCTGTTATTCCAATATTCGAGTACCCGGAGAAGACGACTATGATTGGTGGTACGGGGCTACTAAAAGACCGATGTGTGACTACTGCCTCACTCCAATACAAATACGCCGATAAGAAGAATTTGGCTCCATACTAGAATTAGAACCTTAACTTAACACTAGGTTTTTTTGGCAATGAGTACGACATATGACACTGTTTTACTAAACTAAGGGAAGATTTTTTTTTCCCCTTTTGTTCACAGTACTAAGTACAAAATTTGCCATAATTTGGGGATGATTTATTTAAAATTCACTCCGTTATAACATATGTTCTATCATGTATATGTTATATATATGACTTTTTTTTTTCACAGCATATTGAAGATTATTGGGTGAAGATGGCTTCGCATGCTCCCGAGACAGGGAAGGATTTAGGAGTTCCACTTGAGTCGCATAACTTGATAGGAGTTTAGAGAACGAATTTCGGGAGTAAGATAAACTAATTTGTCAAAATATGGAAGAAATCAGTAAAATTTGTAAAGAGATTAAAGATATTTTCCTGAGTTAAGGGTGTGATCGCCGTTGAATTCAATGAATTACATGTTTAGAAATGTTGTAGATCGAGGTTATGAATATGTGTTGGGTTCGTTTCCACTTGATGAGCCTTCTTTTCTGTTTTCGGACTAATATAAGAATCGTTTTCTTCGTACTCGATAAACTGACAGCGAGTCGGGCATTTTTCTTTGGATTTCGTGTCTAAAGAGCTACTAGTTCCACACTCGAGCTTGACATAATGTTAGTTCGGGATCAACTAGCTCTAATACAATGTAAGATTTTTACATGTACCTACAAGGAGTTTTTGAGTCTGTTTCCAATTAAAAGCCTAATATATTAGGTAGTAGTGTCCAATTCTCTTATAAATTTAGGTTTACTCTATAATCGAATTAATGTCAAATTCAACCCTCTAGAAGTCTAATAGATCAATATGATCTCGTCCATACCAAAGAGCCGTTTCCATGGGGACTTGTTTCATCGTTATTTATCGATAGAGATCGCATCGAATAATACCATTCACTAAATTGTATACGCACTCAACCACTCACGGCGCAATCCATTCAATTAGAACATTTCTATGATGCCGGAATTTGTGCTATCATTTATCCCGGCAGCCACCGGGACCTCCGTAGAGGATGTAACGCCCGTCGTCATCATTCTTGTCCGAAGTCGCATCGTAACAGTGCGGCGCATCGACGAGGAGGAAGTTGTGGGTGTTGGGCTGCACGAACATCCTCGACCTCAGAGGCAGTGACACGAGGAGGTTGATCACGGAGGCGGCCTTCCCGAACCCTTCCGATGGGAAATGGCCGCTCCCCATCTCCGGTGTGGGGGTTCCCGGCGGGCTGAAGACCTGACCACCCCAGGCTGCGCCATCGGCGCCGCCAACCAGTGAAGTGAACAGGGATCTCGGCCAGTACCCGACGTCCTCGTCGTTGATCCTCAGCCACCAGTGCCCCTTGTACGCTTCCTGTGCCACAAATAGCCGTTGGGCGATGGAGGCGTCAGTAGAAAAACCGAAATACCAAAAAATGGGAAAATTCGACTAAACAAAATATGACAAATGACTAAGATGAGTAGACAGTACTCGCCTTGACTATGGAAAAACGGAAGAAGATCTGAGGTCCACCGTACGTGGACGGTAGCACGGAGAATCCGACTGGGATGGTTGAGCTTACTTGCACGAATCCGGGGCACAAGAGATTGTAACATCCCGTTTTCTGATATCCATCGGCCTGCAAACGGCAACAACCAAGAGGAAGAAAAGAGAACTAACTGCCTTGACAAAGCGTCGGAAAAGTCCGATTCAAACTCACCGTCCAGTACGTGAACACCCGAGTCGAGTTCGGGTACAAATAATTGTATGACTGCGAAAACAAAAGATCGGACTGTGAGATTGCGGATCGATTGGTTATGAACTGAAGAATGATTTCGGGTTTATTGTTAATCACTGACCATCCAGCCGGCTTGGATATTGTTCTGATCAGCACCGTATCCGCTGTTGAGCGAGACCTTGGCGAGGCTGAATTGCTTGGCCAGAACCGTCGGAGCCCAGTTGTTGATCATCGCCTTGGCACCGCGGGTTCCACGGCGGTGCACGATCATCGCAGACTGCACCGACGAAAATTTCAAATCGTTAATGATCCAGTTCAGTCAACTCGTGGTAGTAATCGAACAAGATCGGCTTGTGAACAGATTTGCCTCACATGCAAGCCCGGGATGACGGCACTGTTGGGCAAACCTTCGGAGTTCGCACGGTTTTCCGTATCGCGCGGAATGAATTTCGACATCAGAAGATCTTCTTTCGTGGCTCGGACGACCGGGACTGACCCCTGGGGACACTGCTGGTCGAGCTCCAGAGTCGGCATCCCTCGAGTCTTCCTCACAGGTGCCTCCGGGATGTGTTCCGGCTTCATCTGTACTGGGAAATCAATGTCAGTGGGTATCAAAGTTCATCAGACCGAGGAACTGGAAATCGGAACCGACGATCTGAGCTTATGACCTGAATGGTATGATTCTTCAGCAGGGGATGATCGAACGCAAGTTGTTTGTACATGTTAACACAGTCGATAACAGCACCATACCTCGTCTGTTCGAACATTACACAAACATAAAGGCTTATTAGCTTTTGATATCTCAGATCCATAGATAACCGGTACCAGTCTCGGATCAACGTTTCGATGGTAAAAATCGTCGTAATTGCAATTACCGTGAAACTTTTTACCGCGGGTTTGTTGATAACTCGGAGTTGCCTTTCCAGCTCCAAGTCATCTTCTTCCTTTGAAAGTCTCAATCTGCCACCAGCATCTGCTCCTAAAAGGAAAACAAATCCTAAAAACAGCAGAGTTTTCATGGCGGACATAGCGAGCTCTCAATGGGGGACAAGTGAGAGAGATTTGCAATTTCTCTTAGTTCACATATGCTCATAGAAATTTTTTTTCCAGTCTAAACCACTGAAAAAGTTTAATAAATACCGACTAATCCAATTTGAATCCGATACTTACTTAAGAGGGAGAGGCATCCTATCACCTCAACTAATATACATTTGTTATACAAATTTTTGCATCACAAAAATTAATTCCACTTCTCTATCTTCAGCGTGTGTACAATTTTTATCCAACTGCATGAAATTTTTTTTTATATAACAGGTATATCACGTGACGCGTATTTGTAAGTCGGTGAATGTATACACTAGTAGGAAGAGATACAAATATCCTATAGATTATACAAGCTTAGAAGTCAGCGCTACATTGTGAATTAAAGTAATAAATACAATGATATATTTTGTAAGGAAATGAATGAATTATATTAAAGTATTAAAATATTTAAAAAATATGATTGTGTACAACTCACAATATATATTAAAAATTAGATATATATAATATTTATTGTTTTTCATAAATAATTTATTAATAGTTTATTGTATTCAAGTCTCGTTATTTGTGCAAGACGTCATTTATTTTGTGTAGAGGTTATACCAGAAAGGGAATTGGAAATACTAATTCATGTTATAGATGTCTATTAACAAATAATTTATTCCATTTCCCTTAAATGGGGAATTCAATTCCCATAAATGAGGGAAGCTTATTCTCTCAGTATGCACGCATAATCAAATCTGATATAAAAATAAAATTCTATGAGCTCTATTGTATCCTCTTATATAAAAACAATAAAAATACTAAAATTAGTATAAAAAATACTTTATAAATAGATAATATTTTCCAATTTTATTCCATCATTCCATCATTCCATCATTCATACATAATTTTTATCATAAAATGTTCATCTAGAAAGAGATGTAAAATGATAAGAAGAATGTAAATGAAATATTAAAATTTGTTAGAAATATTAGAAATAAAAAAATTGAGGAGAAAGAGAAAATTGATATTTATCAAGGATTTAAGAATAGAAAATTTATCTGATTCTTCCTTATAGGGTTGAGTGTATGAAATTCATCATCTCTCTCTTACTCATACTCTCTCTTAGAGAGTTGCTAAAACTCTATTTTAGTATATAGTATAGATATACTGTGGTGATAGATTAAACATTTATTATAAATGTTAACTTCCAAGAGGGCATTAATTGTTTTAATGAATTGACAGCTTGTTGAAGTGGAACTCAATCAATGGCGATTAAATTGGCCCCTTTCTATTCTATTCTCAATTAAGGGCACGTTTAATTCGCTGGAATAAAATGGAGTGAGAATAGAATGGAATGATAAAAGAAATAGAGACATGAATAAATAAAATGATGAATGAGAATATTATTTAGTTGAAGGGAATACAATGATATGAAATAGGGTTTTTGAAAGTAAAAAAATAAAATTGTCATTATTATATATATTTTTTAAAAATATACAAAAATAATATTAAAAAAAAATTTAAAAAGGCAATGGAACCGTCGTCTTCTACCTCCCCTAGCCACCCCAACCCCAACGACCACTCACCGAACCACCAAACTAGAGCTTCTGAGCCATCCCAAACTCCCCATCCACCCCTTCCTCCTTGCTCCATTCCTTCACCTGAGCAATAGTCGAATCCATGACGAAATGAAGGGGCACGAGAAAACTCGAGAGGTTCAGAGAAGGCACGGGGCGGTATGAGAAGGCTCGGGGGAGACATGGGCGACATGGGAGGGGAGACAATAGGCACGAGAAGGCTTGAGGGAGGCCCGAGAAGGTTCGGGGAGGCTTGGCTATGTCGGCCGTAGGCTGATGGCAGTGGCGGGTGGTCGGTGCAGTGGTGTAGACAGGCGGTAGAGGCAATGGCACGAAGCGAAAATTTGATGAACAATTGAGGGCAGATATATAATTTGGTGTCTTATTCCGGGCGAGAGTTCCTGTTCCTGGCCAGGGTGGGAGGAATGGCTATTCCTCCTCCTATTCTGAGTTTTGAGATTCATCCCAAAAATATCTTCCAATCTAAGATGTCACATATTTTGATGAATTAGTTTATTACTTTGATTAGGAAAAGTTTACAGTTCCATAATTTGAAGGTTTTTTTGTTAAAGACTCCCCTCCTCAATGTTTAATAAAAGTAGCACCGATGTTTTCTCTACAAGGACTAGATATCATTTTTATTTAATAGAAAAATATAATAAGTAAGCCGGGCAAGCGACAGATGGCTTAAACAGTACGGATGTGATATCAATATTCATAAAATCAAACACATTTTATTGCTATAAAAAAGTTATTTGTCCGTTTACAATATATACAACAACTTTCAAGTTTAACAATATTTTTCTGCTTTTTCTTCTTTCTAAACCACTCTGCTACAGAAAGGCTGATGCAAAATGAGCTCCTCAAGCCACAGTGTCTACTGAATTTGTTAGATAGATTAACACAATCATGGCACACTTCCCGGCAGTTCGAGCTAGGAAAGCCTACTAGGGGGTAAAAATTTTCACAGAGCCGTTTCCACGGGGACTTGTTTCATCGTTATTTACCGGTAGAGATCACATCAAATAATCCAATTCACTAAATTGTATACGCACTCAACCAGCACGGCGCAATCGATTCAATTAGAACATGTTTACGATGACGGAGTTGGTGCTATCAGTTATCCCTGCACCCACCGGGGCCTCCATAGAGGATGTAACGCCCGTCGTCGTCGTTCCTGTCCAAAGTCGCATTAATGTAACAGTGTGGCGCATCGACGAGGAGGAAGTTATGGCCGTCGGGCGGCACGAACATCCTCGACCTCTTAGGCAGTGACACGAGGAGGTCGATCATGGAGGCGGCCTTCCCGAACCCTTCCAGCAGGAAGTGGCCACTCCCCATCTCCGGGATGGGTGTTCCCGGCGGGCTGAAGACCTGACCTCCCCAGGCGGCGCTGTCGGCACCGTCTACCAGTGAAGTGAATAGGGATCTCGGCCAGTACCCGACGTCCTCGTCGTTGATCCTCAGCCACCAGTGTCCCTTGTACGGGTCCTGTGCCACATATAGCCGTTGGGTGGTGGGGGCTTCACCTTCAGTCAATAGAAAAACGATATAAATATATTTATCGATTCTTATAAAAGAGTTTTAAATATTTTAAAGTGATTAATTAAGTTATATATGTTATCTGCATTATAATATCGAGTTCTTTTTATAATTTACCGGTACTTTAAGCTAACGTGTGTCAATGTCACGTAGTGCCATGTCAATGCTACTGCTACACTAGCTTAAAATAATGTTAAATGATAGAAAGGACTCGATATTATAATGGAGGTAAGATATATAATGTAATTTATCATTTTAAAATATTTAGAATTCAATTATAAGAATCGATAAATATTTAGGACTCTCTTTTATCGTTCTTTTGTAGAAAAATCAAAAGACAAAAAAGTGGAGAAATTCGACTAAACAAAATATGACACGTGACTAAGATGAATAGAGAACTCGCCCTGACTATGGAAAAACGGAAGAAGATCTGAGGTCCGCCGTACGTGGACGGTAGCACCCAGAATCCGACCGGGATGGTCGAGCTCACTTGTACGAATCCGGGGCATAAGAGATTATAGCATCCCGTTTTCTGATACCCGTCAGCCTAAGAATTGGCATCAACGAAGAGTAAGATAAGAGAACCATATATCTGCCTCGACAAAGCGTCGGAAAAGTGACCGGTTCGAACTCACAGTCCAGTACGTGAACACCCGAGTCGAGTTTCGGTATAAGTAATCGTACGACTGCAAAAACAAAAGATCAGACTGTAAGAATACGGCTTGGTTCACCATGAACTGAAAAATGATTTCGGGTTTATTGTTAATCACTGACCATCCAGCCGGCTTGGACATTGTTCTGATCAGCTCCGTATCCACCGTTAAGCGAGACCTTGGCGAGGCTGAATTGCTTGGCCAGAACCGTCGGAGCCCAGTTGTTGATCGTCGCCTTCACACCGCGGGTTCCACGGCGGTGGACGGTCATCGCAGACTGCGCCGGGGAAAATCCCGAATCATCATCGGTCTGGCTCAGTTAACTCGTGGGAGTAATCGAACAAGATCGGTTTCTGAACAGATTTGCCTCACGTGCAGGCCCGGGATGACGGGGCTGTTAGGCGAACCTTCAGAGTTCGGACGGTTTTCCGTATCGCGCGTGGTGAATTTCGACATCAGAAGATCTTCTTTCGTGGCTCGGACGACCGGGACCGACCCCTGAGGACACCGCTGGCCGAGCTCTAGATACGGCATCCCTTGAGCCTTCCTCGCAGGCACCTCCTGGACGTGTTCCAGCTTCATCTGCACCGAGACATCGATGAATATCAGACCGAGGAACTGGAAATCGGAAGCGGGGATCCGAGCTCCTGACCCGAATGGTATGATTCTTCAGCAGAGGATGATCGAACGCAAGCTGTTTGTACATGTCAACACAGTCGATAACAGCACCAAACCTCGTCTGTTCGAACAGTACACGGATATAAAGGTCGATTAGCTTTCCATATCTCAGATCAATATGAACATTTTGATGGTAAAAATCGCCGTAATTACAAGTACCTTGAAACTTTTTACTGCGGGTTTGTTGATAACTCGGAGTTGTCTTTCCAGTTCCAAGTCGTCTTCTTCCTCTGAAAGTGTCAATCTGCCACCAACATCTGCTCCTAAAATGAAAATGAATCCTAACAACAACAGAGTTTTCATGGCGGACATGGCGAGCTCTCAACAGGGGACAAGAGAGGGAGAGAGATTGGCAATTTAATTCCTCTTCTCTATCTTCTTCAGCATGGGTACAATTTTTACCCAACTCCACGGAAAAAAAAACGTCTTTTATGTAACAAGTATATTACATGTATACATGTTTGTAAGTCGGCGAGTGTACGCACCAGTAGAAAGAGATACAAATATCTTGCAGATTATATATACTGCGCCAACATGTTAAACATTTATTGTCATATGATATACCTGTTACGCAAAAACTCACTCAGGATAAAATTTTTAATGAAACGGTCATACCACGTAGGTAATGCTGATGTGTTGTATCCGTCAATTCAGAATCCACAATTTATATAATTGTCCAATTAGAGTTTACCATTTATTATATTTTTTATATTTTTAAAGAAATTTTATGATTTAATAAGTATATCTGTATAATTATTAATTATATGTCAAATTCTAATTTAACGAATATATCACGTCATCATTAACACATGGTATAATTCCTTCGTCAAGACTTCCTGTATCAAGGGGGCATTTAATTATTTTAACTTAAAAAGGGCACTGACAGCTTGTTGAAGGGAAACCCAGATAAGGGTGGGATTAAATTGCCCCCCTCTGTTCTATTATCCATTAAAGGGTTAGCTTTTTTGCAAAAAAAAAAAAAAACAAAAGCAATAAAAATCTTATGAATTGTGATTATCCAACACACCTGCATGGAAGGAAATTACTGTGCGGAGTAGTTGGCAAATTGCGCTTACTCTTGTCCCTCAGGCGTCCATCGGTTGAGCTCCATTTACTCTGCTGCTTGGTGATTCCTTTGGGATCACTGTACATCGGCTTTGTGCTGTCTAAGTTTTACTATACTATGAGCTCAAGTCCCGAACTTTATCGAAAAAGAAATCTCGTCAACAAATTCTTATATAATTTCATCTCTTACCCCTTATTTGGACGAAGGTTGAAGAGTGGGAAGGAAATTTTTAATATTGTTTGGATATTCTTAATAAAGGGAACAGAGGGGAAACATTTTTAGTAAACTAACGATGTTTTCCTTCTCTACGAGTTTCTTAACATAAGAGAAAGGGATAATTTAGTCATTTAACCTCTTTATCTCCATTCATCTCCAATTCGGAGATTAAATAAATTGGACTCTAAAGAGGAGAATTAGGTGGATTGATTGCGATGGTAAAGTGTTTCTTCTCCTTAAGTAGGATCTCGAATTCGCATCTTGTGAATGAAAAAAATTCACTTTATGAGAGTTTTACCGTCTAGTAAGCTCTTCTGGCTCGAACTGGATTTGTCATGACTCGTTAAGCTTCTAAATACTGGTGGTCCGGAAAAAAAAAAGGGAATGTCAATAAATATTTTGCCAAATAAGGACAACAATTCACTTCTTTTCTTTCCATCCAAACAAGGGGTCAATGACTTGAGGGAAAATAATCATATTATTGTAAAAAAAAAAAAAAACCAATTGTGGTTATTAATTAAGTGGTTAGTATTAAATGACTCGCTTACTCCAAAATTTCCACCCGTACTTGCTGGCCCATCCTCTCGCTGGGGAAGTGGCCTACTTACTCTGCATCTCTGGAGTGGACTACCCTTCCCATATGAATTTAGAAATTTTATTTAATGAGGCAAAATTTAATATAAAAATTAAACATACAAGTTAAAAGGGATAAAATAAAATAAATTAATAAAAATAAATAAATAAAATCTAGTGAAATTATACAATAGTTTGTGCATTTTTTTGAACAACTGCACAAATCTCGTGGAACAAATTAATTGGTTAAGTAATATCTTGAATTCAAGTCTTGTGAATGGAGAGAATTCACTTTAAAAGAGGTTAATCCTTGTCGGACCCTTCCGACTCGAACTGAATTAGTCAATGTTTGTCAAGCTACTAGATACTAGAACTTCACACCGAAAAGAGAGAGAGAGAGAGAGAGAATGGCATTAGAAATGCCAGGTCAGACTTCCTCTGCATCGGTCAGTTGTTCTATTGTTCTATTGTTCTAGTTAATCAGTAACCAACGAATTGGTTTGTTGGTAGACTTCTCGCACGGCGCTAGCATTCGAATCACATTGGAATCGCAGGGGAGCAAATGCCACCCATATCCATACGGCAAATTTCCGCCCTGAGCGTTTCTAGAAACCCGGTAAACTCGGAAAATAACTGGCAGCCTTGAGGTTTCCTGTCGGCAAGCATTGCCATCATAGAGCCGGAGTATTCTAACATTCGACTGGAATTGCTAATCCTTCTCCTGCTCGTATGTAGAGAGTAAAAGACAGATCATGCACACCAGTACGCGAAGAAGCATAAATAAACTTGTGAAAAATCCTAGAGCAAGAGCGACCCTTAAATACATGACAAAACTGGGAGAATGATGAGAAATGGAGAAATCGAAACCATCACCCAGATGTTTCTGGGCGTGGCAATCACTATGTTGAAGCGATTAATTATGTCCTGTACTGACTGGATTTGATGCCAGCAAACGGTCTCGGCTAATCAATTCACTAAATTTCAAAAAACTGGCATTCTACTCCCTCGGATTTGCATTGAAATATTCATGGGTTGGACCTGTTTCTTGAGCTCAGAAGCTGGTATTCTTCGAGCGGCATTAGTGTTAGATCAGGGCTCATTGGTTAAATTCGATTCAAACAGAGAATCTTTTCCAGCACCGCTCTCACAAAAGTTCGTGGTGGGTAGCAAAAGCATACCAGTTAGCCGCCACCAGGCTATGTCACAGGGAAGAATGACCAATTCTTATTGGATCCATTCTCCTCATGGGTGGTTGAAGCTGATCCAGTCTTGGACTTGTCTGCAGCATCCGGTACATCGGCATTGTCAAAGTTGAATTCTCTAGAAGACCCTAAAGTGATCGACCTGTAACTTCGATGCTGCTGCATGTTCTCATGTTCAGTAGGAGCTTCTTCAGCTGTGCAAGTGGATTTTTCAGATTCACTGCACTTACTTTCATCTGTGGTCACATCCTTTCCTGAAGAAATAGGCTCGACTGCAACGGATCTTCCCACCTCCTCTTCCGGTGGCTTGAACGATGCCCGGTGGTTACCAACCATAGTGTCAGCATTTTGGCATTCCTCAGATAACTCTGGATGTGGAGCAACCTTGTGATCTCCATGAGATCCTTCTAGAGACTGAGGTATTGTAGTCTCAGGGGTCAAAGAACCTGAACCTGCCCTTGAGCTCCATTCACAGGCAGACTGGTGCTCAAGCTCTAAGAGCTTGGGAGGTTTGTTTGCTAGAAAGTCAAGGAAGTTGGGAGGAATGGCAGGCAACTCACGACCTGCGAAAGGAGATGAAGTGCCTGAGACAGAGAATACGGAGCTAGGAGAGATCAGATGGCCCATTGGGCTCCCAGGAGAGAGTTGATAGCATGAGAATTCGTAGGGAGAGAAGGGAAATCTAGGAAACATATCATAGTTCCTCGGATTCGGGTCTAGAAGCTGAGCAAAAGGAACCTCTGGAGATGAAGGCGTGGTCAAGTGGACAGACTCGGATGGAGGAGTAAAGGGGGCAGTCGATGGCTCAGTTGTGAAGGTGGAGAAAACAGGCGGAGAGACTAACTGGGTTTCATTGGCGTAAGGGCCGATGGCAAATATGGAGTGACGATCCCCTGGCGAATACATACCAGCGGAGACAGATGTCAGGGACAGAAAACCACTTGGAGATTGTGTTACAGAAGGAGGCTCTGACTGGAAAAAAGATGCGGGAGAAGAAGGTGGTGCGACAAAAGGGAGCGCTATGGCTCTGGTATTGGTTTGAGTCTGAACAGCTGGAACATCGGTGGTTGGAAGAGATGTTGATGTTTCTGGAATAACAGCAGCATGTCCAATTCGCTTTGGGTTTTTGTGAGAGCCAAAGCACCAGTACAAGCTCCAGCGTCCACCCCAACGTCTCTTCTGCACACAGATGAAAGTAGAGAATGAAAAGATGGCCACTGGAATCTAAACTTCCACATCTCCTCTATGATGTGGGCAGGTCTATCCAATACACACAATTTGAACAGTCAATTAACACGACTCCAGATTCTAAGTCCGTGTGCTCGTCCCACAAAGAAAAGAATCTATGATGACCCCATTACTTTCTTCAGGCATAGTAGATTTCACTGCAGACAACAGAGAGAAAACGGAAGAGCAAACAAATAGTCGACTCTTCCCAGTGTATGCTTTCTCAAATTAAGAGACATCAAACTCGTGCCGCTCAAGGAATGCAAGGAAGATATTTCATCAAACTCCTGCTACACAGATTTCGTATTGTGGCCTCAATCTCCAGTGAGCAAAGTGAAGAAGAAACACCTCTCATCTAACTTCAGATCCCAACACCAATTCCTTCAGCAGTTACTTTAAACCAAGAACTAATTTCACTGTTTTTTTCTTGCAGAAGGATAAATGGAGACTTTTCAACATTCAATTAGCATAAGAAAAGAAAATTATTGTATTTGCTTTACGAATCAAAGTTTGCCTTGGCATCCTCCAACAGGAAGCAAAGCACGAGAAAAACCGCGAAACGACTTTTCCACGTTCATACCTCAATCGGACCCGGTCAACAAAATCGATCAACAAACGGAACAACAATGAACCTGTCAGCAAGATCATCACGGATCCCAAACTCCCCTCCGATTGGAAGGAAAAAAAAAATTCATCAATCCATCATGCGCTAATCGAAGCAGTCATGAAGACCATAGTCGAACCAAGCGGCTCCGGACCTCACCTGGACTGGAGCAGGATGGGAAGCACGATCCTCGACGGCGGCAATCGCGGTGGCGGCAGCGCTTATAGTCTCGAGAGCGGTGTCGTTCAGGCTGGCAGCTCTCGAATCTCCTCTTCCACCACCGGCGTTCCTCATACCGGCTAAACTTTCCAGGTGAACTCCTCCCCGTCGGAAACTTCGCCGCCAAAACGGCTTACCACCTCGACGAAAATCGATGAGATTCAGCTGGCTGAGATCCGAAATCGTAGAAGGAAGAAGAAATGAAACTCAATTTCTCACAAACCGTCAGGCTCATCACTCAGATTTTCTCCATATCACTGTTTTATATAAGTGCGTGGAGGTCTGTATATGTATCGATTGGGTGTACGTGTTTGTGTAAGCAACCTTTTGAGGTCAAACACGGCAATGTCCTGATTTCCATTATATTATGGACGACCCGGACACTGGGTTAAGGCTTTATTTTACTATCCATATCTTGTGAAATTACTTATTTAGCCCTTCTTGATTTTCTGCTTGGACCGTCATGTGCTTCTTAAGAATGGTACATAAAAGAGAGCCGATGTGATAAACGAGCACGATTGATTGAGATAATTCAATGTCTCTTCCTCTTAAATAAAGTCTCGGGTTCGAATCTTGTGTAAAAAATTCATGATCGTGAAAACTGTACCTCTCAACGAACCGACCTGATTTAAATATAAATTAATCGGAACTCATTGAAATTCTGAATGTCAGGTGATTTAGACGGAAAGGAAGAGAGAGTTGATAGGGTAGCAACTAGCAACTAACAAATGAGTCGTGAATAATGAATTGGCAGGTCGTAATCTTTCTTAAAATCGGGTTTTAGACGTTTAAAGTCGTTATCAACATCTTTATTGGCATGCGTCTTGACTTTTCTTGTGTTCTAGAATTCGATTCATTGCTGTTCATGGCCGATATCTCCTGCACAATTTCCGTATAAAACGAGAGCTTACATTGATCCGCAAGAGAACCCGACATCCCGGGCATAGCTTGATAATTCGACGGGTTAGCTGAGCAGGGGCAATTCTGTAATCCTGCGTGTCTTTTACTGTTCCCATAATGCAGCCAGAGAAATTAATTAAGGAAATAGTGCGTCGGGTTAATTGCACTTCTGATTTTGTCTCACCCATCTATTATTATTATTATTGCATTTTACCTTTTTATGATGGGAGAGGGTTTTTTTCAAATGGGTGCACGTGTGCACATCTTCTTCTATTGGAGGCTTCCTACGTTCCGGCGTGGGTCCATAATTAGCCAAAAAGTCAATTCTGCCCCCTAATTATTACCCTCGCTTGATAAAATTAGTAGACAGGTCCAATCTCATAAAATTACGGATGAAAAAATATTAATTAAAATATTTTTATTAATAATAATTATATTAATTATTTAAATAATTAGTATCGATATATTTATTTTTGTAATTTAATTATTTTTTTTTTTGATGAGATGATGAGAGTCCCGAGACAGAATTTCTCCCCTTACTTGAGGTTACCTTGAACGGTTGGTCCATCTCTCTCCCCCCCTCCAGTTGTCCTAGGTTAGGTCCTTCATTTAAGAAAGCGGTTGGTAGGGTGTAAGCATAAAAATGAAAATGGAACCGTAACATATATATTTTTTATCTGCACCACGCAGTATTATCGGACTAGTCGAAGTACACACCAAGGCTAATAAGCGGTTGGGCAAGGGATTCCAGGTAAAATTTTTGTCGACCCTCCCAACCTGAGATTCGATCTTAAGACCATCCATCTGGAGGTTTGGTAAAGGAACCACTAAACAAACTCCAAGTTAGTTTTAACATATTAAATATGCTGATACAGGCACAAATCCAAAAATTCTCTCCAAGGGAGGGGAAATTCAAGTAAAAGTGAAATAACAAATTTCAAAGGTTAAAATAAAATAATTTCACATAAATGCGAATAAAATTGATATAAGTGTATAAGAAGTTTATAAGTTTTCTCGAGTTTATCGATAATTACCTTGCGTCCCTTAAATCCATGCATGTGTTCTTGCATTCAATAGGTCATATAAGGGAGAGAGTCATCAGTGGAACGGTTATATCACGTAACCAATACTGACATGAAAATTTTTTACATGTCAAGTTTTGATTGGACGGATATACCATACCGTCATTGACACGTGGTATAACTGTTTCAGTGAAGATTTTCTCCGAAGAGGACTCAAGAATTACATGTTTTCTAAAATTATTGGCTCCTCTTGAGGTGTATGGATTGATTGGTGATATTCACCATTTCTGACAAACTTCACGTTATTAAATTAAGAACGGTAAAATATCTATGTGCAAGTAACCCTAAAATTTAGACAATTTATTTCCCCATTTATAAGTAAAATTTAGGAAAATTTATTTTAAAGATAATATAATTTAAAAAAAATTAATTATCACTTACTTTATTTTTAACTTGAAAAATCACTCGATTTCTTCCATTTTTTCCGTTCTATCACTCATCAATTTTTTCTCATAATGTCGTAATTTTCTCTGTTAAGTGAATACGTGGACATCATAATTTAAGACCAATTATCCCTAATCATGTGCTGGAAGGTTATTCTGTCTTGAAATCCATGAACAACGTAATTTTCCACAAAAAGGAAAACAATTTTCTGATATCCAAATATTAAGTTCTTAATTTTCCCAATGAAATATGAGGATCAATCAATAGCATCTACCAAGACTAAAATAATCACATTCTATGTATCTAAGGGTATATGGTCCATTTTTTTATGTAACACTGGTATTCAGAATTTGTTTGAACTATTGATTAATTCAGTTCGAATTGGATTGGTCTATTAAGACGTATAACTCTCCCAATATGAGTTTTCTCCATTTACAAATACTCAAACCAGAGAGGTTTACTTAAGAAGAACACGTATCTTTCCACTTAAAGTAACTTATGTTGGTAACAAATAGTCATTTTAATAATCTATCAAAATCTTTTGTAGGAATAAGAGATTCTCATGTACCATATTATCTACTTATCTCATGCACCACCATTTAGACACGAAATACTTTTGGGCTCACTCCGAAATTGCCAAACTCTGTATCACATTGGCACAATATCACAAATTGTCAGTTTTCATTTAAATATCAGTTTCAAGACCTCGTTCACTCACTAATTAGATACATATCTTCTTACGAGTCGAAATGTGTCTTGTAATTTCAAAAAAGAGATTTGGCATGCCAACACTGATGCATCGGATCCTATCAGTTGATATTATTTTTAACATGTGATCAAGAGATCCGGTGCGGGATTTCAATTCTCATTAGTGTAACTCCATCTGTCCTGTTGCAATTCTCTTCCCTCTCATATCATTTTTTAGGCCCACGGACCTCATGTTATATATATATATATATATATATATGTACAGGCACACCCTTTCCAATGAAGAAAGTCTTTTATATCACGGTATCACCACGTGTCAATGCTTACATAGTGATATTGACCAATCAAAATCAGTCATTTTCATGCTTTTTTATAAAATTTTAAAAATAAAAAAAAAAGCCATAAGAATAACTGATTTTAATTTACCGATGTCATCATGTAAGCACTGTCACGTGTGATACTATGACATAAAAGACTTTCTCTTCCAATGGACGGTCTGGCCAGTCAGTTGATAGAATATTTCCACGGATTGCTTTGGAAAATCGTGCTATTTGTGGAATCACCTCATTTTTGTATTTCAGTAGTGGTTGACTGAAAAGATTGGGAGAAAATGATTTAAAGATTGGGAGAAAATGATTTAAAGTCCACATATAATGTTGAAAAGGTACAAAACATCATAATATCCCGAGGGCGTTTATGTCATTTACTAATACATTGAAAAACTCTACCCTTCGTTTACTAATTTAAAGTACAAATTATTTCGATTCACTTCGGGGAGAAAATACTATCAAATTACAGACCAAGTGAAAAGAGACGAACAGAAGGCTAAAAGCCACTTTCATGATTTAAACGTTTCGGACTTGTTGAGATAGAAATCTCACATCGACTAAGTTATAAAAGAAATTTGGCTTTATAAGAGAATTGGATTACCACCGCCTATCAGTTAATTAGACTTTCGGATGGAAGCGGACTGAAACTCATGTAAGCCTAGGTGAAAATTTAATATGGTATCATAACAGGTCGATTCTGGACTCACACCACGTCAGGATCGAGTGTAAAACTCGTGGCATGTTAAGCCCGAGACCTAAAAAAAAAATACCTGACTCGTATGTTAGCCCGATGACAGAAGAAGGTCCTGCCTCTTGGTAGTTTCTCCTCGACCTCGGTTATTTAAGGTGGGTGTTTAGTACTTAATTCTTTTGTAGGAGCAAGTTGGTACTATGAAGCAGTCCATCAATGGGTCATCCAGCACGTAATGACAAAACGGACCGGAAGTGCTAGGGAGAGTACGAAAGAGGATCGGGCGAACCGATTGTACAGCACGTGAAGGTGAAATGTATGCCGACGACGACTAAGACATCCATTGCATCCGATCCCTCCTATTATCAAAACGTGAAGTTGAGGCTGTTCTAGTCAACTTTGTTCGGCCATGAGACATGTCTTTAACTAATTTCTCTCTCTTGGCTTCTGTTTTGGTTTGGTTTGACCTGGCCTGGCGTGGCGAATACTGCTTGATATCTAGAAATTTAATGAATTTCAATCAATTCATATCTAACCAGGGCCAAGTAAGCTCCTATCCAACCGTAAATTTTCTCTATTCGCAAAACTCGAATTCGGAATCTTACTCGAAAAGGAGAGGTGTCGATTTTTTAATCTAATATTATTATTTGTTTATTTCTTCCTTGCCCATTCTTCACTGTACGAAGATTCGTCTCAATCACTTGTAACCACTACCCGTTGACGCAAGTCAGCCTAAACGGGATAGCCATCGGAGTGGAAGGACGCATGCCTACTTGATGTAGCGGCTACGTTGTGGCAATTTAGATTAATTGCGCTCGTGGGTTTCGGAATAGAGATGAAAGAACGAAAACGACAGTGCGTGGAAAACTCTAGAGGTGAAACTGAATGGAGAATCTGTTCGTTTCAATTCGCACTTTCTCACATGTATGCTCTTAAACAAGATGGAAAATGGTTTGAGATTTGCGAATGGAGAAAGTTTACATTGTGAAAGTTTTATTTCTGATTGGCCCACTTGACTCGAAATCAGTCGTGAAGGCAATCTGATAGCATAAGGAAATTTACGCTTTTTTTTTTATTTTCGACCAACTTACTACTGTTATTGTTGAGATATAAATCTCATATCAGAAAATTAACGAGTTGAAGCCCGGTTTATAATAGAGTGGATACTACTAATCTATCAGCTTCGACTTTTAGATTGGATATGAATCCAATCTCTTGTGGGTCAGGTGAATATTCGCACGGTATCAAAGCACTCCATCCTGAATGAGTTAGAACATGATTTATAAGAGAACGGGTACCACTAATCTATCAGCTTGAGCTTTTTGAGTTGGATATGGGCTCAACCTCTTGTGGGCTAGATGAAGATTTCACTGTCATCCTATTTTTTAAATTAGTTAAAGGATTATAGTAGTAGTAGTAGTGATTCGCATTCAATTGCAAATATATCAGACGTATCAAATAGCCAACACTACCGCTACCCCCATCAATGTAATACTACAAAAAGTCTAGTACAGTTTAAGAAGTCGGTATCCGACGAGGCACAAGACCAAAGAGCTCCTTCTAGAAAATATTTGAATAGATGGGTTTTAAATCCGAGATCCTGATTTTACCGAATCTTATGACAGCGAGTTTTGAATAATTAGATTACAATTGTTTACTGTGGTATTCTGCTTATTTACTCCCAGAGGGGAACTCGCCCCCGCCGCTCGATCTAACCGATTTCCAATTGGGTGTGGAGACCCATTTCAAGCACGGGCCACCTTTATGCACTACTTAACCAAATGGATCATCAACTCACCCGCATTCATTCTACTTACGTTGAATCAAGTGAAGCAGCAAGAAATAGTCCCATTTAAGAAGGAAAAAGGAAACAAAAAGAATGGGTCTTCAATCATATTTGTACTTTAACGATAACCAAGAAGAGAGAAATATATTAGAACCACTAATTTCGGATTGATCTAATAGTTCTCTCACAAAATTCTCAAATGGGTGATCTCATGATCGAATCCCTGGCGGAAGGGTCGACGGGAATTTTCCCAGGAATCCCGCTCCGATCGCATATTAGTCTTAAGGTATACTTCGACTGACACAGGAATACTGCATAGTACAAAAAAAAAAATTGGAACCACACAGAAAAAGAACAAGAGTCGGTGCCCCCACGCAGGATCGAACTACGGACCTTCAGTTTACAAGACTGACGCTCTACCACTGAGCTATAGGGGCATCCGTGACCGACGGTTACTAGATATTTTTTAAGACTCTCGAACAGTTAAATTGTTATGAGGGCAAAGTCTTAGTCGTCGCCCACCGGATTGAACCGTGAGAAAGTTTCAGAGCCTTAACCTATGCATGATAAAGCGTATTTCACGCGCAAGCGTGACTCCTCATTTGTCATTTTCAGCCCCCGAAATTTAATTACCTAGAAAGAAGCCGGCAGTCGCCCGGTAAAAATTGAGCCTAAGATCTCTTAGTACCATGTCAAAGACAATTCAAGTACACCAAGCCCCCCCTCCCCTCATTTTCAAAATCAACATAAAAATTACTAATTTTCTCCGTGCACTATTTCAGTTTATCCTATAAGAGTAAACAAAAGTGGCCGGTACCATTCTGGACTTCAATGCTGGCCGATGCATGAACCAATTCAACACGGTATTCTTGAAAATCAACTTATCAGAAATGTCCCACATAACCCCAAGTTATGGAACTTCACAAACTTATTTCATTACTGCTAGCCTGAGATCATATTTCCCAATCACATATGTCGACAGCTGATTGTGTTTCGAGTTAAATTTTTCTTTTCAAACGACTTAGTGCCGTCAACCCCATTGAACGATAGAATTTTCAATAATTCGATATGAATATTGCATACACAGTCTTAGCATTTTCAGCCTTCTACCAGCATGAACATCGAGTTCTCGATCGAGCAGCACCCTCCTAAGCACACCCATAGCCAGGGTCGTCTACGACATCCGGAATCTCATGTCAATAACTGACCGGTGAACTGTTTCACGTTCATGCCCCCAGAGTGATTTTCTTGAGCCATGAAGACATTCTCAGACAATCCCAACAGCAGTCAATGAACATGATCATGGAAACATCATCCAAATCGACAGGCACTTATAATTTACAACAGAGGTTCCACGAAAAATGAAGCAGTCAGTGATCTGAAAAGGGAATGTGGAATTTCCGCCACATAGCCCCCTGTCAAATCTCTCTTTTCTTCTTTAACCTTTTTCAAGTTCTCCAATTTCCATGAGCAAGGAGTACCATCATCATGTACAGATAAAAACAAAGTCCCTTTTAAATGGTGTCTCTGGAGATGGATAAGGTCGCAGTGTACCTAGGGGTCGGGATGACCTGGAACTGCCTCGTCGCTGGACTCATAGTCCTCTCCATCAGTCAGGTCCTCGTCACTTGACTTCTCCTCCATGGCAGCCCCAATGTCCTCTGGCTTTGCGTATTTCTCGCAGTACTCTGTTAAAAGACCATTGAACATGTCAGCTCCAGAAATGGTAAAACAGCATAAGCTGCATTCGATAAGTGCAACTGAGAAATGTTCGATTGCTTATCCCATCCTGGCCTCCAACAAACGCAGGATAAAGATCTCAAGATCTTATCCTACCTCAGCTGACACTTCAGCAAGCCTACCAAACAAGGCCATAGAGTAGAGTCTATAGGCCGTCCCAGAATCTTAGTGAGAAAGTGCAGAAATATTTGCTAAGGAAAACTCTTCCAGGAGAAAAGGTGGTGTGACAATGCATACTGTCCCTTTAAGTGGAAAATTAAATGATGCAAAAGGGAAAAAAAAGTTCAATGGCACAGTAAGAATATGCCAGCAAAACAGTGCACAGGTTGCTGAATGCATCTGCTCATGGGAGTTTACAAATGCACAGCATTCACATAGGAAAACGTTATTGATAGCCAAATATGCCAAGTCCATTGTAATGACATCTACACAATACGCTCAACTGCACAAAATTCAAAAAGGCTGAGCTTGTTCAACTTACAGCAATCTTGTTAAAACTTCATCTTTGGATAAAGTTAAGTGATATAATAAGTCTGATATGGCCAAATAAAGTAGATTGCATATGATTTGGGGGAGGCAAGAAATGTCCTTTTCTTTTTGTTAGCACCACTTGTACCCAGAAACTCTATGAGCCTATAACTAATTCAGTTCAAGCTTAATCGACCATTAAAAGGTAAAATTCTCCCAGTATGAATTTTTTTCATTCAAAAAGACTCGGAACGCTAGACCATTGCTTAAGAGGACCAAGTGCCGAATCACTTGAACCAACTTATGTTGGTAGAAACAGCCATAATGTGAGTAGAGCTCCATAGGGGTATACAAAATGCCTTTCTAAGTGCCCTGCTTCACAAAACATTGCTCTGCTCTTGTTCTAAATGCCCTCCCACTCCCAGAGTTATTTTTCCACAACTGTAAAGTCACTGAATGCATTTCTTATGTTTCCAAATCCTCTTTAGACATACTGATATATATATATATATATATATATATATATATTGGCTCAGAGACATACTGATATTTAATATAGAAAAAGAAGCAGAAGTAAAACAACAAAGAATGTCTGATCAAGCATAGGAGATAGAAGAGGGATTACTACCTTTGACTCTTTGCTCATAAGCAGCTTTGTCACGCATCATAAGTGCGGCAGCTTCGCCATTTAGTGGATCTGATGGGTTTGGGTACAGCAGAAGTTGAGGAAGAAACACTTCGAACACATTCACCAGGTCTGTAATAAACAAAATAGGCGACTTCCTAAGCAAAGAGATTTGAAAGATACATAGTCAACCAAATGAGAAATGAGTGAGTAAAGGCAGTCATTATACCAAACATGGGGCTCCAGGTTTGATTGATAACATCAAGACAAACCGAACCTGACCTGTAATGTGGGGCAAGCATCATATAAAAAAACCCAGTTTGGCATTACAGAGCAAAAGGCTAGATGTTCCAGAAACTTACATCTCATCAACATTCGGGTGATAGATTTTGTTGACAAATCCAATAGAAGGGGATTTGTATGGGTAAGCATCAGGGAGCTCCACCCTTATCCTCCACAGGCCACCCTGATAAGGACCTGCCAAAAGAAATTCAATCAGACCGCAAAACTACAAAAGTAGGGCATTAATTCTCCAACCTATCCAACAGAGGAAAGCTTGTGAATAGGAAAGTTTTGCAGCTCAGAGGATAGGTAAGGTAATTAGGAGATATGTAAAGCTAAAAAGGAAGACTTGCTATACATAGAAACTTTGCACATAACAAGAACTTTACTGCCCGGAATCGAATTCAAGCTGTGAAAAATCAGCTGATGAACTAAACTAAATTGAATAGGGACAATCAGTCTGCTCGAAACACTTAGAACCATCTATGCTGGCTTCGAGATAATCAAAAATAGCTCAGGAACTTTGACAAGAAGGAGCTTAAAATCAGTCGACAGAAAACAAGAAAATAGAAATCCGGAGGCTGGCAAGGGAGAAACTATACTGTCTTTGGGCCCACGGAACTCCACATAGAACTCTTGCATTCCATCATTGATCATCTCCACCTTGTAGTCACTCATCATCCTATCACCGCACCAGTCAAACCCATTAAAAGAAGGGGAAAAAGGACAACTTTTTCAGAACAAAAACAGGAAAAACTTTAACAAATTACACCCAGAGAAAAGAAGAAGAAGAAGAATTGATTACAATTTCATTAAATCCATCTCTCGGCGCTTGCTCGGGGAAGACATGGCTATTTTTCCTCCTTCCTTCCTTTCTCTCTCTGCTCTATTTTCCTTTCTCTCCTCCTTGGTCGTGTCGTGTTGGGTTTATTTAACTTGGATTTGGTGGCTGCGTTCTGTGAGAAGCTGAGAGAGAGAGAGGGAGAGAGGGAGAGAGGGAGGGAGGTATTTTCTAAGCTGAAGAGCAGGGAGAGGGAGAGGAGATGACGTGAAATGTAGGTGTCTATTTTCCGTTGTTTCTCAGACCACTTCCCGAAAGTTGTCCAGACAAAACACTGAACGCAATCAGCCTCTATAATTAACCAAAAAATAATCTTTTTTTATTTAAAAAACCAAAAAAAATCTTTTTTAAAAAAACGGATTCATACGTTGTTCACTCGATTTGAAATTAAAATATCTCAATTGAAAGGTCATATTTTCGAGAGAATATTCTAGAAATATCACCTGAAATATTTACAAGTTAATAAATTAAATCCTAGAGGGTACCAGAACTGCATACGAGAAAATAAAAATAAATAAGTGAAATGTTAAAAATTATACTACTAGATTGCTAATTCCTGACGGTACAATTTAAGTCATTTAAAATAAAAATAAATTAGCCAATAATTTTTTGAAATAATATAAATTTTTAAAAGGTGTAATTTTTATAAATTAGATATAAATTTAGGTAATAAATTTATGAAAAATGGAGTGATTTTATATAATGTAAAAAAATTAAGAAAAATTTGTGTGAAATAATATAGAAAGTGGTCTTAGAGAAAGATTTCAGTAGTAAATTGACCATTATATATACTGACAAAAAAATGTACCATTATATATATATATATATATATTCTTGATATAATAAAAATTAAAAATTAAATTTTATACAATAATGGATAATTTAGAAAACTAAAAATAGTACCAAAATCTCAAATATTTATATATAATATATAGATATATATATAGATTTAACACATTAATATGCTTTTTAAAAGTTATTGGATATTTATAATTGTTTTTCTAATATTTTATAATGTGTTATATAAAATAATACTGCATTCGGGACTTTCGCATTTGGAAATGGCATGCTCCCTTCTTGTAATCGAAAAGGTTTCATTTAATATTCCAAAAATGCATTTTCTTTTCTCGAATCTGCGAAGGTTGGTTGAAAAATCACAAATTATTTAAGAATTTTATAATTTATCACGAACTATTTTTTGTCCAAAAAATCATAATTTCTGCTCTATTTTTCCTAATATACTACGTTGTTAATTTTGACTGTTAATTACTAATATGTGCCATTAATTTTATTGGTTGTGTAAATGGAGTAAGATGTGACATCATATTTGGTGTCCATCTGGCCATAAAAATAAGACACATCTATTTGCGCGTTTGTCCTCGTGATAAAATAGAGAATTCGATAATAATTTGTGATTTTGTATGTCCAGATGGATGTCACTTGTAATGCTCCGTTTGCACGATCAACAAAATTGACGGTACATATCAGCAATTAGCAAACAAAATTAACGACGTTGTAGATTAGAGAATTCTTGAATAGTTCGTAATTTTCTAGGCAAAAAAGATAGCTTGTGGTAAATTATGGAATTCTAAAATAGCTCGTAATTTTCTAGAAAAAATTAGTTCGTAATAAATTAGGAAATTCTTGAATAGTTCGTAATTTTCTAGGTAAATAACCCTAAAAAATTGATTTATTCATAATAAATAACTGACGGTCGTAACACTCAGCTTGATTGAAAAGGAGCAGGGGTAAGTGACTAAGGTACATGAAGTCTCATTCAGCTGACCCATGATTTCTTGATCCCGTATTGATGATTTTATTACATTGCATTAAGGGCTGTTTGGATTGATGTAATCTATAAATATTTCATGAAAAGTAATAAATTCTCTCATCTATTTTCCCATATTTGGATGAAAAATGAAATGCAATACCACTTTCTTCCGACTTTTTAAAATTTACCAAACCAGTCACAAATCCGAGCAATTACTTTGATGGGTTCCACCCTTGCAATCTCATATTACAAAACCCTCTTTTCCCACCTTATCCACTAAAAACAACAAATGGAGAATTAAAAAAAAAAAGAAGGAATGAAATCTTTGTAAATTATATTTATTTTATATCTCATCAAATATCATAATATTATATTCTCAACTACTTTTACAACAATCTAAAATATTTATCAAATACAATAATTTTATATTAAAATCCGTTTTCCATGTAAAATAATGATTTTCCATATAATCTAATTTTACACCGTAATCTAACAATAGTTGAACCAAACGTCTCGTAAATCTCGTTTGGTCGTTGATATATCTTTAATTAATAATGTTATATTAACTATAACAACAACAACGACGACGACGACAACGATAATACTAATAAAAATCCTTCTTGTTTCAATCTTATTGATTAAGAAAATCCAGACTAGAAAAATTTTTACATTTTAATGGACCGATCTGGTGAGAATCTAGATTGGCGAGTCCATCGGATTCTGGGCACTTACCAGACGGCATACACCGAATAGATTGAGATAAGTTACAAGTGATTAACCTCAAGATCAGAACGTGAGGGCTGGAGTGAAGTTTGAGGGTCGTGAAATTTCAGCACGACCTGTCCTTTCTACGCGGTTCGTGAACATTTTCTGCAGCAAGGCATTTGGCACGAATACGGAAGAAATATATGATATTTACTTGGAGATGCTCACATGGTACGAGGTCTGGTCTTTTGGTAGAAAACTGTCGAGTAGTCACTCGGAAGGGTCGATACAAACACTTAGCTACCCTAAATAGAAAGCTTATTTGCTGCCATTAAATTGTTATCACAAAATCAAACCAACGGTAAGTAATACGATGAGTTTGTTGAAATCGTTTAATATCTATTTTTATTAAATAAAATTTCAGATTTCGATCTTGTGACTGAGAAACTCTTTTCTTTTTTTTTTTTTGGCTGACTGACTGAAAAATTTTTATTGTAAGAGTTTTAATGTCTAATTATTAGTGAACAAATTTTCCAATGCCTACAATTTTTTTTAAATTAGAGAACTAATAGAAAATATTTTTACTAATATAGAAATAAAATATTTCTTAAGAAAATTTTATTTTTCACTTTTCTGATTTATATATGAATTTTTAGACCTATGAATTGGACAAACTCTTCCTATTCACTTTTTCATTGATTACTTTTTTTTTTCAGAACATTTAATTACTTTTACCATACAAACATAATTCTTTTTAAATTTAAAATTTATAAACTTTATACAGTAAATTTTTTCAATTTAACATATTTGCATATTTTTCCCTGAGAATTAAATCTTGAAAAATAGAAAATAAGTGGAGAAAAAGTGAGAAATAATTATTCAAGAGTACACAGATCATACCCTACTCATTAAAAAAATAGATATTATCTTTTAGTGAATAAATTCTACCCGTATTTTAATTAATTATGACTAATTAAACTTTATAATTAACATAATTACTAGATAATTCTGCTGAGTTTCAAACCGAATCAGTGCAGGAAAAGACCATGGTTTTGGAGGAAGTATCCAGTGCATCGGATATACCATTGACATGGTGTATCCATTCACTTGGGATTTACTATTTTTAGGATTTTTTTATTTTTTTATATTCATATAAAAACTAAAAATTATAAAAAATAATTTTTTAGAATTTAATAATCATAATTTACACATCAATTTGTGATTGAACTTAATATTGTTACGCCATATATTCAACGCACCGAATATTTCCTCAAATTTACTGTAGGCTCACGGCCCGGATTCGTGGCCACCTAACTTGGCACTAACTTGACCTTGCCACCTAAGCATCTGTACATGCTGTGAAATCAATTGAAATCTACTTGTATGAATTAGATTTATAATATTAAATAAGCATAAAAGAAAAAGGAACTGTGGATAGTAGGAAATTATAAGAGTAAATTATCAAATTAATCCTTAAAATTTTAACGAAACATCGGTTTGATCCTTAAAGTTTGAAAACCATCAATTTGGTCATCGCTATTTACTTCAGTCAATCAGTTTTGTCCAAGCGTTATAATGTCGTCTACGGATGCTGATGTGGACGGTGGCTGCTATGTCAGTGGGTCACATGTCATGTGGTGAGTTATGAATGGTTGAAAGTAAACAGTAAAATATAATTTGATTCACTTATTGGTTGTCACATGGCACGTAAGAGGGGCCTGTGGAGATGACAGTCACTGTCCACGTCAGCATCCATAAACGACGTTATAACGTCTGAACTAAATTAGTTGACGAAATTAGACGGTGAAGACCAGATTGATGGTTTTGAAATTTTGAAAGCTAAACTGATAACTCGTTACAAATTTAAAAATCAATTTGATGGTTTACTCAAATTAGAATGTCTAATCATTGTATTAAATAGGTGAAAAAAATAAAGTCTAAGTTATTGGATTCTTTCTTTTTTAACATAAATAACTGATAGTGAACTATTAAATTAAAATATTGAAAGGTCCAATAACTGAGTCAAAGAAGATTTCTGTATATTCGACTTAGTAAGTAAACTTATAGATCGTACCCTTTTTCCGGTCTATATCACTGGTATCCAAAAATCCGTACGAACCGGACCAATCCAAATCGAGTCGGCTTGACCCGCTACGAGGTAAAACTCTCACAATGTAAATTTTCTCCATTCACATGACTCGTATCCGAGATCTTATTTAAGAAAAGAGACGTTTAACGATATCATTCAATCCACTTCGGTTACATAGGGTGGTTCAGACATGTACACACATGATGATGCAACCCACTTCACCTAAATTATCAATGATTGCTAAATTTTGTCAATATAATTATCAGGAAAACAAATAATTAAACAACTGAGGTCCCTCCATTAACAAATTTCTTAGATTCCGAATCTAATTAGAAGCTGCAGGCTATGTGATGTACATATTAATGGGGCTGTTAAAAAAAACCACAAAAATAAATTGAATCGAATAAAAAATAATCGAATTGTTCAAATCGGTTCACTAACGGTTTGATTTTTTTTATTGAGAAGATATTTGGTTAATTATTTAGTATCATTAGTTCGGTTAATTTTGGTTAACCGAACCGAATCGTTTTCTAATTAATAATTAAATAAAAAAATTAAAATATACAATTTTAAACAAAAATATATTTTTTATTTAAAGTTTTACAGTTCGGTTCGGTTAATTACTGAACCGAACCGGACCGATTGTATTTTTATGACGAATTTTATTTATTTACTTAAAACCAGTTAACTAGTTAATTGAATCTTTCGAATCGGTCGGTTTTAAACAATTTGATTTTTTTTCCTCAAATTATTACAGTTCGACCCTATACCTCTTGAACCAAACCGAACCGAAAATATTTGGTGCACACAATAAATTTAAAACAAAATTATAAGATAAATCCATTTTAATAAATCAAAACCGCTAATTGTAAATATTTGGTGTATAAAATAAGTTAAATTGTATAAATATGGAATAAAATTCAAGTCTAAAACATTAAATTTATGATTTTTATTATCAAAATTTAACGATAAGATGAATTTCTTGTTATGGTATCTTACTTTTTCATATAATTAGAGTTGGTTTCGGGGGGTCGTGTTCTATGGTCGGTGATTCATAAGCTCGAAAACCACCTAAATTTTATATAGGGTCCCTAAAACCCGGTTTCTAGGGTCGGTTTTTTTCGGTTTTCGGTGAGATAGGTGAGATTAGATATTTTAATCAAAATATAAATAAAATCAGTAAAATAGACATATAAATTCCAAAAATTTTCCAAGTTTCAGGGACGATCACATCATGTCCCTCATGGCTTTGTCTCTGTTTTTTTTTTTTAATAATCGAGGTATCCGAGTGCCTTCCGGGCCCAACTAGGGGTGGGTGCGACACCTCTTCCAAGGATAAACCAGGCGAACCTAACAGGTTCAAGAGGGTTGAAAATTCCCACTCACGGAGGCACGGTTCTCCTGGGGATTGAACCCGGGACTTCTTGGAAGGGGCCCCAGGCACCCACCAATGGACCTGTGCCCCGTGGGCAACTCATGGCTTTGTCACCGACGAATTATGTAGACGATCGAGTTCCCGTTCTTCTTGGCCGTCGCCAAGAAATAAATTAACTATGCTGATTTGAGCCCGAGAAGATAAGAGGTCCCAGAAGAGACGTGTTCGGATTCGGGATTCCCTGGATCGAATTTTCAAATTAAACTCTCAACTTTTCTTTTTCTTTCAGCGGAGGTAAATTCTCACCCTTAATTCGAATATTATAAATAGAAAAAATTCACCTCGAAAAAAATTTACTTCCTAGTGAACCGACTCTCCTAACTCGAATTAAATTCGTGAGAATCCTTTAAATTTTTTGATACAAATAATTCAGGCTGAAAAATTCTTTCAACTCTAGGAAAAAGAAAATCACGGGTTCTGAAGACCGGTGCAAAAGTTGAGAAACCAAGACGGGGGAGGGCATATTAAAAACGCTGCCAAAAGCAGATAAATGTGCCACGATCTCCGTCCTAACCTATTGCATTCACTCGGGCGTACGGCATACCTCTGCTGCTGCTACGGCTCTTTTTTTTTTTTTTTTCCTTCCTTTCTAATAATCGAAGTATATGAACGCCTTTCGGACCCGATCAGCAGTAATTACGACACCTCCTCCTCGGAACACACGCAATAGCTCGTAAATCACGTGTGTTAAGTAAGTGAGAAATTAGGATAAATACTGACGGGCTGAAGATGACTGAAAAGCCCTCACCCTCCAGCATTCACATGCTGAATTTCGAAACTGGAAAATCAAATTCCCAACTTCCTACATCGGAGCATCTGTCTGTACGAATAAGCTGGCATACCTCTGCTGTTACTTTAATCATTTTGAACTCCAAAGCCAAGAGATTGTCTGGACTATTGATGTCCATGCATTTGTCCATCACATACATATTACAGACGACACTGATATCTAGACCCCAGACAGCACAGCCCCGTCGATAACTTGGATGGATGTGGGCGCCTCATGAGCACCGCCCATCCGTACCCTCTATCTTAACTAAAGATTTTTCCAGCTTATTCGTGCAGACAGGTGTCAGATAAACAGACGCGATCACTCCGGCCACGCATATGTAGCATGCTCATTTTTGCCTGTTGTAATCGGACTGCGACGACAATGGCCGGTTCGTTCCATTTCACCGCATCATCAACTTCTGTTCCGGCGACTCCTGATGGAGGCCGTACACAGATTCCATCAGTCAGGAATCCATAATAGAGTAAAAACATACTATCGAGGATGGAATCACTTTTATAAGCGAGGAAGTCCGGTATGAGTTAAAAAAGAGGAGGGAAATTATTCAATTGCTAGCGTACGGTTGGGTATAGGAACAAAAAGGGAACCACAAGTCGTGGGGGCGGCAGCACGGAAAGGTGAAAGCCCACAGGTGAATCGGGTAAAGTGGGCTTTCAGGGCGCGCCCACTGACTGATTCCCTCCAAATGCATGTCCGACTGTCCCCTTGCTAGAGTTCTCCTTCCCTCAAATCATTGATCATAGCTGTATCCGACCAAAGTACAAATTCATTTCACTCACAGGTAACGTCACAGTGCCGCATGATACCCGGGACTTGATTTCTTTTGTCCTAGCATGTTAGATCCATGATCCTTGCACCGACCGACCAGGCACCCACTGTTTGATGCATGACAGGACTAGAATCGGGGTGGCTAAAGATGAAAAAAAGGAGAACATCCCATATGATCCAAACAAGCTCTACTGTGAAATTTGAACTATGTACATGCATAATATGAGAATAGATCCAATCGATTGAATTTGTACTATACTGAATCATGTTCCTCCATAAACAGGGACACGACAAAAAGTGCAGGTACTGGTGGAAAATGAGTGTGATTCAAAATAAAGATAGAACTTTAACCAGCTTTTATGACTTGATATGAACTACAAAGAGTAAGGAATTAACATCAAAGAACGTAAAAGAACACGTGCAACCGATAAAATGACACACCTGAGAGATTCAAATTTCCCTTTTTCTTTTGGGGGCATTGCAAGGGCCTTGAAAAACTAAACCTTTGATTTTGGATATAAGATACGTGTATAGTGAAGAATGTGCCTAAGGATATGCATGTCTTTCCTAGTTTGATTTTCATATTTTTCTCCTTTCAAACTAAATGAATTATAAGGGGTGAAAACCAGTCTCCAGAAGCAAAAAATTGATCATAGGGGACGTCTGGCTGGTGCCAAGAACAGAAACTGATAACTGCGACCTTGAATTTGTACCTCCACTGCAGAGACATAATTTCAGCCGATCCAGGCGTGGTCTTCCGCATGGTCCAACAACATCAGCAGCTGCTGTTATTAACTGACAGGGGGATCAAACACCATTTCCTGCATTAATGAAAGGAGAAAAGGAAAAGACAGTTCAAGAATCTCCATATTAGATTTAAGACCTTCTCTTCCCTCTGAAGGATTTAGTTGAAGTGCTCCCGACCTGATCACATACGGGGCATGTATCACTTCTTTCTAGCCATTCGAGTATGCACGCAAGATGAAAATGATGCTCGCATTTGGTGATGATTTTTGGATTATCAGCATCATACTCTGCATGAAAGAAGAGGGGATTAATTATCCCGGCACAATCTTCATTCAGGTTAGAAAATCCATGCACAGTCATCAGGGCTGAGCTGTAGGATGTGATCTATATAAAAAGTATTGGGACAGGTGAAAAATCTGTGAAATATTAGATCATCCCAAAGGCATCTTTTACCTTCTAGACATGTCGGACATTCCTCCACAACAGGCTCCACGGATTTCGGAGGATCTTTTTCCAACTCCTGTTCTTTTACCATATCACAATCAGATAGTTCTTTGCAGTGTGACAATATCAAATCTTCACACTTTACTGAATTATCATGAGTTTTGTCATTGGCAGCAGTTTCTTGAGCAGAGCCAGAATTTGCTGTTTTGCCTGCTGTATCACTCTTGTCACCTGAGGCTGTGTTGGTCCCCCTTGGAGTTTGAGGGCGCCCCAAGACTACATTGTATGGTATAGGCACGGGTAGTGACCTGTAAGTGTCAGGAACGGAATTGTCCAGACTTGTATCAACCAAAAGTCCAGGAGAGGCAACAACAGCAGTTCCATGGTGGGCTGGTAGAGATACTTGCTCCCCTGATGTTCTTGAGCACTGTGTTAAGAATGAAATTTCCATGAAAGTAAGAATGACCTTTTATATAGTTGTGACATGTCACCACGATTGTTTTACTCGAAAGATATTGGGTAACATGTCCATGTGTTTTTAAAGCATTCCAGTAACTAAAAGCTGAACCAATGGTAAACGTACTGGTATGATGATGAATACTCGAGAATAAGTGCCTAGGAAGTGGTAGGGGAACTTTTCATTAATTTGCAATGACCAATTTTTTTAGTGGATTGGATTTTACAAATAATTATCATATGCATGAAAAGTCACCACTTCCACTTGCAGATTCAGGCTTAAAAGTTATCCAAGATATCATGAGACTATACAATATCAAGTCTTTAACAGAAATGTAGCGGATAATAGTTGCAGTACCGGGGGAAAATATCACTACATTCACATATAACAACTAAAGAAAGGGAGTTCATATTCTTCCTAAAGTAATATTGAGATAGAATGAATTAAGAGAAGACCCAAAACAAGCAAGACGAAACATTTGCATTGAAGGGAATGGAGTATACAGACGTGATTATATCCAGCAGGAACAGTCAGTTCAGGCCCACTCGCAGAACAGCAGCAACCTCCCATACTGTTTCTTCTATCCACTATTTGGCGAGAACCATTTGCTACTGGGGAACTACATCCCACTCTGACAAAAAAAAATGCGAGCTAAGGAATTATTTGAACAACTTAACTAAAATACAAATCTTTGCACAATTTAAAGAGACCAATTAAGTTTAAAAACGGTCATCTTATGGCATGGTTTAACTTGAAATGCCCATCGTAAAAAAGCATGTACAGAAGCTTATCAACAGGATTGAAGTTCATGTATGTTCTAATACTAAAAATTATTCAGGGATTCACAAACATGTACTTGGAATTGAAGAACACAGCTAGAGCAAAATCTAACTGCATTAAACCTATATCAATCTACTTAATATCTTAATTCTCACAAATTGCTAAAATTAAACTACTTCACTCACATAAACGAAAGATCAAATGTGTTTCTTAGGCAGTGCAATTCAGACAAATTCAGAAATCAAATAACCAAATTAAACGTATCCAAAAAAATGAATCAATATGTATGTTTTGACTTGAAAAAAGACTCAAGTAGCAACTTCCGAGGGCCGAATCCGCTGGTAAACTCACAACATGCAGTAGGCCAACAACATGTAATAGGCCATGTCCACTGGTCCAAGTATAATATACCGTCCAGTGGATTAATCGGTTACTACGGCGCCGGCCACCATATATATATATATATATATATATATATATAGTAGCAACTCAACCAACGAATGAAACTGAATTTGTATAGAGCTCCACAAAAAAAGGGAGGAATTAGTCTGATATGGCAGATCAAAAAAGAAAACAATCCAACAAGCAATCGCTTAAGAAAAAAATGACCAAAATTCGATCCTGAAATCGTACTAATTAACAAGCGCTCGATGCAGACTATCCATACACGCTCAACCGAAACCAAAAGAACCCACAAAACTTCAGACAATCGGCACAGCAAGAGCAAGAGGATGACAAGAGAAGTGTCATCGAGCAATCCCTGAGCAGAACCGATCAATATTCCACCGCGGAAGTAGAACATAGAGCGGAATCACAACTACTTTACCAGTCAAAGCGCAACAGAAGAGCAGTCGGAGCAGCAGAATTGAGCTCCGGAGCATCGGGGTTCCGGGAAGAGGAAAGGAGGGAGAGGCCTTTTCTCTTCTTTGTGAGCTTTTTACGGTGCGCTGTTTGGTGCGTCTCAGTGGAGCGAAGACGGAAGTAATAACCGAAACAGGAAATTTGTTGAAGAGAGCCAGAGTGGGAATCGAGGTCACGCGCCGTCGAGTAGAGAACGGCGCCTACTCTCGCGGGATGGATCAAGGAACGTGTTAAAATTGCGGTACTGGAAGTTGGCCGGCTCCCCAGCTACCGGGTCGGAATTTAGCGGTGGCTATAGAATTTTCTACTCCCATTCTGCAATTGTTAATCTTATCTACACATCTGTGTCTGTATCTTCCATATCTTTTATGAGCTTATCTAGCCAAAAAAAAAAAGGGGGTTTTATTTTTTATTTTTCTTCATTTTTCACATTTATCATCAATCTAATTTACATATTAAAATTTATAATATATATATAATTTTTAGATTAAAAATAAAACAATAATTTTAGTCATTTTTCTCTCATATCATATCTATGATCATCACAGCCAAGGTCTTTTGTAAACTATTTTATATTTTTTATCTCACTTAATATAACTATATATCTACAATTTCAACAGTCAAATCTATACTTTTTTAAACTAATAATTCGAAATTGTAAAAATAAAAAAATAAAATTAACATAATATATTGATAAAAATTGAGAATGTTCTTATAGGTTAACGAATCTTAAATAAATTAAATTATAATAAATTACAAATAAACGATATAATAATAGGAATTCATCTCAATATTTTACATCTATTTTTTTCATGCATAACATAAGTTCGTATCTAGTACTATCTATATGCAAACTCTTAATAAATTTGCTATCTTTTTCATTTTTCATATCCGTCCTTTTTTTTTGTCGTGCGTAGTACGAGTTCATATCTAGTACTATCTATATGCAAACGCTTGATAAATTTACTATCTTTTTTCATTTTCCATGTCTGTTCTTAATTTAATTTATATATTAAAATATATGATGTGCATATTACTTTATAAAATCCTTCAAATTAAGGGTTAAACGGTAATTTTAATCTTTTTACCCTGTATTTATGGTCTTCAGAGCAAAAATTTTTCATTGATGGTTCAGATTCTCTCTTCGCAATTTGCATATACAATTTTAGCAGTGAAATTTTTATATATTTTGGAACGATTGATTTGAAATTATAAACTTGAAAAAAGTAAAATTGACATAATATACTAATAATAACTAAAAATCTTTTCTCTAATAGTGCAAGTTAACAAATTTTAAATGAATTAAATTGTATTATGTTATAAATAAATTATTTAATTTCATGGGTTCATCCCAATATTTTACATTTGTGTATTTTTATTTTCTTTTCGTACATAACACTGGTCCGTATCCAGTTACTAGATATATTTAAGAAATAATTAAAATATGGTAAATTCATGTTAATTATTTGAATAATTGTTACAAGTATTATTAATTATAATGATTTCATTAATATTTTATTATCGCATTATTATAAAATTGTAGATTCTAAAATTTCATTTAATGGATATGCAAACTTGTCTCCATATCATCTTATTGTGATTAATATATATATATATATATATATATATATATTAGTAACTATCACAAGATAAATTAAAAATATTAAATTCATTTTCTTCTATGTTTACATATTTTCTAGACGATTTTTATATTATTATGTTGAATAAATCACCGAAGATTAATTGTCAAATGGTTGTTTCGAGACACGTGCTTCCAGCTTTTGAATTGAACCAACATGCACAGTTTTGAACCACTGATTAAAGATGAGAAACTAAGCTGTTTAGTCGGTCAAGGGTTGACCAGGAGAGAAAAATGAGTCAGCGGCGATGAATTTCCTGTTTTTAATGTATGTAATTAATTATTAATCATTTGATTAAATTATTAAAAAAATTTAGTAATTAGATCGTAGAAATTCCCTTTACTATAAAATCAATGCATTAATTTAATTTAGGGTACATGTTTGATTTTTCTAATTCAAGTCAGAGGAGTCAACTTGTCCGCTGTGGTCTTCTCATGTTTAGTCAAAGGACGATAATACGAGGAAGTTGTTTTAGTGCGGCAATACAAAAATTTAACTCATAATTTAAAGGTTTTTAATTTTATCTTCATCATGAAAATTATATATTTTTTTATTTGTTATTATTTTCTATGTTTGTATTGGGCAAATGTGCCTTCCCTATAGCAATCAATAAACTGTATTTATATCCCTTTAGTTCTATTTGGTCCATGAGAGATTGTGAGCTGATAGGCGAGACGCCTATATTCAACTCAAAAATTTAAGCCAATAGGCGTTATGATACTCTGAGGGGGCAGACCCACTGGTAAGCTAACGATATGCAGTTAGGTCAGGTGCAGGATACGATTCCCCTTGAAGGCTGGTATTTTGGTATTAATAGCGAGCCCGAGGCTTGTAATAAATCATCTGGTAGATTAGTCGATTGTTATGTCAACACATACCATTGATATCAAGGCCTTAGTTCGTATAATATACCGTTCAATGGGTTAGTTGGTCGTATTGGTGCCAGACACTATCGATATAAAGAAAAAGATACGCGTTAGGATAACTAATTACAAGGCAAGTTTTTTGCTTCCAATCTTGGGCCATATAACTAACAATGAGCTATGTATTTTTCTTTCAATCTTGAGCTGGCGTGGTGTGAGCTCACATGGTAATTGACTCTGATACCATATCAAATCTCCACCTAACACATAAGAGGTTAGGCCTGTGTTCAATACAAAAACTTAAGCTGATATGTTGGTGTTGTAGTATCCACTCTTTCATAAATCAAATTTTAATCTGAGAGAGCGAATTCGCTGGTAAGTTAACAATATGCAGTAGGTTAGGTTCAGCGTTCGACTTCCCGCAGAGGTCGGTATCTGGGGATTAATGGCGGGACCTAGGTAGAGTAATACACCGTCCGGCTGATTACTTGTTTGTTATAGTGCCAAATGCTATTGATATAAAAAAAAAGATAGGCGTTAGGATAACGAATCACTATGCGTGTTTTTTTGCTTTTGTTCTTGGGCTATATAACTAACCATGAGCCGAGTATTTTTCTTTTCATTTCAAGCTGGCATGGTGTGAGCTCATATGATAATTAGCTCTGGTACCACGTCAAAATTCTATCTGATCTACAAGAGGTTAGATTCATGTTCTATCAAAATGTTGGTATTGTGGTACTCAGTCCCTTACAAATCAAATTTTTCGACCTATTAACTGTGCAATGTGAAATCGATTATCAACACACAGTACAAAAGCGGCCCCATCGATCGATTAATTCGCTGCCCAATGTGTACGAATAATTTTTAATCCCTCTGGTCATTTTCTAATGGGCTCATCTAATGTGGATACAGACCACCTTCAAGACTATGTCTAAAGAACAACATTGGTGAATATTTTCAACAGATGTGTAAAAAGGAATAACAAAATTGAGGTATAAGTCACTAAATTGGGTAAAAGTAGAGTTTTAAATTATTAGAACACTGCTTAACAAATTTTTTATTTGTCCCTGAAAAGCGCGGGAGCTGACAGGTGCCATTTCGGGCTGGGCCATCGAATTGGGACCCGTTTGTATTGGGAAGTGATAGGGCGCTTGAAGATGGCCTTCTTAGTCTAGTTCTCAAGATTCAAACCAAACGGGCCCTTAGTTTAATGGGCCGAAACAAGCTAGTCCGTTTCTTCTAATGGCAATCCAACACCGGTAGAGCCTAGAGGTCGGGCGTCCAATTTCTCCGCCGCCCTTGCTCGTCGGCGCCGCTTTAGAGCACCGCATCTATATAAGAGAGTAACTGGTGGAAATTCGAGGAAACATTGAGGGCAAATCGGGAAAGTCACCGACACAGAAGTGGCTTGTGTGAGAGCAGCAGCTCATGTTTCCACCGCCTAGCTGGGCGAACTTCACCGCCAAACAATCAGTACTTCAGGCTTTATCGCAATCATACTGCTGTGAACAGAAGTCTTATCCTCAGAAAATTTCTCAACCAACATGGGATACGGTGCGATTCTCTTAATTCTTACGATGATCCGGTGGTTCAACCGCGTGAACTAGTGAGTTTCAAGCTGAATATTTCCGTGCTTAATAGCTTTTGCAATATCACATTTTCAGGTGAAAAGGGTAGGCCGAGCAAGAGGATGAAAGCCTCTTCGAAGGTTGTTCTCTCGATTCCCAGGGAGTGTTCTTTGGCGCCCTTTAACTTTGAGTGATGAATTTAAGCGATGAATTTGAACACCTGCAGGATGATTACCGTGACGCCATTGTAGAGGATGATGATGCCACCTATGGAGATGAATTCGAGGATGATTATACGGAGAGTATGCAGTTTTATTGTTTTTACTCGTAAACGCATTGAAAAGTTGGTTTGCTTCGGACAGTGCCGTTGATTGTGGTATATGACTGCAGGCGAGGGGAAAAGGAAGGACTTTAGCAAATTAGAGTTGAAACCTGATCATGCCAATCGTCCCTTGTGGGCTTGTGCTGATGGCAGGATTTTTCTCGAGACTTTCTCACCTTTGTATAAGCAGGCCTGTGATTTTCTGATTGCTATTGCAGAGCCAGTTTGCAGGTAAATTCATTATTGAACTCTGCAGGGCAGTATGATTAGTTGTTGCATTAGTTAGTTGAATTTGTCTCAGCTTATGGTAGTTCTGCGCAGGCCTGAGTCGATGCACGAGTACAATTTGACCCCGCACTCATTGTATGCTGCTGTCTCAGTTGGTCTGGAGACAGAGACTATCATAGCTGTCCTGAACAAGCTTTCGAAGACTAAGCTTCCTAAAGAGATGATTGATTTTATACATGCTTCTACTGCCAACTATGGGAAAGTGAAGCTTGTTCTTAAGAAAAACAGATACTTTGTTGAATCCTCATACCCGGAGGCAGGATATTTCTTCTTTCCTTTTGCTTCATTTAAACTCGGATAGCTTGATTTTTAGTACTGGATATTATTGACAAGAATATACTTGCAGGTGTTGAAGAAATTGCTCAGGGATGAAGTTATATCTCGGGCAAGGATTACTTCTGAGGTTTGTCTGGAATTATCTCCATGTTTGAAAAGATGATTGTTTCTTCTTCATGTTGGAGTATGGCCTTCGCTGCCAAAAATTGTGCATGCGTTTTGTAACGTTTTGCCCATTGTTCTTGGTCTCTTCATGTGGAGGCTGCTTTTATGTTAATTGAGGATTTTCGAGCTTGAGATTATCAATTGAGCTAGAGGAACACATGCCGCAATTACAATTACATTAATATGTTTGTAAGGTGTCTTTTGCTATAATTACTTTGCTGGTCTCTCCTGTTGGTGCTCCTTGTCTTATGCCTTTGACAAAATTCTAAAATACGTGGGTTTTTCATAATGCATTTACTAACATTCTGCAGGAAAATAACACTGTCCATTTGTCTCTTCTTCTGTCACAGTGGGTTACATCCTGAAGCGTAGTCTAGACTGAGATATTTATAGCTGTGGTCTGATTAATATTGCCCTTTCTAGGCTACTGGTGCCGATGGATTTAGGATTGGCAAAGTACTTGGTGAAGTTGCATCTAGCCATAATGAGCTGTTAAATGAAGCAGAACTGGCTGCTGCTGCTGAAGAGAAAGAAACTCATTCCTTTGAAATTGATCCATCTCAGGTTTAGATTTAAGTTGGTTACTGTAGTTCTCATATTTGTATATAATGTCATTTTGGATGTGGAATTTTAGTGGTAGTGTCTATTCCATGCTGATTCTCCATGTCTGCTTAGATTTCCCTTTTATTTAGTATGTATATGCTGCTAATATCAGGTGGAAAATGTGAAGCAACGGTGCTTGCCTAATGCCTTAAACTACCCTATGATGGAGGAATATGACTTCAGGAATGATACTGTGAGTGAAAATTCTTAAATTCTTTCAGTCAGTTACATAAGATGCATATATATCTTTTTTTGGAATGACAAGGAGTTTATACTTAAAGTTGCATATTTAAATTGGATAAAATTGTAAAGAAAAGGTCGCTCCACTTGAAGACTATGGCTATGGTCGAGTCTCGATAACCTGTGAAAGCCTGTACCACCGCATTTTTAGTCTTCATTGTCTTGAATTCTAAATGGAAGTCTTTATTCTTTTATTTCTACAGGTTAATCCTAACCTGGAAATGGAACTCAAACCTCATGCACAACCACGACCATATCAAGAGAAAAGCCTTAGCAAAATGTTTGGAAATGGTATGGCTATGCTTCAATATATAGAAAATATATTTTATCATGTCCATTATTAGAGGTTCTCTCGGTTTTGCAATGTCCATCAAGGAAAATGCGTATATTACAAGGTCTAATATTTCGTGTTTCTCTTTGAACCTTTTCAAGAACAGGTAAGAGAGAGAGATTGCTGTATTCCAAACATAGTTTGGACAACTTTCAAAATAATTAAACCACAATTTCTAGTTTCTAATAATTTGTTTTGACTTAAACCCTTTAGCATGCTCTGTATGACCTGGGAATTTGCGAAAAGGATGGAATTCTGACCTTATATTTATCAATGAAGAGCTTCAATATAGATTTTTGGATTACTGAAGTTGAAATCTGCTTCTTCGATATTTTTCTTCTTCTTTTGGCAGGTCGAGCAAGGTCTGGCATTATTGTTTTACCTTGTGGTGCTGGAAAATCTTTGGTGGGAGTTTCTGCAGCATGCAGAATAAGGAAGAGTTGTCTCTGCTTGGCGACAAATGCTGTGTCAGTGGATCAATGGGCTTTTCAGTTCAAGCTGTGGTCCAACATAAAAGATGAACAAATCTGTCGTTTCACATCTGACAGCAAAGAAAGATTTCGTGGCAATGCTGGTGTTGTTGTAACCACGTATAATATGGTTGCCTTTGGTGGAAAACGTTCTGAAGAGTCTGAAAAGATTATTGAAGAAATAAGGAACAGAGAATGGGGATTGCTCCTGATGGATGAGGTAACCTTATAAACTGGGCTTCACAAACTTATGCTTATATGCCCGATACTTCATATACCCTTTTTCTGTTATCAGCTAAGCATTTTTATATCCTTTCCGTTAAGGTGCATGTGGTTCCTGCACATATGTTCCGTAAGGTCATCAGTCTTACAAAGTCTCACTGCAAGCTCGGGCTTACCGGTACAAATTTATATGTTACAAGCTTGTCCATCCTTTGAACTATAAACTCAACCTTAGAAATTTGTGTCTGATACTTTATTCCAGCAACACTTGTCAGAGAGGATGAGAGAATTACAGATCTGAACATTCTTATTGGGCCAAAGTTGTATGAAGCGAACTGGTTGGATTTGGTTAAAGGAGGATTCATTGCGAATGTTCAGTGTGCTGAAGTATGGTGTCCAATGACAAAGGAGTTCTTTGCAGAGTATCTGAAGAAAGAGAACTCCAAGAAGAAGCAGGTTATTGACCGCCTAAGAATCACTCAGAAGCAGAACTTTAGAATAACTCATAATCTAAACATGCCTTTGAAATGCAGGCTCTGTATGTGATGAATCCCAATAAATTCAGGGCATGTGAGTTTCTCATACGATTCCATGAACAGCAGCGAGGTGATAAGATAATTGTCTTTGCTGACAATCTTTTCGCCCTCACTGAGTATGCAATGAAGCTTCGCAAACCAATGATATATGGTGCTACCAGGTAAATGTCCCTGAATAATTCATTTCGCCCTAACTTCGTATAAAAAATGTATTCTCGTTGGAGTTCTGACAAGTTTTTCCTTTCCCTTTGGGTTAAATTTGCAGCCACATCGAGCGCACAAAAATTCTCCAGGCTTTTAAGACCAGTCGGGAGGTCAATACCATATTCCTCTCAAAGGTATTCTAGTAGACACCAAGGGTGACGCCTTTATCATCTCTGTTTTAGGATTTTGTTGATAAAATTCTTCTTATTTGATGGTGAACATCAATTATGGAGACTTTCATTTGTTTGATATTCGATTGTTGCTGTGCTTCCTTCTTTGTAGGTGGGGGATAACTCTATCGATATTCCCGAGGCAAATGTCATAATTCAGATATCATCACATGCTGGTTCGAGACGTCAGGAAGCCCAGCGGCTCGGTCGTATCCTTCGTGCGAAAGTGAGTCCTGAGACATGCTTGATATTCATTCATTTGCTCAAGTGGGATATAATTTGCAGTGACCATTGAAAGCTTCTGTTTGTGGGGAAATCCACCCATAGCATTTGCCACAATTATAAAAAATTGCTTCTTAGCCAAAATATAATGCGAGAAAGTATTTTTGAATCTGCTTAATCAGGGTAAGGCTCAGGATAGGATGACAGGAGGCCAAGAGGAGTACAATGCATTCTTTTACTCCCTCGTGTCTACAGACACACAGGTTGAAACCTACCTTCCTCTACTTCTCGTAATTCAATTGGTCAAAGTCGAATAAGTTTCTTATCATAGTGCTAATGCTTGTGTGATTTTAAATGGGTTCAGGAAATGTACTACTCAACCAAAAGGCAACAGTTTTTGATCGATCAAGGTTATAGCTTCAAGGTATGCCGCTGAAGAGTCTAAAGTATGGGAAGTGCCTTCCACTACAATAATGAATTTGATCTCCACTTACAACTCTCTTGCTTCTTATAGGTTATAACAAGCTTGCCCCCACCTGATTCTGGAGCTGACCTCAGCTTCTACCATCTCGATGAACAATTGGCACTTCTGGGCAAGGTCAGTTAGTCCTTTCTCTTCCTCGCCCTTTTCCCCTAACCATTTAAATTCAATTGCTTAACTACAGAAACCATTTACAGGTGCTGAGTGCTGGGGATGATGCGGTGGGATTGGAGCAACTCGAAGAAGATGCTGATGATATAGCCCTTCACAAAGCACGACGATCTCTCGGCTCAATGAGTGCAATGTCTGGTGCTAAAGGGATGGTTTACATGGAGTACAGGTACATTTCGTTTCATCCTTTCTCATCATCCTCCTAAGTTATTCCTTAAAACTGTTGGGTGCTATGTATAAATTCCTATGGACACCCACCAACCATTCCAGAAGCTTGTCTTTGTTAGATATGTTCATGATGATACATAGATATTACCTCGGCACTTTGCCTCGCACTTGGACTAAAAGCTGCAGTATTAGTAAAAGGGAGGCAAATGAACAAGCGTGACAATCCAAACTGAAGAATCTATATCCTGTAAACAATTGAAAAGGAGGGTGAACGCACCCAATAATTCTCACTACTTAAAGCTTGCTAGATGATTTTGTGGTGATATACTTGCTCTCCTTTGAAACCTGTTAAATTGTGCCCTAGCTCGTCTAGGTTTGTAGAAAACACAATCATTCCCTGCCCCCAAGTAATGGTCATTTTCCTTTGCATTTCCTATTTCAGCACTGGGAAGAAATCGATTGCTCAGGCGAAGCCTAAACCTAAGGATCCATCGAAGCGGCACCATCTGTTCAAGAAGAGATATGGCTGAGGAGCTAACTCAGATGCTTATCGGAGGCAACCGCATTTTTCTGTAGCTCGGTCCAATACTATAGCAACGAGTGTAAGTACATCCACTAATGTAGATCTGTGTGTAATGCGAATGTAAATCCCCCTAGTTGGCAGCTTAGCAGTGCTTGGGCACTACAGGAGGTACTAGTTTTCTTTGTTCTCCCAAGCACACAGGATGCTCGGCATCTGAAGAATTTCTAGCATCAAGGTGGGAGCTGTAGATCTGTACAGAATGTTGAGATGTAGACAAGCTACGATTGTTCGTTTAATCTTGCAGTAGTAGTTCATAAGATCAATCATCCTGCCAACTCACCATGTAGGATTGAATTCTCCTGTATTTACTGGGCATGAAAAATCAACCTCAAATCACAGCGTTCATTTAACTGGATCATCTAGTTCATCTCTCGACGTTCTGGTCCAAGCAACTGCCGGGCCAAAAATGCAATCTTTGGTACAGAGTTCTGGATCGAATGGCAGCTACGAGCTACCCTACTGCGATCAGCTTTCATTGCTATAGCATCTCCTCTGTCGGACCACTGCACTTCTGTCAATCTGTCTATGCGGTGACCTGAGATTTACATAGTAATAGTGATGCCTCAGTTGTCCTACACATGAAAGTCTACTGGAACTCGACTATGGTCGTAAATGGTAAAATTCTCTCTCTGTTTTTCTATTAATAAAATTTGGATATAAAATATTATTTGAAGAGAAGGGAAGTTGAACTCTCCCAATCAATCCTGGATTGGAAATCTGGGATATCATCTCTCTTGTGTCACCACTTGCGCACGTATTGTTTTGGTTTGCACTTCACAATATCCCTGGACCAATCGAAGCATACCTAGAGATTAATCTGGGATCGGGACCGGATTTTTGAGAAAATTTTCGTCGACCGTCTAACGTGGAAATCAGTATTGGAATCATTTATTTGAAAGTTTAGAGAAGGAACTGTTAGACTACTGCGGACGTATTCATACAAGGGAGAAGAGAGAGAGGAATGTCTGGATCACATGAGAGCAGAGAGGACATTGACGTATTAAAATTGAAAGGTGACCTAAAATAAAAGAGAGCCACGATTGAACATTATAATCGGCCGCCCCTTCTCTCTTGGATGCATTTACCGTTCTGCCCCGAACGACCCCATTGAATCATTACTAGCATAAAATCTGCGAGCGGTTGGTGGAGACCTGTACATGCGTCCCTCGTGAAAGATCTATTAATTGAAATTTTATACAGTAGCAGAGTAAGACTTAGAGACCGAATAACATCATGCCTCACGGTCAGGACTCGCGTTTAGAAGGGTGTCTCTGAGCAGCTCGGATTATTAAGCAGACATGTGCTTGAGAGCGATTGGTGCGCATGTCGGGATAGGCGTGCTTACCGATTGCCTCAAAGGTTTTGCATCGAAACCTATCATGAATCCGTGGACTTCTTGCCTTCTGTAAGATCATCCACGGTGTTGTAGATTGATTAGAGGTCATAAACCTGATACCGGTAAACATTAAAGTAAGAAAACTTGCGTGGGATGATGACACGCACCGATCGCACAACAGATCTACCACCTCTAATCGATGATGAGTCGTGAGTTCGGTTTCCGGGCCATCAATGTTCCCGGTACGTTCATTCCATCACATCTGCCTGCAAAGTCTTCTGACAAGCCAGCCCCTCCTCCCCATGTAATTCTCGGTAGTGGCCGAGTCAACACATGATGCCTTCGGTCACACAGCAGCAACAACATGATGTCAAACGATTTCATTTGGCTTCCCATTGACACCATCCATATCAATTCATTATCACAGTAAATAGAAGAGCAAAAAGAATGCCATGTGTTTGATGCAGTGCGATCGCCTTCGACTGGGAGAACAATATGTCCTAGATTCGACTGCATAAATTCCCCCGTCTCTTTATTTTCAAGTCCCTTCTATCACATCTTAGGCTCATGGGTTTCCTTTCTAACTTAAAAAATAAAAGACAAAAAGATTGGAAGCAGAAAGGGGAGAGTAAGGGAGGGAAGCCAACGTGATTCTTTCTCATCATGTGATATGAAAAAATACCGACCAAATCACAAGCAAATCAGTATTAATCATTTAAGTAGTCACTACAATCATTATTAATCGGAACAATCTTAATTGGTGCTCTTATTCACCGGGTCACTGTAAGGTAAAATTATTTAAAAATTTTCTCCAATGGGAGTGATCCAAAATGGAGCAGGCAGAGACAATGATTCCTAAATGGGCACAACAATGAAACATCCAACTGGCAACATGAGTACTGACAGATGAAGCAATCCTCCAGCAAAAGACACTGCTCCATTCTATCATGGAAATGGCTCAAACCGCACATGTGGGCATCAAAGAAAATTCTTTATGGCAACCGCATAGTAACAGTTGCAAGTAATACTCGATCAAAATTAATTATAATCGGGTGTGACTCGACAAGCTCTTGATAATAAGTTTGCATGCTGCTCTTTTTTTCGGTATAGAAAAGATTCAAATAAATGAATACATGAAATTTTACTGGCGGAAATCAAGTCTGAAACCATTTAACTCTAAATTGAGATTGACACTGATTATATCACACCTTGACCCGTCGAGAGGCGATAGAGGGGAAGGGCATGTCGTGAGTGTTTGGAAAGTAGTAAAAAGGGAAATTCTGCAGTTTAACAGCTACACTGTTAAGCAAGTGAAAAAATTCATCGAGTGATTGAATTATTTTCTTTAATTTCAATTATTATTATAAATTATTTGATTAAATTATTAAATAATCAAAAAGTTTTCTTGGAAAAAATTTGTATTATTTTCCATTATAACATAAAAATTGGATTATTTCCTTAAAAAATTACAAATTATTGAAAAATTCTCTAATTTATTACGAACTATTTTTTGCTTAGAAAATCATCAACTATTGAAGAATTTTCTAATTTGTCACGCTGTTAATTTTAACCGTTAATTGTTAACATGTATATTTGAATTTATTGATTGTACAAACGGAGTTTGACGTAATATCACACGTGGTGTCCATCTAGTTATAAAAATAAGGAACATTTGTTTTCATATTTATTTACACATTCATCCTCGTGATAAAATGGAGAATTTGATAATAATTCGTAATTTTTTATAACCAGATAGAAGTTATATGTGATGTCAAGTCAGACTCCATTCGTACAATTAGTAATTAACAGAAACATAAACAATTAAAGGAAAAAAAATTAACAGCTTGATCATGGAGTATATTTTATTTTTAAGTAAAAAATAATTTTTAACAAATTAAAAAATTTTCAAATAGTTAAAATTTTTTTAGACAAGTAATAAAAAAATGGCATGTCATCTCATCGTCTCTCTCTGTCTGTCACCATTTATTGATCTCTCAGTCCCCTCTCATGTCTTTCTCTTTCTGTGAAGAGTGAACTGTCTCGTTTCCCCTGCCGTCCTTCACTCATTCCCTCCCTGTCTCTGTCCTTCCTCCTGCTCGGATGCTCCATGCCCGAAGCTAAACGACATCAAATTTGATTAATTTAATGAAAAAAACTCGAAATTTAACAAAAAAACAAAATCTGTTTCCTTCCTTTCATTCCATGGCCACGGCAACAACTACCACCACCCACCAGCTTAAAGCCCAACCCGTCGCCAAGCTCAAGCGCCGCAAGTGCCGTGGTGAGACCGCCCCGGCCATTACCTCCGCCGCCAGCCAGGAGCCCGACCCGCTTCCTCCCACCCCGCCCGACTCCCCCTTCAGGATCCGGTTCTCCCCGTCGCCGGGGATGGAGTTCACCTCCGGGCACCACGTTGGCAGCAACGGGTTCACCAAGTTCAACTCCGCCCTCACGGCGGGACTCCTCAACCCAATGTCGCCGCCGCCTCCCCCGCCGCACGATAAGGCCCGATCCAGCCCCACCCTCTTCGAGATGATGGCCAGCGAGCCCGACATCAACCCCCGTGCTCAGATCCCCACTCCACATCACCCCGTTATGAACCCTTTAACCCCGAAGCCTCAGGTACTGACCCAATGAACTCGCTTGCCCCTCCGCCTCCTTCTTGCCCGACAGTGCAATTAGAGCTGCTTCGTGTGTTCCAATATTTAATTTGGACTTCCGACAGTCACATTCGGTGTCGGCGAGGAAGGAGATTAATTTGATGAAAACATGCATTGTTCGTGATTAAACATAATTAATTGTGGATATAATTTCTTCCAAGTGATGGGTATTCTGTGAAATTCATGATTGGTATTTCTGTTGTTTATGATGGATCGATTTGGCAATATGTTACTGCAGGTTCCACCTCCAATGGACAAGCAGGCCTTAGCTATGCAGCGAATTTCAGACATCTTGGCCTTGAAAAGCCCTGGAGGCCTCTTCAATGACTCTGCTTCGAGCGACATCAAGCTCACCTTGAGCTCCAAGGACGGGATCACTGTATCCATGAATGTTCATAGGCAGATTCTCGTGGCCCACAGTCGGTTCTTCGCAGTGAAGCTGTCCGATCAGTGGATAAAGCAGCAAAGGGTGAATGTTCCCTACATTGTGGAAATAGCAGATTGTGAGGATATTGAGGTGTACATCGAAGCTTTGAGGTTGATGTACTGCAAGGACTTGAGGAGGATGCTCATGAAGGAGGATGTTAGCCGAGTTCTCGGGATCCTGAAGGTAAATTCTTTGGTTTATTTACCTGCCTAAGTTTACGTTTAGTTGCATTTTATGATTAAAATCTTGATAGAGCTGGGTGTCCTATTTCTGTCAATTATGTCTCTGCATGTCCTAGTTGTAAATTAATTTGAATGAGCTCTCAATGTCTCGGAGTTTAACTACTGAAGAGGATGAGTAGTACAGTTAAAAGGTTGCTACTGAATTTCATAAATCGAGCTAGCTTTGGTTGAGTGTTAAATGTAGCACTTTTGATTTGTCGACTATAAATGCCATAACTCTGACAACTACGACTCAGTTTAATAAGGCGGTCTCAAATGTGTTACATTTTTTGGCTTATTTCTGTTGCAAACTGTTGTTTATTTGTATTTGTATAATATTATGTCCGTGAAGTGGCCATATGGTTTTATTTAGTCTTAACCAGTGTCGTGAAATAAAGAAGCAATGAACAAACATTGGGTAGGTTTAAAACACCTAATTTGGCAAAACTCAAAGTCATTGGAAAGCTAGTGTACTCTTGGAGCACATATGATTTGTTTCTAAGGCAATCGTGCCTCAGAGAGTGGATGAGATGGTAACGATGTTCACGAGTTTTTGCAGTAAAACTGTTGAAGATAATTGCTCTGAAATGGCACGCAATAATTTCCTCCAGTATCACTTCTTCAATCCTTTGTCTTGGTAGCTATCTGCCGGTCACTTAATTGGTTTTTTCCATCTTACTAGGTCTCGGCAGCAATTGGCTTTGATGCAGGGGTATTGTCTTGTTTGGAATACCTAGAAGCAGCCCCATGGGCTGAGGATGAAGAGGAAAAGGTGGCTTCTTTGCTATCAAAGCTCCGCTTCGATGGAGTCGCCGCCAACGAAGTTCTAAAGAGGGTGTCTGTTGAAGATAGAAATGGGATCGAAGAGGGAGCTGAGAAAGAAGATGTTATACTGAGGCTTCTGCATGTAGTTCTTGAAGGCAAGGACGAGAAGGCGAGGCGAGACATGAAAGGGCTAGTTGCTAAGATGCTCCGTGAGAATTCTTCTCATACTGATATCAGAAAAGACTCCCTGTATTCCGCCTGTGACGAGTGCTTGCACTCGCTTCGGCAGTGTTTCATGCAGGCTGCTGAATCCGACTTGTCCGAAGCTGCGCAGATTGCTCGGCAGGCTGATAATTTGCAGTGGATTTTAGATATTTTAATTGATAGAAACATTGCTGAGGATTTCCTAGAAGCATGGGCTTCCCAGTCGGAATTAGCCACCGCTCATCCTAAAGTTCCTGCAGTCCACAGGTTTGAGGTCAGTAGGGTGACGGCAAGATTGTTTGTTGGGATAGGAAAGGGGCAGCTCTTGGCATCGAAGGACGCAAGGTGCCTTCTCCTGAGAACGTGGTTAGTGCCATTTTATGACGATTTTGCATGGATGAGGAGGGCTTCAAGAGGGCTTGATCGGCACTTAGTTGAAGAGGGTCTCAGTAATACAATTCTTACTCTGCCTTTGGCTTGGCAACAGGAGATTATGCTTGCTTGGTTTGATAGGTTCTTGAACTCGGGCGACGATTGCCCCAACATACAGAGGGGTTTTGAAGTTTGGTGGAGAAGGGCTTTCTGGAGACGGAGTGGGGAGCAGCGACCACTAAGGCAGCTGCAGATAACCGAAGGGCCTGCTGACAACTCATGAAAATAAGTAATCCAACGGCCAAAGTTGTTGATGTTCTTTCGTGGGTATGTCTCTCTTTTGCCCTTTCTCGAGTTAATTCTTCAACCTCATGAGGAACCTTAACCATTCGTTTGGATGTAGATGCACAGAGGGGAAAAGGAAAGGAGGGGAAAAGGAAAGGAGGAGAAATTTTTTTCTTGTTTGGGTAGTTTTATTTAATGGAGGGAAAGCGAAATGGAGGAGAATTATTCACTTTGATTCGATTCCCCTCCAGAGCCCACTTTTTTTACCCAAAGAATGGGGTGAAACGGATTTTATAAATTCATATAAAATAAAATTATTAAGTTACCCATTTTACGAAATCAGTATGAAAATTACAATCTCACTTTTCTTTCATGTAAAATTAAAAACGGACCGTCAGCTCTCAACGCTCAATCCCGACTGAGATTTGGTTATGGATTATTTAATTAAAAGTTCCTTTGGTTGAAATTAACTTAAATGTATGAATGCTCTATTGATTCATTTTAAGTAGATATTTGATGATAAACTCAAGTACAACATATACTATAAGAAACGAATACAAGGAAAAAGTCGTAGTCAAGTTTGATATGAAGAGAATGATATTTTTGTCTATTAATTAATATACAAAGTTAATTTCTTCCCTCATTTCCCCTTTTTATAATAAATTCAAACAAGATAAATATTTTTCCTCCGCTCTCCTCCTTTCCCCTCCTCTTCATTCCCCTTCATTCACCCCATCCAAACATACCCTAAGAGTCCTTCAGGGATGTCGGATCTTCACTAACTTCTTTTACGCTCATTGGTGAAAGGGAAATTTGTGTATCCTAAATTTTTTGTTATATACGCCTCATTTATGACGCAAATGACTTGAAGGAATTTGTGTCTGATGTCCAAATTGTTGAACTGATGTCTCGAATCTTTCACTGATCTTTACCTTGTCTTCCAGGAATAGTTGGACAATGGTAAAAAGCATGGTACTATTAGCTGATGCCAGAGTAACAACGCTTCATAATTGCAAAAACAAGCCTTCTAATCGCTGTCTTGAACTTTTGACAGATGATGCGGACTGGCAGGGTATCTCACTGTGCTGCGATTTGACGATCTATTTGATGTTGGGTTTCCAGTTCTCATGGGCTGAGGTCTTTTCTGCTTACACGATGCCATGCATCCTACCAGGGATCTTGTGCAGTATGGTGGTCAGATGGTGGAGTCCAGGAGCAATCAGGCTTAACTGTGGTTCTTCACCCATCCGTGGCTCTGATTATGCAACCAAAGAAGATAGCCTGGAGCTAACGAAACACATTGACGCTGAGGCAGTGCCCTCAGATGTCTTGTCGAGAGAAGGAAGAAGCCCTGTCCGAGTTCTGCTTTTGATGCTTAGATGTTGTCTAAGATCCTTTCCAGCTGTGAAAAGATGCACCGTTCCGCCTAGCATAACGTTGTTTTCTTTTTCTCATCCCCTCTTTTCTTTTGGAAAACATTTTTAGTTTCAGCATGTTATTCAGATCGCGCCATGCACAGTTCTGTTTTTAACTGGGACATTTCAGGTTTCCCTTTTTGTCTCCCCATTCCAACACCACCAAGAACGTGGCAATCGTGTCTCCTGGCATTGTTTGTCTCATCTCGACTCGGTTCGGTGTATAAAACGATTTGATAATGTCGAGTTGCTGCATGTTTTGGCTAAATCCATGTTCATCAGAATTCTGAACCGTGAACGTGACCGTTCTGATGACTAAACTTCAGCCGACATACAGTTAGCAAAGTTTTGAACCATTGACCGCTGCAGCACCTCGATGTTTGTACTTAAATACCAGGTTCTTTTTGTCATTCCTTAACAAACATTCTCCGCTTTTTGTTCTTAAATATGTGTCCTCAACAATTGATCTTGAGCTAATATTTTTCTTTTTCGTACTTACGCGAGGGACAACCGGTCATAAGATGAGTTTCGGACTTCGTAAAACATACATAAGATATTGCTCTGCTTAAAGTAGGAAAGGTAACCGATTTGAGAAAGCTGTGACTTGACCGTGATTCAATCACGAAACCGCGGCGGCCCCGTATAGACTCATGGTACTCAATCATGATGCACGGCGGTGTCATAAATAATCTGCCTTCTCTCTTATACTCTATAAACTGAGTTCAACAAGTCTTCTTCCACTTGTCAACCATCTTCTGAAATGCTGACACAGTCTCCTCGGAGCCCTCAACTCCATGCAAATGTGACCCTTCCACCCAACAAAACCCCGTCCGCTGGGAGAGCTCCCTCCGGAGCACTGAGAGCGGCCGCAGACATCAGCTTCAAGCGCACCCTCGACGACCTGACCTCCTGTGCCTTGTCACGGGACCTCGAAACCTGTTCCCGCCTCCACGGCCTCATCGTCAAATCCGGGTTCAGCTCTGACGCGATCATAGGCAACTCCCTGCTGAACGCGTACTCGAAGTGCGGGTCCCTTGACATGGCAAGGCAGGTGTTCGAGGAAATGCCCCAAAGAACAGTCGTTTCCTGGACGACCCTTATGTCGGGTTACTGCACTCACGAGGAGAGTGACACGGCGATCTCCCTCTTCTGCCAAATGCTGGGTGAGGTGGACCCTAACGAGTACGCGACCTCGGTGCTCCTGCGGGCTTGTGCCCAGTGCGCTACTGCTAATGATCTGAGATTGGTTGAAGCTGCTCACTGTTGCGCTGTTAAAAGGGGGTTCTTGATGGACAGTTTCTTGCTAAACTCTCTGGTGTACTCGTACGCGAGATGCGGGGAATTGGGTGATGCGGAGAAGATTCTTCGTAGGAGTGATTCTAAAGACGTTGTGTCATGGACTTCGCTGATTTCGTGTGCTACATTAAATGGATATGCTAGGGAGGCTCTAAGTTATTTCTTCCGAATGCAAGAAGACGGGATAACACCCAATGAAGTCACTGTTCTCAGCCTCTTACGTGCTTGTTCATTGATCGGAGAATCGGAGCTCTTCAGGTGGGTCCATGGGGTGATAGTGAAATCAGGATGCTGCTTGAATGTCTATGTGGTCAACTCTCTCATGGAGATGTACCTCGTAAACAGTTGCTTCCTTGAAGGAGTAGAAGTCTTCTGCAAGTTCCTTTTCTCAAGTGAAGATCCGCATTTTACGGATGAGACAGCTGCGGTAGTTCTACAAGGATGCTCTGAGCTTGGATTTTTCGGGTTAGGGAAGCAGGTTCATGGCTACTTGATTAAGCGTGGAGCCATTCCCTGTGTGGTAATAGAGAATTCCCTCATTCACATGTATGCTGAGGATGGGTGCGTGGAGTCGGCATTTCAACTCTTTTCGAGGATGGCCAGTAACGACATTGTCTCCTGGAATACTATTATTACTTGCCTTGTTAGCAGAGGAGATTTTAGTGAGGCACTGTCGTATTTCCGAGAAATTTACTGCGAGAAAGATGGCGAGAACAGTCCCGACTTTGTTACTGCTCTAGCAATACTACAGGCTTGCTCTGGTATGGGTTCCTATCGTCTGGGTCAGATCATCCATGGATTTATAACTAAGGCGGGGCTAGTGTGCGATAAGTTCGTACAGAATTCTCTGATTGACATGTATGGAAAGGCAGGAAGATCGGACATGGCAGAGGTTGTTTTTGAGGACATGCTCTGTAAGGACATCGGCTCGTGGAATTCCATTATCGGTGCCTTTGGGGTTAATGGGAGTGGGCTATCAGCCATGGCAGTGTTCAGAGAGCTAAACGAATTGGGGATCGAGCAGCCAAACGAGATCACCTTCGTGAACATCCTCTCGGCGTGCGTCCACGCTGGGATGGTTGAGGAGGGACTCGAGATCTTCAACAGCATGGAGGGTGAATATGGTATTCGGCCGGGTACAGAGCATTATGCTTGTGTGGTGGACATGCTGGGAAGGTCAGGGAGACTCAATGAAGCCGAGGTCTTCATAAGGAATATGCCGATAAAGCCCAATGCAGCTGTGTGGGGAGCCCTTTTAGGCTCCTGTGGTGTGTTTGGTCGTTTTGATTTAGCCGAAAGGGCTGCGAGGGAGCTCTCAGTTCTGGACCATGATAGCAGTGCCTGGAGGATCGCAATGTCAAACGTTTACGCCAGTGTTGGGAGATGGGAGGATGTGGCAAAGGTGAGAGTGGATGTGAAGAAGCTGAATGGGAAGGAAGCAGGCTGGAGCTGTGTGCAGGTTCGGGGAGAAGACGTAGCCTTTGCTGTCAATGATACTTCGAATCCCAAGTGCGAGTCCATATATGATGTTCTTAACTCGATCACGAGTCATATCAGATGCAATGACTATATAATATGATCCCTTCAGATTTAGCTTCCCATACCCACTAATGCTCATCGATTCTGTAAGTGGCGATAAAACACAAACTGAGTCGTTTCGCTTCAGTCGGCGGTGACCATTGGAAGAATGACACAAGATCTATCAAGGTTTCCTTACTTGAAAGGTAAAATCATCCCAAGAACAGACTCCAATCCATCTAATTTTTCAGATAAAGGAGGGACAACTTAGTTTAACTATAACAATCTCATATGCTAGAGGAAGGAAAATGAACACGGTTAAGGTTTATTAAAAGCAAATGTAATGCACTGCCTTCCAAGAACAAAACTGCAAAAAAGACCACTGAGCATCAGGAGCCCTCAAGGAAGATTCGAGCTTGCAGATCCTGCACCATAGCCGCCACCACCTCGGCCAAAGCCAGGTCTTCCACCAGGACCCTGAACAAGATCAACAAATTGTAATATGATAACAGGAAAGGAATGCAGCCCTAATTCTGGTTTGAGTAACAAAGACAATATCCATCAAGCCACAAGTCTACAGGAAAAGTTACAAAGACAGGTAACATGTGCAAGTCCTCATACGATAAAATGAAGCTAACAGTTTGCTGACAAATAAAAGAAATTCCAAAAAATTTGTCAAGCAGAACATAACTTACCCCAAAAGAAGGCCTGTAGTCAGCAGGAGCTCCTCCCTTGTCACCAAAGTCACCTCCAGGACCGCGGGGGCCTCCACGGTATCCCTCCCGGTCACCAAACCGGCGTTCTCCCTCAAAGCGTGGTGGGCCACTAGAAAGACAGAAGAAAACATCAGACGAGAAGAAGCCTATCAAATTTCCACAGGATAGAGAAAGACAGTTGCAGCAGATGTGAACTGACATGCTATCTAATATACTCATCTATAACTTAACATAAGAAAAGTGATCAGGATAAATAATAAATAAAGTGCATGGCCAAAAGGCACAAGAATTCAAGCTTATATGTATAAATATATACCGGGGACGATCACCAGGGCCACCTAAGGGTCTGCCAGCAGGCTTGGCTTGTTTCTTCAGGGTGGCAGGGACGATTTCAGAAGGAAGGTTGAGATAGGTTCTTAGGAATTCGATCCCATCATTGGTCAGATACCAGTAGTAGTGCATCCAGGCAAAGGTCTCCCGGACATACTCCTTAGACTTAAAGCTCTGCATCAGCTTTATCACCTGCAGGTTTGGGACATCAATCTCTGGGTGCTTCGCGAGGTTGTAATCCTTCTTGGCATAACACACTCCCTCTACAACCAACCAACCAACCAAATTAAGGAGCTTGAGAAAATATTCCACCAACAAACAGTGCTAATAGCATATGTAACCAGCTTTGGAGTGCCGAACATACATTGTAAATATGGCAAAGCAACATATCTACTGACTTGTGGAGATAAACAGAACTCCTAAATTAACAGGAGAAGCAAAATCACAGTATCTTACACCGTATTTGATAAACTCGATGCCAACCACAACATTCTGATACTTGTCTGTCTACAATTCCTTTGATAGAAAAAAAGGACATGTCAACAGAAACCTGAAGCCACCCAGCAAAGCACGAGAGCACTTGTTTGCAGCATAATTTTTTTTACTGAACTTGTGCAAGTGAACAGCTTTTGAAATCCAATAAATACAAGATAAAAAAAAATTTAAAAACCAGAGACAAATGAGAGATATAGACACCTTGAAAGAGGTACTTCGAGATCTCGCGGCGGTTCTTCTCCGGAATAATCTACGGGGAAAATAACAAAGGAAACAGGATTAAACATTCATCTGATGGGAAATTCGTGCAGATCAATGTAAAAGAGACCACACAAACAGAGACATTCCACTGGCCTCAATTGTCCATGTTAATATATGTAAAAAAAAAAAAAAAATCTTTTTACGTTCATTCACGCGTGAGTTCCCCCGTATTGATCATCAAACATCTACGAAAGACTATAATCTACTGATCCCCTAGAAATTGCACACAGATAAACATAAAATTGGCTAATCGGAGAGCCAGACGTACCATGGTTGCGAGTGGGAGGGAGAGGGAGCGAACGAGAGCAGGCGAGGGCGGCAAAGCAACGAGCTCTCCCAAGACTCAGACAAGAGAAAACCCTAATCCGGCCCCCATGGCGTATCTTATAGTTGAGACGATGTACGACGGTGAGACGTGAGCCCGTGCAGAATTGGGCCTCTCACGAGGCCCATTAATTGATAGTAGCAGTTCCTATTTGTGGCCCAAATTGTTCCTGGGCTCACAGTGCTCCCCATATTTAACGGCCCGAGTTTGGTAATAATCACTACTACCAAAATTCGAGACAACGGAAAAATGTGAGAATCAATCTCACAATCACGCGGTGAAAAAATATTAATTAAATTACTCTAATTAATGACAATTATTATAAGCATTCGGTGATTACTACTGGTTTACTAGTTTATCACAATCTGATTGGTATTTTCTTACGTCACGTGGCGTGGTAGGATAATCTAATAATTTCTCATGGGTGATGATATTTCCACCACTAGTAAGCTTCTTTAATTCATAGAAATTACCGGGAACTTGGATATGATGGTAACATATGAAAATTTTTTTTTTAATAGTCATATTTCACAATAATATTGAAATAGTAAATTAAATTATTCTAATTAGTGATAATTAAGATAACTACTAGGATAATTAGTATCAATTTATTCATTTATCATAATTCGATTGATGTTTTCTCGTGTTATATGATTGAATAACATACAGTCCTTTTCACTTTTTAGGGAGAATTCCTCGGACGTAGTTAAGTTATCCCTGTAACATTAAATAAAGTGAGTGATTCTATTTTACAATAAGCCGAGAGCTGGAACTAGGGCTGAATGTAGGGCAATGGGAGCAATTTGTCCCCCCGAACTTGAGCAAATCATTAATATGTTGTACATGTTTTACTTTATTTTTTTATTTTTTGTTAAATTTTCTTATTTTATTCCTAGAATTTGCCACTTAATAGAGAAAGTCTTGGTTCTAACGGCAACATCACGTCAATATTATCACATGGTATCATGAGCCAATAAGAATTCGTCACATTATAATTCCATTGTAAAAAATTTAGATTGTAAAATATACATCTAAACCACTCCTTTTGAGATTAAAAACCCTAAAACTTTGAGAAACCCTAAAAATTATTGTTCGACAATCCTCACCATTCTCTTCACATTTTCGCAAATCAACGTTGAAATTTTTAGGGTTTTTAGAGTTTATTAGGTTTTGTAATTTTTATTCAAATTTTTAGTAATTTTTTTTTCTTTTAATACGAAAAAGATATTTCAATGTATACTTTACACCGTAAATTTTTTAACCATGAGTTGCAGATGTGACGAAGTCACTTAGGCATCGGCGACGTGGTCCAAGAATTTCTCGTCTACCAGAACCGTTCGCTCCAGTTCTGCAGCTGCACTCTGAAAGCTGAGCCCGCTGACCTTCTAACTCTGTAAAAGGGTCTGTCTCTTGAGGTGCTCCAATGGGAGCCCATTGCGAGTCCGCCATTCTCACGACCTTTCAACCTCTTCTAGAGCCAGTCCGCTGATCCTTCCCCATTAAATTATTCTCAGAAATAAGCACAGTGGCCCGCCAATTATATTAAACCAGCTCAATGTCTCAAGGTTTCTACTCTCCCCCATTGCTGCGCGAAGAGCTGCATCCCTTTGATTTCTCACCCCCGCCCTCTGGCTGCGCGCTAACCGTTTCGTTCTCTTTTCAGCCTCTAAGGTCTGCAGTTTCATGGCCAGTGTCGCGAATTCTCTGTCGCTCAGGCATGGGCTCTCCCTGTGGTGCCCGAGGTCCGGTTCGTTTGATCGAGTTCCGCTGCAGCCTTGCTCGGTAGGATTTAGATGCTTTCGCAGGAGCTATGTTGCTGCATCGTCGACTTTTGCCAATGAGAATCGAGAGTGAGTTCACCTCTATTTGCTTTGAACATTCGTTTTTTCTAAGTCGGATCATTCCCCTGATCAAGTTCATGATCTGAAATTAAAAGGGGGTTTTAATATTTTACATTTCTCCGTTAAAGTTGCGGCATTTGGCTTTTTTCTCATAGGTTTGTGATTGTTGGTGGCGGGAATGCTGCTGGTTATGCTGCTCGGACTTTTGTCGAACATGGCATGGCAGATGGGAGGCTCTGTATCGTGTCCAAAGAGGTTAATGTGATGCTGCATTTGGATTCTTGATAAGTAGATGAAAGCCACAGTCCGAGATGGTTCTCAAAGCTGGTAGTTCAAATGGGGCTTATTCTCTGGTATCATCAACATTGCAGGCACATGCACCATATGAACGTCCGGCTTTGACGAAAGGGTATTTGTTTCCTTTAGACAAAAAGCCTGCTCGCCTGCCTGTAAGTATTTTGCTGTTTGTATACCATGGGCTAATTTCAGATGATGGCAGTTGTTTCATGTTATGTTTGTGAAAATGGTGAACTCAGACATTTTTCCCTGATGCACTATTGTAGACATTCAGTGAACTGAGATTCTTTCTGAACGGATCCCATGTTTCTCCACTTAGATGATAAAACCCGAGAAGCAATTGGATTCCAACTGTCTGGTCTGTATTTTCGAGTGGATCTCATCATCCAAAACTATACATCTCATCAATAAATAAATCTTCCTTCAGTTGTTGCTGGGAGTTGAACTGTTGAAATTTGCAGCTCGAAAGAGTAAAACGTTCTTTATTTGTTGCGAACATATATGGTTTCTGCTTTTAACTTATGCAAAAGCATCATATTTTCATTAATGTAGGGTTTTCATACATGTGTTGGCTCTGGGGGAGAGAGGCAAACTCCTGATTGGTATAAAGAGAAAGGGATAGAGGTACTCTTGGGATTGTCTTCCATTTCTTACTGTACAGTAGCTCACTGATTTGAAAAATTGCATGATTTCATGGTATTTGCTTCTTTTGGGAGTTCATTCTCTTGTCTGCACACCAAACCTCCCTTTCATGTTCAGATGTTCTATGAAGATCCAGTGACCGGAATTGATGTCAAAAAGCAAACCTTGACTACTCAGTCGGGCAAACATCTTAAATATGGATCACTTATTATTGCAACAGGATGTACAGCCTCAAGGTATTTTGAAAATTTAATAGAGTACCTGAAGTATCTGTTAATTCCAGGAATGCGTTAAATATGACTAATTGAGTGGTGATAAGTTGATTCATTGATGGTAATATTTCAGATTCCCAGAGAAAATTGGAGGAAATCTTCCTGGAGTTCACTATATTAGAGATGTCGCTGATGCTGATTCACTTATATCTTCATTGGTATGTGAACATAACTTTGCTTGCCATATCCTTCTCAAATTCTCTTAACATGAGTATCAGTTTTGAAGACTTACAGTGCCATCCGGCATCATTCTCATAGCTTTTTACTTTTTCCTAATATAAAACAGATGATATGTGTACTGTGTTCCTAAGTACGTGTTCCTAATACAAAGCAGATGATCTAGTTTTCAAACAACTTCAAGAAATGTTTGTGACGCAGAATTGGACATATTTGAAAATCAATTCAACCAGTCTGTAAATTTGCACTAGTTTTTTTAAATTTTTGTTGTAATTCTAGGAATTCAACTAAATTTATGTTTAACCCCTACTTGGCAAATCTTTATATCCTGCAAATACATTACCTAGCTAACTAATACATACATTTCTGCTTTATTTCTTAGGAAAAGGCAAAAAAGGTGGTTGTCGTGGGTGGGGGTTATATTGGCATGGAGGTCGCTGCAGCAGCTGTTGGTTGGAATCTCGATACAACAGTGAGTATTCTCCAGCTTTGTGCTAATTGATTTGGTTCAGCGACAGTCACCCATGGAATTACATCCATCACTTTTTAGTTTCGTTTTTTAAAATTCTTTTTATTATTGGTCGAAGATAGCTGAATAATCCCTGCCAAATTGATCTTCAAATTGCACACAGTTTTTGGGGATTCTGTGCTGATTTATGTTTATGTTGCTCTTTTTACCCTGTTCTTCATCAAATAATCAACATGTCCATTGCTGTTATTAGCAATACTAACCCTTTCAAACAAAGTTAGCTTACATGATAATATGTGTGTCACACCTGTTATTGTACAGAACTTGTCCTTTTACAACTATGCATGATTAAATGACTTATATTCATGCTTGGCTGAAACTGTGCTAATTGTTTGTTTCATTTGCAATAATTTCTTTATTTTTCATCTTTAACATAAGTTGCCTCATCATTTTTTGACATTGCCGATGATGAAATATTCTAACTGATCTCTCCATGGGGAAAAAAAGATCATTTTTCCAGAGAATCATCTGTTGCAAAGACTCTTTACTCCTTCACTTGCCCAGAAATATGAGAAGTTTTACCAAGAGAATGGCGTGAAGTTCGTGAAGGTTCTCTTCTTCCCTTTGCACTGTCCCTGCATCTGCTTGTGCATTTATGATTTTGATGACTCAATATGTGTACATGCATGTGAATCATCTTTGAATTACTCTTAAATATTCTTGACAATGACAGGGGGCTTCCATTAAGACCTTAGAAGCTGGTTCTGATGAGCGTGTCTCTGCTGTTAAACTTGGAGATGGATCTACTGTAGAAGCGGACACGGTATCTGCCCTTCTTTGCTCATCCACTTTTCACCCTTGCTAAATAATTGAAGTTCCAGTCCCCTGCCATATTAAATAATTTTCTAATGGAATGTTATTTTTGGGACTTGGTACTCTAACAAAAGCAAAGTACTCATTTAGTTCTGTATTTACTATTTACAGGTAGTAATTGGTATTGGGGCTAAACCTGCTGTCAGTCCATTTGAAATGGTGGGTTTAAATACCTCTGTTGGTGGGATACAGGTGAGCGTATGATCTATTGTTTGGGATTTAAACATTGATTTTGGATATTTGGACTGTAAATGACCGCAGAATATCCTCAATGAAAGATTTGATTTCCTAAACCACGTAGAAACCAACATTTGTGAGTCATTATATGTTCACATTGCATTCGAAAATCAAATTCAGTCACTTTAGACTATATGATCCAGATTGCCTAAACCACGTAGAAACCAACATTTGTCAGTCATTCTATGTTCAAATTGCATTAAAAAATCAAACTCAGTCATTTTAGACTATATGATCCAGTTTGGAGTCCCAAATATCATAAATGAACACTGGCAAAATCCTGTGGAATGCCAGTCTGAAACCTGTTGAATATTTTTCATATATCAGCAAGATAAGAGAAGACTACTCCCTAGTGTTGATTCACGCTGCCCTTGCATGTGCCACTGCTGAATAAATGGGGCTTCCATTTTGATGAGACTCTCAAGAAACTTTTTTGGGAAAACTTTTTTGAGGAGGCTTTCCATGTGAAAGCCTTTCCAGTTTGAAAATTGACATCTGACTGGCCTTTGAAACCATAGGTAGATGGTCAGTTCCGGACAAGTATTCCTGGAATCTTTGCAATTGGAGATGTAGCAGCATTCCCTCTGAAGGTATACATTCAGAATTTTCAACTGGCATAATACTGTTCCGATCCAATAATTCTTGTTTGTTCACAATGGTCAGATGTATGATCGCATTGCACGAGTTGAACATGTGGACCATGCGCGAAAATCAGCACAACACTGTGTCAAAGCTTTGCTAAGTGCACAGACTCACATGTACTTTTGGTTCTTTTTGTTAGACCACGATTTGCAACAGCTGTATATAGACCGCAGTATGTTGGAATTGATTATTGCCATTGCCTAAAATATGCAGATACGATTATCTCCCCTACTTTTATTCAAGGGTCTTTGAGTATGAGGGGAGCCCTAGGAAGATTTGGTGGCAATTCTTTGGAGACAATGGTAGGTATTCTCCCTAGATGCACTCTGTTTGTGTTTAGACTTTGTTGTCTGATTATTTTTCTTCATCTTGTGTTGTCGCTCACGGTTGCTGAAATGGGCAGTCGGAGAAGCAATTGAAATTGGTAGCTTTGATCCAAAGGTTGCTACTTTCTGGGTGGATTCTGGTAATTGCTTGCTTATCCTCCCTCTCTCTCACCCTCCGCCCGCGCCCCTGCCAGTCCCTTATGCTTTGAAAAGGGCTGATTCTTTTCTTGCTCTCCCTTAGGTAAACTGAAAGGCGTCCTTGTGGAAAGTGGAAGTCCTGAGGTATCCATCATCTTTACTTCTATCTGAGAAAAAACAAACACAGCACAATCAAGTCGCTGCATAAACAGTTCACAGTTTATTTTATTGATCCTGATCCACCATGTCCCATCCTTTGGAAAAACTGGACCATGCCTGTGGTAGGAAACAAAGACCAATGGTCATTGGGTCTTCAGGAAATTCTATATCAATAAGTCACTTATGGGAAAGCTCCATAGCTTTTTCTTGAAAGAAAACGTTCCATTCTACAAAATTTTTGAAACAACATAACTTTCACCAGCGGTCTAAGGTAATTTAGTTCATGATCTTCTAAATAGGAATATACAGTAGCAGGTGGTAAAGCGAAAGCCCAATCCAAACTAGAAGATGAGCTGAGTCTTGTAGCTCTGTTTCATGTCTAACCCTGACAGTAAGATTAGGAGCATGGCCGAGTTGGTTATTCTCGTCACTTGAATTCTTCGATTGCACTGTCTGTGTTGCAATATTTCTACGTCTCAAAAGTTAACATCCTCAATTGTTGCCTTTTCAGGAGTTCCAACTCCTCCCAGAGCTTGCACGGAGCCAGCCCCCAATCGATAAAGCCAGACTCCAGAACGCCTCATCGGTAGAGGAGGCACTCGAAATTGCTCGCTCATCCATGCTTGCCGGATCTGCAGCCTAGCTGGCCTGGGATATTCCGAATGCTGCTATTGATACTTCAATCCTTGTCCGAAAATTTTGCGATGCCCGAGATAAAACCGGGCCAAAATAATAGCCTGCTGTTCATATTTCTAATCTAAGGGAAACGAGGTTGGCAAATAAGTTGGGCGGATGATGCTGTTAATGTCAGGTGTCGCCAGAGTAGTTGGAATTGGAGGTGTTTCTTCACCTTCTTGGGTTTGGGCTGACTTTCTTTCTCGTTATATATCACCAAATATCTAAAGTCTAGTAATCCTGATTAATTTGTGTTCGAGTGGTAGTTAGGTCGGATCGTTTTGTTCAATTAGTGGATGATTAGATATCACTGATTATCTTATGTCCATAAATTGAGAATGCAGGGTGTGAATGGAGTCCAATTGATTCAAACGAATTGAAATGTCCAAGTCAATCGTGGTTCCCGCGATCTTGACTGCTAGACCAATCAAGTAGTGAAATCAATGGAGGGGAACTGGTAATGGTCTGCCCATGAATCCCCTTTGATCACTGACAGCACAGGAAACCCTTCCTCGGCATCCCTCCCACTCGCTTACAAAACCTTAATATTAATAAGTTCTACTTGACCTCAGCAATCGGGGACACCTGCACAATGCCCACCTTACATCCTCATCAGTTCGTCGGGCCTTCGTTTTGTTATGATGAACTGAATCCCAAGCTTGGAATATCTGGTCCGCCCAAGCCTGAGCCTGTGGCTAGTCTTGCAAATTGCTAAATGGACAAAGTTTAAACCAAATAAATTCTGGCTCAGTTCTCCTCGATAACATCTCCAATCCATAATATTCAAATGTAAATTTTTTTAAAGTTTAAACCAAATAAATTCTGGCTCAGTTCTCCTCGTTAACATCTCCAATCCATAATATTAAAATATAAAATTTTATTTAAAAAAAATACATTGGATCAGATTAATCAACTCACATTGATTCAATCGGTCATCTCTCTTTTTCTTTTGGGTAAAAAAGATTATAGGAAATCCCCAAGAAAGACCGTGCTTTTGTCTTTCCTTTGTGGAGGTCCCACACGAGTTAAAACGATCCGATCGCGACTGACCCTTGTTTTAATTAAGTCTTCCGCAGGGCAACGAAGCCAAACCCGCCACGGAGTTGGTGTCAGAGTCGGTCAATCCCTGGTGGCCACGTTTGCACGACCGACAATAGAATTAGAAGATAAGGTCCAAAGGATAGCTTCCGGCCGCGTAGAATGCGCGTGATTACTAGATACTTCCATGCATGCAATTCAACTTTCTTTATGCTTTAATCATTCAATGTCTTCATCCAATAAAGCCAAAATTCTTGTCTCATTTTAGTTGGAATATTTTTAGCCAAGATATCCAACCATCCCTGGTAAGTAATGTTCAAATTTTTATATTTAATCTCGAACATATCACACGAATCAAATAACTCAAACGAGCACCGGCTCCCGTTCATGTAATACCATAAAAAATTTAATATAATTTAAAAAATCAGTTTCCGTCAAAATTCAATGTCAAAAGCCCTATGTAGTAATTCTGCTTAAAACCTGTGAAGTTAATCTCATCAAATCATGAGAATAATTTTGAACTATTAGATTATCGTTCTTAAGTAATGTGTGTTGAATGCTGATTAACTTATGCCACATATTATCGATTTACCCCTTACCCTAGTCTACCTGTGTTAGGGGCAAAAAGATGAACCACACAATGAAAGGACGGTCGGGGGGCCTACTTACACGGAGCCCCGTTCACGGGAGAAAATCTTCTATCTTACGAATATATCATACAATGATACTGATAAAATATTATAAATTAATATGATATTATTATTTTTAAAATTTTTTATTCTATTAAAAATGTTGAAATATTTATTACTTATAACACCAGATCAGCAAACCATTTAGGTGCAATTTTCTCTCCGTTCATTGGGATTCCTTCCGAGGAGATTCCTTTCAAATCATTTTCCATTCCCTTCCCCTGTCTATACGTACCCACGGTAACAGGAATCCACACTCCACACACACCCTCAGCTTTTGCTTGTGCAACATAAGAAACAGACGGGAGAGACTCTCTGCTTCTCTCTCTCAATCAGGCTAGGCTCCCCTGTTCTATCTCTACTGTCTCATCGAGTTTTCAACCCATACCAATCAGACAAAGATGAAGGTGAGACTCCTCCTCTCGACTCGGAACTGGTCATCGATCGAGATGATCCCCTCTCCGGCATTAGATGGTCTCTTGAGGGTTGCTTTCTCCTCAGTCACCTCAACCAGCATAGAATTCTTGACATACTTCCTCATGAACATATTTATAAGACTCGATCCAATTCTTTCGTGACCCAAAAAATGGTTGATATGCGTGCGGAAGCTGGTCTTGAAGCTGGACTTGCACGACAAGGAGGAGAAGTGGAAGGCCATGACCAAAGTGTGTGGCATCTCAGGTACTAACCTGATCGAACGGTGAAAATAATGGAAACATGGGATTGGGAATTCCAATTGTTTACTGAACCCAGAAGCTTGTGATAACTCTTTGCAGGTGTGATATCCGTGGCCGTGGACATGAAGGATAAGAAGATGACCGTGACCGGGGAGGTCGACCCGGTGTTAGTGACCAGCAAGCTGAGGAGGATCTGCCAGGCGGATATCCTAATTGTTAAAATCGGACCAGACCAGGAACCGGTCAAACGATGGATTCATGGGTTTATAGGTCCGAGGGCAGGTTCAATTAGCAGTAATTTGTTGTAGTTATGAATTATTGGGCTGCGAATTCCCATTTGATTGAACTTTTGCAGCATATATGGGCCATTTAAAGTTTTTTTAAAAGCTTTTAGAAAACCAAATATTGTAAAAAACAAAAAATTGTACTGCCCTATGCTAATGCCTCTCTTTCTCGCCGTTCTTTGCAGTTTGTAAAGTAACCTTTCTGACCCTTTTCTTCTTTTATTTCGGAATCCGGATCTTCCTCATCTTCCTCCACAACCACTACCATATCCATCACAGTCCTCCGACCTCTATTCGTGAGATCTACATCCTCGTCTCCTCCATTCTTTTCATCGAAATTTGCTATTGTCGTGTCCTCTACTGCTCCCCTGATCTCCCGTTCATCGTTGACCTCGGCTATGACTTCGACCCCTCTAAATGCATCTCCAAGGATGTGTAAAGCGGCTGCCGACTCTAGATTTCTGGTGTGATAGTGCGAGACCACCCTCAGCAAATTCACTTCACGCGAATGGTATGAAGCCGTTGGTTTGGTTATACTAGAAGTTGGGTTTTTTTTTCGAAGCGGTGAGAGGTGGCAGAATGGTTGGTAACTTTTTTCCCAAAAAAATTAGTTGACCGGTCCAATCACCGATTTTCATGGGTTCACCGGTTTTTAGCTGAACCGGCCGGTTTTAGTGGATCCAACTGGAGTTGATGTGAAAATGGAATAATTACTAGAATCGGACTGGGCATGTTCCCAGCTCCGGTGAAACCAATTGAACCGGCCGGCCTGAACCAATTTTAAAAACTATGATCGTGACTCTGGGGGAGGCCAAGGAAGAGAAGAAGGATGAAAAAAGCAACAAAGAAGGTGACAATAAGAAGCCACAACTTGATGTTGTAGAGCTCAAGTGGCTCTGCAGGCTCTACAATCCTTAGATATGCTACACGGTCATGAGTGTGGAGGAGAGCCCGAACTCCTACGTGATCTGTTAAGATCAATCTATGGGATGCTGGGTTGGAGATGACGATGAAGATGATGAAGAAGATATGGAAAAAGGCTGTTATAGCCACGATGTGTTTCAGAATGTAGAGTTGGTTCAAAGGGGAGCTTGCAGTAAAAATCTAGGACTAGAAAAGTTGCCTGATCACACCTCACACAGCTTGGATCATAATCAGTAACCGCTCTACGATCCTATGATGTAGTGATGAAAGCAATTCAATCCCTTATTAGTCAAATTAAAAAGGAATAATTACAGAATCAGTGCATGAAATGCTGATATCATCCAAGTGTTGAATCCCAGGACCTTTACTGGTCGGAGTGTGATCACAGCTTGAAAATACTCTCATATTCTCACAAGCATACACTCATTTCCACCCGCACCATCACTGTGGCCCTCCGAATGGACTTGATGAGTCCGATACCCAAATGGGGCACCTACTCCTCGGGAGTGACATTAGATTAGACCCCATGGGATTGACGTCCGACTTTCGATGTGCACAGACCCTCCTAGTCGTACGTTGGTTCACCGCACACATGTGCTGAACGAGTGGGAGATATGCCAACGTCAGCTTTCTGTATTCCATGAATCTATAAATAGTACCCCTCGTTCAGGGACAGGTAACAGACATCTATCCGCTCTTCAGTAGCTCCATGCACCTCCTTCTTTCTCTCTTCTATTCTTACTCAGATCACCTTCACGTTTGATTGTCGAAGGGCCAATTCAGAGAAATACCTCCGGATTTGACTTTTTACAGGTTTCCTACGAGGATCCTTCCGTCATCTTCAACCTGATAGATCACTAGATGTACTATCAATTTTGATACCGAATGCATGTTTCTAGAAATTTCACAATTATCCCTAGTGCTCTTATCATTTGAACAGGAACAAAAACCTGTCTCTTGCGTGCCCTAATATTGTTGCGTTGTAGTTGCACACGCAGCCTCTCAATCTCGTAAAGACAACATCCTTGTTACTTGTTTGTTCAGGAGCCAGTCCCCAAGTCAGATCTATAAAACCGTGACCTGGGAACACGTCTTCGCTAGTGAAAGCGCTCAAGATCCCCAATCGTCGCATTTACAGCTTAACGAGCTAGCTCATGATATATTCCTGCAGCTAATTATTGACCCTTTTTCGATTCGGTCCTCTTGTCACCCGATATATTCATGATAAAAAAATTTTATCTCATAGTGGTCCGATTCGAATGTTGTCGCTCACGGTTGCTGAAATGGGCAGTCGGAGAAGCAATTGAAATTGGTAACTTTGATCCAAAGATTGCTACTTTCTGGGTGGATTCTGGTAATTGCTTGCTTATCCTCTCTCTCTCTCTACCTTAGTTCCTTATGCTTTGAAAAGGGCTGATTCTTTTCTTGCTCTCTCTTAGGTAATCTGAAAGGCACCTGAAAGTGCCATCAACTTATCTGGTCCAACTCAAGCGTCCCGAGGCATAGTTTCATCAGCTGGTTAGCCATTCACAACAAACTATTCACGAAGGATAGAGTTAAAAAATGGAATGTTGACCTTGATGCTACTTGCAGCTTGTGTGCTGTTGCAGAAGAGGACAAAGACCACCTGTTCTTTGCATGCCCCTTCAGCAAGGAAATATGAGAGCACATACTATCAAAATCCGGCTTTCACAGAACGGCGGGCACTTGGTCTTTTGAACTGCAGTGGACAATCCGACGTCTAAAAGGCAAAGGGCCAAGAGGGCTCCTACTTAAATTGTCATGGCACTCATTCCTCTACTTCATCATATGGAGGGAAAGGAATCAACTGCTCTTTTGCAAGGCGAGACCGGACAAAACTCGAGTTCTTAACTCCATTGTGCTGGCGGTCAGGGGAAGACTACTAGGAGTCAAGAATTTGCATACGAGAGTAAGAACCCCACAACAAGGAGCATACCCTGCTGCTTGGGGAGTAGTTTTCTGATAAACTTGTAATGCTGTCTTGGCTATGTGCCACTCATTTTGGGCCTGCGAGCCTACTCAACCCTTTCCCGGATGCTTCTCTTTTTTGTTTAGGGGCATTCCGAGTCCTTTTCTTTTGGGGCCTTAGAGAGTAGATAGAGATATCACTAATCCTTTTCTTTTTGAGGCTTGCAAGCCTCCTTTCAGCCTTGGGCTTGTACAGAATTTATTCGACGAATATAAGAGCACAACTGACTTCATCGGAAAAAAAAAAAATCTGAAAGGCATCATTCTGGAAAGTGGAAGTCCTGACGTATTCATCATCGTCACTTCCATATGAGAAAAAACGAACATGGTACAATCAAGTCGCCACATAAACAGTTTATATTATTGATCCTGATCCACCATTTCCCATACTTTGGAAAAACTGGACCACGCCAATGGTAGGAAACAAGACCATTGTTCATCATTGAGTCTTCAGCAAATCTTATATCGATAAGTCACTTATGGGAAGGTTCCTGTAGCATTTCCTTGAAAGAAAACTTTCCAATCTACTAAAATTTTGAAACGAAATAACTTTCATTGGTGGTCTAAGGTAATTTAGCTCATGATGTTCTAGATAGAAATACACAGTAGCAGTTGTTAAAGCGAAAGCTCAATCCAAACTAGAAGATGAGCTGAGTTTTATTTTCATGTTTAACCCCGACGATAACATTAGGAGCACATCAGAGTTGGTTATTCTTGTCACTTGAATTCTTCAATTGCCAGAGAGACGAAAAATCTGCCGTTTAAATGCCATTGCACTGCCTCTGTTGCAATATTTCTTGATCTTAAAAGTTAACATCCTCATTTGCTGTCTTTTCAGGAATTCCAACTCCTCCCAAAGCTTGCACGGATCCAGACCCCCATCGATAAAGCCAGACTCTAGAATGCCTCTTTGGTAGAGGAGGCACTCGAAACGGCACGCTCATCCATGCTCGCCAGGTCTTCAGCCTAGCTGGCCTGGGATGTTCCGAATACAGCTATTGATTTTTCAACCCTTGTTACCCGGAATTTTGCGATGCCCAAGATAAAACCATGCCAAAATAATAGCCTGCTCTTCATATTTCTAATCTAAGGGAAATAAGTTGAGTGGATGGCGCACTTAATATGAGATGTATTGCCAGAGTTATGGTAGTTGGAATTGGAGGTGTTTCCTCACCTTCTTGAGTTTGCCGTTTGCCTTTTTTGCTGTATACCACCAGATATTTGAAGTCTAATAATCCCGAAAAATTCTTATTCGAGCGGTAATTGGGTTGGATCGTTTTGCTCAGTTAATGGATGATTAGATATCATTGACTATTTTATAGTTCATAAATTGAGAGTGCAGGGTGTGAACGGTGAACCGAGTCCAATTGATTCAAAAGAATTGAAATGTCTAAGTCAACGTGGTTCCCGCGATCTTGACTGCCAGACCAATCAAGTAGCGAAAGCAATGGAGGGGTACTGGGAATGGTCTCTGCTTCTCTTTCTCAATCAGGCGCGGCTCCCCTGTTCTATCTCTACTGCCTCATCGAGTTTTCAACCCATACCAATCGGAGAAAGGTGAAGGTGAGACAGAGACTCCTCCTCTCATCTCGGAACTGGTCATCGATCAAGATGATCCCCTCTCCGGCATTAGATTAGATAGTGTTAGATATGTCTTGAATTTTTTGTGAGTGTAAACTCGATATAAAATCCGAACCCGATTAAATTTTTGTGCAATCTGATTGTGGATACCAACGCAAGTCAGTGACGGAAGTGAAGGGATTGGGCCACGAGACCGAAGCCTGAGCCCGACACTGATTTGCTTAGGGGGTGCGGGGGGCAAAGCCCCCGCGGTATGGATTATGTATTTTCGGGTTACAAGAGCAGTAGGGCTCTTCATTGTATTTCATTAGGTTAGGGTTCACCATTGTTCGCCGCTCATAGTGAAGATCGCTGCTCCTCCCTTGTTCGTGTATGTATGGACGGCATCCTACTGTCTCGAACCACATATATTTGATGTCCGATTCTCTTTTCTCTACTCTCGAATATTTCGTCTGTTCAACCGATTTCCAACAGATGGTGTCTTGAGGGCTGCTCTGTTCTCAGTCACCTCACGCTGCAAAGAATTCTTGACATACTTCCTCATGAACATATTTATAAGGCTCGATCCAAATCTTTCGTGACCCGAAAAATGGTTGATGTGCGTGCAGAAGCTGGTCTTGAAGCTGGACTTGCACGACCAGAAGGAGAAGCAGAAGGCCATGACCAAAGTGTCTGGCATCTCAGGTACTAACCTGATCGACCGGTGGAAATAATGAAAACAGGGGATTCGGAATTCCAAACGTTTACCAAACCCAGAGGCTTATGATAACTCTTTGCAGGTATGATATCAGTGGCCGTGGACATGAAGGACAAGAAGATGACCGTGACTGGGGAGGTCGACGAGGTGGATGCGACCAGCAAGCTGAGGAAGATATGCCAGGCGGAGATCGTGACCCTGGGCGAGGCCAAGGAAGAGAAGAAGGATGAAGGCAAAAGAAGGTGACAATGAGAAGCCAGACATTGCAGAGCTTGAGAGGCTCTACAATCCTTGGATATACTAACCAGTCATGAGCGTGGAGGAGAGCCCGAATTCCTGCGTGATTTGTTAAGATCAAGCCACGGGACATCGGGGTTGGAGATGACGATGAAGACGAAGAAGACAACATGGAACAAGGTTGTTATAGCCAGGGTGCGTTACATAATGTAGAGTTCAAAGGGGAGATTGTAGTAAAAATCTACGACTAGAAAAGTTGCCTGGTCTACACATTTTTCTGCTTTTTTTTAATTGGATAATCGGAAATATAAATTGTAACATAATATTATACCTGATATAGCTCGAATCATAATCAATAACCGCTCTATGATCGTGTGACATAGCAGTGAAAACGATTCAGGTCCTTCTTCATCAAATTAAAAAAAAATTATATAATCTATGCGTGAAATGCTAATATCGTCCAGGAAAGTGTTGAATCACAGGACCTTTACCGGTCGGAGTGTAATCACAGTTTGAAAATACTCTCATTTTCTCACGAGCACACTCATTTCCACCCGCACCATCACTATTCATAGGCATGTGATTGCCGGTGAATTGAGGAATCACCGAATAATAGACTAATTAAATAACTAGTACTAACACGGACTCTGTCAATGTAGTAACACGAAAGCCCTAATATAGCTTATGAAGTTGGTGTCTGTCAAGACACAAGTTTAAGAGTCTCTTATGACAATATTGTTTAAAGTAAGATTTGAACTTATAACATTACCTCACTAAATTAAATGAGAGTGAGTTTTAAATTATTAGACCACCAGTATTGGTGGTAATCATTCCGTGTTAATCTTCAATCGTTTGACATAAATTAATCTTAACTGATTCAAATGAGTTGTGGTAGATGACTGATAGAGAAAGGGATAGTATAAACCGAGAAAATAGGCGAAGAGTCGTTGCTCTTCCCTTGAATCAGGAATCCATTTGGTCATCATGATGGACCGGGACTGGCTAAATTTTGTGGGCGTACACTGAAGTCTCCATTTAGCTTGGTCACTCAAGTTAAGACATATTATCTTATCAGTAAGCTCGGAGACTCTGAAGAAGATGATTCTGGGCAAAGCAGCTGCTTGGATCCATCTATACGAGGTTTAATAACTTAATATCCAAGACCGTCTCACCTGTGTTTGAGAGGGGGAGATCGATCACGTCTTAGGTTGAAGGTGACTCTTACGCGAATTGATTTCCTACCTACCGAGTGTTAGCTTTGCCCTTAGATATTCATTATCTTTGATATAATTCCTGATTGTGTTATTAGGAGATATTTTAGAGTTGCTATTCCCGTATTTATTACACTATTTAATTTATTTTAGCTTTAGGTTGACTGTTAGTATAGACCGACGTATCAACATCCAAGCCGGCATCTCCATTGGAATTGTGACGTGGAGTCGAGTTACTCTTGGCCTTCCAAATCGACCTGATGAGTCGGATGCACCAACTCCTTGGGAATGACATTAGACCCGATTGGACCGACGTCCGACTTTCGACATCCTCCTGGCCGGACGTTGGTTCTCTACACCCATATGCTGAGCGCGTGGTAGATGTACTGACGTTAACTTTTCATATTCCGTGAATTCATAGATACGCCTCCATTAGAGGAACAGGGTAATAGACGCCAGTCCTCTTGTTTACTCAGATCACATTCTCATTTAAGCATTGAAGGGCTATTGAAGATAACCACCTCCGGATTTGGCTCTTGCAAGTCTCCGACGAGGATCCCTCGAGTCTCCTATCCATCATCTTCAACCCGATAGATTGCTGGAGGTACTATCAATTGTGATACTGAATGCATGTTTCTGGCAATTTCACAATTGTCTGGACGACATCACTGTGGAGAAAAGATTACACCGATTTGGCAGCAATTCTTTGGAGACAATGGTTGGAATTCTCCCTTGATGCACTCTCTGTGTTTGGACTTTGTTGTCTGATTATTTTTCTTAATCTCGTGTTGTCGGTCACGTTTGCTGAGATGGGCAGTCGAAGAAGCAATTGAAATTGGTAACTTTGATCCAAAGATTGCTACTTTCTGAGTAGATTCCGGTAATTTACAGTTCACAGTTTATATCATTTATCCAGATCCACAGTGTCCCATCCTTTGGAAAAACTGGACCACGCAAGTGGTAGGAAAGAAGACCAATGGTCATTGAGTCTTCAGAAATTCTATATCGATAAGTCACTTATGGGAAAGTACCATAGCTAGTTGATAAAGTGAAAGCTCAATCCAAACTAGAAGATGAGCTGGGTTTTATAGCTTTATTTCATGTCTAACCCTGACGGTAACGTTAGGAGCACGGCCGAGTTGCTTATTCTCGTCAGTTGAATTATTCAATTGCAAGAAATACAAAAAATCTGTCGTTCAAATGCCATGGCACTGTCCGTGTTTTGCGATATTTCTACATCTCAAAAGTTAAACATCCTCATTTGTTGTCTTTTCAGAAACTCCAACTCCTCCCAAAGCTTGCACGGAGCCAGCCCCCGACCGATAAACCCAGATTCCAGAATGCCTCTTTGGTAGAGGAGGCACTTGAGATCACTCGCTCATCCATGCTCGCCGGACCTACAGCCTAGCTGGCCTGGGATGTTCCGAATGCAGCTATCGATACTTCAATCCGTGTCACCAAAAAACTTTGCGATGCCCGAGATAAAACCATGCCAAAATAGTAATCCGCTGTCCATATTTCTAATCTAAGGGAAACGAGGTAGGGAAATAAGTTGAGCGGATGATGCTGTTTATATCAGATGTGTTGCCAGAGTAGTTGGAATTGGAGGTGTTTCTTCACCTTCTTGGGTTTGGGCCAACTTTCTTTGTCGTTATATATCACCAGATATCTGAAGTCTAATAATTCTGATTAATTCATGTTTGAGCGGTAATTAGGTTGGATCATTTTGCTCAATTAGTGGATGATTAGATATCACTGATTATTTTATATATTGTTCATAAATTGAGAGTGCGGTGTGAACAGTGAACCGAGTCCAATTGATTCAAAAAAATTGAAATGTCCAAGTCAATCGTGGTTCCCGCGATCCTGACTGCTAGACCAATCAAGTAGCGAAATCGATGGAGGGGAACTCGGAATGGTCGTCTGCTCATGAATTCCCTTTGATCACTGACAGCTTATGAAACCCTTCGTATCCGTCCTTCTCACCCGCTCACAAAACCCTAATATTAATCAGTTCTACTCGACCTCAGCAATCAATACACTTGCTCGATGCCCACCCTATACATCCTCCTCCTCAACCTATCGAGCCTTCATTTGTTACGATGAGCTGACCCTGAGCTTAGAATATCGGTCCACCCAAGCCTGAGCCCGAGGCTAATATCGTAAATTGGTAAACGAGTTGAACTTAAGCCTAGTGATTCGGCCCCGGCTCGTCGAGCCTTCATTTACTACAATGAGCCGAACCCAAGCTTCGAATATCGGGTCCACCCAAGCCAAGCTCACGACCAAGTTCTCAAGTTGCTAAACAAACTAAGTTTAAACCTAATAGATTCTGGTTTGGATCGCTCTGTTAGCCTCCTTTGCACCTCTAAATCCATGATATTTGAGTATAATATTTTATTGAAAAGAAAGATGCAGTAGATCAGATTAACCAACTCATGAACGTTCCACCGTTCACCTTTTTTTTTTTTTGGGTAAAAAAGACCATAAGAAATCCCCAAGAAAGGCCGCGCTTTTGTCTTTACTTCGTCTAGGCCCCCCCTCGAATTAAAACGGCCGGATTGACCCTTGTTTTAATTAAGTCTTCCGCAAGGGAACGAAGCCAAGCCGGCCATGGAGTGGGACCCCAGCAGCCAGGGTCAGTCAGACCCCGGCGGACACGTTTTAACGACCGATTATACAATTAGAAGATAAGACCCAAAGGATAGTTTCCAACCGGGTAGAATCCTTCCGTCTGGTTTTGTAGCTGTCATCTTCTACTGTCCTCGTACTGTAGTGTTGCTGATCTCGATTTAAGATTTCGGTTCTGGGATTGATTATTGTCAATGAAACTCTCGAGTTCCTTTACCTCCGTCTTTGCTATGCTCTTTCTAAGGTATACGATGACCTCCTTAATAATCAGAAAGGGAAGTATTTTTTAGACGGTCAAGCATTTAATGCGGGCCACTAAGGGCGAGAGTTTGAACAGAAAGGTAAGTATTTGAACGTTCAAAGCCGGTCTCTACTATGGTACGTTATAGTTCAAGAAATCGGTGTTCGTTAAAATTTAAGTTCAAATATCCATTTTGCTCGGCCAAAAAAAAAAAACCTTGCAACTTTGCTTATAGCATGACTTAAATTTGTAAATTTGACGTCACGAAATCACATAAAAGTGAGTGTTGAATCACTAGCTCATCGCCCTTAGTGGTGCGCGTTAAATACTCATTAACTTGTAACATATATCATGTGATTTACCTCTATGCTGGGTAGACTACCTCATGTGCTAGGGTAAGGGCAAAAAGATGAACCACATGATGAAATGATATTTCTAGGACTAAAAGATTTTAAAACAATTGAATTTAATTAGTTGTAATACAAACTGTCACATAATATACCTATTACATCAAATACTCTCTCCGTTAATTGGGATTCGTTCCAAGGGGTTTCCTTCTCTCTCTCTATATATACCCACGTTAATAGGTATCCACGCTCCACACCCTCAGCTTTTGCTTGTGCAAACAAAAGAAAGAGAGAGCTCTCTGCTTCTCTTTCTCAATCAGGCTAGGCTCTCTTTCTCAATCAGGCTAGGCTCCCCTGTTCTATCTCTACTGCCTCATCGAGTTTTCAACACATACCAATCAGAGAAAGATGAAGGTGAGACTCCTCCTCTCGACTCAAACTAGTCATCGATCGAGATGATCCCCTCTCTGGCATTAGATGGTCTCTTGAGGGTTGCTTTGTCCTCAGTCACCTCAACCAGCATAGAATTCTTGACATACTTCCTCATGAACATATTTATAAGACTCGATCCAATTCTTTCGTGACCCAAAAAATGGTTGATATGCGTGCAGAAGCTGGTCTTGAAGCTGGACTTGCACGACAAGAAGGATAAGCAGAAGGCCATGAAAAAAGTGACTGGAATCTCAGGTACTAACCTGATCGAACGGTGAAAATAATGAAAACAGGGGATTCGGAATTCCTATTATTTACTGAACCCAGAAGCTTGTGATAACTCTTTGCAGGTGTGATATCCGTGGCCATGGACATGAAGGATAAGAAGATGACCGTGACCGGGGAGGTTGACGCGGTGGAAGTGACCGGAAAGCTGAGGAAGATCTGCCACGCGGATATCATCACCCTGGGCGAGGCCAAGGAAGAGAAGAAGGAAGAGAAGAAGGACGAGAAGAAGCTAGATATTGCAGAACTCGAGAGGCTCTACAGGCTCTCCTATCCTGGGATCTGCTACCCGGTCATGAGCGTGGAGGAGAGCCCGAATGCCTGTGTGATCTGTTAAGATCTATCCACGGGACATCGAAGTTGGAGATGACGATGATGAAGACGAAGGCAAAGAAGAGGACATGGGACAAGGTTGTTATAGCCAGGGCGTGTTACAGAATGTAGAGTTCAAAGGGGAGCTTGCAGTAAAAATCTAGGACTATAAAAGTTGCCTGATTTGCGCGTTTTTCTGCTTTTTTTATTGGACCGTCGGAAATATAAATTGTAACGGAATATTACACCTGATACAGCTAGGATCATAATTAGTAACTAACTGCTCTGATCCTCAATCCTTTGCCGTAAATTAACCTCAACTAATTCAAGACTCCATTTGATCATCATGGATGGGCAGGACTAAACCAACCAGCCTGATCAACAGTTATTGTTAATTGTGGGGGGTATCCACTCTGTTCTCGAATTAGCTTGGTCACTCAAGTTAAGACACATTATCTTAGAAGTGGGTTCGGAGAATCCAAAGAAGATGATTCCGGGCAAAGCGCCTGCTCCAATCCGTCTGTACAAGGTTTAATAACTTAGTATCTGAGACCGTCTCACCCCGTGTTTGAGAGGTGGAGATCGCTCACGTCTTAGGTTGAAGGCGACTCTTTTGCGAATTGACTTACCAACTACCCAGTGTTAGCAATTTGCCCTTAGATATTCATATCTTTGATATAATTCCTGATTTTAGAGTTGCTACTCCCGTATTTATTACACTATTTAATTATTTTAGCTTTAGGTTGACTGTTTAGTATAGACCGATATATCAACACCTGACTCACGAGTCAAGTCGAGTCGGACTCGCCTTTGGACCTGATGAGTTGGATACCCCAAGGGGGCACCAACTCCTTGGGAATGACGTTAGACCCCCATGAGACCTGAAGTTTGACTTTCGACATGTACTGCCCCTCTTGGTTGGACGTTGGTTCACCACACCCCTATATTGAACACATGGGAGATATACTGGCGTCGGCTTTCCATACTCTGCAAATTTATAATTATGCCTCCATTTGAAGAATAGGTAACAGATATCAATCCTCTTACTCCCAGTATCTCCACACAGCTCCTCCTTCCTCTCTTCTATTGTCACTCAGATCACCTTCTCATTTACGTATTTGAGGACCACTGCAGAGAATCACCTTCGGATTCGGCTCCTGCAGGTCTTCGACGAGGATCCCTCGAGTCTTCTGTCCATCATCTTCAACTTGATAGACCGCTGGAGGTACTATCAATTGTGATACTGAATGCATGTTTGTGGCAATTTCACAATTGTCATCGCTGTGCAGAAAGGATTGCACCATATCGTTAGGCCTTTTCCAATCAGTGTCTACAGATCGAAATAGTTTGTACTCATTCTAATTTAGATTTTTTAGTTTAGAAAACTAGGTCTTTTCCCACCGGTGTCCACCAATCAAAATGGTCCATACTCATTAAGGATATATCTATGAAAAATCGTGAATATTCTCCAGTCCCGAGGACAAAACTAGAACATGGGTGGTTGGAATATGGTTTGGTATCTCTTCCCTACAAGAAATGTCTCGGATTTGAGTCTTATAAATACGAAAAATTCATGCTAGAAAAGTTTTATCTCATATTGGACCAATTCATCTTGAATATCAATTAGTTAGAGCATATTAAATTCTTTAATATTAAGTGGTGTAAACAGAATTAACGTGTGCTACTAGGCCCCTCATTTATTGGATCACTAGATTACTATATTTCACTGGCTAAATAATTGTCACAAAGTTGTATGGTCGGAGGGTGTAGCCCGAGCCGAAGGACTTGAAAATGTCAAAGTCAACGTCGCAGGTTCCTGCGAACGTCCTCGACATGAAAATGACAGAACTCTACCACTCTGCTAATTAATCAACATTGAAAAAAAGCGCATAATATAGTGATAATCGTACGAGATTATTTCTGATTCACCTGTCTGTTATTGCCGTGAGAAGCAATCATGAAGATGAACCACTGCTCAAAGTGAATTCATTGGCAATCTAATTTGGAAGTGTAGCAGCTTGTCAAAAAATAATCTCATATCGGGTAATTAAGGAATTGAAATATAATTTATAAGAAAATTAGATACCATCGGGTGCATACAAGTCTAACATCTTATAGGTGTGGTGAAATTTTTGTCTAGTATCAAAGTCAACTACGCGTACTCTCACCTCACCAGGTTCGAGCTTGGAACTTGTTGTCAATTAAACCTGAGACAAGAAGAAAAAAATATGGTTCTTGACCAGCTATACAGAAGATAAAGCTTAATTAATATTCGACTTGAGATCAGTTGTCGAGGGACAGGTGTTACGTGGCAGGCCATGCTATCATGTGGAGGCAATTAATAAAATAATCTAGTACAACCACCTAATAATTTAGACTTTTTTCACGCTACTAAATAATAGAAGTGGAACATGAGAAGCTAATTACACCTCATTTAGAAACTCAATAAGCCTTCATTGGTCAAGATATATTCAAGTTAAAAACGAAATATTAAGAATTAGAACTCTCTCAATTATGAATTTTATCTAATCATAAAGCTTGAATCAAGGTATTACTTCAAAAGAAGCAGTGTCGGACTGCTCCTACAGTGAGGTGACCCGCAGTCTCTTACTAAGATAAGGGGCGGATGTTTAAGATCACGTGACAATTATAAACAATGTTACCATGTGAAAGTGATTTATAAGAGAATTGTATAACACCACGCTAGAAAATGAGATGCTAATACACATACCCTTTTTCAGCTTGCACCATGTCTTATTTAAAAACTCGATAAGCCTCTATTAGTTAATATATGTTCAAGCTAAAATCAACATGCTAAGAATTAAAATTTTCCGTATCATAAATTTTATCTGTTTATAAAAATCGAATTAAGATGTTACTTAAAAAAAAAAGCTTTGTGGGCCCGCTCTTACAGTGCCACTTGTATCAATCGCACTTGACCTTTTTAAATGGCAGGGACTGGTCGGGGGCGAACAAGAAGAAACGTTTTCAACTGGCAGTAACATTGACGGTGACCTGAACCGGGTCAGCCGTGGTTCATCTTCATACTAGACTCTTTAAATGACCAAACTACCCCCTCCATCCCCGGCTGGATATCCGCTGCCTCCCGGGTCATACCTCAGAGGAGCGAGCCCCGTCAAGTCAACGGCTTAGACTATGAGTGTAAATGAGATGTGACGATTCGCAAATGATTTGGACTTGACTCGATAAAAGCTCGAATTCGGCTGGCTTAGAATGAGTTTGAGGTCTGCTCGACTCAAGCTCACCAATTAAACGAGTCGAAACGAGCCGAAACGAGCCGAACTGAGCACGGTAATGCTCGGTTGGAGATGAGCGCGAGCGTAAAATGAGACTTTCATTTCATTTTATTATTAGTACTACTACTACTACTTTTTGAAAGCTAAAAAAACAATTTTAAGTGTTTTCTTTACTCAAATCCCATTTTTCTTCTCTTTTTCACCGACTTACAAATCCATAATTTGTGATATGTTATGTTCTTCTCCTCATTACCTTCGACAATTGACAAACCCGCTTGGCACTCACCTTAAACCCCCTTCTTGGCTTGGCTTGTTTAGGCTCGTCGGCCCTTCGTTTATCGTAACGAGCTGAGCCCGAACTTGAAATCTTAGGCCCGCCCAAGTTTGAGCCCAAGCCCTAGTTCACAAATTATTAAACGAGCCAAGTTTGAACATGGTATATTCGACCTCACTTGGCTCGCTTACACCTCTAGCTTGGACCCAGTCTCACCTCACATGAGAAAGTATTCATGTGATAGTGTTATCGCTTGACTGTATTTATACGATGATATAAATTAATTAAATATAAGTATTTTAAAATTTTTATTAAAACACCGTAAAAATAACTAATTTTCATTTATCAAAGCGTCCGTAATATAAGATACCTTGTCCCTCCAAACCTACAGAGGGTGGGCCAACCATGTGTGGGATCCCTTCCTCTTTGTTCTTCTAGAACGCGTTCTAAAACTAGCAAGTGGAAGGGAAACTCATACATAGTTTGTCAATTTTCTCGGTATCCAGAAGAAGAGAAATCTTCTACAACTTGTCAATTTTCCAAGTGTCTGTAGCAGCAACTTTACCATTTTGCTTACATAATATTCAGATTTTTATATTCAAACATAAACATATCAGATTTACTGAACAATCGGTGCAAGCATTAGTCCTGTTAACATTGTACCGCAAAAAAACCTCGTATCATTTGCGAAGGCAGTGTCTTCTCAATCTAGGGCCAAGAGCACCACTAATGGTAGATGTTTGATATAAATACATAGAAAAGACTCGAATATGAGATATTGTACTCATCAAACTGCTGCATGGGTACTGCTGCCATTGATAGTAGGGATGCAGGATGTTCATTCACTTAACGGAAAGGTTGAAACACGAGTTTAAGGGGCGAAATGAGATAATTTAATAAAAAAAAGATAAAGTCAAGTACAACCTATATAATATTTCGTAAAAGATTTCTCGAGTTCAATGAGTGATCAACGACGAAAAATCAAGGGAAATATAAGGGATAATCCTATTCCAACCTGTACCAGTACTAATTTCCATGTGGAGCAGGAAATCGTAACTTACCGACATGGGACTCGGGTAAACAGAAGCAGCAGAAATTCAAAAAAGGACGGTCGTCGAAACCCAGCGACCCTACTTCGATCAATGATTAAACAGCCATCTCCATTTCTTCCGGGGAGTTTCGTTCCATCAGAATTCCAACATGTCATAATTCAATTATTCTCCTTCGCGATTCCGCGAACTTTCTCTGATTGGTCCATCTTCTATATACATAAATATATGTATACATCTGTCTCTATATATACACGCTCTCGTTCTCGTATGCATAGGAAGCCACACTTCACGGACTTAGCTTACATTACCACTTCTTGTACATCATAAGAAGAGGAGGAGAGAGAGAGAGAGAGAGCTCCATTTCTCTCTCTGTCGGCTTTGTTGATCCATTTCTACCGCCTCTTCGAATTTTGAACCCATCCCAATCGAACAAAGATGAAGGTAAGACTCTTCCTCTCGACTTGGAACTAATCAAGAGATCATATCGCCCGGAGGTCATTGATCGGGATGATCCATTCTCTGCATTAGATGGTTTCTTTCTTGTCGGGTGCTCTGTTCTCAGCCACCTCACCCTGCATAGAGTCCTTATTCACGAACATACTAATCATACTTCTTTGTGTACGTGGGCAGACGCTGGTCTTGAAGCTGGACTTGCACGACCAGAGGGAGAAGCAGAAGGCCATGGCCAAAGTGTCTGCCATCTCAGGTACTAACCTGATCGAACGGTGGAAATAATGAAAACAGGGGATTTGGAATTTCGTACGTTTATTGAACCCAGAAGCCTTGCGATAACTCTTCGCAGGTGTCATATCCGTGGCCATAGACATGAAGGAGAAGAAGATGACCGTGACCGGGGAGGTCGATGCAGTGGACGTGACCAGGAAGCTGAGGAAGATCTGCCACGCGGATATAATGACCCTGGGCGAGGCCAAGAAGGAAGAGAAGAAGGATGAAGGTAAGAAAGAAGGTGACAATAAGAAGCCAGATACTGTAGAACTCGAGAAGCTCTACAGGCTCTACAAACCTTACATATACTACCCGGTCATGAGCGCCGAGGAGAGCCCGAATTCCTGCGTGATCTGTTAAGATCAATCCACGGGACATCGGGTTGGAGATGACGATGAAGACAAAGAAGAAGACATGGGACAACGTTGTTACAGCCAGGATGTGTTACGGAATGATTCAGGCCCTTGTTCGTCAAATTAAAGTCGTCCAGGAAAGTGTTGAATCACAGGACCTTTACTGGTCGGAGTGTTATCAAAGCTTGAAAATAGTCTCATCTTCACAAGCACACCCATTTCCACCCGCACCATCACAATTCATAGGTACGTGAGCTGGTGAATTGAGGAGTCGCCGAGTAACAGACGAACTAAATAACTAGTACTAATACTGACTCCGTCAAAGTAGCACCACAAAAATCTAATATAATCTATAAAATTGGTGTCTACCGAGATATCAGTTCAAGAGTCTCTTCCGATAATATTGTTGAAAGTAAGACTTGAACTTATAACCTATATTTCACCGGACAGTATGAGAGTGAATTTTAGACTGTTAGACCATTGAAGTTACTATCAGTTGTGATCCTTAATGCATGTTTATGGCAATTTCACAATTGTCATCACTGTGCACAAAGGATTGCACTGTACCGTTAGATCTTTTCCAATCGGTGTACACGGATCGAAATAGTTCGTACTCATTCTAATTTAGACTTTTTGGTCTAGAAAATTGGGTTTTTTCCCATTAGTGTCCACCGATCGAAATAGTCCATACTCACTGAGGATATATCTCTATCAAATCGTGAATACTCACTAAGGATAAAACTAGAACATAGTTGGCTAAAATATGGTTCAGTATCTCTTTCCAATAAGAAATATCTCAAATTCGAGTCTTATAAATATCAAAAATTCATATGTGAAGAGTTTTATCTCATGTTGGACCAATTCGTTTCGAATATAAATTAGTTAGAGTATATAAATTCTTTTTTAATACTAAGTGGTGTGTGAACCGAATTGTGCTGGGACGTTCAGTTATTGGATCACTAGATTATTAGATTTCACTGGCTAAATAATTGTCACAAAGTTGTACTGTCGGAGAGTGCAGACCGATCCGAAGGTCTTTGAAAATGTCAAAGTCAACGTCGTGGGTTCCTGCAAACTTCCTCGACAGGAAAATAACAGAACTCTTCCACTCTGCTAATTAATCAACGTGGAAAGAAAGGCCCATAATATAGTGATAATCGTACTTGATTATTTCTGATTCACCTGTCTATTATTGCCGTGAGAAGCAAGCACGCAGATGAGCAACCGCTCAAAGTGAATTCATTGGCAATCTAATTTGGAAATGTAGCAGCTTCTCGAGAAATAATCCCAAATAGAGTAATTAATCGCTACAGTGCCACTTATATGATATTTATCGCTCTTTAGGCTTTAAATGGCAGGGAGCCAGGGGCTGCAAGGGGGCCAACAGGAAGACCCGTTTTCAACAGGCAGCCGTGCACGATATTATTAGGTCTTTCCCAATCAGTGTCCACAGATCGAAACAGTTCGTACTCATTCTAATTTAAATTTTGTGGTTTAGAAAACTGGGTCTCTTTCCACTAGTGTCTACCGATCGAAATAGTCCATACTCATTAAGGATATATCTCTATCAAATGGTGAATATTATCCAATCATGAGGATAAAACTAGAACATAATTGGCTAGAATATGGTTTAATATTTCTTCCCTATAAGAAATATCTCGGATCAAGTCTTATAAATATGAAAAATTTATATTATAAGAGTTTCATCTCATATTGGATCAATACGCCTCGAATATGAATTAGTTAAACAGAAACATTGAAATTCAAAAAGAACGGTCGAGACGCAGCGACCGAACTTCCCACGAAGCACGCTGCACGCCGTCTCCATATCTTCCAAGGAGTTTCGTTCAGTCCGAATTCCAACATGTCATAATTCAATCCTTCTCCTTCTCCCAAGTGGACGGATTTAAAATTAATTTTTGACATTAAATTAAGCGACTGATAGTGACTGATCATTTATTATTATTATTATGACGTAATGGAGTTTGCATCGTTCGTGACTTGTCCGTGTTTTGACTGTTGGACTTGCAAGCATATCTAGAGAGAAAGGAGTTTAGCTCGTACCAACGGAAGATGAGTAAATATTAAATTAATGGATTTATTGTGTAAATTTATTGTGCATTTTAATATAATACTATAAAAATTTTACATAATTAAAGAAGTCAATTTTCGCCATTATCCAACGTCAAAAGCCCCCATAACAATTTTGTTTAAACATGACTTGAACATATAAACTTGATCTCACCAAATCGTGGAAGTGAGTTTTAAACCCATTAGACTACTGTTTTTAAAAATGCTTGTTGAATACTCGCTAAACTGTGGTATATGTTCCTGATTTACCCCTTATCCTTGACTACGTCATGTGTTCGGGACAAAATGATGAGCCCACACCACACGATGAAAAGACCTTGGCCCCACTTCCACGGAGCCCCATTCACACGATAAACTTTTCTATATGTTAAATATATCACGTAATAATATCGATATAATATTATAAATTAATATAATTATATCATTTCCAAGATTTTTTTTAAATTTTAATAAAAAATTAAAAGATTTAAATTTTTATTATTCATGACACCAGATCAGCATATCATTTATGTGCAGTTCTCTCTCCGTTCATTGGGATTCCTTCCAAGGAGTTTCCTTTCCAATCACTTTCCATTCCCTTCCTCTATATATACCCTCGTTAATAGCAATCCACACTCCACACACCCTCAGCTTTTGCTTGTGCAACACAAGAAAGACAGAGCTCCCTGCTTCTCTTTCTCAGTCCGACTAGGCTCCCCTGTTCTATCTCTACTGCCTCATCGAGTTTTCAACCCATACCAATCAGAGAAAGATGAAGGTGAGACTCCTCCTCTCGACTCGGAACTGGTCATCGATCGAGATGATCCCCTCTCTGGCATTAGATGGTCTCTTGAGGGTTGCTTTGTCCTCAGTCACCTCAACCAGCATAGAATTCTTGACATACTTCCTCATGAACATATTTATAAGACTCGATCCAATTCTTTCGTAACCCAAAAAATTGTTGATATGCGTGCAGACGCTGGTCTTGAAGCTGGACTTGCACGACCAGAGGGAGAAGCAGAAGGCCATGGCCAAAGTGTCCGGCATCTCAGGTACTAACCTGATCGAACGATGGAGCTAATGAAAACAGGGGATTCGGAATTCCTATTGTTTACTGAGCCCAGAAGCTTATGATAACTCTTCGCAGGTGTCATATCCGTGACCATAGACATGAAGGAGAAGAAGATGACCGTGACCGGGGAGGTCGACGCAGTGGACGTGACCAGGAGGCTGAGGAAGATCTGCCACGCGGATATCATGACCGTGGGCGAGGCCAAGAAGGAAGAGAAGAAGGATGAAGGTAAGAAAGAAGGTGACAATAAGAAGCCAGATACGGCAGAACTCGAGAGGCTCTACAGGCTCTACAATCCTTACATGTACTACCCGGTCATGAGCGTGGAGGAGAGCCCGAATTCCTGCGTAATCTGTTAAGATCAATCCATGGGACATCGAGCTTGGAGATGACGTTGAAGACAAAGAAGAAGACATGGGACAAAGTTGTTATAGCCAGAATGTATTACGGAATGACTCAGGCCCTCGTTCGTCAAATTTGAAAAAAAATATATAAATTCTTTTTTAATATTAAGCGGTGGGAACTGAATCGTGCTGGGCCCCTCATTTGGATCAATAGATTGTCGGATTTCATTTGCTAATTAATTGTCAGAACGTTGTATTGTCGGAGAGTGTAGACCGAGCCGACGGACTTGAAAATGTCCAAGTCAACGTTGTAGGCTCCTGCGAACTTACTCGGCATGAAAATGATGGAACTCCACCATTCTGCTAATTAATCAGGAAAAAAAAAGCTCATGATATAGTGATAATCGTGCGAGATTATTTCTGATTCACCTGTCTGTCATTGCCGCGAGGAGCAAACATGAAGATGAACAACTGCTCGAAGTGTAGCAGCTTGGCAATCTAGTTTGGAAGTGTAACAGCTTCTCGAGAAATAATCTCACGTCAAATGTGGTTCACAAGAAAAATTGGATACCACTAGGTGAATATGAGTCTAAACTCGCATTGGTTCGGGAAAATTTTACATAGTATCAAAGCTAACCATGCGCTTTCTAAACTCACCAGGTCTGAGCTTGGAGCTAGTCGTAAGTTAAACCAGGGACAGGGAGAAAAACATCTGGTTCTTGACCAGCTGTACGAAAGATAAAGCCTAATTGCTATTAGACTTAAGATCAGTTGTTGAGGGATATGTGTTACGTTGTAAGTATAGGATACGCTATCACGCGAATGTAGTTAGGCTATCACGCGATCACATGAAGGTATAAGATAATATGATACAACCATATAATAATTTAGGTTTTTTTACGCTCCTAAATCGTAGAAGCAGAACATGAGAGGCTAATTACACCTCATTTAAAAACTCAATAAGCCTTTATTGGTCAAGACATATTAAAGTTAAAATCGACATTTTAAGAATTAGAACTCTCTCGATGGTGAATTTTTTCTAATCATAAAGCTCGAATCAAGGCATTGCTTAAAAAGTAGCAGTGTCGGACCACTCCTATGGTGCCTTGCTCTCCTCGAACGAGTTCTGGAACCAGCAAGAGGAAGAGAACTCATCTATAGTTTGTCGGTTTTCTCAGTATCCAGAAGAAAGAAACCATTTGTAGTTTGTCAATTTTCTAAGTGTTTATAGTGGCAACTTTACTATTTTTATTTCGTAATATTTGAACTTTCGTATTTAATCATAAATCAATCAGAGTTACTGAACAATCGGTGCAAGTATTAGCCCTGGTAACATTGTACCACAGAAAATCTAGTCTAATTTATGAATACCTTGTCTTTCAAGTTTAGGCTCAAGAACACCACTGGTGGCAGATGTCTTGACACAAATTCGTAGAAAGGGGTTCGAATACGAGACCTTGTACTCATCAAATTGCATGGGTACAAATTTTGAGTCACTAGACTACTACCTTTGATAGCAGAGACGCATGATGTGCATTCAAGGGCGCGATACTTCATGGAAAGGTTAGAGTACGAGTTTACAGAGCGAAACTAAATAATTTAATAAAAATAGATAAAGTCAAGTAAAATTCATGTAATATTTTATAAATTTTTTTGAGTTCAAAGAGTAATCCCACGTTGAAAAATCAATGAGAAAATCAAGGGAAACATAAGGGATAATCGTATTCAAACATGTGGTACCAGTTTAAATTGGGGCACGGCGCCGTAACTTACCTACATGGGACTTGGTTAAACGGAAACATTGAAATTCAAAAAGGACGGTCGAGACGCAGCGACCGTACTTCCCACGAAGCTCGCTGCACGCCGTCTCCATATCTTCCGAGGAGTTTCGTTCCGTCCGAATTCCAACGTGTCATAATTCAATTATTCTCCTTCTCCCAAGTGGACGGATTTAAAATTAATTATTGACATTAAATTAACCGACTGATAGTGGCTGATCATTATTTATTATTATTATTATTATTATTATTATTATTATGACGTAATGGAATTTGCATCGTTCGTGACTTGTCTGTGTTTTGACTGTTGGACGTGCAAGCATATCTAGAGGGAAAGGAGTTCAGCTCGTACCAACAGAAGATGAGTAAAAATTAAATTAACGGGTTTGTTGTGTAAATTTATTATATATTTTAATATAATACTATAAAAATTTTACATAATTTAAGAAGTCAATTTCCCTTATTATCCAACGTCAAAAGCTCCCATAACAATTTTGCTTAAACATGACTTGAACATATAAATTTGATCTCACCAAATAACAGAACCGAGCTTTAAACCTGTTAGACTGCTGTTTTTAAAAATGCTTTTCGAATACTCGCTAATCTGTGGTATATGTTCCTCATTTACCCCTTATCCCGAACTACGTCATGTGTTCGGGACAAAATGATGAGCCCACACCACACGATGAAAAGACCTTGGCCCCACTTCCACGGAGCCCCATTCACACGATAAACTTTTCAATGTGTTAAATATATCCCGTAATAATATCGATATAATATTATAAATTAATATAATTATATTATTTTTAAGATTATTTTTTTAAAATTTAATAAAAAATTAAAAGATTTAAATTTTTATTATTCATAACACCAGATCAGCATGATATTTATGTGCAGTTCTCTCTCCGTTCATTGGGATTCCTTCCAAGGAGTTTCCTTTCCAATCACTTTCCATTCCCTTCCTTTATATATACCCTCGTTAATAGCAATCCACACTCCACACACCCTAAGCTTTTGCTTGTGCAACACAAGAAAGACAGAGCTCTCTACTTCTCTTTCTCAGTCCGACTAGGCTCCCCTGTTCTATCTCTACTGCCTCATCGAGTTTTCAACCCATACCAATCAGAGAAAGATGAAGGTGAGACTCCTCCTCTCGACTCGGAACTGGTCATCGATCGAGATGATCCTCTGTCTGGCATTAGATGGTCTCTTGAGGGTTGCTTTGTCCTCAGTCACCTCAACCGGCATAGAATTCTTGACATACTTCCTCATGAACATATTTATAAGACTCGATCCAATTCTTTCGTGACCCAAAAAATTGTTGATATGCGTGCAGACGCTGGTCTTGAAGCTGGACTTGCACGACCAGAGGGAGAAGCAGAAGGCCATGGCCAAAGTCTCCGGCATCTCAGGTACTAACCTGATCGAACGATGGAGCTAATGAAAACAGGGGATTCGGAATTCCTATTGTTTACTGAGCCCATAAGCTTATGATAACTCTTCGCAGGTGTCATATCCGTGACCATAGACATGAAGGAGAAGAAGATGACCGTGACCGGGGAGGTCGACGCAGTGGACGTGACCAGGAGGCTGAGGAAGATCTGCCACGCGGATATCATGACCGTGGGCGAGGCCAAGAAGGAAGAGAAGAAGGATGAAGGTAAGAAAGAAGGTGACAATAAGAAGCCAGATATTGCAGAACTCGAGAGGCTCTACAGGCTCTACAATCCTTACATGTACTACCCGGTCATGAGCGTGGAGGAGAGCCCGAATTCCTGCGTGATCTGTTAAGATCAATCCACGGGACATCGAGCTTGGAGATGACGATGAAGACAAAGAAGAAGACATGGGACAAAGTTGTTATAGCCAGAATGTGTTACGGAATGACTCAGGCCCTTGTTCGTCAAATTAAAAAAAAAATATTGAATCGGTGTGTGAAATGCTGATATCGTCCAGGAAAGTGTTGAATCACAGGACCTTTACTGGTCGGAGTGCTATCAAAGCTTGAAAATACTCTCATCTTCACAAGCACACCCATTTCCAGCCGCACCATCACTATTCATAGATATGTGAGAGCTGGTGAATTAAGGAGTCACTGAATAATAGATAAACTAAACAACAAGTACTAATATTAACTTCGTTAAAGTAGCACCACAAAAATTTAATTTAATCTATAAAGTTGGTGTCTGCCAAGGTATAAGTTCAAGAGTCTCTCTTCTAATAATATTGCTCAAAGTAAGATTCGAACCTGTAACCTCTATTTCACAAGACTGCATGAAAGTGGGTTTTAAACTGTTAGACCATTGGAAGTACTATCAGTTGTGATCCTGAATGCATGTTCATGGCAATTTCACAATTGTCATCCCTGTGCACAGAGGATTGCACCGTATTATTAGGTCTTTCCCAATCGATGTCCACAGATTGAAACAGTTCGTACTCATTCTAGTTTAAATTCTTTGGTTTAGAAAACTGGGTCTTTTCCCACTAGTGTTCACTAGTCGAAATCGTCCATACTCATTAAGGATACATCTCCACTAAATCGTGAATATTCTTCAGTCCTGAGAGTAAAACTAGAACATAGTTGGCTAGAATATGGCTTAGTATCTATTTCCTATAAGAAATATCTCGAATTCAAGTCTTATAAATATGAAAAATTTATATTGAAAAAGTTTTATCTCATATTGGACCAATTCACCTCGAATATGAATTAGTTAGAATATATAAATTCTTTTTTAATATTAAACGGTGTGAACCGAATCGTGGTGGGCGCCTCATTTGGATCCCTAGATTATTAGATTTCACTGGCTAAATAATTGTCACAAAGCTGTATTGTCGGAGAGTGTAGACCGATCCGAAGGACTTTGAAAATGTCAAAGTCAAAGTCGTTGGTTCATTTGGCTCAAAAAAAAAAAAAACGTCGTAGGTTCCTGCGAACTTCCTCGACAGGAAAATAACGGAACTCTACTACTCCGCTAATTAATCAACGTGGAAAAAAAGGCGCATCATATAGTGATAATCGTACTTGATTATTTCTTATTCACCTGTCTGTTATTGCCGTGAGAGGCAAGCAAGAAGATGAGCAACTGCTCAAAGTGTAGCAGCTTCTCGAGAAATAATCTCAAATCGAATAATTAAGAGATTGAAATGTAGTTTACAAGAAAAATTAGATACCACCAAGTGGATACGAATCTAATCTCTTATAGGTCTGATAAAAATTTTACATGATATCAAAGCTAATTATGTGCGCTCTTACCTCACCAAGTTCGAGCTCAAAATTTTTCGTCAGTTAAACCAGAGACAAGGAGAAAAACATTCGACTCTTGACCAGCTTATCAACCCCGAAAGATGAAGCCTAAGTGATATCCCCACTGGAAGTCAGTTGTCGAGGGACAGGTGTTACGTGGCAAGTGTAATTTTATACCACAGAAAATCTAGTCTAATTTATGAAGACCTTATCTTTCAAGTTTAGACTCAAAGAACACCACTAGTGGCAAATTGTATTGACACAAATTCGTAGAAAGGGGTTCGAATACGAGACCTTGTACTCACCAAACTGCACGGATATAAATTTTGAACCATTAGACTGCTACCTTTTGATAGCAGGGATGCATGATGTGCATTCAAGGGTGCGATACTTCACGGAAAGATTAAAGCACGAGTGTAAGAAGCGAATTGAAATAATTTAATAAAAAATAGATAAAATCAAGTAAAATCCATACGATATTTTGTAAATTTTTTCGAGTTAAAGAGTGATCACACGTTGAAAAATCAATGAGACAATCAAGGGGAACATGAGGGATAACAGTAGTCGAGCATGTACCAGTTTAAATTGGAGCACGGCATCGTAACTTACCTACATGGGACTTGATTAAATGGAAACACTGGGAATTCAAAAAGGGCGGTCGAGACGCAGCGACGGTACTTCCCGTTAAGTACGCTGTACGCCATCTCCATTTCTTCCGAGGAGTTTCGTTTCATCCGAATTCCAACATGTGATTAATTCAATTCTCTCCTTCTCCTTCTCCTCCGTGGACGGATTTATAATTAATTGAATTCAAATAAAATTTGTGAAATGTCGTATAAATTTTGTCGATTTTCCTATTTTTATTAATTATTTCACCCTTTCAACTCCTAATTTTCCTTTCCAATGGGCGTTTTAGATCCCACATCTGTCAATTCAAGAAATAATAATGGATTTTAGTACCATCTCTTAATAGTTTAAAAAATTGAGTAGAAACATGCTCATTCTTTTGTAATGTTAGCTACTAATAATATAATGTATAAACGTCTGTTCAAGACAATATCTGATGTAAATTGGACCCTTCTTCGGTAATTCTCTCACTAATATAAGCTCACAAACTTAACAATCTCGCGTAATTTTCTCAATTTATCCATCTTCTGTCTCTCTCTCTCTGTATATATATATATGCACCCTCATATCCATAGCAGGCCACAGCCAACGACCTTTGCTGACACTACCACCTCTTGTACATCACAAGAAGAGAGAGAGAGCTCTATTTCTCTCTCTGTCCGGCTTTGTCGATCCATTTCTACAGCCTCTTCGAGCTTCGAGCCCATCCCAATAGGATGACGATGAAGGTGAGACTCCTCCTCTCGACTTGGAACTGATCGAGAGATCATATCGCCCGGAGGTCATCTATCGAGATGATCCATTCTTTGCATTAGATGGTTTCTTTCTTGTCGGGTGCTCTGTTCTCGGTCAGCTCACCCTGCATAGAATCCTTATGCATTCAAGGGCGTTCTTGAATCACTCCTTCACGAACAGATTAATCATACTTCTTTGTGTACGTGGGCAGACGCTGATCTTGAAGCTGGACTTGCACGACCAGAGGGAGAAGCAGAAGGCCATGTCCAAAGCGTCTGCCATCTCAGGTATTAACCTGATCGAACGGTGGAAATAATGAAAACAGGGGATTCGGAATTCCGTTTGTTTAACAAACACAGAGGCTCATGACAACTCTTCGCAGGTGTAATATCCGTGGCTATAGACATGAAGGAGAAGAAGATGACGGTGGTCGGGGCATTCGATCCAGTGGAGGTGACTTCCAAGCTGAGGAAGCTCTGCCATGCGGACATCGTGATGGTGGGCGAGAAGAAGGAAGAGAACAAGGACGAAGGCAACACAGGAGGAGGAGGAGGAGATGGAGGTCGAGTCCAAGTTGAGGGGGTCTTTCCATGGCACTGGCCTCCTTATGTTTACCCCACAGTGGTGTGTGAGGAAGTGAATCCGAATCCATGCGTGATCTGCTAAGATCAGACTGTTACAGTTGGTCTGTGATCAATAATGGTGACGATGAAGAAGAGGAAGTCGATGGAAATTCAGGTTCAATCGATGTAGAAGATTGAAGAAGACGAATTGGAACACCATTGTTTTTGGTATATGATATGATATGGATATTCATAGCATAGGTAGATTTTCGTCTTTCGACTTCGGTCTGCATTACAGTATTACATGCATGTCTGGTTTGATTCGAGGCCATTATACTGCAAATGACCCTTTTTTTTTTTAGGTATACACCTGCCATCTAGTATCCCATAATTCAATCGATCTCGACTAATTCAGGTTTGAATAGATCAAATTGGACTATAGTAAAACATCCGAATATAATTTTTCTCCAATATCAACACTTGAACCTAGACTTGTGGGTAAGTGACATTGAATAATTTCAACAAACTCATGTTTGGTATAAACAACGGTTTGTTAAGCTGCAATAAAACACATCGCCAATGGCAGTGATTTGGTGATCCAAATCTCAGTTCCATGCGATTATGTGATGTTGGTGTCTCATGTTTGATTCCCCAAAGAAAAATTGCTAGAAGCGACTATGACGGACACTAGTTTCTTAGATTATACTGCACCTTTGACAATATTACGTTCAGTTTATCTAGTATGCTCTCAATCAAATACAAAAGTCCTAAAATTATAAAGCAAGGAACTAGATTATCAGTATCGCTGCTCTCTTTATCACTGACTAGAGAGGGGGGGGCTGAGGGAAAGAGGCGCTCCAGCAAAACCTTCGGGGTAGTTGTTCAATGTTCGACATATTCTTAGAGCAGCAGCAACTTGACGTTTGGAAAGGTTGACAATGGAAATGCATGCATCACATGTAGTGTCAGTCACGGTCTATTTCTATTATTAATTCATAAACTCAATTAATGATTATTTAATGTGCTAATGTACCATTTTTTTACATACATTAATAATATTCATTTTCTTAAGATGATTTAATTGACCAGTCAAACAGCTATCAGTGGACCTCATCCTTTCATCCATGTACTCCAGCAGTGGATTGTGTTTGTTTGATTGGGATCCCGACTCCATCCCAAGGATTCAACCTGGGTTATTAAAAAGTTATCACCATGTCACTTTATTAAATAGATACAATAATTATTTTGGTGGATAATATCCTTTTTTCCACCTGCTACATTTTACTTTACTTTTTTAAATGCACTATTAGATATTCATAAAGTCATACTAATCCAGAAATGAGTCGATTCACTTATTAATTGATAAAATTTTCCTTTTCATTTATAGATTGGAATTCGAAACTTCGCTTAGAAAAGAAGTATTGAACTAATCCAAGAATGGCACATATTTTTCTTTAGAAAAATCTTATATTCGAATCCTGTAGATTAAAAAAGTTCATGTTAGGGAGAGTTCTACCCACAGTACTGAATTGACCGGACTCAATTAATTAGTTAAATTATGTGAGACTTTTAAATATTAGATTGTCTACACATGAAGAACAATAATAACCCCCGTTCATTTGTCGGCATTACCTAGAACTTAGGGTTTTGAAATCCATACATTTCATGTAGAATAAACACCACTGAGAACGCGGGTTTGAAAATTGGACCAAAGCTTGTTGTTTCTTATTCTAGAAGTGAATGGTTGACAGAGACATCCGATCACTTGCAGTCAGAGATCGGCCTGATCTGACGATCCTCTTGTTTATGTATGCAGATAATTCGGCCCTCAATGGATCTTATTCGATTAAGACAACTGAACAGATTTAGTAAATATCTAAAATAGATAAGCCGACTAAATCAATTGATATATACATATCTCCAGAATATTTTGTGGGATTCACCATTCGAGTCTGTAATGGAAAAAAGATATAGGATACATCTCCGATCATAGGATGACAGTTCCCATTAGAGAGTGGGGGCTCTTGTGCTGTGAGTCGTGCTCGGTTGTGACTCGGTTACGTAGTGAGGATCTATTGCTGGTGTAATCGTGTTCGTGCAGGTCCAATTTTCGATAGTGATTCAATGCCAGATATCATTCCTAAGCCCTGGTTTATTAAATATCTCGAGGTATGTCGAATAATTTTCATCTCGGTAATTTATTTTATATAGGTGGTTACGGATTCCTTGTATATGATGTGCACATGTTCGAAAACCAACGATATAAGATTCTAAAAAAGTGATAGTGGAGAAATATTTAATAATTAAATATTAGTGAATTTGTTATCACACTTGTATTTCTCTTAATCTAATAAAAATTAACAATTAAATTTTAACCGGCATACTAATATAGATGAAAATAGCCCATAATCTGTTTATCGCGCCATCCACTCAATCTCTAGTTATAGATATGCTCACCTAATGAATTAAATTATAATCAATTATGAATTTTGAGAGAAAAAGTACTTAAAATTAGTATAAATTAGTTGAGATATTTCAATATCTTTCTTTAAATAAAATCTTGAATTCTAATAATTTGAATAGAAAAATTTATAATTGGAAGAACTTTATTTTTAAATAATCTGAACTGGTTTAAATATGTATTGATTAGAAAAGATTTAACTTTTAGATGTGGTGCAGCTTACATTAACTAAAATATTAGCGATGATAAGAAAAACGTCGTGGGAATGGGATCCCGACATTTGACTCTCTTACCGGCTCGTTAATGGATTTCTAGCTTGTCGTTTTAATTATTGACATTAAATTAAGCGAAAACTGATAGTGGCTGATTATTTATTTATTTATTTATTATTATTATTATTATTATGACGTAAACGGGTTTGCATCATTCGTGACGTGTCCGTGTTTGACTGTTGGACGTGCAAGCATATCTAGAGAGGGAGGAGTTTAGCTCGTACCAACAGAAGATGAGTAAATATTCAATGAAGACGGATTTATTGTGTAAATTTGTCATATATTTTGATAAATATTATAAAAATTTTAATATAATTTAAGAAGTCAGTTTTCGTTATTATCCAATGTCAAAACCCCCGTAACAATTTTGCCTAAACGTGGCTTAAATATATAAACTTGATCTTACCAAATCACAAAAGCGAGTTTTAAACCCATTAGGCTACTGTTTTTAAAAACATTTGTCAAATACTCACTTTTTTTTATCAGTAAACCACACTTCATTCAACAGAAGACACCATACAACATTGTAGTCTTAGAGGATAGCCTTTAAAGCAAAACAAATCAGAACTTTGGGAGTTTCTTCCCCATTTACATAACTCATGAGCTTGAGTATTGTTCTTCCTACTTATCCAGCTATATTCCCAATCAAAATGGCATGAAATTGCAGTCAGATCAGCAACTACATTGAGAGAGTCCCAAGAAAGTTGTGATTACTTCTTCATAGCCTGAACTAGCTGAAAGGAATCGGTGAGGAAGTAGGCTCGGTGCCAGTTTCTGGATCTCGCCATTTGTGCAGCCAACAACAACGATTTGCCTTCAGCCTGTATTACCGAGTGTGCGAGGCAATTGAGGAACCAAGAATGGACGATGCTGCCTTGTATCGACGCCACTCCCGCGAGGCATGCTTTTCCATCCTTCCACGCAGCATCACAACGAACTACTATAGAATCTTGACTACGAGGATGGCGGTTTGGTAAGGGAGTCTCGCCATTTTGGTCCATCTTCCTGTCCTTAGCGTGCACAGCAAAAGTCCTCTTAACTTTATCCAAAAAGGAAAATAGATTAGATTTAGTCCCTGCATATAAAATTGAATTTCTTTCTTTCCACAGTTCATAATAGAAAATGGCTCCAAATAAAGAAAATTGCTTCTTTTCCTGCCCACTTAAAGGAAAACTCTTTGGGTTACAAACAAAGTCCAGTAATTCAAAGGGAGTTAATTTCTCACTAGTTTTTTTGTATGTTTAGGACTTTCCACCGTGACTCCCTCCATGCAATACGAGCGAATGTACACTCCCCAAATAGATGAGTGAATTCGTCTGGCCCAGTCAGGCAGAGAGGGCAAAGGTCCTCATCTCGCACTAACCAGGGGAGTGCATTGGTTCCTATTCTCCAAAGATGGAGTTTAAACCTTTCGTGGATGTTTAATCTCCAAACATTCCTCCATAGTTGTTCATTGCCTTTATTAAATCTATGCTGTTGATCTGCCATATAAAATTTTTTAACCGAATGACATCCTGAGTGGGAGCAAGTCCAAATAAGCTGGTCAGTGGGGATAGACTGTGGAACGTGAATTTTAAGGATATTTTGAACAGTTTCATTGTCAAAGGATTGTGTGATTAGAGGTGTATTCCACTGTTTTGTGTCAGATGTGAGAAGGTCTCTAATGATTAGGTTTTGGTCTATCTGGACTCCTATTCTAGGCTTTGGTTTAAAAGAGTCATTACCCGGAATCCATGGGGACGACCATACTTTTAAATCCGAGTTATTACCAATTAGATAACATACTGAGTTGTTTAGTGTTTTTAAACAGCATTGTAAGCTTTTCCATGGGTAAGATAAAGCTGAGTTCTTTTTGTTATTATTATCTAGCAAGTTACCATATTTACTTATCAGTATCTTTGTAGCCAAACTATCTTGTTTTACCAATACATTCCAAGCGGTTTTGGATAACAGTGCAGTGTTTTGGTCTGAGGCTTTGCGGAAACCAAGTCCTCCATATTGTTTCGGCTGGCAAAGTAGATTCCAGCTAACTAGGGAGTAGTAGGAACCTTCCTTGTCCACTTTTCCCCACCAAAATTTCCTTGAAAGTTTGTCAATTCTATTACAAATAGATACAAGTACTTTAAAGATAGTCATGGTGTATAGAGGCAATGAGTTGAGGACTGAATTAACCAAAGTTGCTTTCCCAGCCCAAGAGAGAGTCTTAAATTTACAGGCTGAAAGTTTGTTCTGTATTTTTGTTATTAAAAATTCAAAGGATTCAGCTTTCCTCTTGCGTATAAATAAAGGATTACCTAAATACATCGAGTTTGTATTTGTCGAATACTCACTAATCTGTGGTATATGTTCCTGATTTACCCCTTATGCTTGACTACATCATGTGTTCGGGACAAAAAGATGGACCCCACAATGAAGGGACCCTGGCCCCACTTCCACGGAGCCCCGTTCACACGACAAACTTTTCCACGGAACCCCGTTCACAGGACAAAGTTTTCTATGTAATGAATACATTATATAGATATAATATTATAAATTAATATAATTCTATCATTTTCAAAGTTATTTTCTTTAATTTTATTAAGACAATTAAAAAATTAAAATTTTTATTATTCATAACACCATATCAGCATACCATTTATGTGCAGGTTTCTCTCCGTTCATTGGGATTCCTTCCAGGGAGTTTCCTTTCCAATCATTTTCCATTCCCTTCCTCCCTCTATATATACCCTCGTTAATAGCAATCCACACTCCACACACCCTCAGCTTTTGCTTGTGCAACACAGGAAACAGAGGAGAGAAACTCTCTGCTTCTCTCTCTCAATCAGGCTAGGCTCCCCTGTTCTATCTCTACTGCCTCATCGAGTTTTCAACCCATACCAATCAGAGAAAGATGAAGGTGACACTCCTCCTCTCGACTCGGAACTGGTCATCGATTGAGATGATCCCCTCTCTGGCATTAGATGGTCTCTTGAGGGTTGCTTTGTCCTCAGTGACCTCAACCAGCATAGAATTCTTGACATACTTCCTTATGAACATATTTATAAGACTCGATCCAATTCTTTCTTGACCCAAAAAATGGTTGACATGCGTGCAGACGCTGGTCTTGAAGCTGGACTTGCACGACAAGAAGGATAAGCAGAAGGCCATGAAAAAAGTGTCTGGCATCTCAGGTACTAACCTGATCGAACGGTGAAAATAATGAAAACAGGGGATTCGGAATTCCGTATGTTTATTGAACCCAGAAGCTTACGATAACTCTTCGCAGGTGTCATATCCGTGGCCGTAGACATGAAGGAGAAGAAGATGACCGTGACCGGGGAGGTCGACGCAGTGGACGTGACCAGGAAGCTGAGGAAGATCTGCCACGCGGATATCATGACCCTGGGCGAGGCCAAGAAGGAAGAGAAGGAGGATGAAGGCAAGAAGGAAGGTGACAATAAGAAGCCAGATATTGCAGAACTCGAGAGGCTCTACAGGCTCTACAATCCTTACATATACTACCCGGTCATGAGCATGGAGGAGAGCCCGACTTGCTGCATGATCTGTTAAGATCAATCCACAGGGCATCGAGTTGGAGATGACGATGAAGACGAAGAAGAAGACATGGGACAAGGTTGTTATAGCCAGGATGTGTTACGGAATGATTCAGGACCTTGTCCGTCAAGTTAAAAAAAATATATATATATATATATATAGACACACACACACTGAATCGGTGCGTGAAATGCTGATATCGTCTAGGAAAGTGTTGAATCACAGACCTTTACTGGTCGGAGTGTTATCAAAGCTTGAAAATAGTCTCATCTTCACAAGCACACCCATTTCCACCCGCACCATCACTATTCATAGGTATGTGAAAGCTGGTGAATTGAGAAGTCGTCGAATAACTGACGAACTAAACAACTAGTACTAATATTAACTTCGCCAAAGTAGCACCACAAAAACCTAATATAATCTATAAAGTTGGTGTCTGCCAAGGTATAAATTTAAGAGTCTCCCTTCTAATAATATTACTCAAAGTAAGACTCGAATCTATAACCTCTATTTCATCAGACTGCATGAGAATGGGTTTTAAAATGTTAGGCACTATCAGTTGTGATACTGAATGCATGTTTGTGGCAATTTCACAATTGTCATCACTATGCAGAAAGGATTGCACCATATGGTGTTCACAGATCGAAACAGTTTGTACTCATTCTAATTTATATTTTTTGGTTTTAGAAAACTGGGTCTTTTCCCACTAGTGTCCACCGATCGAAATAGTCCATACTCATTAAGGATATATCTCGACTAAATCGTGAATATTCTCCGATCATGGGGATAAAACTAGGATATAGTTCGTTGGAGTATGGTTTAGGATCTCTTCCTTATCAGAAATCTCTTGAATTTGAGTCTTATAAATATGAAAAATTCATGCTGAAAGAATTTTTTCTCATATTAGATAAATTCGTCTCGAATAAGAATTAGTTAAGAGTGATTCTTTTTTAATATTAAGCGGGTGTGAACCAAATTGGGGCTTGGCCCCTCATTTATTGGATGACTAGATTATTATATTTCATTTGCTAATTAATTGTCAAAAGGTTGTATTGTCGGAGAGTGTAGACCGGGGCGAAGCACTTGAAAATATCGAAGTCGACGTCGTGGGCTCCTGCGAAACTTAGTCGCCGTGAAAATGACAGAACTCTACCACTCCGCTAATTAATCAACACGGAAAAAAAGGCGCATGATATACTGATAATCGTACGAGATTATTTCTGATTCACCTGTCTGTTGTTGCCGTGAGCAGCAAGCATGAAGATCAGCAACTGCTCAAAGTGTAGCAGGTTGGCAATCTAATTTGGAAGTGTAGCAGCTTCTTCAAGAAATAATCTCACATCCAATAATTAAGAGATTGAAACGTGATTTACAAGAAAAATTGGATATCATCGGGTGGATGCGAGTCTAAATTCTTATAGGTGTAGTGAAAATTTTACATAATATTAAAGTCAACCGTGCGCGCTCTCACCTCACCAGGTCCGAGCTTGGAACTCGTCACCGGTGAAACCAGAGACAGGGAAAAAAAATCAGGTTCTTGACTAGCTTATCAAGCACGGAAGATGAAGCCTAATTTATATCCCCACTTGAGGCCAGTTATTAAGGGACATGTATTGCATGGCAAGTACAAGCCATGCTATCACGTGAAGGCAGATTATAAGATACTTTAGTACAATCATCTAATAATTTAGACTTTTTTACGCCGTCATTCATAGGAGTAGAAAATGAGAATTAGCTAATTACACCTCATTTAAAACCTCAATAAGCTTTTATTGGTTAAGACATATTCAATTTAAAATCGACATATTAGTAACTAAAATTCTTTCGATTATAAATTTTATCTAATCATAAAATTTGAATAAAGATATTACTTAAAAAGAAGCAGTGTCTGGCCACTCTTACAGTGCCATTATATTATATTAATCGCTCCTTACCTTTTAAATGGCTGGGAGCCGGGGGCTGCGAGGGGGTCAACAGTAGTGTTGTTAGCCGGGCCGGTTCGGGCCGGTTCGGGCCGGTTCCGGTCCGGGTCGCGCCGGTTCATGAACCGGCTTGGACGGGCCCGACCCGGACCGGGAAGCAAACGGTCCGGTCCGGTCCGGGTCAACGGTTCGGGCCTGAGTGACCCGGCCCGGAACCGTCCCACAGACGGGCCGGTTACGGTCCGGTCCGGGTTGAACCGGCTATTTTTTAAATTTTTTTGAATTTTAGAATTTTTTTATGGTTTTACGATTTTAAAATAAAATAAAAGATTTCATTATTAAGATTCGAACCGAAATCTTCTACTTGAAAGTCAAGAATCTTAACCAATTAAACTAATTATATTTTGTTTACATTTTTACATTTAATATCATATAACTAATTTTATTAAGGTATGTTAGATTTTTAACATTTTTAAATAAACTCGAATTATTTATTTTTAAATAATATTAAAACAACAAATATTTCAATTTAAAAAATTACCAATTGGTAGATAAGTTAGATATTTATAATATTTTTAAATATAATATAAATTAAATAATATTTTAAAAAAATGTTTGTTGTGGGTTGGGGGCATGGGGCCCACCGTGAGGGTTGGGGTTTGGGGTGGGTGGAGAGTGTGGGGCCCACTGGCAGTTTGACTATTGGCCTTTTGCAAGCTTTTTTTTTTTTTTTTTTTTACGGTTCAAGGTCACGGTTCCGGGCCGGTCCGGGCCGGTTACGGTTCCGGGTCTGTAACGGTCCGGTCCGGTTCCGGTTCAACGGGTCGATTTTGTCGACCCAACCCGTAACAGTGCCTCAACCCGTAGGGGACGGGCCGGTTACGGTTCGTGACCTGGCCGGTCCGGTTCACGGTTCACACGGGCCGGTTCCGGTCCGGTTCCGGGCCGAACCGGCCCATTTAACAACACTAGTCAACAGGAAGAAACGTTTTCAACGGGCAGCGAGTAAGGTAGGCGGTGACTTGAACAGGGTCAGCCGTGGTTCATCTTCACGCTATGGAACTCATTAAATGACCAAACTACCCCTCTGTCCCTGGTTGGATCTCCGCTCTCGAGTCACACCTGAGAGGAGCGAGCCCCGTCAAGTCTACGGCTTGGACCCACTCCCGCCTCCGGACGAGAAAGTATTTATGCAACAGATACGCGATGATATTAGTTAATTAGATTTTTGTAATTTTTTTAACCTTTTAATTTTTAAGAATTTATTTAAAAAATTATAAAATTGACCGGAGCTGATTTAAGTAGTAACACACCTATTACCCTTAAATAAAAATTTCGAATTCGAGTTTTTGTGAAAGAAAAAATTCATACAGAAAAAGTTTTACGGTTTAATTTACGGACCTGACTCAAAACTGAACTAAGTCAGTAGGTTAAATGACTTATGGATATCAGTGATACACATAAAAAAATTATAAAAATAACTAATTTTTATTGATCAACGTATAATAAGATACCATCTCCCTCGAAGCCTCCTCGAGGGGGCCAACAGGCCAACCATGTGGGGATCCCATCCAGAACGCGCTCTAGAACCAGCTAGAGGAAGAGAACTCATCTACAGTTCGTCGATTTTCTCAGTATTCGAAAGAAGAGAAATCATCTATAGTTTGTCAATTTTCTAAGTGTCTATAGTGGCAACTTTATCATTTTTATTACGTAATATTCGGACTTTTGCATTCAATTATGAATGGATCAGACTTATTAAGCGATCGGTGCAACTATTAGTCCTATTAGCGTTGTACCACAAAAATTCTAGTATAGTTTAATAAGATCGTAACTTTCAAGTTCAAGCACTAGAAGACCACTAATGGCGGATATTTTGACACAAATTCGTAGAAAAGGTTCGAATACGAGACATTGTACTCACCAAATTACACGGGTACAAATTTTGAATCATTAGACCGCTACCTTTGATAGCAGGGATGCACGATGTTCATTCAAGGGTGTGACAATTAATGTAAAGGTTGAAGCACGAGTTTAAGGAGAGAACTGAAATAATTTAATAAAAAAAATAGATAAAGTCAAGTAAAATCTATACAATATTTCATAAATTTTTTGACGATCAAGGGATTGGACTGCAGAGTTTTAGACAGGTCTAAGTTGGAAGGGACAAACTCTTGACTCTATCCTATACAGATTATTATGGACAACTTACATTTATGTAATCTAGCTCGAAAGGAATCAAATGGTATTTCATAGTAAAAAAAAAATGAATGAGAGCTAGCTAGTGAGTAAAATTTTTAACCTTATTGGATGTAGAGGAGCAACACTGCCTAGGCTACCGAAGCGATTAACTTCAAGTTCTATTGCAGCCCTCTTCACACTAAGGAACCTTTTGTAAATGAATGCATATTTTGATGATTTAGTATTAATGAAATACTTCATTTATTAAAAAAAATTTGTAAAACTTTTCGAGTTTAAGGAGTGATTCCACGTTGAAAAATCAATGAGAAAATCAAGGGAAACATAATGAACGATCCTATTCGAACATGTACCAGTTTAAATTGGAGCACGGCATCGTAACTTATCGACATGGGACTTGGTTAAACGGAAACAGTAGAAATTCAAAAAGGACGGTCGAGACGCAGCGACCGTACTTCCCACTAAGCACGCTGCACGCCATCTCCATCCCTTCCAAGGAGTTTCGTTTCATCCGAATTCCAACATGTGATAATTCAATTCTTCTCCTTCTCCCTCGCGGACCGATTTAAAATTAATTGAATTCAAATAAATTTGTGAAACATCTCTGTTCTATTCCTCTGAGAACGAGAGAGAAGGGAGAGGAGATGGCGCATCACGGCGAGGAAGAGAACGACGAGTTTTACGTCGGACACTATGCCGGGCACAAGGGGAAGTCCGGACACGAGTTCCTCGAGTTCGAGTTCAGTCCCGATGGCAAGCTCCGGTACTCAAACAACTACAACTACAAGAGCGACATCATGATCCGCAAGAGGTCTGACTACTCCGATATCTCATTTGTTAATCGAGTCAAATGGATCCCACAATCTCTTAAGGAGAGTGGTATTAACCTAGAAGACTAAATCCGATCTCCATCATGTGCTAGCCGTTATGGATTCAGGTACGTTTTTGTTTTATGTTTATGCACAATTTCTTAAAGATTTCAACACGTATGTTCTTGAAATTATTTGGATTTAATTTAGTTTCTAGATCCTTCAAAATCAGCACATTTCCTTCACGACATCAAAGATTGGGTCCCTTGTTGATGTGCGGAGTAGGAACGATCCTGAAGGGCTTCGAATGTTCTAGTATCTTGTTCAGGACTTGAAGTGTTTTGCGTTCCTACTCATCTCGCTCCGCTTCAAAATGAAGCCCATATGATCGGGTTCTTTTTCTGTGCCTTTGCGGTGGGCATTGTGGGGCTTTGGGTTTCTCTTTTGGGTCAGCTTTAACACTACCTGGAACGGACACATCGATTGAGTGATGTGGCCCGGTGTATTTGGCATGCGTGGATTTTGAAAAATGCGCGATCTGCTTTCCCGTGAATTTTATCGATTTTCCCTTTTTGTTTTATTAATTTTTTCACCCTTTCAACTCTTAATTTTCCTTTCCATTGGACGTGCCAGATCTCACATCTGTCAATTCGAGAAATAATAATGAATTTAGTATCACCATTTAGTAGTTTAAATTTTTGGTAAAAAGGGACCCATTCTCTTGCAATGTCAGTTAATAATAATATAATATATAAGTGCTTGTCAACCACAATATCGGATGTCAACCGGACATGTCTTCCTATATCCTCTCACTTATATAAGCGATAATTTTCTCAATTGATCCATCTTCCGTCTCTCTATGTATATCACCCTCATGAGGACAGAGAGAGAGCTCTATTTCTCTCTGTGTCAGGCTTTGTTGAACCGTTTCTACAGCCTCTTCGAGCTTCGAACCCATCCCAATAGAATGACGATGAAGGTGAGACCCCTCCTCTCGACTTGGAACTGATAGAGAGATCATATCGCCCGGAGGTCATCTATCGAGATGATCCATTCTTTGCATTAGATGGTTTCTTTCTTGTCGGGTGCTCTGTTCTCAGTCACCTCATCCTGCATAGAATCCTTCTGCATCTGTTCTTGAATCACGCCTTCACGAACAGATTAATCATACTTCTTTGTGTACGCGGGCAGACGCTGATCTTGAAGCTGGACTTGCACGACCAGAGGGAGAAGCAGAAGGCCATGTCCAAAGCGTCTGGCATCTCAGGTACTAACCTGATCGAATGGTGGAAATAATGAAAACAGGGGATTCGGAATTCCGTTTGTTTACCGAACCCAGAGGCTTATGATAACTCTTCGCAGGTGTAATATCCGTGGCCATAGACATGAAGGAGAAGAAGATGACGGTGGTCGGGGAATTTGATCCGGTGGAGGTGACTTCCAAGCTGAGGAAGCTCTGCCATGCGGACCTCGTGATGGTGGGCGATAGAAAGGAAGAGAAGAAGGACGAAGGCAACACAAAAGGTGGAGGAGGAGGAGGAGGAGGAGGAGATGGAGGTCGACTCCAAGTTGAGGGGGTCTTTCCATGGCACTGGCCTCCTTATGTTTACCCCCCAGTGGTGATTGAGGAAGTGAATCCGAATCCATGCGTGATCTGCTAAGATCAGACTGTTACAGTTGGATATGGATATTCATAGCACATGTAGATTTTCGTCTTTCGATTTCGGTCTGGTTACAGTATTACATGCATGTCTGGTTTGATTCGAGGCCATTATGCTGCAAATGACCCCTTTTTTTTGGGTAATCAATGACCTTTTTTTTTTTAATATACACATGCCACCAATATCTCGTAATGCAATCGATCTCAACTAATTCAGGTTTAAATCGAACAGATCGGCCTATAGTAAAGCATCTAAATATAATTTTGCTCCAATATCAAGACTTGAACCTAGACTTAACAGTAAGAGTAATTTCAACAAACTCATGTTTTGTGTAAATGGCGGTTTATTAAGCTGCAATAAAACGTACTGCCATTGGTTTAGTGATCCATATCTCGTTTCTATGCGATTTTGTGAGGTTAGCATCTCATGTTCGATTCCTCAAAAAAATATTGCCAGAACGGACCCCGGCGAACACTGATTTCTTATATTATACTGTACCTTTGATAATATTATGTTTAGTTTATCTGATATGCTCGTTGTTAAACACAAAAATTCAAAAATTACAAAGCGGAAGTCACTAGATTATTAGTATTGCTACTCTCTTTATCACTGACTAAAAAAAAGGCGCTCCAGCAAAACCTGCGGGCAAGTTGTTAAATGTTCGACATATTCTTGGAGCAGCAGCAACTTGAAGTTTGGAAAGGTTGACAATGGAAATGCATGCATCACATGCAGTGCCAATCATGGTCTATTACTATTACGTATTTCATAAGCTCAACTAATAATTATTTAATATGCTAATGTACCCTTTTTTTAATCCATTAATAATATTTATTTTCTTGAGATGATTTGATTGACCAGTCAAACAACTACAGTGGACCTTATCACTTCATCCATGTACTGAGCAGTGGATCAAACCTTGTTGTTTCTTATTCCAGAACTGAATGGTTGAAGAGATATCCGATCAATTGAGATATACATATCTCCAGAATATTTTGTGGGATCCACCATTCGCTTTTGTAACTAAAAAATATAGAATACATCTCCTATCCTAGGATGATAGATCCCGTTAGAAAGTGAGGGATCTTGTGCCGGATAAGTCAGACGATTCTGTTGGGCTCAAAATGGTTAAAAGCCCCGACCAACGAAGACGAGCCCCTCCTAGGGTTTTAACCGGGAGGTCACAGCGAACCTTCCAAAGTCCCGCCAGTTGGCTTTGCTGCTCCGTTGGCCATTAGACCGCTGTTTTTAATAATGCTTGTTGAATACTCGTTAATCTGTGGTGTATGTTCCTGATTTACCCCTTATCCTTGACGACATCATGTGTTCGGGGCGAAATGATGAACCGCACAATGAAAGGACCGTGGCCCCACTTCCATGGAGCCTCTTTGACGGGAGAAACTCTTTTAAGTAACGTGTGTATCATGTAATAGTACTAATATGATATTATAATTCCATTATTTCCAAAATTTTTTGTTAAAAAAATTTAAAGGTTTAAATTTTTATTATTTATAACACCAGATCACCATAACATTTATGTGCAGTTTTCTCTCCGTTCATTGGGATTCCTTCCAGGGAGTTTCCTTTCCAATCATTTTCCATCCGCTTCCTCTCTCTATATATACCCTCGTTAATAGCAATCCACACTCCACACACCCTCAGTTTTTGCTTGTGCAACATAAGCAACAGAGGAGAGAACACTCTGCTTCTCTTTCTCAGTCAGGCTAGGCTCCCCTGTTCTATCTCTACTGCCTCATCGAGTTTTCAACCCATACCAATCAGAGCAAAATGAAGGTGAGACTCCTGCTCTCGACTCGGAACTGGTCATCGATCGAGATGATCCCCTCTTTGACATTAGATGGTCTCTTGAGGGGTGCTTTGTCCTCAGTCACCTCAACCAGCATAGAATTCTTGACATACTTCCTCATGAACATATTTATAAGACTCGATCCGATTCTTTCGTGAACCGAAAGATGGTTTATTTGCGTGCAGACGCTGATCTTGGAGCTGGACTTGCACGACCAGAGGGACAGGCAGAAGGCCATGTCCAAAGCGTCCGGCATCTCAGGTACTAACCTGATCGAATGGTGGAAATAATGAAAACAGGGGATTCGGAATTCCGTTTGTTTACCAAACCCAGAGGCTTATGATAACTCTTCGCAGGTGTAATATCCGTGGCCATAGACATGAAGGAGAAGAAGATGACGATGGTCGGGGAATTCGATCCGGTGGAGGTGACTTCCAAGCTGAGGAAGCTCTGCCATGCAGACATCGTGATGGTGGGTGAGAACAAGGAAGAGAAGAAGGACGAAGGCAGCACAGGAGGAGGAGGAGGAGGAGGAGATGGAGGTCGAGTCCAAGTTGAGGGGGTCTTTCCATTGTACTGGCCTGCTAATATTTACCCCACAGTGGTGTGTGAGGAACTGAATCCGATTACATGCGTGATCTGCTGAGATCAGACCGTTACAGTTGGTCTGTGATCGATAATGGCGACGATGAAGAAGAGGAAGTCAATGGAGATTCAGGTTCAATCGACGTAGAAGACTGAAGAAGACGAATCAGAACACCACTGTTTTTTGTTTATGATATGATATGGATATTCATAGGATATGTAGATTTTCGTCTTTCCATTTCGGTCTGCGTACAGTATTACATGCATGTCTGGTTTGTAAGGTTGGCCTCTTATGTTTGATTCCCCAAATAAAAATAGCTAGAAGGGACTCCGGTGAACACTGATTTCTTAGACTATACTGTACCTTTGATAGCATTACGTTCAATTTATCTGATATACTGACAATCAAACACAAAAGTCTGAAAATTATAAAGCAGAAGTAACTACATTATCAGTATTGCTACTCTCTTTATCATTAACTAAATAATAATAAAAAAAAGGGCGCTCGAGCAAAACCTGCGGGTAAGTTGTTAAATGTTGGACATATTCTTAGAGCAGCAGCAACTTGAAGTTTGGAAAGGTTGACAGTGGAAATGCATGCATCACGTGTGGTGCCAATCATGGTCTATTTCTATTATGTAATTCATAAACTCAACTAATGATTATTTAATGCGCTAGTATACCCTTTTTTTTTTAAATTCATTAATAATATTCATTTTCTTAAGATGATTTGATTGACCAGTCTAACAGCTATAAGTGGACCTCATCCTTTCATTCGTGTACTCGAGCAGTGGATTGGCTTTGAAATCCATACATTTCACGTAGAATTCACACCACTGTGAACGTGAGTTTGAAAATTGGATCAAACCTTGTTGTTCCTTCTTCCAGAATTGAATGGTTGAAGAGATATCCGATCACTGGCAGGCAGAAATCGGCCTAATCTGACGATCATCTTGTTTATGCATGCAGATAATTTGGCCCTCCATGGATCTGATCCGATTAAGATAACTGAATAGATTTAGTAAATATCGAAAATAGATAAGTCGAATAAATCAACTGAGATATACATATCTCCAGAATATTTTGCGGGGTCCACCATCCGCGTTTGTAACTAAAAAATATAGAATACATCTCTGATCGTAGGATGACAGCTCCCGTTAGAGAGTGGGGGTTCTTGTACTGTGAGTAGTGCTCAGTTCTCACTCGGTTACGTAATGAGGATCCATTGCTAGTGTAATCGTGTTCGTGCAGGTCCAATTTTTGACACGTGATTCAATCCCAGATATCATTCCTGGGCACTGGTTTATTAAATATCTTGAGGCATGTCGGATACTTTTCATCACGATAATTTATTTTATACATGTGGCTATGGATTCCTTGTATAAGATATGCACGTGCTCAAAATCCAATGGCATAAATATAACTAGATCTGCACCCGCATTCCATGTGGAAGGAAAATAGAATTTAACAAAAGTTAAATCGAGCATTTTGGGTAATATGATTTTAAAAAAAATCAATTTTTTATTGCATTGATATATGTAAAATGAGGGAAGGGAAAGAAAGTGATAGTAGAGAAGGATTTAGTAATTAAATATTAGTGAATTTATCATTACACTCATATTTTTCTTAATTTAATAAAAAATTAAAGATTAAATTTTAGCTGGTATATTAATATGGATAAAAACATCGTGGGGATGGGATCCCAACCTTAAGAATATCCTACCGGCTCGTTAATGGATTTCTAGCTCGTCGTTTTAATTATTGACATTAAATTAAGCGAAAAGTGATAGTGGCTGATTATTTTTTATTATTATTATGACGTAATGGAGTTCGTTCGTGACGTGTCCGTGTTTGACTCGTGGACTTGCAAGCATCATATCCAGAGAGAATGGAGCTTAGCTCGTACCACCAGCAGATGGGTAAATATTTATTCATAATGAATTTATTGTATAAATTTGTTACCTATTTTAATGTAATATCATTAAAAATATAGTTAGTTTAAGAATTCAATTTTCGTTATTATCGAATGTCAAAATTTCTCATAGTAATTTTGTTTAAATATGTGATAAATCGTGAAAGTGATTACGTCATAATAGATTATATCCAGAGAGAATGGAGACTTTAATATGTGAACTTGACCTCACCAGATCATGAAAGTGAGTTTTAAATTCATTACACCACTGTTTTTTTTTATAATCGAGATTTCCGAGCACCTTCCGGGTCCGATAAGCGGGGGTTACAACATCTCATCCTTGGTGTACACGCCGTAACCCACAAATCACGTGCGCCGGATAAATCAAACGAACCTGACAGGTTCAAGAGAACCGAAAGCCCCCGCCAAGGGAAGAAGCGCCTCTCCTAAAATTTGAACTTGGGAGACCACGGTCAACCTCCCAAAGCCCCCCTGCCCCGTTGGGCACTGGACCACTGTTTTTAATCATGTGTGTTGAATACTCGTTAATCTGTGGTGTATGTTCCTGATTCACCCCTTATCCTTGACTACATCATGGGTTCGGGACAAAAAGATGAACCCCACAATGAAAGGACCGTGGCCCCACTTCCATGGAGCAACGTTCACCGGAGAAACTCTTTCAAGTACCAAGTATATTACGTAATGATACTGATAAGATATTATAAAATTGAAAGGACCGTGGCCCCTTATCATTATTTTTAAGGTTTTTTTATTTTATTTAAAAAATTGAAAGATTTAAATTTTTATTACTTATAACACCAGATCAGCGTACCATTTATGTGCAGTTTTCTCTCTGTTCATTGGGATTCCTTCCAAGGAGTTTCCTTTCCAATCATTTTCCATTCTCTTCCTCTCTCTGTATATACCCTCGTTAATGGGAATCCACGCTCCACACACCTTCAGTTTTTGCTTGTGCAACATAAGAAACAGAGGAGAGAACTCTCTGCTTCTCTCTCTCAGTCAGGCTAGGCTCCCCCGTTCTATCTCTACTGCCTCATCGAGTTTTCAACCCATACCAATCAGAGAAAGATGAAGGTGAGACTCCTCCTCTCGACTCGGAACTGTTCATCGATCGAGATGATCCCCTCTCTGGCATTAGATGGTTTCCTGAGGGTTGCTTTGTCCTCAGTCACCTCAACCGGCATAGAATTCTTGACATACGTCCTCATGAACATATTTATAAGACTCGATCCAATTCTTTCGTGACCCGAAAAATGGTTGATATTGAAGTTGGGCTTGCACGACCAGAGGGAGAAGCAGAAGGCCATGGCCAAAGTGGCTGGCATCTCAGGTACTAACCTGATCGAATGGTGGAAATAATGAAAACAGGGGATTCGGAATTCCAAATAGCTTAATATAACTCTTTGCAGGTGTAATATCCATGGCCGTGGACATGAAGGAGAAGAAGATGACTGTGACCGGTGAGGTCGACGCGGTGGAGGTGGCCAGCAAGCTAAGGAAGATCTGCAACGAGGAGATCGTGACCCTGGGCGAGACCAAGGAAGAGAAGGAGGATGATGGCAAGAAAGAAGGTGACAATAAGGAGCCAGATATTGCAGAACGCGAGAGGCTATACAGGCTTTACAATCCTTACACATACTACCCGGTCATGAGCGTAGAGGGGAGCCCGACTTCCTGCGTGATCTGTTAAGATCAGTCCACGAGACATCGGGTTGGAGATGACGATGAAGACGAAGAAGAAGACATGGGACAATGTTATTACAGCCGGGATGTGTTACGGAATGATTCAGGCCCCTGTTCGTCAAATTAAAAAAAAAAATGCTGAATCGGTGCGTGGAGTGCTAATATCGTCCAACAAAGTGTTGAATCACAGAACCTTCACTCGCCGGAGTGTAATCACAGCTTGAAAATACTCTCATCTTCACAAGCGCACACATTTCCACCCGCTACCATCACCATTCATAGGTATGTGAGAGCTGGCCAATTGAGGAGTCGCCAAAAAAAAGACGAACTAAACAACTAGTACTCATGTAACGACCTGAAAATTTGGGTTGAACAATTGGTACAAGAAAAATTATCCAATGGATACAAATTATTCAACTACAAATATTTGTTCAAACGGGAAAAATTTCAGACAAATATAATTGATTTAATATAAATATACACAAATCATAGAAAATTCGATGTAAAAAAATCGAAACCTAAGATTTCTCAAGACCTCCAAAAGGAATAATTGGGTGAGCTTAAAGTCCAGTGAATAACCACATTCTAAATTAGTCGGATCCTACACGGGTTCCATATATATATATATATATATATATCTCTCTAATAAAATAATACTGAGACTTCCAGAATCTAGATCGCCCATGTGCCCCTTCGAACTCTTGACCACAGTGACGGCTCCACACTGGCGGCCTCTCTGCCCTAGGTAGCCATTTCCCCTACTCGGCTCACGACTGGCTCGGGACGCTACAAGACTCACCGCTTTCCATCAATCTCATCATTCTCAATTGTATTCCATAGTACTAAAAATACATGCATGATCCGTAATATTGACATGACCATGACAATACAGTTCTAAAACATATAATATATACGATAAAAGAACTAATTTAGAGATAGGTTACTCATCTTATTCAGCTCAAAATAAAATGCAGATGATCAAATAAAATTTGCTTCTCTGAACATTGCTCTCGCTGCCCTCTCTCAATTTATCTCCTTCCTTTCCTTACTCTGAGACTCAACCGAATGAAATGGAACGGACACAACATTTTAAACACTTCACAAAAGTCAGACAAATGGATAAGCAATAGGAGAGCTTGACACATGTCTCTCTCACACACATATACATCTCTTTGGTAGGAGGAGTACACATGCATTTATCCATTACCATGCATTATGCAATAAAGCGAGATAATTATAAGAAATTAAATGCTATTTTTCTAAAAAAATCTTTGTAAAAATTTTTGGATGTCACAACTAACACTAACTTCGTCAAAATAGTACCACGAAAGGCGTACTATAGTCGATGAAGTTAGTGTCTGTTGAGGTATAAGTTCAAAAGCATCTTCTTATAATATTGCTCAAAGTAAGACTTGAAGTTGTAACCTTTACCTCGCTAAATTGCATGAGAGTGAATTTTAGACTATTAGACCACTGGAGATACTATCAATTGTGATATTGAATGCATGCTTGTGTCAATTTCACAATTTGCCATCACTGTGCAGAAAGGATTGTGCCATATCATTAGGTTTTTCTCAATTAGTATTCACAGATCGAGATAGTTCACACTCATTCTAATTTAGAATTTTCAGCTTAGAAAACTCGTCTTTTCCCACTAGTGTCCACCCATCGAAATGGTCCATCCTCATTAAGGATATATCTCTATCAAATCATAAATACTCACCGGTCCCAAGGAGAAACTTAGAACATAGTTGGCTGGAATATGGTCTAGTATCTCTTCTCCATAAGAAATATCACAGATTCGAGTATTATAAATATCAAAAATTCATGCTGGAAGACTTTTATCTCATATTGGACCAATTCATCTCAAATATGAATTAAGAGTGTATTAAATTTTTTTTAAATATTAAGTGGTGTAAACCGAATTAATGTGTGCTGGGCACTCATTTATTGGATCACTAGATTACTAGATTTCATTGGCTAAATAATTGTCACAAAGTTATGTGGTCGGAGAGTGTGAACAATGGACCCGGACCAAGCCGAAGGACTTGAAAATGTCGAAGCCAACGTCGTAGGTTCCTGCGAACTTGCTCGACATGAAAATGGCAGCACTCTACCACTCTGCTAATTGATGAACAGGGAAAGCACATATATTGATAATCGTACGATATTACTTCTTATTCACCTGTCTGTTATTGCCGTGAGCAGCAAGTATGAAGCTGAACAGCTGCTCGAAGGGAATACGTTGGCAATCTGATTTGGAACTGTTGCAGCTTGTCGAGAAATAATCTCACATCGGATAATTAAGATATTAAAATATGGTTTATAAGAAAATTAGATATCACCTAGTGGATACGAGTCTAACATCTTATAGGTCCAGTGAAAATTTTACATGATATCAGAGCCAACTATACGCGCTCTCACTCACCAAGTCCGATCTTAGAACTTGTCGTCAGTCAAACCTGAGACCGGGAGAAAAAATCTGGTTCTTGAACGATTGTATGGAAGATAAAGCCTAATTGATATTTTACTTGAGGTCAGTTGTTGAGGGACATGTGTTACGTGGCAAGTGTAGGTCACGTTATCACATGAAGGCAATTTATAAGATAATCTGATATAATTATCTAATAGTTTAGACTTTTTTTACGCTCCTAAATCATATAAGCAGAACATGATAGGCTAATTACACCTCATTTAAAAACTCGATAAGCCTTTATCGGTTAAGACATATTCAATTTAAAATTGATATATTCGGAATTAAAACCCTCTCGATCATGAATTTTATTTAATCATAAAGCTCGGTTGAAGGCATTACTTAAAAAGAAGCAGTATCAAACCACTCCTACAGTGCCACTTATATTTTTTTTGTTTGCACCACGCAGTATCCTCAGACCAGCCGAAACGCACCTTGAGACTAATATGTGATCGGGCTGGAATCCCTGGAAAAATTTCCATCGACCCTCCCAACTGAGATTCAATCATCGGATCATTCATTTGGGAGTCTAGTGAGGGAATCACTAGTTCAACCCTAAATTAGTTACAGTGCCACTTATATTATATTAACCGCTCTTCACCTTTTAATTGGCAGGGGGCCGGGGGCCGCGAGGGGGCCAACAGGAAGAAACGTATTCCACGGGCAGCGACTAAGGTCGACGGTGACTTGAACAGGGTCAGCCGTGGTTCATCTTCACGCTATGAAACTCATTAAATGACCTAACTACCCCTCTGTCCCTGGCTGGATCTGCGCTCTCGGGTCACACCTCAGAGGAGCAAGCCCCGTCAAGTCAACGGCTTGGACCCAGTCCCGCCTCACACGAGAAAGTATTCATATAATAGTGTCCCTACGTGACCGAAAATGAACTAAATTTAAACTTTTTTTTTATATTTTTGTATTTTAGATTTTTATTAAAACATTATAAAAATAATTAATTTTTATTCATCAAAGTGTCCGTGATATAAGATACCATCTCCCTCCAAACCTGCCTAGGATGTGCCGACCATGTGGGGATCCCTTCCGCCTTGTTCTTTTCTAGAAGTGTTTTTTGTCTAAAAAATCACAAATGATTCAAGAATTTACTAATTTTGTACGAACTATTGTTTTGGCCTAGAAAATCATAAACTATTCAAGAATTCTCTAATCCGCTACGAAAATAGAGAATTCAACATAAAAAATGAGGAACGTCTATTTGCACATCCATATTGTGATAAAATAGAGAATTTGATAATAGTTTACACGTCTATTCTCGTGATAAAATAGAGAATTCAATAATAGATTGTATTTTTTAGGATCGGATGCACGTCACATGTAATGGCACGTCAGATTTCGTTTACACAATCAGTAAAGCTAACGGTGCACATTGACAATTAACAAACAAAATTAACGACGCGATAGATTAGGGAAAATGAGCATATGTCGTACATGATTTTCTAAGTCAAAAAAATAGTTCATGGTAAATTAGAAAATTCTTAAATAGTTTGTGATTTTCTTGATAAAAAAATAGTTGTAGTAGATTATGACATTCTAAATAGTAAATAACACTTTCTAGAACGAGTTCTAGAGCCAGCTAGAGGAAGAGAACTCATCTATAGTTCGTGGATTGCCATGGGAAATGAACACATTTCCTTCACGACAGCTTCGAATATTCTAATATCTTGTTCAGGACTTGGCGTGTTTTGTGTTCTAACCCATCTCGCTCCACTTCAAAATCAAGCCCATCTAATTGGTGTATTTGGGGCGTTGACTTGGAAAAATGCGCCATCTGCTTTCCTGTGAATTTTATCAATTTTTCTTTTTTTTTAATTAATTGTTTGACCCTTTCAACGCCTAATTTTCCTTTCCATGGGACGCATAACATCTCATATCAGTTAATTCAAAAAATAATAATGAATTAAGTATCATAAATTAATAGTTTAAATTTTTTTAGTAGAAACGGATCCATTCTCTTATAATGTCAGCTAATAATAATATAATACATAAGTGTCTGACCACGACAATATCTAATGTAAATCGGACTTGTCTTGTGTAATCCTCTCATTGACATAAACTCGCAAACCTAACAGGCTCTTGTAATTTTCTCAATTGGTCCATCTTCGGTCTCTCTATATATATACACCATTATATACGTAGGAAGCCCCAGTTAACGACCTTAGCTTACATTACCACCTCTTGTACATCATAAGAAGAGAGAGAGAGCTCTGTTTCCCTCTCTGTCAGGCTTTGTTGATCCATTTCTACAACCTCTTCGGGCTTCGAACCCATCCCAATAGGATGGCGATGAAGGTGATGCTCCTTCTCTCGACTTGGAACTGATCGAGATGATCCATTCTTTGCATTAGATGGTTTCTTTCTTGTCGAATGTTCTGTTCTCAGTCACCACACCCTGCACGGAATCCTTATGCATTTAAGGGTGTTCTTGAATCACTCCTTCACGAGCAGATTAATCATACTTCTTTGTGTACGCGGGCAGACGCTGATCTTGAAGCTGGACTTGCACGACCAGAGGGACAAGCAGAAGGCCATGTCCAAAGTGTCTGGCATCTCAGGTACTAACCTGATCGAACAGTGGAAATAATGAAAACAGGGGATTCAGAATTCCGTTTGCTTATCGAACCCAGAGGCTTATGATAACTCTTCGCAGGCGTAATATCCGTGGCCATAGACATGAAGGAGAAGAAGATGACGGTGGTCGGCGCATTCGATCCGGTGGAGGTGACTTCCAAGCTGAGGAAACTCTGCCATGCGGACATCGTGATGGTGGGCGAGACCAAGGATGAGAAGGAGGACAAAGACAACACAGGAGGCGGAGGAGGAGGAGATGAAGGTCGAGTCCAAGTTGAGGGGGTCTTTCCATGGTACTGGCCTCCTTATGTTTACCCCCCAGTGGTGTGTGAGGAAGTGAATCCGAATCCATGCGTGATCTGCTAGGATCAGACTGTTACAGTTGGTCTGTGGTCGATAATGGTGACGATGAAGAAGAGGAAGTCGAAGGAGATTCAGGTTCAATCGATGTAGAAGATTTAAGAAGACGAATCAGAACAGCATTGTTTTTGGTATATGATATGATATGGATACTCATAGTATATGTAGATTTTCGTCTTTCGATTTCGGTATGCGTTACAGTATTACATGCATGTCTGGTTTGATTCGAGGCCATTATACAAATGACCTTTTTTTTTTTTTTTAATATACACCTGCCACCCGGTATCCCATAATTCAATCGATTTCGACTAATTTAGGTTTGAATCGATCAAATCGGACTATAGTAAAGCATCTAAATATAATTTTTCTCCAATATCAAGACTTGAACCTAGGCTTATGGGTAAGTGCCGTTGAATAATTTCAACAAACTCATGTTTGGTGTAAATAACAGTTTGTTAAGCTGCAATAAAACACATCGCCAATGGTAGTGGTTTGGTGATCCAAATCTCATTTTCATACAATTTTGTAAGGTTGGCGTCTCATGTTCGATTCCCCAAAGACAAATTGGTAGAAGCGACTTTAGCGAACACTGGTTTCTTAGATTATAATGCACCTTTAAGAACATTTCGTTCAGTTTATCTAGTATACTGGCAATCAAATACAAAATTCCGAAAATTATAAAGCGGAAGTAACTACGTTATCAGTATTGCTACTCTCTTTATCATTGACTAGAAAAAAAAAAAAAAAAAGACGCTCCAGCAAAACCTGCGGGGTAGTTTTTAAATGTTCCACATATTCTTAGAGCAGTAGCAAAATGAAGTTTGGAAAGGTTGACAATGGAAATGCGTGCATCACGTGTAGCGTCTGTCAGTCGTGGTCTACTAATATTATTAATTCATAAACGCAACTAATGATTATTTAATAGGCTAATGTACTTTTTTTATATAATAATATTCATTTTCATAATATGATTTGATTGACCAGTCAAACAGCTATCAGTGGACCTCATCCTTTCATCCGTGTACTCGAGCAGTGGATTGTGTTTGTTGGATTGGGATACCGACTCCATCCCAAGGATTCAATACATACATTTGAATCGAAACTTTCTTTAGAAAAAAGTACCGAACTAACTCAACTGAATTGGTTGAGATAATTCAACACCTATTTCCCCTTAAAAAAATCTCAAGTTCGAATCTTGTCGATTAAAAAAAGTTCATGACCAGGAGAGTTATACACTTGTTGGACTAACAGACCAAATTAATTAGTTGAAGTAGGTTTGACTTTTAAATATTAAATCGTATATATATGAGACAAAAAAAAAATCCTCGTCCCACTGTCGGCATTGCTTAGATCTTAAGATGCTTTTATTGGCTTTGAAATCCATACATTTCATGTAGAATTCACGCCACTGTGAACTTGGGTTTGAAAGTTGGACCTAACCTTGTTGTTTCTTATTCCAGAATTGAATGGTTGAAGAGATATCCGATCACTTGCAGGCAGAAATCGGCATAATCTGACGATCCTCCTGTTTATGGATGCAGATAATTCGGCCCTTAATGGATCTGATCCGATTAAGATAACTGAACAGGTTTAGTAAATATATAAATTAGATAAGTCGACTAAATAAATTGATATATACGTATCTCCAGAATATTTTGTGGGATCCACCATTCAAGTTTGTAACTAAAAAATATAGAATACATCTCCGATCGTAGGATGATAGCCCCCATTAGAGAGTGGGAGTTCTTGTGCTGTGAGTAGTGCTCAATGCTCACTCGGTTACGTAGTGAGGATCCATTGCCAGTAATCGTGTTCGTGCAGGTCCAATTTTCGACACGTGATTCAATCCCGAATATCATTCCCGGCACTGGTTTATTAAATATCTTGAGGCATGTCGAATCCTTTTCATCTCAGTAATTTATTTTATACAGGTGGTTATGGATTTCCTGTATATGATGTGCACGTGTTCGAAATCCAGTGGTATAAATATAACTAGATCTGCACCCGCACTCTATATGAAAGGAAAATAGAATTTAATAAAAGTAAATAGTAAATAGAGCATTTTGGGCAATAAAATTTAAATTTTTTTTTATTGCGTAAAGCGACAGTGGAGAAAGATTTAATAGTTAAATATTAGTGAATTTATCACCACACCAGTATTTTCCTTAATCTAATAAAAATTAACACTTAAATTTTCACTGATATATTAATATAGATAAAAATAGCTTGTAATCTGTTTATGGCACCATCCTCTCAGTCTCTAGTTGTAGTTAAGCTCACCTAATTAATTAAATTATAATCCATTATGAATTTTGAGGGAAAAAAGTACTTAAAACTAATATAAATTTGTTGAGATATTTCAATATCTTTCTTTAAATAAAGTTTCGAGTTTTAATAATTTGGAAGAAAAAATTTATGATTGGAAGAACTTTACTTCTAAATAAGTTGAACTGGTTCAAACTTGCATTGATTAGAGACAGTTTAACTTTTAAATATCATCCAGCCTACGTTAATTAAAATATTAGCGACGATAAGAAAAACGTCGTGGGAATAGAATCCCAACCTAAGGCTATCTTACTTGATCCTTAATGGATTTCTACGTTGTCGTTTTAAATTATTGACATTAAATTAAGCGAAGACTGGTAGTGACTGATTATTTATTATTATTATTATTATTATTATGACGTAATGGAGTTTGCATCATCCGTGACGTGTCCGTGTTTGACTGTTGGACGTGCAAGCATATCCAGAGAGAGAGAGGAGTTTAGCTCGGACCACCAGCAGCTGAGTACATGCTGATCCATGACGAGCATATTGTGTAAATTTATTACATATTTTAATATAATATTATCAAAAATTTATTATAATTTAAAAAGTCAATTTCGTCATTATTTAATATCAAAAGACCTAGTAGCAAATTTGCTTAAAAGGTGGCTTGAACATGTAAATTTGATCTCACCGAATTACGAAAACGAATTTTAAACTCATTAGACTACTGTTTTTAATAATCCGTGTTGAATGCTAGTTAATCTGCGGTACATGTTCCTGATTTACCCCTTATCCGTGACTACGTCATGTGTTTGGGACAAAAAGATGAACCACACAATGAAGGGGCCGTGGCCCCACTTCCATGGAGCCCCGCTCACGGGAGAAACTCTTCTAAGTAACTAGTATATTACGTAATGATATTGATAAAATGTTATAAATTAATACGATTATATTATTTCTAAGGTTATTTTCTTTAATTTTATTAAAAGAATTAAGAGATTTAAATTTTTATTATTTATAACACCAGATCAGCATACCATTTGTTTGTAGGGGTAAATTACATCAAAAAACACGTGGTTGCTTCATTTATCAAAAGAAGTCAAACATTTTAAATTTGAGAAATAAAATTATATAATTTCATTTTATTCTAAAATTAAACCAAACCTTTTATATCTTAAAAATAAAATCTCGTAGTTTCCTTTTTTTCTCAATTTAAGCCAAACAATTCATCTTTTAAAATTAAAATCGAATTATTTATTTTACTATTAAAATAGTTCATTTAACCCGATACTCAATACTTATGTGACTCATTTTTTTTTATAACTTTTTCTATAACGTTGGGTAAAAGTATATTAGAATTTTTTTTAAATTTACTGTAATATCTTATATAAAGCTCTCTTTATATTTTTCAATAACTAATATTAATATTAATTCAAGAGAAAATTCTTAAATTATTTTTCAATAAAAATCATGCTAATTTTATTTATTTGTAAGTACGTGACAAACAAATAAGTATAATATATTGCACAAGAATATCAATTTATATTTTAATATATTAGTCAACTTGTTAATAAATAAAAAAATATAATTTTTATTTTTTAAAATTGAAGAGTTTGGCTTGATTTGAGAATTAAATAAAATTACATGATTTATTTTTCAAGTTTGAAAAGTTTGGCTTAATTTGCGAACAAAATAAAATCTCATAATTTTATTTTTAAAATTTAAAACATTTGGTTTTTTTTGAGAAATGAAACAAATCTCATGCTTTTTGATATAATTAACCCTTGTTTGCAGTACTCTCTCCGTTCACTGAGACTCCTTCCAAGGAGTTTCCTTTCAAATCATTTTCCATTCCCTTCCTCTCTCTATATATACCATCGTTTATAGGAATCCACACTCAACACACCCTCAGTTTTTGCTTTTGCAACATAAGAAACAGAGGAGAGAACACACTGCTTCTCTTTCTCAATCAGGCTAGGCTCCCCTAGTTCTATCTCTACTGCCTCATCGAGTTTTCAACCCATACCAATCAGCGAAAGATGAAGGTGAGACTCCTCATCTCGACTCGGAACTGGTCATCGATCGAGATGATCCCCTCCCTGGCATTAGATGGTCTCTTGAGGGTTGCTTTGTCCTCAGTCACCTCAACCTTCTTGACATACGTCCTCGTGAACATGTAAGACTCGATCCGATTCTTTCGTGACCTGAAAAATGGTTTATATGTGTGCAGAAGATGGTCTTGAAGCTGGACTTGCACAACCAGAAGGAGAAGCAGAAGGTCATGACCGAAGTGTCTGGCTTCTCAGGTACTAACCTGTTCGAACGGTGAAAATAATGAAAACAGGGGATTCGGAATTCCAAATAGCTTATGATAACTCTTTGCAGGTCTAATATCCATGGCCGTGGACATGAAGGAGAAGAAGATGACTGTGACCGGGGAAGTCGACGCAGTGGACGTGACCAGGAAGCTGAGGAAGATCTGCCACGCGGAGATCGTGACCCTGGGCGAGGTCAAGGAAGAGAAGAAGGGTGAAGGCAAGAAAGAAGGTGACAATCCTTACTGGCTCTACAATCCTTACATATACTACTCAGTTATGAGTGTGGAGGAGAGCCCGACTTCCTGCGTGATCTGTTAAGATCAATCCACGGGACATCGGGTTGAAGATGATGATGAACACGAAGAAGAAGACATGGGACAAGGTTGTTATAGCCAGGATGTGTTACGGAATGATTCAGGACCTTGCTCGTCAAGTTAAAAATATATATATATATATATATATATATGTATATATATATACTGAATCGGTACGTGAAATGCTGATATCGTCCAAAAAGGTGTTGAATCACAAGACCTTTACTGGTCGGAGTGTAATCACAACTTGAAAATACTCTCATCTTCACAAGCACACCCATTTCCACACACACCATCACTATTCATAGGTATGTGAGAGCTGGTGAATTGAGGAGTTTTCAAATAACAGACGAACTAAATAACTAATACTGATACTGACTTCGTCAAAGTAGCACCACCAAAGACCTAATATAATCTATAAAATTAGTGTCTGTCAAGGTATAAGTTCAAGGGTTTCTTCTTGTAATATTACTCAAAGCAATACTTGAAGCTGTAACCTTTACCTCGCTAGACTGCATCGCTGGGCTGTATGAGAGTGAGTTCTAAACTATTAGACCACTGGAGGTACTATTAATTGTGATACTGAAGGCATGCTTGTGTCAATTTCACAATTTGTCATCACTGTGCAGAAAGGATTGCACCATATCGTTAGGTCTTTCTCTATCAATATCCACGGATCGAGACAATTCACACTCACTCTAATTTAGACTTTTCAGCTTAGAAAACTAGCTCTTTTCCCAGTAGTGTCCACCCATCGAAATTGTCCATACTCATTAAGGATATATCTTTGTCAAATCATAAATAATCTTTGGTCCCAAGGAGAAAACAAGACCATAGTTGGCTAAAATATGGATTAGTATCTCTTCCCTATAAGAAATATCACGGATTCGGGTATTATAAATATGAAAAATTCATGCTAGAATACTTTTATCTCATATTGGACCAATTCATCTCGAATATGAATTAGTTGGAGTATATTAATTTTTTTAAAAATATTAAGTAGTGTAAACCGAATTAATGTGTGCTGGGTGTTAATTATATGAACATGCTTATTTGAACATATTTTCTGGCCTAGATTCAAGTAAGTTGTTCGAGTTTTATGAGATTTTAACATATGATTGGTTGTTTTTCCCTTAGTTGAGTGAAATCAATTTATAATTAATTAATTCAAATTTTCTTTCAAAAATGTTGGTACTTCCGGACTTTTTATTGATATAGGTGTTTAATGAAAAACTAACCGGGCCAAGAAAGTGGACACCAACTCACGGAACCAAGCTGGATAGAAGCTGGAAAATAGAGGAAACAGGGAGGGGTCACGACCCAGGGTCGCGACTCCCTGAAGCCAAGAGCTGTACGGAGGCATGGGTCAAGACTCAGGGTCGTGACCCCTCGCTGACATAGAAGATTTTGTAATATTTGCAGAATATTGGATTTCCTGAAGATCCCGAAACTCGATATGGAAGATATTCTGAGATATTAGGACACAAAAGAGTATATTTTACTTGACTTACACCGGGGAAACATAATATCTTGTCAGAATATATTTTTAGGATAGAGATATTTGGGGAATATTTTTATGTAAGATAGAATATTTTATTCTCTATCCTTATAAAGTCTCGACCTAGCAGCATACGGGAGAGGACAATCTTTCATATCAATTTTTATACGTTTGTTTTGTGCCACGAAGAATCGAGTCACTCACGGCTTCAAGGAAGGAAGAGGATCAACATGCTTCAAGACGACTTCGGGGATCGAGAGATCGGCTTTGAACAATTCCAGAGTTTTTCTTTCCTTCCTCTCTCCTTTTCTTAGTCATGGTATATTCGAATCTCTTCTTGGTACTTTTTTGTTAACTTCATCATGAACTAATTCCCTATTTCCTAGGGCGAGCAATGAAACTCTTTTCTATTTTCTAAGTTCTTTCCTTTCTTTTATATGTGATTGATTATATCGTGTTACTTATACTATTCTCATCCTTAATGCTTTCTGATTGACTGGCCACCAATTAAATCGATTAGGAGATTCGATGAACTTGAGAGACGAAGTCGTAATCACGCTGGAGATAGTATAACTTAGGATAATTCACGTCGAGAGGTCGGAATTATTTGTGAGAAGTATCGAAAGATTAGCCGATCACCCTATGCATCCAAATTAGGGTTCGAACTCAATGAGCTTCTTAATATTAATTGCCTAGAGATAGAGTGTAAGTATCGTCCTAGAAACACGTTCTTGTTAAACCAAGAGGTAGGTAAGGAGACGCAAAACCCTAGGATAGTAACACCGTAGTTAATTGCATAAAGAGATTGGGATTGGATTTAGAAGTAAAATTGATGGAAGTTGTGAGTCCTAAATTCATTAAACTGATTAAATTTCTTCTAATTTCTTTCAATTTACTTTTCCTGTTTTCATTAAATTTCTATCCGATTTCAAATTGCCTAACTTGGCTTGATTGCTTGGTTTATTGCTTAGTTTTGATTGACTTAGATTCTCGTGGGAACGATCTCTTACTTATTCATTATATTACTTGCGCGATACGTATACTTGCGTGCTAGTTTTGCTTGCCTATCGAATTTAATCGCAATACTGGGCCCTCTTTTATTGGATCACTAGATTATTGGCTTTCATTGGCTAAATAATTGTCACAAAGTTATGTGGTCGGAGAGTGTGAACACTTGAAAATGTCGAAGCCAACGTCGTAGGTTCCTGCAACTTGCTCGACACGAAAATGGCAGCACTCTACCCCTCTGCTAATTAATGAACAGGGAAAGCACATATAGTGACAATCGTACGATATTACTTCTTATTCACCTCTGTTATTGCCGTGAGCGGCAAGCATGAAGCTGAAAAGCTGCTCAAAGTGAATACGTCGGCAATCCGATCTGGAAGTGTTCCAGCTTGTCGAGAAATAATCTCGCATCGGATAATTAGGATATTGGAATATAATTTATAATAAAATTAGATATCACCGAGTGGATACGAGTCTAATATCTTATAGGTCTGGTGAAAATTTTACATGATATCAGAGCCAACTATGCGCGCTCTCACCTCACCGCGTCCGATCTTGGAACTCGTCGTCAGTGAAACCGAGACAGGGAAAAAAAATCTGGTTCTTGACCCGCTGTATGGAAGATAAAGCCTAATTGATATTCGACTTGAGGTCAGTTGTTGAGGGACATGTGTTACGTAGCAAGTGTAAGTCACGCTATCACGTGAAGTCAGTTTATAAGATAATCAAGTACAATCATGTAATAGTTTAGATTTTTTTATGCTCCTAAATCATATAAGCAGAACATGAGAGGCAAATTACACCTCATTTAGAAACTCAATAAGCCTTTATTCAATTTAAAATCGAAATATTAAGAATTAAAATTCTCTCGATTATGAATTTTATTTAATCATAAAGTTCGATTTAAGGCATTACTTAAAAAGAATCAGTATCAGACCACTCCTACAGTGCCACTTATATTATATTAATCGCTCTTTACCTTTTAATTGGCAGGGAGCCAGGGGCTCCGAGGAGGCCAGCAGGAAGAAACGTATTCCACGGGCAGCGACTAAGGTAGACGGTGACTTGAACAGGGTCAGCCGTGGTTCATCTTCCTGCTATGAAACTCATTAAATGACCTGACTACCCCTCTGTCCCTGGCTGGATCTGCCCTCTCGGGTCACACCTCAGAGGAGCAAGCCTCGTCAAGTCAACGGCTTGGACCCAGTCCCGCCTCACACGAGAAAGTATTCATATAATAGTGTCCCTACGTGACCGAAAATGAACTAAATTTAAGTTTTTTTTTAATATTTTTATATTTTAGATTTTTATTAAAATATTATAAAAATAATTAATTTTTATTCATCAAAGTGTCCGTGATATAAGATACCATCTCCCGCCAAACCCGCCTAGGATATTTTTAATTTTTATTCATCAAAGTGTCCGTGATAAAAGATACCATCTCCCGCCAAACCCGCCTAGGATGTCCCGACCATGTGGGATCCCTTCCGCCTTCTTCTTTTTTAGAAGGGTTATTTATCTAAAAAATTACGAACTATTCAAGAATTCATTAATTTAATACAAATTATTTTTTTAGCCTAGAAAATCATAAACTATTCAAGAATTCTCTAATCCGCTACGAAAATAGAGAATTCGACAATATTTTGCACATCTATTCTCGTGATAAAATAGAGAATTCAATAATAGGTTGTATTTTTTATGACCGGATGGACGTCATGTGTAATGGCACGTTAGATTTCGTTTGCACAATCAGTAAAGTTAACGGTGCACATTAGCAATTAACAAACAAAATTAACGATATAGTAGATTAGGGAAAAGGAGTATAGTTCGTGATTTTTTAAGTCAAAAAAATTCGTGATAAATTAGGGAATTCTTGAATAGTTTGTGATTTTCTGGATAAAAAAATAGTTCGTAATAGATTAGGACATTCTGAATAGTAAATAACCGTTTCTAGAACGAGTTCTAGAGCCAGCTAGAGGAAGAGAACTCATCTATAGTTCGTCGATTTTCTCAGTGTCCAGAAGAAACAAACCATCTGCAGTTTGTCAACTTTCTAAGTGTCTGTAATGGCAACTTTACTATCTTGATTATATAATATTCAAATTTTTATATTCAATCATAAACATATCAGACTTCCTAAAAAATTTGTGCAAGTATTAGCCCCGGTAACATTGTACCACAAAAATTCTAGTATAATTTACGAAAACTATGTTTTTCAAGTTCAAGCCCAAGAACACTACTAATGGCAAATGTCTTGACACAAATTCATAGAAAGGGTTCGAATACAAGACCTTGTACTCACCAAATTGCACGGGTTCAAATTTTGAATCATTAAACCACTATATTTGATAGCAGGGATGCAGGGTGTTCATTCAAGGGGATGACACTATGTGGAAAGGTTGAAGCACGAGTTTAAGAGGTGAAATAAGATAATTTAATAACAAAAAATAGATAAAATTAAGTAAAATCTAAATATTATTTAGTAAAATTTTTCGAGTTCGAGTAGTGATCCCACTTTAAAAAATCAGCGGGAGAATCAATGGAAACATGAGCGATAATCCCAGTCCAACAGGCAGAAATTAACGATGACGGTCGGGCCCAAGCGACACTACGTCCCATCAAACACGCCATCTCCAATTTTTTCCTGGGAGCTTCGTTCCACCCGAATTCCAACATGTGATAATTCGATTCTTCTCCTTCTCCCTCGGGGACGGATTTAACATTCGTTGAATTCGAATATATCTGTGAAATATCTTGTAAATTTCATCGATTCTCCTATGCTTTATCAATTATTTTACCCTTTAAACTCGTAATTTTCCTTTCCATTAGACTTGTCGGATCCCAAATTAGTAAAATCAAGAAATAATAATGAGTTTATAAAATAAACAAATATCAGCATCTGATAGCTTATACTTTTAAGTGAAAACAAATTAATTCTTTTGTAAGATTTAATAATAATAATAATAATAATAATAATATAAGTATCTAACCACACAATATTTAACCTAAAATAAGACCTGAACCTAGTAATCCCCTCGTCAATATAAGCCCGTAAACCTCACGGTACGCTCACAACGAATTATGTCCCTCTCTCTATACACACACACACTCATATCATAGGAAGCCACGCTGCACGAGAAGAGAGAGAGAGAGAGAGAGAGAGAGAGCCCTGCTACTCTTTTCTCGGTGAGGCTTTGTCGATCCATTTCTACCGCCTCTTCGAGTTTTGAATCCACCGCGATCGAAGAAAGATGAAGGTGAGACTCCTCTTCTCGACTTGGAACTGATCGAGAGATCATATCACCCGGATGTCACTGATCGAGATGATCCATTCTTTTTTTTTTTTCGGTGATAAACAGTGCACAACCAAGCCCGAAGATTATCCATCCTTTGCATTAGATGGTTTCTTGTCGGGTGCTCTGTTCTCAGTCACCTCACCCTGTCTAGAATCTTTGTGCATTCAATGGTGTTCTTGAATCACTTCTTCACCAACATATTAATAATACTTCTTTGCGTACGTGGGCAGAAGTTGGTCTTGAAGCTGGACTTGATCGACCAGAGGGGGAAGCGGAAGGCCATGTACAAAGTTTCCGGCATTCCAGGTGCGGACCAGAGAACCAAGAGAAACAGAGTGTATTGAATTTGGGATGTGACACGGTTAATTACTCATCCCCTGTAATAACTGATCTTGCAGGGATAACCTCGCTGGGTATAGACATGAAGGAGAAGAAGATGACGGTGGTCGGGGAATTCGATGCGGTGGAGGTGACTACCACGGTGAGGAAGCTCTGCCATGCGGACATTGTGATGCTGGGCGAGAACAAGGAAGAGAAGCCGGGCGGAGGCCAGAACACGCAAGGTGGTGGTGGTGGTGGTGGAGGAGGAGAAGGAGTTCAAGTTGAGGTGGTGCATCCATGGTATCGGGCTCCCTATGTTTACCCACCAGTGGTTTGCGAGGAGGTGAATCCGTGTCCATGCCTGATCTGGTAAGATCACACTGTTACAGTTGTGTCTGCGATCAATAATGGTGACGATGAAGAAGAGGAAGTTGATGGAGATTCAGGTTCGATCGGTGCAGAAGATTGAAGAAGATGAAATGGAACGCCATTGATTTTGGTGGATGATATGATACGGATTTTCATAGGATGTGCAGAATCATTCCACTATCATTCTAATTTCGTCTTTCGATTTCTGGCTCATGTCTGGTTTGATTCGAGGCCTTTATGCTGCAAATGATTTTCCTTTTCCGGGCATACACCTAATATCGATAATTCAATAAATTCTGACTAATTTAAGTTTGAGTCAATCAGATCGGCCTATTGTAAAGCATCCCAACATGATTTTTATCCATTATCAAGAGTAAAATCTGGTATCTTACTTAAAAAGAAAAAATGTCGAATAATTTTAACTAACTCATGTTCCATGCAAATGATGGTTTATTAAGTAAGAAAAAATGTCGAATAATTTTAACTAACTCATGTTCCATGCAAATGATGGTTTATTAAGCTCCAATAAAACGTATCACCAATGGTTGTGATTTAGTTATTCAAATCTCACTTCAATGCTATTCTGCCAGGTTAGGGTGTCATGTTCAATTCCAGTAAAGTACAATACTCTGACATATAACTTACAGGCTCTGAATTCGATTCTCACCATAAAGTTATATACATTTTATTTTTCTTTATTCTTTATCGCAGAAAAAGTGGAATATAATGGAATGGTGCACAATCATTGTACATCGGTACTTGGTCACCTGTGGTGTCTAACATAGTCTACTATGTATAGTTGGTCACCTGTGGTGTCTATCATAGTCTACTATGTAATGTGTGAATTCAACTAATAGTTATTTAACGTATTAACGTATTATTTTTATATCCATTAATAATATGGTTAATTACCTAAAAATATGTGAACTTAAGTAAATTTACCACTTTTGGTACGAACTTTTCGACATAATGTAGAAAGATACACAAACTTTAAACTGTTTATCTCGTTTGACACCGCGTGATGAAATTGACAAATTCATTGAAGTTTAGACATTTTTAGGCAATTAACCCTTAATAATATTCACCTCCTTGAGATTATTTGATTGACGAGTGAAATAACTATTGGTCGAATTCACCATTTTATCCATAAACTCAACCAGTGGATCGCGTTTGTTGGATTGGGAGCTGACTCCATCCCAGTGATTCAACCTAGGTTATAAAAAAAATTATCGCCATGTCACTTTAATAAATAGATACAATAATTATTTTGGTGGATAATATCCATTATTTCACTTGCTACATTTTACTTTGTTTATTTAAATGCACTATTAGATACTTATAAAGTCATACTAATCCAAGAATTAGTCGATTCACTTATTAAATGGTAAAATTCTTCTTTTCATTTATAGATTTGAATTCAAAACTTTGCTTAGAAAAAAAGTATTGAACTAACTCAACCGGATTAGTTTTTTTTTTTGTTTACACAATGCAGTTATGAAAGCCGTAATTTTTCCTTCTATATTAAGTATATATGTGGGCGTGGGGCAAGTTCTTAGGCTATTTGCACAATGAAAAGAATACTAAATAAAGATCCATTGGGCCTAAGCCCACCAAACCCATCCACTAAGCCTAATTGAACCTATTAAGTTTAGTAAGCCCATTACTTTTCATTTCACCTTTTTGTTTCTTTCCATCATGGCCTTCGCTTCAGAACCCCACATAAATATCCACATGTTTCAGGTTTTGGCGGAGCTGAATGAACATACTTCTGGATAAACGAAAACGAGAGACAGATGGCATGAGAGAGAGGGAGGAATAGAGAAAGAGGAGCCACGGGTCAGAGTCGAGCTGAGGAGTGCGGATAGAGCATGAACTGAGCTGAGAGGGGGCGAGGGGGGAGCTAGGAAGACTCGTAACCGGCAAACCGGATTGAGGAGGGGTGGGGGACCCGATTATGAGAATGGTATGTGCAATTGATTTACTTGATATTATATTATGTATGTGTAATTGATTTCCTTGATCTTATATTATATGATTTTGATTGAGCCCCTTGAATCGCTTGATTAGTAGGGTTAGGATTATAACTTGAGTTACGTTTTTGATGATGGGTAGCTAAATCAATAGTTTTATTCCGTGGAACTTATCAACTTTAATTCCTTGTTCATTGATTGAATTGCTAAATTAATAGTTTATTGGAAATTAGGTTCATGTTTAATTAGGTGGTCAATCAGTCGAATTTGAGTTGTGTATGGTAAAAACAAGTGGTTCTGCAAGTCTGATTGGCTCCATGATTAGGTTCTAAATTTTAATCCTTCTGTATAACATCATATTAACACTGAAGTCAAGTGGCATAACTTTGATGAAATCATGATGTTTATTTGGTGACATCCAGTTCGATATAAGTGAAATAATTTAATTGGTTATGTGACTAAATAGCTTTATGAGTCCTTTCTCGAATATTAATAGCTTAGTTTGAATTAAAAATGATTTTAATCCGACCGCTTAAATGCTTGAGGCAGGACTGGTACATGATCGTGTAGATACGATCTCTTTTATGCATTATAACTTGAGTTTTCATTGATTTTATATTAGCTCTCAACTCTTAAATGCTTGAATGGAAATTTGTGATTTATGTCAGCCTCTAGACATGGTTCAGTTAGGAGCTTGACTACTACCAAGTATTGGTATTTTGGAACTCAAGATAACAGGATGGTGACAATGACTGTGGGTATCCTTTTCTATCGTAAAATAATATAAATATGTACAGTATAATAGCATGATGTGCTGTGTGGTATGGTAAGTGATCAAATATATGATTTAGGTGTGATAATTGATTCGTCTATATTATGATCAAGTTTGTGAAGATATGTTCCTGGTTGTGTTGATTATATTATATTATCTTGCCTGTATTATTGATGGTATTGTATTTGAGTTTTATTAATTGAAAGTCTTATTATGATGTTATTAGAGGGCTCGAATCTCTTATGCTTGATTCTGGACATAGATATTGTTGTTTGACTGTACTGCATTAATGTGTATTAAATGAGTATAGTCATGATGACCGCTAAGCCGGCAGAGAAGAAAAGATAAAGAAAAAGAAAAGTAAAAATAGAGGGATAATTTACCGCTAATGTCCACCGATGTAATTTACTGTTGGTTTCCAGCGATGTATAAAACTAAGATAATTTAAAATTGCTCTTACTACCGGAAATGGGCGGCCCTCGTGGGTGTGAGATGTGTAGATGAAGGGCACTGGGAGATGGAAGGAAGATTGATATTGATTATTCTACGGGGTCACGGTATCGTCGGAGAGCGGAGTATCGATACCGTCGGAGAGCGGAGTATCGATACCGTCGGAGAGCGGAGTATCGATACCGTCATAACTCTGTCGCAGAGGGAGTGCAGTCCCATGGCTATACTAATTGATTGTCAAGTCCGGTGTATCGGTTTGTTTGTGGTCTTTGGATTGAAAGTGTTGTTGATGTGAAATGTGCGGGTTGTATTGATTGTAAATCGGTTCTACATGTATTATTGAGTGAATTGATGCTATATATATATACATATATATGTATATGGGTGTGATTGAAATCTGTGATTGAAATATGTATGTGGATGTGTGGGGTGAGTTGAGCTGTGTAAGATGGAAATTCTCATGTCGATTGCATAAACAAGCTGAGGTACGTATAAGTACAGCTACATATAAACAGTGTATATAGTAATAAAATAAATAAAATGGATACGAGTTTATTTGTGAAATTTTAAGTGGTATATATTGTTAATTAACTAATTATATATAAATTTATTTTATTTTAGAGTTGAATATTTACTGAGATGCAGCTTATGCCTTCCGCATAATATTTTTACAGATAAGAAAGCTTGAGGTCGACTTGGTGGACACGACGAGCAAAGTTAGTTAGCGGGGACCGAAGAAGAAGGTTTTGGTTAGCTAGCTTTTATAATTTATAGAAATTATTTTGAATATTTGTGGATTTGTAAACATACATTGCTATTTGTAAATTTTGGTATGGTTTTAACAATGCTACTTTTGGAGGTTTTCTAAAATTATATGTTTGAATTTGGTTTGTCAATTTAAATATTTTACAGCAGATTTTTATTTTTCTGATTTGGATTATCAAAAATTATAGGGAAACTCTGTCGAATTTTCGGGTCATGACAGTAGTATCCCTGGGCAAGCCGAAACCCTTCTCGAGACTAATCTGCAATTAGGTCAGGATTCCTAGGAAAACCACTAATGGCAGATGTCTTGACACAAATTCGTAGAAAGGGTTCGAATACACGACCTTGTACTCACCAAACTGTATAGGCACAAATTTTGAATCATTATACCACTATCTTTGATAGAAGGGACGCGGGGTGTTCATTCAAGGGGTTGACACTCCATGGAAAGGTTGAAGCACGAGTTTAAGAGGCATAATGAAATAATTTAACGAGAAAATAGACAAGTTCAAGCAAAATCTAAATAATGTTTTATAAAATTTCTCGAGTTCGAGGAGTGATCTCAGGTTGAAAAATCAACGAGAAAATCAAGGGAAACATGAGGGATAATCCTAGTCCAACATGTACCGGTTTAAATTTCCGTACGGAGCACGATATCGCGTCTTACCTCCATGGGACTTGGGTAAACGGAAACAGCAGAAATTCACGATGACGGTCGGGACCCAGCGACACGTTCCGGTCAAGCGCACCATCTCCATGTTTTTTCCTGGGAGCTTCGTTCCATCCGCATTCCAACATTCAATAATTCGGTTCTTCCCCTTCTCCCTCGGGGACGGATTTAAAATTCATTGAATTCGAATAAATCTATAAAATATTGTGTAAATTTCATCGATTCTCTTATGTTTTATCGATTATTTCACCCTTTCAACTTGTAATTTTCCTTTCCACTAGACTTGTTAGATCTCACATTGATCAACTCGGAGAATAATAATGAGTTTATTGAATAAATATGTATCAACATCTGATAATTTAGACATGTGAGTGAAAACAAATTAACTATCTTATAAGGTCTAATAATAATAATAATATAATATATGAGCACCTAATCACGTAATATTTGACCTAAAATAAGACCCGAATCCTATAATTTCCTTGTCAATATAAGCCCGCAAACCTGACGGTACACTCACAACACATAATTCTTTGAGTCATGCCCATCTCTCTATATATACACACACTCATATCATAGGAAGCCACACTGCACAAGGAGAGAGAGAGAGAGAGAGAGAGAGAGAGAGAGAGAGAGAGAGAGAGAGAGAGAGAGAAATCTGCTACTCTTTTCTCGGTCAGGCTTTGTTGATCCATTTCTACCGCCTCTTCGAGTTTCGAATCCACCCCAATCGAAGAAAGATGAAGGTGAGACTCCTCCTCTCGACTTGGAACTGATCGAGAGATCATATCGCCAGGATGTCATTGATCGAGATGATCCATTCCTTTTTTTTTTTGGGTGATAAACGGGGCTCAACCAAGCCCGAAGATTATCCATTCTTTGCATTGGATGGTTCCTTTCTTGTCGGGTGCTCTGTTCTCAGTCACCTCACCCTGCATAGAATCTGTGTGCATTCAACGGTGTTCTTGAATCACTTCTTCACCAACATATTAATAATACTTCTCTGCGTACGTGGGCAGAAGATGGTCTTGGAGCTGGACTTGCACGACCAGAGGCAGAAGCAAAAGGCCATGAACATAGTTTCCGGCATCTCAGGTGCGGACCAGAGAACCAAGAGAAACAGAATGTATTGAATTTGGGATGTGACACGGTTAATTACTCATCCCCCAAACCTGTAATAACTGATCATGCAGGGATAACCTCGCTGGGTATAGACATGAAGGAGAAGAAGATGACAGTGGTCGGGGAATTCGATGCGGTGGAGGTGACTATCAAGGTGAGGAAGCTCTGCCATGCGGACATCGAGACGCTGGGCGAGAACAAGGAAGAGAAGCCAGCCGGAGGCCAGAACACGCAAGGTGGTGGTGGTGGAGGAGGAGGAGGAGGAGAAGGAGTTCAAGTTGAGGGGGTGCCTCCATGGTATTGGGCTCCTTACGTTTACCCACCAGTGGTTTGTGAGGAAGTGAATCCGTATCCATGCGTGATCTGTTAAGATCAGACTGTTTCGGTTGTGTCTGCGATCGATAATGGTGACGACGAAGAAGAGGACGTTGATGGAGATTCAGGTTCGATCGGTGCAGAAGATTGAAAAAGATGAAATGGAACGCCACTGATTTTGGTGGATGATGTGATACGGATTTTCATAGGATGTGCAGAATCATTCCACTATCATTCTAATTTCGTCTTTCGATTTCAGTCTCATGTCTGGTTTGATTCGAGGCCTTTATGCTGGAAATGATTTTCCTTTTCCGGCCATACACCTCATATCTATAATTCAATAAATTCCGACTAATTCAAGTTTAAGTCAATCAGATCGGCCTATTGTAAAGCATCCTGATATAAATTTTCTCTGTTATCAAGACTAAAATATGAGATATTACTTAAGAATAAGAGATGCCAAACAATTTTAACTAACTCATGTTCTATGCAAATGACGGTTTATTAAGCTCCAATAAAACGTATCACCAATGGTTGTGATTTAGTGATCCAAATCTCACTTCCATGATGTTCTATGAGGTCGGGGTCTCATGTTCAGTTCCAATGAGGTACAATACTCAGACACACAACTTAGAGATTCTGAATTCGATTCTCATCAGAAAGTTATGTACATTTTATTTCTCTTCATTTTTTTTATTTTTATACTACGCAAATCATCCTTTGTCGCAGAAAAAGTGGAATATAATGGAATGGCACACAATCATTGTACATGGGTAGTTGGTCACCTGCGGTGTGTATCATATTCTATTACGCTAATATTTGTTTAATGTGTTAACGTACTATTTTTATATCCACTAATAATAGGGTTAATTACCTAAAAATGCGTGAATTTAAGTGAATTTTTCACTTTTGATACAAACTTTTCGGTGTGACCTAGAAATGCACAAACTTTAAACCGTTTATCCTGTCCGGCAACCATGATGAAAGTGACAAATTCACTTAAATTTAGGCATTTCTAGGCAATTAACCCTTAATAATATTCATCCCCTTAAGATTATTCGATTAACGAGTCAAATAACTATCGGTCGAGTTAGTCATTTTATCCATAAACTCAAGCAGCGGATCGTGTTTGTTGGATTGGGAGCCTGACTCCATCCCAGGGATTCAACCTGAGTTATAAAAAAATCATCGCCATGTCACTTTAATAAATAGATGCAATAATTATTTTGGTGGTTAATATCCATATTTTCACCTGCTACATTTTACTTTTTTTTTTTAATGTCATACTAATCCAAGAATGTTTCGATTCACTTATTAAGTGGTAAAATTCTCCTTTTGATTTATAGATTTGAATTCGAAACTTTGCTTAGAAAAAAGTATTGAGCTAACTCAACCGGATTAGTTGATATGGTTCGACACATATTTTTCTTTAGAAAAATCTTAGGTTCGAGTCATGTGGATTAAAAAAGTTCATGTTAGGGAGAGCTCTATCCTCACTAAACTGACCGGACTCAATGAATTAGTTAAATTATATGAGACTTTTAAATATTAGATCATACACCCTTGAAAAACAAAAATAATCCCTGTTCAATTTTCGGCATTACCTAGAACTCAGGGTTTTGAAATCCATACATTTCATGTAGAATAAACACCACTGAGAACGCGGGTTTTGAAAATTGGACCAAACCTTGTTGTTTCTTATTCTAGAAGTGAATGGTTGACAGAAACATCCGATCACTTGCAGGCAGAAAAGGTGGACCTGGGACCGAATACAGTCTCGGTCGACATGATTGAGTGCCACGGCATCGTGGCTGTATCCGGTCCAATGTATGGTACCGGTAAGGTTTTTTAAAATTTTCCATATATATATATGTATACAAACATTTGTTAAGTTTGATGACTTTTTCATTTTCTATATTTGTTCTTAATCTAATTTATATACTAAAATTTATGATAAGCATCTGATTTTTAAATTAAAGGTAAAATAATAATTTTTCTTTTTTTACTCCAAATTTACGATTTTAACGACAAAAAATTTCATTAACTGTTCAAATTCTCTTATTTTACTTCATATCACTTTATATCTATAATTTTAGCAGCAAAAAACTATTATGTTTAAAAAACAAATAATTGAAAATTGTAAAAATGAAAAAGTAAAATTGACATAATATACTGATGAAAATTCAGAATGATATACTTTTTACTGTAAGTTAATGAATTTAAAATAAATTAAGTTAAATAACGTATAAATAATCAATATAATTATACAGATTTATCCTAATATTTTACATTTATTTATTTTTATTTTCTTTCAATGCATCTGCACTGGTACGCACCTGGTGTTTGTATATATACACACACTATTATATGCAAGATTTTGTGATGTTTTGTATCTTTCTTTCATTTTCCGTATTTGTCTCAATTTAATTTGTATATTAAAATTTATAATATGCATGTGGCTTTTATATTAAGAGAAAAATAATAATTTCAGTTATTTTCTTCTCACTTCAAATCTACAATCTTACTGATAAAAAATTTTCGTTAACTGTTTATATTTCCTCATAGCGCTCAATATTTACAATTTTAACAGCAAAAACATATAACCTAATTGTAAAATTGAAAAGATAAAAATTGATATAGTATACTGACGAAAAGTTAAAATACTATATTTACTACTGTAAGTTAAAGAATTTCAAATGAATTATATTGTAATAAGTCATAAATAATTGAACTAATTATACAGTCTTATCCCAATATTTCATATTTGTTTATTTTTATTTTTTTTCCTGTGCATGACACGAGTCCTTATCTAGTATATATATGTAAATAATTTGGATAAGATCCGCCCTTGATGGATCCAATCCGATTTAGACAACCGTATATATTAAGTAAATATCTACAATAAATAGGTCAGCTAAGTCGGCTAAGCTATAAGTACCTCCAAAATGCTTTGTGGGACCCACCATTCTGGTTTGTAACCATAAAGTATAGTATACAGCAGCAAATATGGACGTTCGATACTCAAAGCCTATAGTGTTAGAGTGTGACAATCAAAGTTTCATTCAGATTATCCATAATGATTTTTTTACGAATAGACCAAGCACATTAAGATTTATTAACATTTCATTTGTTGGCATATTCTCGATGGGATGGTCCAGCTACAATATTTTACCTCTACGGATCAGCTAGCAGACATTTTCATCCAAGATACATCCTCCTAGATTTTTTCGCACTTTGCTTCACAAATTCTAGACGGTGTCCGCTACACCCTCTTGAATTTAAGAGGGATGTTAGTGTATATTATATGTATAGTATTGAATCTAGATTCCGTGTATATTCTGGTGGGATTATTTTTTAGATTTAAATATGATTTTATTCTATTTACTTTCTATTTTACCCTTAAGGTTCAACTTATAAATTGGAATTTTTTATTGTACTCGTAATTTACAATTGAATAAGTTCTATTCTCTCCACTTTGTCATAATGAACAATAGAAAATGCCAATAACATTGAGAAAAAAGAGAGAGTTTTGGTTCTTATGGTGGCCACGTCGATATCGTAAAGTGAAGCCAAAAAAATAATAATTGGATACATCAGCAGTTTCTTGATAAAAAAATTTAGATTACAAAGTATATATTCTAATCCTTCTTTTCCAAATTAAAAATTTTAAAAATCATGAAAAACTCTAGAAAACCCTAAAAAATCTCAGCATCAATTATCGAGAAGGTGGGAAGAATGGTAAGTATTGTCAAATGTCGGTATTCTAAGGTTTCTTAGGGTTTTATGATTGTGTAGTAAAAAAAAGGAAGAGTTTGAATATAGACTTTGCAAGAAATTATTAAATGATCTTATCTTATTACATGATAAAGAAATACTAAATAAATTGTAACAAGCAAACACATTTATATTAATTATCCAAATAATTATCTTAATTATTACTAACCAGTTTAATTTAATTAGTTCTTTTTTATCACGTTACTGTAATTTATGACCATTTATAATTTTTCAGGCTTTTCTATCTAAATTCCTTATCAATGAAACTATTGATGTGACCAATTATGATTAGCTCGTGACATCGCACGACAAACGTTAATGCGATATAGCCGTTATATTCAAGACTTTCTCGAGAAAAGGAGTTTGGTGCAATGGTATCGCATCAACTTGAGACTAAAAAAAGTCCTCAACTCAATTTTCACCTGGGAAACTCCGTGTTGCTCGTTGTTCCCTCTTATTTTTATCTCATTTTAGACTTATACTAGCTCCAATGTCCGCGCTATGCTCCAAATTAAACTATTACATGCAATAGTAGATTATTGTGGACCGTTCCATCTCCTTCCGCTGCGTCAACACTTGCTCTCATTAGTCTCGAACATGAAACTCAATAGAATTAAAACAATCTCTAAGGATAGTACATTAAATGTACATGGGCGATGCTATCAAGATCATTAGTTCACAAATGTTACTTTTTTGGTGCATTTTATATGTATATAAGTATTAAAATGAAGAAATTGTTATCAATATAAAAGTTAATTGAATAAGAAGTTATTTGATTTGAATGCATAAATGGTAAGAGTTTGATTTTTCATTGGACCAACACATTTCGAATATGAATTGATTGTAAACATCATAAAATTTTAAGACATCAAATAGTCTGTATAGATAATAATTAAAGAAAAGATTTAGCGAGATTTAAGATATGAACTTCGACATACTTAAATATAAATATGTGCATGTATACGTACATTCTCAGATACTAATAAACCTCTTAATTTGATTTTTGGAATTGTGGTAGATTTAAGTTATTGCAGTTTAATTATTTATTTATATATCATCTTGATAAAGTAAAGGAAAAAGCAGTCATAATGAACTCAAACCTAGGATTACTCCAGCTGAAAGACAAATATAGGACATGGTAAGTTTTTTTTAGTCTTTGTGATTTTATTTATATATTATCTTGAGAAAGTTAAAAAAAAAAAAGAAAAAAGAAAAAGCAGTGATAATGGAGCTCAAACCTAAGACTCCAGCTGAAAGTCAAATATAGGACAGGTGGCGTATCAACAACAGGTAACGTGGAGCCCTTACGAGAGAGATCTCTGATCAATATATGACAGACGGTTAAGATAGAAGCTCCCATCATAGCAGGAGAGTTCTTGTGCTGTGAGTAGTGTTCGATTCTCGCTCGGTCATGCAGTGAGGACCCATCATCTGTGTAATCATGTTCGTGCAGGTCGAGTTTTCAGTACGTGATTCAAATCCGGACATCATTCTTGGGTACTAGCTTATTAAATGTCTAGAAGGATGCCGAATACCTACTGTCTCGGCAATTTATTTTATACACACATAGTTGTGGATTTCTTGCACCTGATGTGTACGTGTTCGAAATCCAATAATATAAATACAGCTGTAACTGTACCAGCATTTCACACGGAAGGAAAGTAGAAGTTAATAAAAATTAAATTGTATGCGGAGCATTTTGGGAAATAAGATCTAAAAGATCGGTTTTATGGAATCAGAAAAGAGAAATAAAGCAATAGTATAAGAAGATTTAATAATTAAATATAATGAATTTACCATAACACCCAGATTCTTCTTAATCTAGTAAAAATTAGCAACTAAATTTCAACCCGTATATTAATATAGATAATTATAGCCCGTAATATGTTTATTGCACCGTCCACTCAATCTCTAGTGGTAGTTATACTGACCCGATCTCGAGCTCAGATGATTCGGATAGAAACATTCATGATTTGAAGAATTTTACACATGTATAACTTGAATCTATTCAAATCTGTATTAGCTAGAGACAGTTTAATTTTTAAATATCAGATAATATACGGTAGCTAAAATATTACTGATTTCACGATCAGACAAGGAAAACGTGATGAGAATAGAATCGCAACCTTTGACTGCCTTACCTGCTCATCAGTTGATTTCAAGATTGTCGTTTGAATTATTTGACATTGAATTAAGCGAAAGCCGATAGCGACTGATTATTTATTTATTTATTATTATGACATAATATGTTATCTGATATGATTGCGTCATAAAGTCGCACCATTCATGACGTGTTCCTGTTTGACTACGCATACCTGGAGAAAGAAGTTTAGGTCGTACCACCACCACGAGTAAACATTTTTATGTAATACATAATGAGTTCTGAATATATTTCTTAAAATTTGCTAAAATTAGTTTTATAATTTTTTAGTATCAGTTTTACATGTATTGTAAAACGTTCACCGAAGCAGATAAGAGTTTGGACTCTTTTATACTCATTATTTTGTAAACCATACATCAACTTATTAAGTCTCTGATGTGGCACATGTATATTATCGCTCGCTCTCATGCTATAACGTGGTTTGCAGTTATGATGGATAAATACCGACATTGAGTTGGACATTTTTCTTTTACACTCAGTTGAGGGGGACACGTTACCATAAGCCTGAAGTAGGCTTTCTCTTTTTCGATCCTTGGACTAAGAATTGATACGAGTCGGGTTTTCTCTTTCAGTCTTGATAATCTACCAGCAGGGCGAGCACGTTTCTTCCAATGCATGGCTTAATTGACCTCGAGTTTCGCACTCGAATCTAATGTAATGTGAGCTCACAGAATAACTTGTGAAATATCAAACTTGTTCATAAGCAATTGGACATAAGCCTCACATTTTATAAGTTTAAGTGAATATTTTATACGTATTAAAATTTAAATTGTAATTTTTCTAAAGACTCATTATGTATTTATTTATTAAATATTAATTTTTCGGATAATAACAAGACTAGGTATACGATAAATTTAATTCGGGAATTTTATGATAGTGAAATGATTCAAAGTAGTGATGATTTGCAATGTCGGGACATTTCAATTTTAGATGGGCCGGGCTTTAGCTGTCTGTACTCGGACCGGACAAACAATCATACCCGTTTGAGAAGCTCGGAGGTTCTATTTCTGCACTTGATGTGATGTTACGAGTCAATAAAATTCTATTAGTCTTAGAATTTTTTTAATAATACCTAAACGAGAAAATAAAACCTAAAAATCACTTAATTTGATTGGCTCATGACACCACGTCAGCACTATCACTTGATATATTCGTTACATACAAAACTTCCTCATGCTACTACGATCGCTCCATGTGGTTGACACCAACTCATCCCGGTAATGTTCCTGCCAAATTGAATGTAGCATGCACTGCTAAGGTCCGCGGCCTGATAGTCCGAAACTCATTCAAAATTTGTCACTAGGGTGCCTTTGTACTCGGGTCCTAGAGTATACAAGATTCTTTGCGTTATACTAGGCCTTTGGTTGTGGCAGGTTGATGGGACTAGTATTAGTTGGTCTGATATGTTCGTAGTTAGACATGAAAGTCCGAGCACTGTGTAGCGAGATAACTATATCACCGCAGAACCACCGATGTCCTGATTCTTTCCGCCAGCGCATCAGAGCCGATTGGATAACAGGTGTTACCAGGATTTGCAGACAGCTTCCATTTATCCTTGCACTTCCCCTAACGCTGGAGCGAGATTTCTCCGTTCGCGCGCTTTATGCTAGCTATAGAGTGAGTGTGAAGCTGCCTCGGATAGCCTCCACAATGGCATTCTTGACCCGACCCACGAGACTCGATCTAATTTGAGGGCCCTCCTCCATAGTGCTGGCCACGGGCCGGTTTGGGCCCGGAACCGGTCCGTTCAAAACCGGCCCGGAACCGCCCTAAACCGGAACCGGCCCGGAACCGCCCTCGAACCGTGAGGGCTAAGGTTCAGGGCTGGTTCCAGCTGCCTTAGAAACCGGAACCGCCGGTTCTGAACAGAAACCTGAACCGGCCCGGAACCGACGGTTCCAAACCGGAACCGTAAAGAAATAAAAAAAAAATTGTCTAACCCCCAGCTGGCAGGGGTCCGAACCGCCGGTTCCAGGCCTCCGGTTCGGAATCGGATGGAACCGCGGTTCGGAACCGGAACCGTCCGGTTCCAAACCACCCCTGAACCGTCCAAAGGAAGGTTCAGGGCTGGTTCCAGGGGGCCACAGAACCGAACCGGCGGTTCCGAACCTGAACCGCCCAGTTCCTGAACCGTGGCCAGGCCTACTCCTCCATCCCCCCAACCACCACCACCACCCCCTCCAATTAAATTTATTTATTTATATTTTGCAAATATGTTAATTCATACTATATCTAGAAATTATTAATTACTTTGTAATTTGGATCGACCTGCCATGAACCGGTAGAAGCGAGCCATCAGAAATGAGCAGCCGGACCAACTACAAGACCACGACTGAAATTTAAGTCATGAGCTATGGCCGCAAAGCAAGCCAGCTGGTAGCATTTTTTATGCCGAAAGCCCCAAAATGCCTTGTAATTCAGGTCGACCTGTACCGTGAACTATTCCCGCATGGAATCGAGGCACGGGTCGACCTGTCAAGGGGGCATGTGACTAGGTCAAGATCTTTAACATACCTGCCGCACCCCACCCCACCCCACTCTATTGCCATACATTTCTAGGCTCCACGTTTCGGGTTTCGGACCGGCCGTTTCGTTGTCCTATCCCGGTCCATTTCGCGGTGTTTGGAAAAGGCTATATTGCCCTTTAAGAAATTGGGCCCCAAAGTTTCAGTCCTGATTGAACTCCCCGTACAGTTTTCTTTTTTAAAGAAAATTGTATTTAGTCCTCAAGCTTGACCTTTTTTCTATTTTGATCCTAAATCATTTTAAAGTTAGATTTGGTACTCATTCTTTTCTGTTATATTTCATTTCAGTCATCATTATTATTTTTATAAAAAATTTTATGAACAAATTTCACAATATAAAAAAAATTTAAACTAGTGAAATTCTAATAATTAAAAAAGCATGCATGCGGAGGAGCCGCGGGAAGAAGAGTTGGGGGCTATCGACGGCAACCCCTTCCCCTGGAGGGCACCGATGCCCCCATGAGCTTCCCGACGACCCTGGTAGCAGAGTGGCTCGAGCCCCCCTTTTTAACTCCTTCAGCTTTGTCTTGCATTTGTGTTTTTCATTTTTTTTAAATTACATTGTTAGGTTTTTAAAAATTTTATTAAAAAAAATTGATAATAGAAATGAAGGTGCTAATTCAATGCCAAGGAGCGCATATATATAAAAGGCGCCGAGATTTCAAGTCGATAAGTCTGAAAAACTCGTCGTTTTTACATCCCGGCCAGAAAAGACAAATCTACCTCAACCAAAGGAGAAAGTCGAATCCCTTTTAGGTTCAAGTAGATATTTTACATGATATCATAGCGCAAGTCCAAATCACCATGCACACAATAATCCCTATTTAACTAATTCCACGCGTTAAGCCTTCAAAAACTAAAACAACTCATGTTTGGGGAGAATATTAAGTAATAAATAATAGATCATATCATTATTTTATAGTTAACCCTCTAGAGTAAATTATTATGATCTATTATTTATTACTTAATATTTTACACAGTGTCAGAGTTAAGTTATCATGTGACTTACACCATGCCAGCTCGGATTGGGAAAAAGAAAATACATGGCTCGTGGCCAATTATATAACTTGAGCATGAAAGTAAAAAACTCACCTTGTGGTCGGTTATTCACTTATTTGAATGCAGAAGAAAAATGTTCGACCTGGGGTCAGTTATTAAGGCTGAGTATTCA